>JAPPVO010000036.1:28562494-29162494 GCA_030407325.1 Camellia japonica | reverse complement strand
ACCGGACGAGCCGCACAGGTATTGTATCTCCCGAGTGAGACGTACTGAGAATTCCATAATTCTCTTACATCCTTTCTGCATTGTAATGTAGTTTGGTACGCTAGCTTATAACTGTCGCATGTATGCTTCATTACAGCTTTCTTTGCATGATCATAAGTTATGCTCGGCTTCTTGCATTTTCAGTTGCATTTTGCCCCGGCCTACGGGCGCATATCTTATCCTTGGCATGTGTGCCTCCTGCCTGAACTACGCTGGTTTGATTCCTAAGGGATACGTAGGCAGCTTGCGAGTTCAACCATTTGCGCTTTGTGTGTTTGTCCAAGTCTTCGGCCTTGTCAAAAATGGGTCGTCTCTGGGCTTTGACATTCACTCCCGTCATTGCTATGACTTTTGAGTTCTGTCAAAGAGGGGCAACTGTAGACACCCCATTTTTGACTGTCCTCAAGACTTGGACGTCACCGTTGGAACACTCGGTGATTATCTTTGTTTGTGTTCGTTTGGAGTTCCCGGAGTTCTCGGCTCGCGCGCCTTGCCTCAGGACCTCCGAACTCGATCGTTTTGTGTCTGGTTTTGCACCAAACACTTGTGCTTTGCCTTGGAGGGGCAGGGAATGCCTTGTGAGGCACCCCCACACACCACCGGCTGTGACCAGAGGCCACCGGCTGGCTGGTTTGTCCATCGGCACTATATTGTGCGGTCGGCACTGTTTTTGGCAAAATGACCATTTTGCCCTGCCGACCACTTTACAGCTGCTTTTGGAGATATTTTCAGACAGCTTTCTGGTGTTTGTTTCCCCTCCATACACGTGTATGGAGGGATGAGCCCTTTGGATGCCTTAACTTGTAAGTTTTGGATGCCTATACAAGAGAAGGCTCTTCTCTTGGCTCAAGGGTTAGTTTTTTTGGAGAGTTAGACATTTTAGGAGAGGGAGAAGCTCTGGTTTTAGGTTAGATTTTGTGTATCTATCCTATCTCTCTCTCTCTCTTGTTTTGTACACTAGGTGTTTGTGACTTACTATTGCTCACCAACACCTAGTGTTTCACCTTCCTCTTGGAATTGAAGTGCTAAGGGCTTGTTCTTGGTGTTCTTGGCTGGTTTGGAGCTCAAGGAACCAACAACTCCAACCTTTGTGAAGTTGATCATCAAGGGTAAGAAACTTACTTTATTTACCCCATTTTTGCACTCCATTTTTGCCTAGTTTAAAACAGTTTTTGTGCCTGGTCTATAACACAAAATAGTTCTGTTTTTTAACCCTCTTTATTGTTTATTAAGAGTGTTTTGTGGTTTGGGGAAGTTTGACCCCCTTTAGGCCTTGAAAAGGGCTCATTTTTGTGCTATTTTGGAGAGATCCGGGACTTGTGTGCTTGGACCTTTCCACCACTGAAATCTTGAGGGATTTCAGTGGTGGAGATGGTGCCTTAAAGTCCTAGAAAGGGGAGGGCCACCCCCTCTCCTTGATGTCCTTGAAAAGGGCAAGTTTTGGCTTCCAAAGGAGCACCATGTTTGAGTGTGTGTTGAGCATGCCTTGGTTGTTTTCCATGCTTATATTGCCATGATATAACATGCCTCCAAGTTGGTTTTGGTCTCCTATGCATGCTTAGTATAGTTGCCTTGTAATGCCTCTTTATGCCTTAACATGCTTAGGTTGTATGCCTCCATTTCTAGCATGTTTTAGACTTGTGTTTGTGAAGATTTCGTGCTCATATTACCATGTTTTAGGTCTGTCCATAAGTATTTTGGTCAATCTTAGCATGTTTAATATAGCCCCTTTGCATTTGGCTTGTTGGCCTTAAGAGCATGCATGTGTAGCATGTGTTGTTTGCATTATTTTGGTGGTTTGGGGCCACTTGACATGCAATTTCAGTCCCCTAGAAGTGCTTGTATGTTTACATTGCATGCCTCTTTGTGACTTCTTAAGCTAGTGTTGAATGCTCCATGTTTTGGTCATGTTGCACGCCTTTGTGCTTGAGCCTCTTAGATGCCATCTAGGTGCTCCTTAGGCTTTGTTTAGGTCTGCTTGTGACCTGTTTTGAGCCCCTTTAGCCTTGTGAGGCTTGGTAGACTCGGCCTTGGTTTAAGCCTTCATGGCTTGTTTTAAGTACTTGGACCTTTTGTTGCATGTTTAGCTTGCTTGGTAGCATGATTTGGCATCAAGTTTTGCATGATTTTCAGAGTTTTATGTGCATGCTAGTAATCCATGTTTAACTCATTTCAAGTGTGCTTGAATGTTGTTTGTTATGCTTAAGTGTTGGTGCCTTAACATGCGTATATGTGCATGTGTATTTGGCCCTCATGACTTAGCATTTGGCTACTAATTTCAGGCCTTTTGGGTTGCCTAATTCATGTCTAGGTCCATCCCTCATTTGGTTTGCATGCTTGTATCATATGATTGCTTGTATGCTTGCATGAGTGCATTGTATTACCCTTGTTGCATGGTAGATAACATGACTAGGTTGCATCATGTCAACATGCATTCCTTGTCCCTTGAGTTGGTGATAGGGATTGGGACTTTTGTTTGTTTGATTTGCACACATTTGAGATCAAAGGTGCATCCTTGGTCCTTAGGGCCATCATGCATGGAAATGCGTGATTGGTGGTCCGGGAATTGAGGCACATGCCCGTTGAGTCATTAACATGATGTGGGATGTGTTTTGTGCATACATGCTTTGAATTACCTTGCCATGCATAGTTTGTCTTTCTGCTGCTGTGAGTTGCAGGATCTGCAGAACATTTGTGCCGACCGGCAGTGTTTCCCAGCCGATGGAACAATTCAGTGCCGGTGGCCTCCTCCTTCAGCCGGTGGTGCTCTCCCCAGCGGTGGTACTCCCAGTGCTCTGAGAGGCACTCCTGGGACTTTGGCAATTTTCAGAGGAGGAGAGCAGGGGAAAAGAGGCACCTTGCATGGCGGTGCGATTCCGAGCGAGTCCGGGCACGCGCATTCATTTGGCCCTCATCCCGAGGCGTTTTATTGCTTAATTAGATTAATTTATTTATTTATTTAATTTAAGTGATTTGTAATAATTAATTAGCTAGAGATAGTTAATTATTTATTTCATTTCTGTATTATTATTCGGTCCCTCCGAGTGAGGGCGAAATTGTAATAAGTGTGTGTGAGTGGGTGTATGTCTTCCAATCCCCATTTCTTTCTATCCCTTTTATTTACCCGCTTATGTTGGTAGATTAGGGCACATTTAAATTAGCATACCTTATGCAATGCATGCGTGCATCCATGCATTTGTTGACATGCACCGGGCTCGGCACATCATACAAACTGCATCGTACTTTCAATTCCAAATTGAATACGTGATAGTTGTTGCACTCCATGTGCCATGCTTAGGATAGCCGAGCCTGTCTAGATTACATTCCGTACGCGATGCATTAGCCACTTAACATGAACTAGGTCATGCATGTTTGCTAACTGGTTTCTTGTTTTGGCACGGAGTACAATGTAAGTATTTTACGCTTTAGCATACCACATGCGTGTGAATGTTGCCATGACAGTATGCTTACCATGCGGCTAAGTGCTTATGTGAGATAAAATGTTTGAATGCCTGTGGGTGGAGGTTGGATTGCTTGAGTTGGGAAACTCATTGAAATCCGTGTTTTAGCTACTTGCGAGTAGCAATTCCAAGCATTTTCAAAACGAACGGATATGCAATGTTCATTTCCAAGTTAGGCAATCTAGTCTATACTTTTGTGTTGTGCGCATCACATAGTAATTCTAGGCCAAATAATCGGAATAAGAACGCATAAAGTTTTCAAACTTGGATATCACGGTTAGTAGAGGCGGTCTTCGACCGGGCGAAAGGGGGTGCTCATAGCTGACCTTCCCCGATCGTACCCAAGCTCCCGAGCCAAGACCACTTTGGTGATGACGGACACGTGGCCTTCGGCACCGAGTCAGGGTTTCCTAAATTTCCCATTTTAAAAATATTTAGGTGGCGACTCTGTAATCTGGCAAGCAGTCCATGTTTGGCACTACTTTTCAAAATCTGTTTTTTCTTCAACAACGATTTGACAGAGTTTGGACTCTTTGGTTCAGATTTAGAACCGCAACACACAAAAAAGGGAGTCCGAACTGTAGAGTGAAGCCCACGGGCGCGTCTACAACGCGCACGATGAATTTGATATATATTCGTTTCCCTATTTCAAGTTGTACATTTCAAATGTAACGTTTGGTAACACTTACGTTTTCAGTTTTCTGTTTATATTTACAAAAATTTTAAAAACTCAAATAAAAACTTATTTGGTAAAATTTTTGATTTATAAATCAGTGGTCTCAGTTTATAAATTTGGCCAAAAAATGAAAACACAAAAAATGTGTTTTCGTTTTGAATTTTGAGTTTTTTTTTTTTTACCACCCAACACTAGCCACCACCAGCCACCATTTTCCACCACCGTCTTCAGCCACCATCACCCACCCCCCACCCCACCTGCACCACCACTCACCACCCACCTGCCACCACCACCCGCCACACCACCCACCTGCCACCCATTCGCACCCCACCCACCACCACCTGCTATCCACCCACCACCACCCGCTAGTACCATCCACCGCCCCCACCACCACCAGCCCCACCCGCCACCACCATCCACCACCAACACCTGCCACCTGCCACCTGCCACCTGCCACCCACCGCCACCACTACCTACCACTCACCAACACCACCACCACCATCACCCATCACCCACACCATCACCTACTTGCCACTACCCACCACCACTCACCACACCACCACCACCACCCACCACTCGCTCGCTACCACCTACCACCCGCCATCTTACCCCACCCACACACCACCACCACCACACCACCACCACCTGCCACCTACCCGCCATCCGCCATCCGCCACCACCTACAACCACCACCCACCACCCACTCGCTACCACCCACCACCCGCCACCGTCACCCACCCACCCACCCACCATCACCACCCGCCACTACCCGCCATCTGCCACCCCCTGCCACCACATCAACCACCCGCCCCACCACCACACTACCCACTCGTTACCACCCACCACCCGCCACCGTCACCATCCACCCACCATCAACCCACCACCCACCTACCATCCGCCACCCCACCTGTTACAACCACCCACCACCCGCCACTGTCACCCACCCACTCACTATCACCACCCGCCACCACCCACCACACCCGCCACCACCGCTATCTGCCACCCACCTGCCACCACCAGCCACCACCATCACCCGCTCGCTACCACCCACCACCCCACCGCACACCCACCACCACCACCACCACCACCCACCCGCCACCACCCACCACCACCCGCCATTCGCCACCCACCTGCCACCACCACCCACCACCCGCCACCACCACCACCACCACTACCACCCACTCGCTACCACCCACCACCCGTCCGCCACCCACCCACAGTCACCCACTTTCCACCACCGTCTTCCGCCGCCACTTGTCATTTTTCACTATTTTTTATATTTTTAAATTTTTTTAAACATTTTGTCAATTACCAAACGCGTTTGTAGTTTATGTTTTTCTAAAAATAAACAAAAAATAAACAAAAATCGGTTTATAAAATTTTTGTAAATATAAACTGAAAACGTAAACGTTACCAAACACACCATCGTTGGGTTTGTGTTTGTTTTTTTTGTAATGTATTTTTAGATATGTTTGTAATGCACGTCGTTCACTTTGCATAAAAGCCTCATGTCTTTCTCTATAAGAGACAAAGCTTGAGAGAAGATAAATTGAAAGTTCTTCCAATTCCAAAAAAAAAAAAAAAAAAAATATACATGAGATATTTGAAAAAAAAATTAGAAAATCTATATTTTAAATTTTTATTTGCAACGCCCGTTTTCACTTCATATATTCATATCATATCATATAAAAATCTCATGTCTCACTCTATAAGGGACAAAACTTGAGAGAGAAGATATTGAAAGATCTTCACATTCAAGGTTAATGCATAAGATATTTATAAAAAAAAATAAGTTACAATATTGAAACTTTTATTATTATTATTGTTATGAAGTAGTGAGAGAAGAGAAAGAAGAAACTCTGTATATTGAATTGAATGAATAATACAATAGGAGAGGCCTCTATATATAGGCAAAAAGGAAACCTAGATAAGTAGAAGGAGAAACCTAGATAATTAAGGAAATAGAGATTGAGAGAGATCAAATACAAGAGATGGAGAGAGATACAAATAGATAAGAAACAGCTATATAATATATACAGCTAACACCCCCCCTCAAGCTCAAGGTGGTAAGTCAGATATCAATTTGAGCTTGGAGAGGAGATCAGAAAAGCGGCCTGGAAGATGAGCTTTGGTGAAGAGGTCGGCGGTCTGATCAGCAGAGGTAACAAAAAGAAGACGAACATGGCCACTAGTAACATGCTGTCGTATGAAGTGGCAATCGATCTCAATATGCTTGGTGCGATCATGGAAGACATCGTTATGAGCAATCTGAATAGCACTTTGATTGTCACAATAAAGATTAGTGGCAGCGGAATGAGAAACACCCATGTCAGAAAGAAGCCAACGAAGCCACACAAGCTCCTGAGTAGTATCTGCAAGAGCACGATACTCAGCCTCAGTACTAGAACGAGCAACAAGGGTTTGCTTCTTGCTACGCCAGGAAATGAGAGAAGTGCCCAAGAAGAAGCAGAACCCAGTAGTGGAACGACGATCGGTAGGATCCCCTGCCCAATCGGCATCAGAAAAGGCATGCAGCTGTAGAGAAGAGTGAGGGAATAATGAAGACCATGAAACAAGGTTCCTTTGAGATAGCGCAAAATGCGAACCAGAGCAGCATAGTGTGGAGAGCGAGGAGCAGTCATAAATTGACTGACAAGTGAACAGCATAAGCAATATCGGGACGAGTAACTGTGAGATAGACAAGACTACCAACAACTGACGATATAAAGTTGCATCTGACAATAGGGGGCCGTCAAGAGGTGTAAGACGAGTCTGAGGATCAACTGGAGTAGTGACAGTCTTGCAATCGGAAAGGTTAGCACGAGCCAAAAGATCAGAGTATACTTGCCTGAGTGAGAAAATAACCAGAGGAATCTTGAGAAATTTCCAAGCCAAGGAAGTAGCTAAGTGCCCAAATCTTTCATCTCAAACTGGCGATGAAGAAATCCAAGCCAAGGAAGTAGCTAAGTGCACCCAAATCTTTCATCTCAAACTGGCGATGGAGAAACTGTTTGAGACTAGAAATACCCACTGTGTCATCTCCAGTGATAATCATATCATCCACATAGAGGAGAAGAATAATAGTACCCCGCTTCGTCTTACGGATAAACAAGGCAGAATCATGGCACTGGAAGAAAAACCAAAGTCACGAATGGTAGAGCTGAACTTGGCAAACCAGGCACGTGGAGCTTGTTTCAAACCATATAAAGCACGGCGGAGTTTGCAAACCTTGTTTGAGGGAACAGAAGAACCAGGAGGAGGTTGCATAAAAACTTCCTCAGTGAGATCACCATTGAGAAATGCATTCTTGACATTCCATCTGAGAAAGATGCCAGTGGCGAGCAGCAGCAACAGCAAGTAAGCTGCGAACTGAAGTAAGGGGGCAACAGGAGCAAATGTTTCCTCATAGTCAATCCCATATTCTTGACTAAATCCCCGGCGACAAGGCGAGCTTGTAACGCTCAATGGAACCATCAGAATGAGTTTTGATCTTGTAAACCCATTTGCAACTAACAGGACGCTTGCCAGGAGGAAGATCAACTACATCCCAAGTATGAGTTTGTTCGAAAGCCTGCAGTTCATCAGTCATAGCTTGTTGCCAAAGAGGGTGAGAAGAAGCTTTCTTGATAAGAAGTAGGTTCATGTGAGCAAAAAGCAGTGGAACCAACAATATAATCACGAAGAAGAGCAGAAGGTTGCCTTACCCGGGTAGAATGACGCTCAGGTGGAGGAGGAACCTCAATGGAATAGGGTCCGGGGGAACCTCCACCGGAGCCGGAGAAGGCGGAGGGCCATCAGCTGACACAGGATCCTCAGGATGGACGATAGGCGTAAGGCGGCTGTGGAAGCATGGGGCCAGAATCTGCATCAAAGTCATTAGAAAACAAATCGATAGAAATATCAGTGAAGACCGGTGAGTGGGTGGACTATGGTAGGTGAAACTTGGAAAGAGTGGAGAACATTTTGTGTTCCCAGAAGACCACATGACGAGAAATACGAAGACGCTTAGAGATAGGATCCCAACAACGATACCCTTTATGTTCGATACCATACCCCAGAAAACAACAAAGACGAGAATGAGGTTCTAGTTTAGTGTGTTCATGAGGCTGAAGGAGAACAAAACAAGCAGAACCAAAAACTTTAAGAGTGGTATAATCAGGAGGAGAACCATACAAATGCTCGTAAGGAGTTGTGTTAGCGATGACAGGGGTAGGGACTCGATTGATGGTGTGGATGGCAGTGAGGGCAGCTTCCCCCCAAAATTTTTCAGGACAAGAAGAAGAAAGGAGAAGAGCCCGAGTAGTGTCTAGAATATGACGGTGCTTTCTTTCGGCTCGTCCATTTTGTTGGGAAGTGCCTGCACAAGATCGATGAGAAAGAGTACCATGAGCCTGAAGAAAAGAAAGAAAATCAGAATCCAAGTACTCCTTAGCATTATCAGAACGAAAAAGCTTAATAGTACAAGAAAACTAAGTGTGGACCATAGCAGAGAAATCATAGTAAATCTGTTTAAGTTCAGAGCGATTTTGAGAAGAAAAAGCCAAGTATAGCGAGAAAAATCATTAACAAAAATCACAAAATATCTAGACCCCCCCATGGTAGGTGTGGGGGAAGGTCCCCAAATATCTGAATGCACAAGATCAAAAGGAGCAGTAGAAATAGAATTACTTTTATTAAAAGGTAATGCAGGTTGTTTAGCAATTTGACAAGATAAGCAATCGACATCGTCAACACAGACACGACCTAACTGACCACTAGAAACTAAATGTTTTAAGCGACTAAAAGAGACATGTCCTAAGCGACAATGCCAAAGATGAAAAGGAGACATCGTAGATGCAGCAGCAACAGGAGATGATTTGTGCGGACTGCGAAGGTGGACAAGCTCGAACAGACGTCCATGCTTACGGCCTATCCCAAGGATCTGTCTCGTCTGAGGGTCCTGCACCAAACAACCATTAGCAGAAAAAGTAATAGTGAGACCAAGGTCACATAATTGACCAACAGAGATAAGGTTCATTTTAAGAGAAGGAATATGGTAAGCATCAGAAAGTGTCACAGTGGAAGTAGAGATTTGGCCAATATGACTAACAGGCATATGAGAACCATCAGCAGTGTGTATAGTGGGAGAGAAGAGGATGAGGACAAAGAAGAGAATAAAGTGGAGTCAGAAGTCATGTGATTACAGCAAGCGGAATCAAAATACCATGAAGAGTTACCTGAGGTTGCTGAAAGAGCAGTAGAAAGGAGGAGTACCCGATTTGTTGAGAACCTGGTGGATAAGGGACTCAACATCATCCATAGAGAAAGAAGGAGCAGAAGAACCCTCAGAGGCAACAGCAGCAGAGCGAGAACCGTGGTTAAATTTGACTGAGACCCAGAACGAGAAGCCCCTTTCTTAGATGAAGTAGTAGAGGAGCTCGAGGACAATGGCTTTGGAGATGGCCCGGAGCAGTCTTATGACAAGTCAAGCATTCGCGAACCTGGCAGTGAACAAGAGAATGAGTGGCTGGCAGGCCTCGGTTGCGACAATAACTGCATATGAGTGGCTGTGAAGATGAGGAACTCTGAGAAGATGGAGTAGCAAGAACAGAATCCGTGTCGTGAGATCTGAGACTCCTAAAACGAGTCTCCTCTGATAGGAGCTCGGTAATGGCTTGCTCTAAAGTGGGCAAAGGCAAACGATGAAGCAAAGAAGCATGTACGGGCTCAAAAGTGCTATGAAGAGCCATAAGAAACTGTAATAGTCGCTGATGATTCCGAGAAGTAATAAATAATTGTGCATCATCAGAATGAGCCCATGGAGGTTCAGAAAGAGCGAGCTGGTCCCAAACGGACGACATCTGGAATAGAAAGTCATTGAGAGACTGACCGGGTGCTTGACGCATGTGATGAAGAGTCTGCAATAGTTGATATTGATGAGCATGGCCAGTGGTCTGATAACGTTCCTTCAAAAAATCCCAAATTGCTTTGGCAGGAGAGACAAGGGAGTCATCGTCCTGAAAGCGTCCAAATTGAAGGTTGATGGAAGGAACTGAGGTAGCCCGGAACCATGTGATGATTTGATAATTCTTACTTTCCCAGTCGTCAAGACGGTCGTCGAATGTAGAGTCGGTCTCATCCTCCTTTTTGGTGGGTTTGGAAAGAGTACCAGTAATAATTCGCCAAAGGCGTTTCCCTTTAATGAAGCTAGAGAGAGCTTGAGCCCAACTAACATAATTGGACCCATCAAGGATAACAGAGACAGATTGGATGTGCTCTGTACGATCCATAACTGTCAAAACGGAGGTCACCAACAGATTCAGAAGGCTGGAAAACCTTAGGGACAAGTAGGGCTGATGTCAGCCTGGTGGCTGGATGATGTCAGCAGGCAGGGTGTGTAGGGCTGACGTCAGCGCTGCAGAGAGCTGACGTCAGCAGCTGAGAACCCAGGCAAACGGCTGGGCAAGCCGGGCGAGGCAGCACGCGGCTAAGAGAAGCCGGGCGGAAGCCGATGGAGAATCGGCTGGGGCGGAAGCCGAAGGGGTCGGCTGAGGCGGAAGCCGATGACGAGCTGAGGCGAAGCGGCTGAAGCGGAAGCCGATTAACGACGGAGCGTGCGGAGCGTGGTGAGAGTGAGAACGCGGATTAACGACGCGCCACTCGTTTGGACGCGCGTAGGGCGTGTATGGCCGATGGTAGTGATGTTGGTGGCGATGGCTTCGTCGTGAGGAGACGAAGAGGTTGGTATAGTTCAAACGTGAAAATACGGATGAACAAAATACGCAGAAGCCAGTAAAAAACAACAACAAGGACAGAAGCAAACTGCAAAAAAAAAAAAAAAAAAAAAAACTAGGAGAGAATTTTTAGCTCTGATACCATGTTATGAAAGTAGTGAGAGAAGAGAAAGAATAAACTCTGTATATTGAATTGAATGAATAATACAATAGGAGAGGCCTCTATATATAGGCAAAAAGGAAACCTAGATAAGTAAGGAGATAGGAAACCTAGATAATTAAGGAAATAGAGATTGAGAGAGATACAAATACAAGAGATGGAGAGAGATACAAATAGATAAGAAACAGCTATAATAATATACAGCTAACAATTATAATTGATATTAGTTTTATAAAGCAAATATAAATTAGTACACACTACAGTCCATGTATCTATCTATCTATATCTATATCTATACTACATATATAAGCATTTTCTCTCAAAAAGTTTTAAAAGTCTATTTCTAAATTCTCATAATTTTAAAATTTTCTATTTCTTACATGGTAACCCTCTTTAATTGTCTTTTATATTTTCTATTTTCCTTTATTTTTTAATTATAAAAATTAATTTCATGACTTATGGATACATATTTGAATTTCAAAGTTATCCTTTCTATAGATAAACATATAAAAACTGATAAGTAATTAATTTCATGGCTTATGGATACAGATTTGAATTTCAAAGTTATCCTCCCTATAGATAAACATGTGAAAACTGATAAATAGTTTATGAAAATTAATTTCAATTTCATGGCCTACTGAAGATAAAAGTTAAATAATTAATTTCATAACTTATAGATAAATATTTGAATTTTAAAGTTTCTCTCCATAGATAAACATATAAAAAATTATAAAAACTAATTTCATGGTTTACAAATAAAGATAAAAATTAAATAATTTATTTAAAAAAATTAAAAATTAAAAAAAAAAAAAAAACTCTCAAGCTCTACTTAGTTCCACCTCTGTCTCCACGTGTGTTGTACTCATAGTTTTAAATAATAGTATCGAGATATGTAATATATAGTATCGATGATATGATCATATGTTAGCTAGTATCGAAAATTAACAGACAATATCAACTAATATATCAACTAATAACAATAAAGTCAAAAATCCGCTACGTACTGTTAGGATCTTTTATTGTCAAAATCCATGGATTAAAACCAAGTTTGTATCGCATAAAGTTTTCCAGGTTGTCTCACTTTTGGTCGCCCCGCTCGAGCGGGGATTGCAAGTCCACAGCATCTCTGCACAGCCTGACAAAGTACTGGATGGTGTGATTCCCGCTCGAGCGGGGAAATGGACGCTCGAGCGGGAAGCCTATATGAATCACAAATTTGAAGTCTCCGCTCGAGCGGGAAGACCCACGCTCGAGCGGACCGCGCGATCAGATTCTATAAATTCGCTGTTGGGTCTTTTTAGATTTACTTTTCCTAGATCTTTTTAGGGTTTTCTAGGGTTTTGTTTGAAGTTTTCTTCTGAGTTTTTGTGAGTTTTCTTGATGTTCTTGAGAGAGTTCTAAACTTATGAGTTGAGATTCATACATCAAAGAGTTTGATACTTCATATTCAAGAGAGTTCTCTTCGGTGGATCCGAAGATCAAACGTAGAGTTTCAAAAGGCGTTTGATTCTTTACGTAGTCGTTAATTCGACAAGTGAAGTTGTGGAATCAACTTCAGAATTGATCAGTTCCGTGACGAAGGCGTGGTGAAAGAGTTACAGAAGATTCGAGACAAATTGACTGGGTTGGGTAATTTGTGTATTATCTTTGTAATCTTTCTTCTTCAGTAGTGGATTGATTAGTGGCGGTTCGCCCGTGGTTTTTTATTACAATTGAAGGTTCTTCAATTGTGGTTTTTTCCACGTAAAAAATCGTTTGTGTCGATTTATTGTTTATTCCTAAAAACAAACAAACTAAAATCACTCTCGTAAGTGCTTGATGATTTTAGATTGAGTGTTTTGATATTGGGATTTGGAATATTTTAATCTTGATCTAATCACGAATCACTTAGGATTTTCAATTGGTATCAGAGCAGGTCACTCTTTGTTTTATCAAAACTATAGGAGTGTGATTTTGTGTGACTAGTATTATGGATTCTATTCGTGAAGGTAACTCGACTCATAGACCCCTTTACTCGACGGTACAAACTATTCTTATTGGAAAGCTCGTATGAGAGCATTTTTAAAATCCATCGATGAGAAAGTTTGGCACTGCGTGTCTTTGGGTGGAGTGAACCTATTGTCACCATTGATGGCATTGATATTCCTAAACCCCTTGATAAATGGGACACAACTGATTACCAGAACTCGAGTTGGAACAGCAAGGCTCTCAACTCCCTCTTTTGCTCCGTCACACCTGAAGAATTCGTCGAATTTGCACGTGTGAAATAGCAAAAGAGGCGTGGGATATTCTTGAAACATTCACGAAGGTACTACCTCTGTCAAAAGGTCAAAACTTCAACGTCTCACCTCCGCCTTTGAAACCCTTTTTATGCGCGACGATGAGACGTTTGATGATTTCTATGCAAAACTCAGTGATATCGTGAATTCCTGTTTCACTCTCGGTGAAAAAATCCCGGAAGCTAAAGTTGTTGGAAAAATTTTGAGGTCCCTTCCCGAGAGGTTCCAATCAAAGGTGACAGCCATTGAGGAGGCTCAGAATGTTGATACCCTCAAGCTCGATCAATTGGTTGGAAATTTGCAGACTTATGAAGCCCACCAAATTTCAAAGAAAAAACAAAAAGAAAGTGTGGCTTTCACGAGTGCTCATGAGACTGCAAAACCTCCGGAGACTGAATTTGATTTAGAGTCTGAGATGACGGCTATGCTTACAAAACAGTTTAAAATTTTTTTGAAAAAGAAGCCTAATTTCAGAGCCCTATTTCAAAAGATAAGAGTAATGATAAACCCAAAACTTTTCCACCAAAATTTGCTCAAAACTGAAAAGAAGATTGTAAGGGGGCAGGGGTCAAGTGCTATGAATGTCAAGGGTTTGGCCATATGTCCCTTGAATGCCCTTCGAAAAAGAATCGAAAGAAAGTCTACACTGTACTTGGGATGATGAAAGCGGGTCGGAGCAAGAACCCGAAGAACCTGAATCTGGTGAAGATGGGGATAGTGCTTTCATGGCATTTTGGACCACTTTCTCAACCTCTTCCAAAGCCTTCGGAATAGCTCGTGGTCAGAACTTGCATCATGCTCCCACCTTTGATGGGACTAACTACCTGTATTGGAAAATCAGAATGAGGGCTTTTCTGAGAGCTTTTGAACCAGAAGGTTGGCAAGCCATTGAAGAAGATACAGAAAGTGCAGATAATCCGGGCAATCAGAGAGCCCTGATCACTATTCGTGGAGCAATTTCTAATGAAGAACAGCAACGGGTTGTTCACTGCACAAAGGCTGATGGGAAATTCTGAGCCAATTCCATGAAAGAGAGATTCACCTCCACCACCATCCAGCAACTTATCTGCTTGGTTGCTAGATTGGATGAGGTCAAGGAGAATGAGAGCAAAAGAGGATGATGAAACATCTGAAGACAATGATGAGATCAATGGCGATGAACTACAACAAGCTTACGAAAGCTGTACGAGGAATCTCTGAATTTGTCCAAAACCAACGACAAACTCTCTCTCAAGCTCAAAACATGTGAGAGTGAGAATGTCCGGCTAAAGGAGAACTTGTACAGCAAAACAGAATGTCATCAAGATCTCAAGTGACAGGCAAGACTTATGTGGAAAACTTCTATCCTGTGAAACTGAAAGGAATGAACTTCTGAAGGTGTATTCCACATATGAAGAAAAGCTTGAAAGTCTTGAGTGTCACAAGCTGCATTGGAAGAGAGTCAGTCAGAAAGATGAAGAACTCCGTATCTAGAGCAACAATTGCCATGTGGAACAAAGGTTCCAATCTCTAGAAGACATCTCGGGTCTCAACAAATGGGTTGACAAAAGTGGGCTAGGCTATGGTGCGACAGCTCACAAGGGACAGGCCTCTACCTCACATAACTGAAGACTCAAGCAAAGGAAATTGAAGGTAGACCAGGATGATCCTCTCTTCATCTACAAAGTGGGTAAGATCAACAAAAAGGAGGTAAAACCTGTTTTTATTTGTCATCACTGTGGTAGGTATGGCCACATTCGTCCTTATTGTTGAACTGTTTGGTAAGGTGTCTCAAAAGGGTAGAAATTCGAATACTTTTTGGGTTAGGAGACAACCTTACATGTCTAGGCGAATACCGAACACACAACGCCAAGACTAAAAAAGATTTGGGTTAGAAAAGATGATTTGACTTGTTTAGTTGTCACACTGCTTAAAAGCACGTGACTCACACATGTGGTATCTTGATAGTGGGTGCTCTCGTCATATGTCCGGTAACAAATCCTACTTCACCTCTCTTGAAAAATATGAAGGAGGAATTGTTACCTTTGGAGATGGCGGCACTTCTAGAGTCATTGGTAAGGGCTCTATAAGTGTTGCTGGTCTTCCCAAAGATAATGCTCTACTTGTTGATGGCTTAAAGCAATCTTTTGAGCATTAGTCAAATGTGTGATTCCCATCATGAAGTATTGTTTTCAAAAATAAATGTGAAATTTTGGATAAAAAGGGAAATACTGTCTTACATGGGGTTCGCACATCTGATAACTGCTATGGGATTGTTACTACTAATGATCTCACTTGTCATCTGCCATCATAAGTAACATTGATTTGTGGCATCAAAGATTAGGTCACATGAATTTCAAAGACCTAACTAAGATAGCCAACAAAGAGCTTGTGAGAGGAGTACCTAAACTGGGTAAGAATTTGAGCCATGTGTGTGGACCATGTCAACTTGGAAGCAAACCCGTGCCCCTCATAAAAAGGTGAACAGCTTTACAACCAAACGTCCTCTTGAATTGGTTCACATGGATTTAATGGGTCCTACTCGCACTGAAAGCATTGGAGGTAAAAGATACATTTTTTAACTGTTGATGATTTTACTCGATTTCTGGGTAAATTTTTTAAGGGAAAAATCTGATACGTTTATGCTTTCCAGGCTTTAGTCCTTAAAATCCAAAATGAACAGGGTGTTTCCATTGGGCGTATCATAAGAATCCGAACTGATCATGGTCGTGAATTTGAAAATAGTTCGTTTTCGGATTTTTGTGATATGCATGGAATTAAGCATGAATTTTCTGCACCTATTACTCCACAACAAAATGGAGTGGTTGAGAGGAAGAACAGAGTTGTTCAAGAAATGGCTAGGGTCATGCTCCTTAGTAAGAGTCTTCCTCCAAGTTTTGGGCCGAAGCCCTAAATACTGCGTTTATGTCATAAATCGCGTGTATTTAAGGCCCGGCACTTTACAAACTCCTATGAATTGTGGAAGGGTTGAAACCTAATGTAAAATACTTCAAAACTTTTGGGAGTAAGTGTTACATCTTCAAAGATAGAGAGCCCTTGGGCAAATTTGACTCCCGAAGTGATGAAGGTATTTTTCTAGGGTATTCAACCAACAGTAGGGCTTTTCGAGTCTATAACCTGCGAACTTCATCATTAATGGAATCTATCAATGTGGTTATAGATGACACAGGTTCACCTACTCCAGCAACAAATGAGGATGACAATGGTGAGTCTCCAATCTTGGATACTGAACCACAAAATCAAGGAGAAGCTGAGGTCAATCACAAGAAATTGTTACAGCACCATCCTCACAGGTAAGTTCAAGTCCAAAGAGTGCTCAAAGGGACATCACTCCTGTTGCTTCTTCACCGCAAGTCCTGAACTTAAACCATCAGCAAGGGTGAAACTGAATCATCCAGCTCAACAGGTGATTGGAAGTGTTTCGGATCGAATGAAAACCCGAAGACAGATTCGGGATGAGGTATCACATATGTGTTATGTTTCTTTAATTGAACCTAAGAATTTTAAAGAGGCCTTGCTAGATGATAGTTGGGTCAATGCTATGCATGAAGAATTAGGTCAATTTGAACGTAACAAAGTTTGGACTCTTGTTCCCAGACCTAGAGACATGAATGTGATAGGTACCAAGTGGATCTTTAAAAATAAATCTGATGAGAATGGTACTGTTGTAGGAATAAAGCTAGGTTGGTTGCTCAAGGCTACACACAAGTAGAGGGTATTGACTATGATGAGACGTTTGCCCCAGTTGCACGTCTCGAATCTATTCGTATTTTGCTTGGTGTTGCATGTTTTCTTGGCTTTAAATTGTTTCAAATGGATGTGAAAAGTGCTTTTCTGAATGGGTACTTAAAAGAAGAGGCATGTTGAGCAACCAAAAGGGTTTGAGGATCCTAAATGTCCTAATCATGTCTACAAGTTAGACAAGGCTTTGTATGGGTTGAAACAAGCCCTCGGCTTGGTATGATAGACTTACTACTTTCTTCTTGATAATGATTTTCAAAGGGGTAGTGTGGATAAGACTTTTTTGTGAAGCATACTAAGTCTCATATTCTTGTTGCTCAGATATATGTTGATGATATTGTGTTTGGTTCCACTACTGATCATCTTGTGAAATATTTTTCTGATTGCATGACACATGAGTTTGAGATGAGCATGATGGAAGAGTTGTCTTAGTTTTTGGGTCTCCAAATTAAACAGTCTCCTTCGGGTATATTTGTTTCTCAGTCTAAGTATGCTAAAAATCTTGTGTCAAAGTTTGGTCTTGAGTCTTCCAAACATGCACGTACTCCATGAGCACCAGTCTTCACCTTTCCAAAGATTCCTCTGGTATTGATGTTGATCCTACCCTTTAGGAGTATGATAGGGAGTCTTTGTATCTCACAGCCAGTCGTCCTGATTTTCTTTAGTGTTGGTGTTTGTGCTCTTACCAAGCCAGTCCTAAAGAGTCTCACCTTCTTGCTGTAAAACGCATCATCAAGTAGTTAATGGACCTTGGGGTATGGGTTTGGTTTCCATGATACTACAGCTGAAATTACTGGTTTTCGATGCCGACTGGGCAGGTGTGTTGATGATGGAAATACATCCGGGGGCTGTTTTTACCTTGGGAATAATCTGGTTTCTTGCATAGTAAAAAGCAAAATGCCATCTCTCTTTCCACTGCTGAGGCTGAGTACATTGCTGCAGGGAGTTGTTGTGCACAAATGTTGTGGATAAGCAAATGCTTCATGATTATGGAATAGAACAGAAACTCTGACTCTTTTCTGTGATAACACAAGTGCCATAAACATTTCAAAAAATCCTGTCCAACACTCTCGCACCAAATATATTGACATCCGTCATCATTTTATTCGAGAGTTAGTGATGAAGGCTTGTTGTTTTGGAACATGTCCCTACTGAGCATTAAAAAGCTGATATTTTTACAAAACCCCTTGATCTTCTTCGATTTGAGTTTCTTAGAAAGACCTTGGGCTTAATGCTCAGTAACTAGGTTGTTTCCTGTTCTTTATGTGTGGTGAGTGTGAGTGGTTGGCTTACTGTTCTTGGATGTATTAATCTCATTGTTTTTGAGTCCTGGTATTTTTTGCATCAAAATTTTTTATGAACACTGCTCATGTTTCTTACAAGATCTCATTCTTCGTTGTTCATAGCTCATTCTGAATGCCCATACTCATTTACTTCATGATCTCATTCTGTACACATCCTTGAGATAAACTGTTGCAGGGGTTTCCGCACAAGTGATCAAAGTTCTCTATGGACCACTGACAGTGTTTCTTGTACTTTTTTCAGAAGAATTGACCTATACTAGTTATCATGGGTGATGTTAAGTCTCTTAACCATCTACCATTTATTTCACTTTCATGGTTCTCCCTCAGTACATGACATCCTGGCATTAGGAAAAGGCTACCTCAGAGGCACCAACTAGGCCATCCTTTTGATTTCATTCTTCTTTGGTTTGGTCTCCATACTCTTAAGCGTGTATGCCACCTATGAGTGCCCACAAGAAAGAAAAGTTTAAAAAAAAAAAAAAAAAGGATCATTGCTTGAGGGGGAGCTTCCGCATTTACTCAACAAATACCCCGTGATTCCTAGTGGTTTGACTTTTCTCTGATGGTCAGTTACTCGTGTTGAAGGTCCAGCCATCAGATCACTACGAGGATTAACTCTAGCTTTGTGGCTCTCAGGATTGCACACACAACACATAGTTTTGTGAGCTCTCATGTGTGTTTTTGAGTTATGCATTCTCATGATGCTTATGGCTTTGATTTAATAATATCTGTTGTATTCATGATCTGGTGTTTCATCTCTTTTCTCAAATTTTCAGGACTCATGATTGATGGATTCTTTTGTCCTTGTGGTATAGTCTGACACCTGGTCATCTTGCTTGTTACAGGACATCCTAGGTGTTTTTATTTTTTTATTTTTTTATTTTTTTTTAAAAAAAAAGTTTTTTTTCTCTCCGCTCGAGCGGACTGTTCCACGCTCGAGCGTGGTTTTGAGGCTTGCAGTTGTTTTTGCAGTACTGGGAGGGGAGTTTTTCCGCTCGATCTTCATTGTTAGCGCTCGAGCGCGCATTCGCGAGGTTTGTATCCCGCTCGAGCGTTAAACCATACGCTCGAGCGGACTGGTTTTGTATAAATTCCCTCCCTTCGACCCTTTGACTCATTTTTGCCTCTCAAACTCCTCTCGTCTAGGGATTTTCGGCGATTCATTACCTCTGCACATTGGGTTGGTTTCTTCTTCTCTTCACCTCAGGTATATCATCTCTCTTCTTCTCTGTTCCTAAGTCAGTTTTTTGTCCTTTGTGTTTTATTCGTGATTGTTAGGTTTGCTTGAGTTGGTTTTACATTGGGTCAGTGGTTTGTTTTAGTTTATGTTGCTCATGTTTTAGTTTTTTTTTATTGTTTTGCTCGTTTCCCTTTAGTCTATCCCGCTTCCATTTAGTTTTTTTAGGGTTTTCTAGTTTAGGTTTCTGGCTCTGTTTTGTATTGGGTTTCGATTTGGGGATTTTATTTTTTTATATATCAGTGTGCTGTGGTTTTTGTTACATTGGATGTCTACCCCTGTTGCTTCATCAGATATGTTCATAGCATTGTTTCTCATGTTCTTTCTTCATGCTATTTTCATATGCTATTTTCATCTTTGAGTTCATGTTCCATCTGGACTAGGGTTCTTGTTGATTTTGGATTTTTATCGGTTTATTGCATCCTCATATTCATCTTCTCTTATCACTTTGTTGCAATATATCCTGTGTTCTAATGTTTGTTTTGTATCTCTTGGCTTCATTGGTTTTGTTATTTGGTTTGGGTTGGGGTTTGTTTGTCTTGTTTAGACATGTCTACCCACAAACGCCGTAAGTCGACCGCATCTCGCCCTCCTTATAACACTCAGCACTTCCCATCATCTGAAAAAGCCAAGTTATACCGTGAGTCTTACCATTCCCGTTCCATTCACCTTGAACGCAATGTTCATCCATCCACCTTTGAGTCACTTTCTATCCGGTCTTTCTTTGATCACCTGGGAGGTGATAAGGTTCTTTTGTTTTCTGGGCAACAAAATCTTACTTGGGTCCGGGAATTTTATTGCAATCTGGAAGGTATTGATAATATTGGACCGTCTTTCAAGGTCTGGGTTCGCTCCAAGGAAATCAATGTCACCACTGATCTTATCCATGAGCTATTAGGGATTTGTGCAAGATCTCCTATCTATTACCCTTTTCTAGTCCCATCACGCCCCATGTGTAATTTTGATGAGGTTGTTAAGACTTTGTGTGGTTCTCCTCGCTCTTGGCCTTCCGGTTCTTTGATCAAACAGCATGAACTTCTTCCTCAATTTAGGTTGCTCAACTTAATCATGTGTGCCAATATCATTGTTACAACCCACAGTTCTGAGATTAAGCAAGATCAAGGTTTTATTCTCGAGTGTATTGCCCACAACCGGCCCATCGACCTTGCCACTCTTGTCATACAAAAAATGATTGCTGCTTTTGAGCGCAACAATCTCGGGTTACCATATGGCTGTCTCATCAACCGGCTCTTAGCCAAATTTGAGGTCCCTACCTTTGATGAGGACGACTTTGCTTCTCCTACACGCCCATTTACCAAGAAGACTATCTCCCAGAGTCAGTCTCACATTAGGGGGGTCCCTTCTAGTTCTGGTCGTTCCAGTGCAGGTCCTAGTGCAGCTGAGGCCATGGCAGAGGAGGCCGAGTATGATGCTGCGGCTGGCGAAGATCTTGGTGAGGGGGAGCCGCACCCTCCAGTTCATACCATCCGTGGTCAGCTTCAGTCGCTAGAGCGTTCTTTTGGTTCCAGGTTTGATCATCTTGAGGCCAGGATGGATATCTTTGAGGCGAGACTCACTGATCTTGAGACCACTGCCGATTCTCGTTTCCGTGCTTTGGAGGCCTCTTCCCAGCGGATTGAGGATTCTGTGGCACAGTCTTCATCTCAGCTGGCTCAAATTTTGACCTTGCTTCAGATGCAGCCTTCGCCTCTGGCTCCATGATGCTTTTGTTACTTTGTTTTCTGCCACATTCTTTTGTTATCTCCCGGCCAAAAAGGGGGAGTGATTATGGGTACATATTTGGTACATACAGTTGGGTACATATTTGGTACAGTTGTTCTCTTGTTATCCTTCCTTGGTACAGTTGGATTTTTATATGTTTTGGTTGGATATTTGTTTGTGGATGGATAATGTTTTGATTGGATAATGTTTTGATTATGATGGATTTATCTTTTGCTATTTAATCCAGTTTCCATATATTTTTGGTTGGATTGTGTTTGGTTGTTCTTTTTCAGGTTCATTGTATAAGCGAATGGATTGGTTGTGGTTGTTGCATATTGGTTCATAGTTGACAACTTGTTTTAGACTATTTCGGAAACTTGTTTTAGTCATTTTGTGCTTTTGATTAGTAAAACTGTTTTAGAATAGTTTTGTCCGGGATTTGACAAAGGGGGAGATTGTTAGGACCTTTTATTGTCAAAATCCATGGATTAAAACCAAATTTGTATCGCATAAAGTTTTCCAGGTTGTCTCACTTTTGGTCGCCCCGCTCGAGCGGGGAAAGTAACGCTCGAGCGGGGATTGCAAGTCCACAGCATCTCTGCACAGCCTGACAAAGTCCTGGATGGTGTGATTCCTCGCTCGAGCGGGGAAATGGACGCTCGAGCGGGAAGCCTATATAAATCACAAATTATGAAGTCTCCGCTCGAGCGGGAAGACCTACGCTCGAGCGGACCACGCGAGATCAGATTCTATAAATTCGCTGGTTGGGTCTTTTTCTAGATTTACTTTTCCTAGATCTTATTTAAGAGTCCTAGGGTTTGTTTGAAGTTTTCTTCTGAGTGTTTTGTGAGTTTTCTTTGATGTTCTTGAGAGAGGTCTAAACTTATGAGTTGAGATTCATACATCAAAGAGTTTGATACTTCATATTCAAGAGAGTTCTCTTCGGTGGAATCCGAAGATCAAGACGTAGAGTTTCAAAAGGCGTTTGATTCTTTACGTAGTCGTTAATTCGACAAGTGAAGTTGTGGAATCAACTTCAGAATTGATCAGTTCCGTGACGAATGTGTGGTGAAAGAGTTGCAGAAGATTCGAGGACAAATTGACTGGGTTGGGTAATTTATGTATTATCTTTGTAATCTTTCTTCCTTCAGTAGTAGATTGATTAGTGACGGTTCGCCCGTGATTTTTTATTACAGTTGAAGGTTCTTCAATTGTGGTTTTTCCACGTAAAAAATCGTTTGTGTCGATTTATTGTTTATTCCTAAAAACAAACAATCTAAAATCACTCTCGTAAGTACTTGTTGATTTTAGATTGAGTGCTTTGAATAATTGAGATTTGAAATATTTTAATCTTAATCTAATCACGAATCACTTAAGTTTTTTCACGTACGATACGCAAGAGTGGGTATTTATATGCATGTTTGATGTCTCGTATCATCCAGTTTAAAAGTTGCTTTGTATTGCATCAGATCATGAGCTTCATTATAAAATTATATATTAATAAAAAATATATTTTTATAACTTATTATTAAAAAAATTATTATAAAATGGGTGAATTATTTAGGGTTGGCTCTAACATTTTCGGGACTTAATTCCACATGAGGCCTCTTACACGTCTAAAAAGAAAAAGTTGTAAGATTATGTCATTTTTTATTTTAAAAATATTTGATCATACTTACAAATAGATTACTTCAGTATATATATATATATAACTATTAAAATTTATTTAAATATATAACAAAGTTTGCAATAAAAAATTCAAAATAATTAAAGTTGAAGTAATAGATAAAAAGTGAACAAGTTATACACTTAAACATCACACTTTTTGTATTTTTAATTATAAAATTGCTAATCAAACTTGCATAATTCAACTTATTAACTAAATTATTTTCAACAAATTAACTTGCTAAGATTAAATTTTTGTTATTTTTTTTAATTAAAGTGTGATTATTTATATATTTTTTAATCACACCTTTTAATTAAAGTGTGATTATATATACACTACTACTTTTTAATCACACTTTTTAAAAATGTGATTATTTATATATTTTTTAATCACACTTTTTAATTAAAGTGTGATTATTAATATATTTTTAATCACACTTTTAAAAAATGTGATTATTTATATATTTTTTAATCACATCTTTTTAATTAAAGTGTAATTATATATACACTACTACTTTTTAATCACACTTTTTAAGTAACACTACAAGAAAAGTGGGCTTATGAGACGGAACTTTTTGCGAAGACACATTTGCCGTCGCAAAAAATGTGACCTTTTGAGACAGCACAATTTGCCGTCGTAAAAAATATGACTTTTTGAGACGGCACGACTTGCCGTCTCGCAAAAAAAAAAAATATGTGATTTTTTGAGACGGTACAACTTGCCGTCGTGAAAAATATGCCTTTTTGAGACGGCACAACTTGTCGTCGCAAAAAAATGTGACTTTTTGAGACTTCATATATATAGTTACAAAATAGTTTAAATAAATGCAATGGTATTTTTCTATCATAAAAAAAAATTGAAAAAAACGACGTCGTCTTATTCTTTTGATATAACATTTCTCTTTTCATCCATTTTTTCATCTTCCTGTCTCTCTGTCTCTATCTCTGTCTCTCTTCTCTTTCTCTCTCTCATTCATCACTCTTCTCTGTCTGTTTGTCTCTCTCTCTCTCTTTCTCTCTGTGTCTCTGTCTCTCTTCTCTTTCTTTCTCTCACGCATCACTCTTCTCTGTCTGTCTGTCTGTCTGTCTCTCTTTCTTTATGTCTCTGTCTCTATCTCTCTTCTCTTTCTCTCTCTCACTCATCACTCTTCTCTGTCTGTCTGTCTCTCTTTCTCTCTGTGTCTCTCGCTCATCCTCTTTTCTCTCTGTCTCTCTCTCGTTTATCTCTTTTCGCTATTTTTTTTTCTCTCTCTCTCTTTGTTTATCTCTCGAACATCTTTTGTTTCTCTCTTTTTTTTCTCTCTCTCTCTCTCTCTATCTCTCTGTCTCTCTCGTTTATCTCTTTTCTCTCTCTTTTTTTTTCTATGTCTCTCTCTCGTTAATCTCTTTTCGCTTTCTTTCTCTCTCTTTTTGTTTATCTCTTGCTCATCTCTTGTTTCTCTCTCTTTTTCTGTCTCACTCTCTCTCTATCTTTTTCTCTCTTTGTCTATCTTTATCTCTTTCTCTCTCTGTCTCTGTCTCTGTCTCTCACTCATCACTCTTTTCTTTCTCTGTCTACCTGTCTGTTTGTCTGTCTGTCTCTCTCTTTCTCCCTCACTGTGTTTGCCTTGCTCACTCTCTCCCTCATCTCTTCTCTATTTATTGAGCTCCCTCTCGATTTATCGATCCAACCATGTTGGGGACCTCCAGTGGGCGGTGACCCCCAGCACCCCCACTTCCACGTGGGGGGCTGTGAGAGCAAGAGTGAAAATAAATAAATAAATAAATTTTTTTGAACCAATCAGAAAACAGTGGGGGTGGTGGGGGTCACTCCCACTGGGAGTCTAGGGCATTTTTCTTATCGATCCACTACAAGAAAATGCACTTTTAGCGACCACTTTGTCTCTTTCTCGCTCATCACTTTGTCTCTGTCTCTCTATCTCTCTTCTCTATCTATCTCTCACTCATCTCTCCCTCTCACCACCTATCTCTTCTACCACATTTACCACTATTGCAAATGCCATTCCACTACCACCACTACTACCACTGTTGCCACTCCACCTCTACGATTACCATTACTACCATTATCGCCACCACTCCACTACCACCACTACTACCACTACTACTACCATTACCTCTCCTCCACCACTGCCACTCCATCTCCTCTGTCTGTCTCTCCCTTTCTCTATGTGTCTATGTCTCTCTTCTCTCTCTCTCACTCATCACTCTTCTCTGTCTGTCCGTCTCTTTCATTCTCTCTGTGTCTCTGTCTCTCTTCTCTTTCTCTCTCTCACTCATCACTTTTCTTTGTCTGTCTACCTCTCTATTTTTCTCTGTGTCTCTCATCCATCTCTCTTCTCTCTATCTCTTTCATCTATCTTCTCTCTCGCTCATCTCTTTCTGTCTCTCTCTCTCTCGTTTATCTCTTTTCGCTCTTTCTCTCTCTTTATATCTTTTCACCTATTTTTCATATTTCTTTCTTTCTTTTCTTTCTCTCTCTCACTCATCACTCTTCTCTCCATGTCTGTCTATTTGTCTCTCTCTCTCTCTCTCTCTTTCTCTCTCTTTCTCTCTCCCCCACTGTGTTCGCGTTGCTCACTATTTCCCTTCCGTTTTCTCTATTTATTGAGCTCCCTCTCGATTTATCGATCCACTACAAGAAAATACACTTTCAGCACCACTTTGTCTCTCTCTCGCTCACCACTCTCTCTCTCCTCTATCTGTTTCCCACTTATCTCTCTCTCTCTCTCTCACCACCCATCTCCTCTACCACCTTCACTACTACTGCAAACGCCATTTCACTACCACCACTACTACCACGGTCGCCACTTCACCACTACGACTATATTATAATATTTTTTATTAAAATATTACTCCTACTTCTACCAAATAAAAAATAATAATAAATTTTTTTTCATTAAAAAAAAATGAAACAAATAAATTTTCAAGCTTAGTAACTAAAATAAAATAATTTTTTTTAAAAAAAAATTATTTTAATAAAAAATAAATTTTTTTTGCGATGACAACTCCTATCGCAAAAAATAAATAAATTAAACAGCATTATTTTATTGTTTAATTTTTTTTAAAAAAAAAATAAAAAAAATTTTGATTTTTTCTTCCCCCTCCCCCTCTTTTTCCATTCCCCCCTTTTTTTTTCCATTCCCGCTCTGTTCCCCGCCGCCCGCCCAAAACCAAAAAACCCTAGTCTGTTCTTACCCCTCCCTCTCTATCGATCGATCGAGCGGCAGCAGACGACGGAGAGCGGAGAGAGAGAGAGAGAGAGAGAGAGGCGGAGAGATGGTATGCGGCAACACATTTGCGAAGACCATATGCTCAATCTGCTACGAAGATCTCAAACCCATCGTCGAAGACCTTCAATCCATCTCCATTTGCGGTCACGTCTTCCACGAGCTCTGGTCAGTCATCACTCATTCATATGTTGTTGTTGTTGTGATTACTGTTCCTCATACATGTATGTTTCAAAATTTTAATTGCCAAACTTCGGTGGTATGCAATATTTAAGGAGATGGGTAATACAAATTTTGTTTTTCATATTTTGTAATTTGTTGAATGTGATTCTGTTTTCCATTCATAATATACCATTATTCGCGGATTAATTTGAAGATGTATAATTAAAATTGTAAATAAAAATTAGTTCTTGCGTGTTTCGGAGGGGAAGTTTTCTCCTGATATACTGATTTTGTTGTATTCTAATTTTGCATTTCAGGCAATATAAAATTAAATTATAGTTTCCCTCGGTGAAAGTGAATGATGGATATTGTTGAGGTTGAAGAAAATTTGTTTGCAATTGGTGATGCAAAGGTACATATAATTGTAAGAATCCAAATGGAACATTTCTGAAAAGTTCTTTTTTTTGTTGTTTTGTTCTGTGCTTATTCTGGCGTTTGAGAATATTTTTTGGTCAGTCTAAATAGTTTTTGAGTTGAAGTTGGAATTGATACACACATATATATATGGAAAATGTTTTACACTCCTTTTGGATCGAAGGGTTTAGTGAGAATGTAAAAGAAATGGAGAGAATGAAATTTCTCATGACTTGTTTGGATTATTAAAGAGGTGAGAAACGGTGAGAAAGGAAGAGAAATGGTGAGAAAGACAAATCCTTCAAAAGTTAAGTTTTATTCATTGTTCATTCAAACAAGAAGGTGAGAAACTAAAATCATTTATTTCTTTTGTCACCTCACAATCCAAATAGAGTGTTAGGCTAGGTATTTGGTGAACATTTGACTTATAGCACGAGTTGAAAATTTGTTGTCCTTGTGAGCAAAAATGGTTCTGATTTTCTGGCGTAGGATTTGAGTTTGCTCACAGCTTTTGTTAATTGAGGGTTGAGGGCTTGACAAATGTGTGGTTGCTAAATGCAGTTGCATGGAGGAATGTGCAAGACAATGTCTGCAATTTATTGCAGAGTGCTAGGAATTTTCCCTGTTCTGGAAGCATCACGGCCTCGGAGCACAACAGGTATCCAGGCATTATGTTCTCTGCACATTGCGCTCGAGAAGACCAAGAATGTTCTTCAACATTGCTGTGAATGTAGTAAACTTTACTTGGTATGATATCTCCCTTTTTTTGCATATATTTTGTTTATACAGTAATGATGTTTCCCACTACTAAAACGGGCTTTCCACTTGGGAATTGTTTACTCTTTTGTTAATGGTTTCTAATCTTTTGGCTCAGTGGCTATGTGTTCAAAATAAATTGAAGTAGCTCTACTGTTGTGTTTTATTACTTTGTTGATAACCTACGAGTTTAAGCCTTAGGGAAGTCACAAGGTGTGTATAATGCCCAAGGTTAGGACTGTGTTCAGTCTATACCTTCCAAGTTCCAACATCTCCCACATTGGATAACACTAGGTAATGGCCTTTTAGGTTTTGTCCCGTAGTCATTTAGTGGTTCCTTAAAAAATTGTGGGTTAATGATTAGTTTGATAAGCGTTTATATCCCGTAAGGATACATGATAGAATTTCTGTTGTTTATAGGTTGATGTCTTTTACTGATTTGCATGTGATGTAATCAATGTGAAATCATGGTTTGGCCACAAAATATAACATTTGTGCTTCATTTGACCTGGTTGAAAGGTTTTGAGTCTCTTTTCTTTCCTAGAGGAATGTTTTACAATTAGAATCAACCTTATAATGCAGGCTATAACCGGGGATTCTGTTGTTCTAAAATATGAGAAGGCAAGATGTGCTCTTGAAAATGGTCTTAAGCGAGTCAAAGATATTGTTCCACAATCTATTGGCTGTCAGGTAATTTTAATCTAAATTCTGTTGGCTATCTTCTTGTTTGTGTTTGTGATTGAAACTGAAAGATTTCTTCAAATGATCCTCGTGCGCTTTTCCACTGTAATTTGTGGTTCCTCTTCAATTAGATTCATCTCTTTTCTAACTGGAAAATATTTTTTGTTCAATAATTTGCATGAAATTGTTTAGAATAGGAAATAGTAATATTGTTCTGTAATGACATTGTTTCTCGTTTTTATAAGCTATTGCCATTTTATTAAATACATGATATTGACTCTCAACTGTAACTATATTCATTTCAGATTTCAGAAATTTTAAGTGAACTTGAGGGGACCGAGTTCTCACTTGATCCATTGGAGAAGCAAATTGGTGACGATATAATTGCACTTCTCCAGCAAGGGAGGAGATTCAACAGCAATTGTAATGACAATAATGAGCTTGAATCTTTTCACCATGCTGCTTCTAAACTTGGCATCACATCTTCGAGAACAGCTCTTACCGAGAGAAGGGCTCTGAAGAAGCTAATAGAAAAGGCCCGGATTGAGGAAGACAAGAGGAAGGAGTCAATCGTGGCTTATCTTTTACATCTCATGAGAAAATACTCCAAGCTATTTAGAAGCGACTTCTCAGATGACAACGATTCACAGGGTTCAACACCTTGTTCCCCTACTGTTCAGGGCTCTTTTGATGATGGCAGTGGACCGGGTGGCGTTGGTCATGTCTTCGAGCAACAACTCTCAAAACATGGTTCTTTCAATTTCAAGCCAAACTTCAGGAGATCAGGGCAGATAGCATTCCCATACTCGAAATTTTTTAGCATTAAGAATACTGAGGCACAATAGCTTTAGGAAATATAGCGTAAGGCCGCCTCCAATTGATTTTATTATCAAAAAAAAATGTTAGTACATTTTTGGCTTATCAAGACAGAAGAAAGATTCTAAGTTTGTAGACTAAAATAAGTGAAATTTGACTCCAATTCTGAAGTGACAGATTACCAGATTTTCAGAAAACAGGTTGTCAGGTTTATGGAGTTAAATTGAAGGGTTTAGTTTGATTTGAGCTGAGTATGGGAATGTGCAAGGGTTGTGAATGGTAACACGGGAATAGTACTGTGTAAAATTATTTAGTTTCTGTGACACCAATGAATTGCTGATGGTTTTACTTTATTTTTAAGGTGGAAAGGCCCTAGCCGATGGCACAAGCCAGTGGACTATATTCACTGCTCCCACAACTGATGATTCTAATCCATGGAACTTTTGCATTTGCTTCTTGGAGCTCTATGGTATGGTTACTTCCACTAAGTTGATTGTGTAACGAATGATCAGACTAGTCGTTTGGCCCATCGCAGCCCCATTATGTACAGTTTCTGCTCGTGAGAAATAAAAGTGATGCTTGGCTCTGAAGCCTATCCCACAACTCTCTGTCATGGCTTGAAACATGCCGCTAAGAGGTTCATTCTTCACATTATGGCACAACTTAGAACACTTCTAGGACTATGTTTGGATTAAGGATTTGAGAATTGATATCCTTCCTATTTTCTTTCCTTTTGCATGTCATTCCTCAAATCTTCGATCCAAACAGAGCCTCAGACAATTTTCCTAGAAAAACATCATATGTGAATTGAATTTATTATGTGTGAGTTACACTATACAAATTTAAATCTATGCTATATATTAAAATTTTACAAACTTTTTAAAAATAAAAATATGAGTACATAGCACTAGTTAAAAAAAAAAAAATTCTGAATCTGTGCATTCCACTATGATGAGATCGTCCTCTTTTAATTTGGACTTTGGTGGATTGAACATTCAAATTATCCATATTATATACAAGGAAAATTATATAAATAGAAGTTGCTTTAGTAAATTACCTATTACAATGAGATGGTTGGAAAGCAACCCCATTTTGGCAGATTCCTTTCCATGAATTGGGAATTGGGTGGCATCCCCTCTTGATGCTTTCTTAATATACTTCCGGGAAAAAAAAATTATTGGCTTCCAGTTTTAATGATTTTGTAATTTACCTTATTGTATATGGTGACCATCTTTTCTTTTTGGCCTTGTCAATTGTACTTTATTGTAAGGATGTGTGAGTTTGTTATGCACTTCTGTGTCATATGTTGTAAGTTGTAACAAGTGTTGTACTTCTATTTTTCCTCCTTAATTGTGTCTTCTCTTTGTATTTTTTTGGGTATTACAACCCTCTTTCTTCTGCATTGTTAGGTGAAGAACATTATTTGCTCTAACTAGTGATAGACTGAACTGTTGATTATTAATATGTGCAGTGGCTTGTTGAGTACAATGCGGCTTTGGCATCCATCTGCTTCATGATTTTGCTTGGATTTGTAGATGATGTCCTCGATGTCCCTTGGAGAGCGTGAGTATTCCAATCATATTTTTTGGATTTATCGGCCCATTTATTTCAAGAGCACTGTTTTCTCTTTGCATTACTGCATTCAGAGTTAATGCTAAACTAGGTCTTTCTGACTTTGAAGAACAGGAAATTATTATTGCCATCAATTGCTGCTCTTCCTCTGTTGATGGCCTATGCTGGACATCCAACTATAGTTATACCAAAGCCTCTCATTCCCTATCTTGGGCTTGAGGTTTTGGATCTAGGTAAACCTAAAGCATTGATTATGATTTTAGAGACCTTTCGAAAAAAAAAATTCTGATAAACCCAGATCCATGTCCCCAATTTCTTCTACTACAACTTTTATTTTGAATCGTTCATGTTTTTTTCAATTTCACCATCATTTCACTTTCCCATCAACATCACTTGTCATCTCTACCTCACTAATTTCTTGCATTAATTTCTAGAAACAGGGCATTACTGTAAATTGGGTGAAAAACTCATCACCCTCTTTCCAAAATTTCTTGATTCTAAGTAATTATTTTATATGTGCCAAATAGTCTTCTAACCCAACAACATCAACTTCCTACTTCTCACGTATGAGAGGTTAAGGGTTCGACTTTCGTTAGAGACAAGGCTGTGTGGCACCATTCTTTTATTATCACTATGTTGCACACTCTTCCCAGGGAATTTCAGACAAAATAGTATTTGAGTTCTATGTGCAAAATTTACTCTTTCTATTAGATTGAAGGCATTGTATGACAAATTTAATTCTAGAATTGAATATAAGACTCACCTTGTTTTTGTCTTATTGTTAAATTGTGAACAAATAATATTTCTATGTACTCTCAGCCTCAATTCATCATATTTACAAGTAGCAATTCATCATATTTACAAGTAGAAAGAGAACTTGTAATTTAAGTTGCCAATGATTGAGGAAAACATTGTTGGTAGAGCTAGCTATCTTCTGCTCTTCATGTTTATGCAATCTATAATTATTCTGTTTGTCAGGTATTTGTGCTAAATTTAATTGAATTACTTGATGCAGGTTTTGGTTGTAGGTGGTGGTGATGGTGGAGTTCTTAGGGAAATCTCTCGCCACAATACTGTTATATAATTCCGAACGCCATAATTAAGTGATCCCATAGTTAAGCTTGAAGTTGCTCTTAAGGTAATTGAAACTCTTGTTGCAAATCACTGATCTGCCATAGAGATAGGTCACTGACATAGTTTTTATTTTGATTATTTTAAGTTAAACTAACACATTTAAGTGCATTAAATTTTCAAGTTTGCAGATTTTGTTGAGAGAATAGTTGATATGATCGAGCGGTTGATGTGTGGGAGCCAAAGATTATGTGGCTTCTTCTTCTTCTTCTTTTTTTTTTTTTTTTTTTGAAGACTTGAATTTTTTAGTACAGTGTATTTAAAGATGGTTAATGGATAATGTTTATTATAAATTTAATTAATTTGTTAATTTTGTTATTTTTCATTTACAAAAAATTGTTTGGTGCTTGTAATTGATTTTTTTGTAGCAAATCCATATATGATTTTTTTTAAATAATAATTATTTGCGACAGTAAAACAATGGTCGCTAAAAGTGTTTTTTTTTTTTTATTTTTTTTTGCGACGGCAAAATAGTTGTCGCAAAAAGTCTTTTGCGACCCCATGTGTGGTCGCATAGGCCGTCGAAAAAAAGTCTTTTGCGACTATATTTTTATTATTTGCGACGGCATGTGACGGTCACAAAAAGAATTTTTTTTTAGTAGTGAATGTTATTAATCACACTTAAAAGATGTGATGTAAATATTTTTAATCATACTTAAAAGGTGTGATTTAAATGTTATTAATCACACTTAAAAAGTGTGATTAAAAATGACACTTTTTAATCACACTTCCAAAGATCACACTTAAAAGGTGTGATCTAAATACTTTTAATCACACTTAAAAGGTGTAATCAAAATACTTTTAATCACACTTAAAAGGTATGATCTAAATACTTTTAATCATACTTAAAAGGTGTGATCTAAATAATTTTAATCACACTTAAAAAGTGTGATTAAAAATAACCACTTTTAATCACACTCCCAAAGATCACACTTTAATAAAACTTAAAAGGTGTGATTAAATAACATTCATCACACAAAAAAAGTGTGATCTTTATCTGTTTTTGTAGTAGTGTAGGGAAGTACTATATATTTGTTGATATCTCTTTGTTATTATTAGTTGATTTGCTAGATTATATAGAGCCCATATGATTAATATTCATGACTTTAGTTGCATTCAATCATTTTTTTGGTTGAGTAACCTATGTAATTTTTTTGTCAGTATATGATGATAAAAGCTATCATTTGTTATATTTCTTCAAATATAATTCAAATAATTTTTATAATTTTTTTTATAAATAAAATGGATTAAAATGATTTTCTTATATAATTTTTATAATCTTACAAAATTCTTATCTTGATTAAATTTTTTTTTTTACAATATTGTAGGAATTATGCAAGTATTATTCAAACTATGGAAAAAATGATTATAGAGAAGGTTGTATACTTTGATATGATATGCATGTGTCATTGACAGAGGAGATCAAAAATTGAGAGTTGCTAACCGGATCAATTAATGATTTGTTTGAGAAGTTCTTTTTATGAGTAAGGTAACAAACTTAAATTAAAATTTTTTAAAAACTACTTATAAATTATAGTTAAAAGTTGAGATTATAATTTGGTTCCACAATAATAATATAAACTACTAATTTAAAAGTCTAAGTAAATTTATGATAATTTTTATGAGTTTATAGGATTTCTCTATTTTATTGTATTTTATTTTATTTTTTTGCATGACATTATAGTTTGATACAAGTTGTTTATGTTATCAAGTGATTGTGATACTATTATTCCCAATTATTTTTATAATTAACAAATTTTTTTGTATATCAAATTTTATTGTGAAATTTTGCGAGTTAATTATTGTTAACATCATGGTCTGCGTTATTAAGACATAATTCAAGATTAAGATGATTTATTTATCACACAAAATATACATGGTAAGGCTAGGTATAGGGTTATCTGAACCGCCCAACCTGCCCAATCCGAATAAATTCGCATACAAACGTGCGGTTTTGCAGACACAATGCGGGCGGATGAAATTTGGAATATGACATGATTGCGGGTTGTGGATGGGTTGCAAGTTTAACCCACGCCCGCGAGAACCCGCTCGCACTTAGACTCTTTTATTTATTTATTTATTTATTTTTTTAAAACTTGGACCATTGTTATTTTATTATTGTATTTTGAATGAATATAAAAGTTAATGAAGAGTTACTTTTAGGCAAGCGTAGGATTTTGAATGATTTTACTTTAATTGTATTGTTGGGTAGTAGATAGTGAATGAGATTGATGATCTAATTTAGGATTTTGAAAGACGTGCTTGTGTTAGTTTATGATTTGATTTAAAAGTTTAGATTTTGAATGATTTGTTTGTGTTAGAAATTGATTTTGTTGTATTTTTAATTTTATAAGTTTTAATTCATTAATTATTAATGTTGGAGCATTTTAGAAAATAGAGGGAAAATGACTCAATAAATATTTACAAAATGGGAAAAAAAAGGCTCCAAAATAAATTTTTAAAGAAAAAAGTCCAATCTGCAAACCGCTCGCATATCCGCGAACCCTAACCGCACAAACCGCAGCCCGTACTGCGGGCAGTTGAGGGTTGAATTTTTCCCAAATCACATACATGTAGACAGGTCCAAATCGATTCACAAACCATCCAAAATCGAACCGCAATCACCCCTAGTATATGGTCTATTTATCAGTTCATCACACATGTTACCGCTAGTTGAAAAAACAATAAAAAACACCCAAAAAAAAAAAATGGAATTAAAAAAAAAAAAACACAAAATAATTAGAGAAAACAATTGATATTTGTTGTTCACAATTAATTAAAAAAAATGATAAATTATACTTACCTCTCTTAAAATAAAAAAAAATAAAAAATAAGTCTTATAGTTTTGACATAATTACATTAAGTTCCTTTAAAATTTTAATTCATATAACACTTCACTTAACTCTCTTTTCATTAATTAATAATTTGTTAGTTATTTAGATAAAAATGATATTATCATATTTTTTACACGAAAAATATGTATTTTTTGTTTTTAGGTTTTGCACTATATAGATCAATTTTGATCCATTTAACCTTATTAAAAGAAAATTAATATAAGTATATTAAAATTATGAGATTTATTACTCCTTCTGTCCCAAAATATTAGTCCTTTATTTCATTTTTCACTGTCATAAAAAAATAGTCCCTTTTCAAAAATTAAGGATTAAAATAATATGATTTTTTTTATTTCACCATTCTTTTAATTTTGTTAACATTAATAATTTTAAAATGTAATAATTGTACTATCAAAGAATAGTTTTGTAAATTTTAAAAATGTAATAATTTTAGAAGTGTAATAATTGTATTATAAAAAAAAATTGAATTCCCCAAAAGAGACTAATATTTTGAAACAAAAATAGTATATTTTTTTCTAAAATTTAAGAGATTAGTTATTCAAATAAAAAATGAGAAAATTAGTGTAAGGTCTCTCTCCCATTTTTTAGTAATGGAAGAGATCCACATTATTATTTTATAATGTTTAAAGTCCCTCACCTCTCACACTCATATATCATAGATAAATTTGAATTTATCAAATATTATAAAATCGTTACAGATATTTTTTTGTTCAAGGGTTTCGATCGATCGCAACCATGGGAGGCGGCGGAGCTATCAGAGCGGCAACGAAGGTGGCCGGAATCACCGTCGTGAATGGCAGTCTTCGCGGCGTCCCTTCGGTATCTTCGACAGACCATCAAGTCGCCTTAGCCACTTACAGAGCCAGTTGTCATGTCTCATCTATCGTTGCTTCTTCCGAAGAGGTGAATTGGAACGTTTTGATAGCTTCTCAGAACAATCCAATTGACGTTGCGTCGTAGAGGCCGTGTTAGGAGCTCGACGACTGGGAGTTCACTGATGGAGTCGAGGAGACGATCGTGAATTCCAGTGAGTCGATACCGAGACTTGTATTTGGTGGTTTGCCGACTCTTGAATAAGCCAAAGAAGCCACTTATGAACTTAAAAGAGGCTCTTGACAAGTATAATAGTAATACTTTTCGTTTAAATTGTATAATTTCTATTAATTTTTTGTTATATTCTCATCAATGCATTTTGATTTCATTGTTTGAATATGCTATATTGTTGATATTGATTAAGAATTTCTACAATTTTTTGGGAAATTTCTATCATTTTCTTTGAATGAATTTAATAAATTTTTGTTGTACTTATCTGCATATTTCCAGGGTATATCTATCATCACCTAATTCTAATGGTTTTGGGGATTCATATATAGCTGGTCATGAGTCTGATTTGTCACTGCTTTCGAACCCCAAATACCCGGAGACTAAAGCTTGTTGGTATGTGAGTCTGGGAAGAATTTCTCTTTCATTCTCTCTGTATTATCTTCTATTTTAATTTTGAAAAATGAAGCTTTTCTTCAATATAGCTATCTATGGAGTCCCTTTTCTGCATTTTAATCTCTTGTAATGTAGACTGAATTATAGACATCAACAATTTCTCTAATTCAAACTAGAGAAAATTCAAATTTCTCTGAGTTCAAACTAGAGAAAATTCAACAACAGAGAAAATTATCCAGAGAAATTGAAATTTCTCTGCGTTCAACTTTCCAAAGAATTCAAGCTTTTTGGATTTTATGAGGGTTTCAAGCTTTTTGTGAGTAACATTTATGATATGATCATCATTAAGAAGCAAGCCATGAACTTCATACCATTGTTGGTGAAATTTACTAGTCTGGTTAAGTGCTATGTTGTGATATCCATTGCTTTTGGTGTTTTGAATGTCTTATCGTCCCGAGAAAATTGGTCAAAATGAAAATGATGTTTGTTCAATTTTCTCTGGGTTGTTGTTGTCTGAATGTCTTACAGTTCAGAGAAAATTAGTTAAAATGAAAATGGTGGTTGTTCAATTTTCTCTGGTTTGATAAAAAAAAACACGTAGAAAATTATGAGTAGATTAGAGAAAATTGGTTAAAAATACAGAGAAATTCTTTGGGAAGTTCAGAGAATTTCTCTGGAGAGAAAATCTTTGGGAGGTCTAGAGAAATTGCCTGGAAAGTGTAGAGGGGAGAAAATCTCTGGAAAGTCCAGAGAAATTCCAAAAATTTCTTTGGAAGTTCAGAGAAATTCTCTGGGTTGAATTTTCTCTGGATCGATGTTGAGAAACCTTAGATATTATGAAAATATTAAGTGTCCTTTATGTTATAAAATTTTAATACCAGAAACCTGAAAAAAAATTCCCATAAAAAATTAGTGTATTGTGCTAATTAAAAAAAAGTGTACTTTTTAAAACTCGATAGAAATTCCTGTAATTCTAAAAAAGAATAATGTTAGAAACTTCAAGAAAATTATTAATTTTTTTATCAACACTCACATTCCACGCCAATATGAATATTTGGTAAAAAATTTAATAATTTTAATGATTTTATAATTTATATAATAAGTGAAATCATAATTTTAAAATGACAATAACATATTAGTATTTGTTTAGGAAGAGTTAAAATAGCCTGGCTTCTTGACTTTTTGGTTATTTTAACTTGGCTTTTTTAGCTTTGTGTGGTTTTTATTTTTGATTTTTTTGACTTTTGTGAGAGAAAAAAATATAATAATTATGATTTAAATGTGACATTTTATCTAATTAACTTATATAGTCAATTTTATCTTTTATATTTTTTTAGCCAAAAAGTCAAAACTAAACATAGCTTTAATATACTAATCTGTGTGGCACCGTTTTATTGGGGTTTCTATTTCTAGTATTTTTCATAGAAAAAAAAAAAAAAGAAGAAGAAGGGCTCCTTGTGGTCCTTCTTCAGGTTATTAAGGCTCCGTTTCTAGGTTCGCTTGGGTTAATTTAGTCTTACAGAATAAAATTAATTATTTTTAATTAAATAAGATGAAATATTACGAGTAATTCTATTTATACATCCTTACTTATCTTAGTATACATTATTTACTCAGTTTACACCATGCACAAATTAAAACTTTTAATTTTGTCTCAATACACGTCAATAATTTTTAGATAATACTAAACTACCCTCATCTTCTTCAACAAATTCTAACCCTAACCATTGTCGGCAACCACCGCCTTCCACCGGCACCATTTCCTTTTTAGCCTCTCTCAACCTCCCATGGCCGCCCCCCTCCCCTACCTTTTCCCCTTTCCCGCCACTGCTTCCTCCTCTCCGCTGTTCTTAGATCGGATCTGTGAAGAACCCAGTTGATCTGATTAATAATGGACTGCAATCTACAGTTGCCATAGCCCCGTCAACACTAGCATCTTTCGACTCAACATAATGTTAAAAACTAAAGTTATCAGAATAAATGAATTTTAAGAGGTTTGTCATTGAAATAACAGATGCATATACCATAAGAAGCTGACAATCAACAACCGCTTGTGAAGCAAAAGATGGTGGTGTTGGAAAGGGCTAGACCTGAAGAGAATGGAGGCATATCAGAGGAATACCTTCATTTAATTGCCACAGCTGGTCTCCCAATAGATATATTGGAGAACAAAAGCTCTTACTTGTCCAAAAAACAGAAGAAAGAGATGAAATTTAATGACATATATCAAGTTATGCCAGATTAATAGCCATAACTGGATTTCTACGTAATGGATGCCGGGCAAGAGGAGAGGAATGCTATGAATGTGGTGATGATCGGAAGGGAGGGAGGTGACTATCGGTGGTCGAAATGGCAAAGGTTAGGGTTGAGTTAGGAGGTTGAGAGAAAGGGAGAGGTGTATTGGTAATTTGATTGAAGGATAAAATTGTAATAAAAAAAATTTAGAAAAAAGATGTTCAATGAGTTAATCAAGTGTATGGAAATAGAATTTTTCAAATATTACATATAAATTATAATTATTTTATTTTTTTTCATAAAAATTATCTCAAATGAAAATTTTTAATCACAAATTAAAATAATTAAAAAGTTAAAAAATTATTTTTCTCCCACAAAAACCAAAAAAAAAAAAAGAAAAAAGAAAAAAAAAAAGCTTATTAATTTGTTTTAATCCCAAATAGTTTAAAAACCAATTCACGCCTCAAACTAAGGTTAAAAAACACGTGCCTCGTCCAGATTGCAGCCCCCATTCCTCTGATCGAGCTTCTACACCGTAACTCCCCTGCGACGGCACTCTTCCTTGATCCATTTCTGAATCACCCATCATTTCTCTCGATCAGTCGCAACTGTACCGAAGAAGAACCAGACCCCAGACAAAGAAGAAGATGACTGAGGCCACGATAAGGAACAAACCGGGCATGGCGAGCGTGAAGGACATGCCCATCGTGCAGGACGGTCCGCCGCCGGGCGGCTTCGCTCCGGTCCGGTTCGCCCGTCGGATCCCCAACAAGGGTCCCAGCGCCGTCGCCATTTTTCTCACCACTTTCGGCGTCTTCTCTTGGGGCATGTACCAGGTCGGCAAAGGCAACAAGATCCGAAGGTCCGAATTTCCATCATCATCTATATATATATATATTGTTTTATGTGTGTCTCATTGGATTGTATGCATGTATTGTGTGTATTTGATTTTGATTATAGTTATTGAAATGGGTGTTACTGATTTGGCATATCAAGATTGAGGCTTGAGCTTGTAAATTTGGGTTTTTGCTAATTTTATGGAATGAGCCCTAGAAATTTTGGGGGGGGGGGGGGGGAGATATTGCTGATTTTGACTTTAAATGCTTCCATTTCTTACACTCCGTTTGGATTGAGTGGTTTGGTGAAAAAAGAATAAAGAAACGGAGAGAATGAGATTTCTCATTTTGTCTTTGGACGATTAATGAGGTGAGTAATGGTGAGAAATTGTGAGAAAGCCAAATCACACCGAGGTATGTTTTATTTCTCACTAAAAGTGGTGAGATTTGGCGAGAAACCAAAATTAAGCTTCTTTTCCTTGGATTTGGTTGGTTGGAGCCCCCTCGTAAGTGACATTTTTTTTTGGGGGTGGAATGCTGATCTGTGTAGGAATCTTTATGTTAATTAGGGTGGCATGTGCAAAGGTGATGAGAAACTAGGCCCATGTTCTTTTACATTGTAGAGTGGCAAGAGAGTTATGGGACTTGAGCTTGTTGATATTTGGGATGTCTTAGGTTTTTTCCAGAGTGGCGAAATTCGTGCATGTGTGGAGGGGCGGGTGTGTGGGGAAGAGATTCGAGAAGAAGGGGCATGGCTTTGTTGATGATTAGACTGAACCTGGATCAATTTCTTGACTTCGTTGATGATTTAGTTTTGTAAGGTGCATATGGTTTTGTTGGGTCCTTTGTGGCTCGAGTGTAGGTTTAACACAATGATTTAATTTTCCAAACTTATATTTAATTGCTTTGTTTGATGAATATTGAATGATAGTTGACTTGCTGTTTGGTTTTCTTTTGGAGGGCCATATTCTCCGTCCCCCCACCTGCGCCGCCATCCCCCATGGCGAGTGGGCCTCCTCCTTTCCCTTTTTTATGCATTTTATTTCCTTTAAATTTTTTTTTATTGATCTATATTCATGGCTTTTGTAGTTTGTAGATCACTGTTGTACAGAACAAATGCCCTGTGTGCATCAGTGATTTTATTTTATTTTTTCAATAGCCAAAGTTCTCTCTCTGCTTGGCATCCTTTAGAAGGTTCTAAACCTCAGTTCGGCAGCATCTGGGAGATAAATCTAAAGATATATCTTATTATGCTCTAATAACCCTTACCTAATGTAGTGTTGCTATAGTTTTTTTTTAATTAATTAATTATTTTTTCTCTCTCTCTTCCCTTCAGTGAAGTATTCTGAATTCTGATTGCATCCATTGCTAGATGCACCTTTCTTAAATTTGATTGTGTCCACTGGTAGATGCACCTATCTTGAATGAGATTCAATTCTTGGTCTAATCAAATACCCAATCCTCCACTTGTGAAGGTGTTAGGCTGTACTTATAAATTAAGTTGCAGCGAAGGAGTTACTTCTTTGGTGTTTCAGGAATCATTCTCCATATGCGCTGGGGTATCTTGACGCCATAATACCTATCTATTTTATGATGAACCAATTGCCTATCATGGAAAGATTGAAAATGCTGTGAGACTGCTCTCCTTATAGAAGGCATCAACTGCCTTGAAGAGTTTGAGCCAATGGGCTGATAAAAAAAAAAAAAAAGTTTGAGCGTAATGTATTTGATTTTAAGCTTTTCTAACAAGATGGCCAACACACCAATCAGATAGAGGCATTTAGTTTGTGTTGCTTATGTATATATTTGATAGGTAGCATCTAGAAAATAGCTGTGTTTTATATTTCAGGGAAGGTACGCGTCTTAATGTAGGCGGCAGTTTTGGTAGATGGCCCGTCCTGATTACTTTTCATCTTCTACTCATAGTAGATGCTCTCAAGTCTAGCAGTGGCAGGGAGGGAATGGCACTATGATGGTCTAGCATAGTTTGCCTGGAAGCTGCTGCTCTGCTTCATTAGTCTTGTAACTTTGCTAGGATTGTACGAAACAAGTTCAAAAGGTGGTGAAGTATATCTGTTAGGTTATTGTGCTTGCACTGCCAATTTCTAATTGTCAAAATACTTCTTCCTATTATCACCCTATTTCATTGGGGATAATTAATAAAGTCAATCATGTATGATATGCTCATAATATCTCATTTATTTAGGGAGCTTAAGGAAGAAAAATATGCTGCTCGCAAAGCTATACTGCCCATGCTTCAAGCTGAAGAGGATGAAAGGTAATCTTCTTTTCAGTGTATCTCTCCTTCCAACCCATCCCCATCATATTCAACTAACTGCACTAACTTGAACGCCTTTCTTTTCCTTGAATGTGTGTTTTATTTGATTTATTTTTATTTTTTATTTTAGATTTGTGAAAGAGTGGAAGAAGTATCTTCAAGAAGAGGCGAGAATAATGAAGGATGTGCCTGGGTGGAAAGTTGGTGAAAGTGTCTATAACTCTGGAAGATGGATGCCTCCTGCAACCGGTGAGCTCCGTCCTGATGTCTGGTAAGATGTTTGGTGTGTTTTGAACACAGAAAGTCATGCATTGTTAGCCGTCAAAAGCTGGTCTGTTTCCCTTCTTGCGAGTTTGTTGGTCTCCTTGACATTATCCTCCTACAAGGTGAATAAAAATGTTTTTGAAAACTTTGTTCACATGTGATGAAATGATATAGTACTATTCTCTTATTAATACCGTTGTCTACTTTTCTATTTACGTTAAAAAAGTTTAAGACTATGGAACCTTGTTTGTGTCATATTTTATGCGAAAATGGTGTGATGATGATGATAAATCTTATTTTGTCTACATACCGCTGGGAAGCTGAGACAATTGTGTATTTGCTCTTTAGTTGTGATCAATAAGAGGAGTTTTATTTGGTAGCAAATATTCAACTAGCAAATTGATCTTGATACTTTCCTTCAATAATGCATGTCGATGTCATCTATGAGTTATGTTATTAGGGGTGATCATAGTTTCCAATCTTGAAGCAAAAAATTGAAACAATCGAGGCAGAGAAAACAAAATGGTAAAATAAAGATGGTATATTATTTAGAGGCATGAGAGATAAGCCAGAAAGTGACTGAGTTCTAGTAGTTTTAACTAGATTATGATAAAGTGTGTTTATAAGTTATTACACAATTGTAACCCAGTCATTCATCTTAGTCCACTTTGCATTATCGTTGCTAATATAAAACCCATCCGGCCTTGCAACCCACCCAGTAACACTTCAAATTTTGTTGTTGATCAACTTGACAATAGTTGGACAGTCTGTTGTTGAACATCAACTCTCTGCTTGGAACCCTAATACAAGTGGCAGAAGTGGAGAGTGTTTCCAATGAAATTGCGATTGAATTTCCAATAAAGTTCCTGACCAGTTGTCAGGATATGTGTACCCAGATCGGTTTTTTTAGATTGGCAACGAACTTGCAATGGTGGGGGAGTGTTTGGGACCCCACTAATTACATGCATCTCAACTGAGAGGGTGATTCTATCGCCATTCATCTCAGCTCAGCCGGTGAGGCTATCTTCATGCACAAATAGTGTGTTGCAAACAAAGTTAGATGCGAAGATAAGAAACAGAAGGGACAGTTTGGTCATTGTGAAACCGACATTGTCAAAATGATGTTGATATTATTTAATGTACTTGCTTCCTTCCTTACCTAACTTCTTATGCATACATATATATAGTCGACACATACATGTAATCTATGTGGATTTTGGTAATTCATGTTTGGTTACTAGAATCTATGTAGATTTTGGGAATTCATGTTTGATTACTAGTATTTATGTGGATCACCACTTGCTCTTGTTCAAGTAAATTACACTTTGTATTTTTGTACTTTATATCAAATTTTACATCGATCGTTTATTTTTCAATTGCAACAGTCGGGCTTGTTTGGGATAAATAAAAAAAAGTCAAAAAGTTATTAAAAAAATTAAAAAGTTTATACTATTCAAGGGTAGTTTGTTGAGAAAGTTACTAGGACCAAATTATTATTTTATCCTTTGAATTCAATTATCTAAAAAGTCAAAAAGTCAAAAGGGTACAATTATCATTTTGATTTTATTATAATATTTTATTATACATCTTTTCGTAAAAAGTTAAAAAATTATCTCAAATATATATATTTTTTTCTTTACCTTTTTTAATCAAAAAGTTAAAAAATGCACTTATATAGCACATCTTAAATAACTACTCAATCTCTTGCACTTGGTCAAATTTCAATGTGGCCTTCTGTTTCCTAAAGAAAATTGTCATATGACCATTCCATGAGCCAGTTTTTATAAAAAAAAAAAATGTGTAATTTCTTTTTATTGTCTATTTTTTCACTGTATTGTCCCACTATTGTGAAAGGGTTGGTGGTGGTGAGTTTAGAAAATTCATTAAAGTGAAAATAATAATGTGAAAAATAAAGAAGTAGAAAAGAGAAGCAAAAAATACAGTAAAGAGAAAATAATGTGACAAATAAAGAAGTAGAAAAGAAAACGAAGTACATTTGTCCCCCCCAAGTGCAAGGGGTTGATAGGTACAACGAAAAAATAAGGAATTAAAGTGAGGTTTAATATAAAGGTTTCGTTTGGGAAAATTCTATTTCTAAACACTTAATTATCTCAATGTACACACTTAATGAAATATTATTTTAATGACAATTATATCCTAAATTAAAATGATCATAATGGACATCTACCAACACTTACAATATTATATGAAAATATTTCTGTACACATCTTTTAAAAATAAGATGTCCATGGAAAGAATAAAATGATGTAGTTTTATCCGCAAACATAATATGGCCACATAAACTACTCAGTTGGGCAACATATAAAAAAAGAGCAGAAGCTACATCAAAATTTTGGAGAAAATGTAATTGTGTAGTAATTGTTATGTAATATTTATACATACAGATAATCAAAAGGAGCCACATTACTATATTTTGGTTCTCCGAAAAATAGTTATTCAATCTTTCAGCACCGATCAACTTGTGCAATTGATTAGGCAACAAATCAATGAATATTTTACACTAAAATGTTATAAAAACAGATGATTTTTATGTGAAATTTTCTGCTGAGAAAATGCTGTCAACAAACTTTCTTTCCCTATGTTTAAGCAGTGGGGTTTATACAAAAGAATTTTAAACAAGAATTTGAGACTTCGCTACACCTCGTGAGCATTTTTTGTGGCCGGATTTGCTAAGAGCACAAACACAAATCTCTAGAAGTTCATAGTCTTCCTCCTAGAATAAAAGAGAAGCCATCTTTGGATTTTCCAAAAGCATTTTTGAAGTCAGGTCCCAGCAATCGACCACGTTTGGTAAAGTCAAGCTTGCTTTCCTATAAATTTTCCATTTCTTGTGTGGAAAGAATAAGATGTCCATGGAAAGAATGCCTTACCTTCAACAATATTTTGGAATGAAGGTTGAATATGGTCTTCAATGGAGGAAAAGTGCCTCACTGCAGACCAAAGTCTTTCAACGGGTGTTCATGTGGGTGTTGTGGACATAGGATCAATGAACAAGTGAGTGGAAAGAAGTGTTTGATGTGTGTACAATAGTAATGAATGAAGGGTGTAATTGTAATTTTTAGTGTGTAGATTGAGAATATTAAGTGATAATCAAATTAATAGGCGTGTATACTGAGAAAAGATGTGCACTGAGGTAATTAATTGTGTGAAAATAGAATTTCCCTTTCATTTGAGATGTGGGTTGGCTTTTTGGTTTTTTTTACAATTTTAGCCTGAGACTAAAAAGTCTCATTTGTAATAGACTTTTTAATTTTTTTGACTTTTGTGAGAGAAAATATGAAATGATTGTGATTTGAATGTGACATTTTATCTTATTGGGTTAAAAAATTTATTTTGTCTTTTTTGTGACTATTTTAATCAAAAAACCATCGTTTAACTTATGCCAAACGAGGACAAAGTAAAGCGCAAAGTATAATTATCTTTTTTACTAATTAGCATTGTCTTCTTTTCAAGTTATCCGAGGCTTAGCATTATGTGACACTGTTTGTGCCATATTTTAGGGGAAAGGTTGTGATGGTGATATTTTCAATTTCAACCACCCCTGCTATGGCATTGATAAACAAATCAATCGTTTATACCGAACATAAAATCTATTGCTAATATTCATTTATGGAGTGGACTCACAATAAGAATGTTAAATTTAATCCATTAATTTAAAATTCTGAATTAGATTATGAGATTTTTATTTTTATTTTTTTTCTAAAGCCCTAAACTTTTTCATTGATGAATCTTCTTTGGGCAAATTACACTAACAGTCCCTATAGTTTGGGACTCGTGTCACTTTGGTTCCTGACTTTTCAATTGTGACACATTTGACCTTGAATTTTAAATCTTGTTCCAAATAAGGGCAATTGAAGATACTATTGTTTAATTTCAAGGGCAAAATCGTCAATTTAATAAAATATAAACTAATTTGATAAAAATAAATGTCAAAAAATTATTTTTAATTTTTTTAAAATTATTTTTATCCACCAATGATAAAATTATGTAAAATTGATAAAAATTAATAAAAATTACATGATTAATTTTTAAAAATTAATTTTACATAATCATCATCCAAACATAATAAAAATTAATTTGGTAAAAAAATAAATAAATTTCTAAAAGATTAATCAATTTTACATAATTTTATTTTTAGTAGGTAGAAATAATTTTTAAAAATTTAAAAATATTTGTTTGACATTTATTTTTGTTAAATTAGTTTATATTTTATCAAATTGACGATTTTACCCTTGAAAAATCTAATGATATCTTCAATTGTCCTTATTTGAAATAAGATTCAAAATTCAGGATCAAATGTGTCCCAATTGAAAAGTCAAGACCAAAGTAACACAAAGCTCAAACTATAGGGACAATTAATGTAATTCACCCATCTTCTTTGGGTGACTCTATTTACACACCACATTTGGTCTTAAGGCACACCATTACTTAGTTCACACCTTTAATAATTTGAAAAAACATACAGCTTGTTTGGGTCTGATTTTCAGAAAACAGTTTTTTCAGAAAATTTTACCCTTTTATTTTCCGTATTTTAATATTTTCAATGAATTTTTTTAATGTTTTAAACAAATTTTTTTTTTAATTTTTAGGCACACCTAATATAAATATATTTAAAAAGTATAATATTTATGAAAAAAATATTTAAAAAATACACTAAATACCAAAAAATACAAAAAAAAAAAATGAAAATTCAATACAATTTTCGTATTTTTGTATATTTTTAAATTTTTAAAAATATTTTTCACAAATATTATACTTTTTAAGTGTATTTATGTTAGGTGTGTCTAAAAATTTAAAAAAAAAATTTGCTAAAACATTAAAAAAAATTCATTGAAAACATTAAAATACGAAAAATAAAAAAATAGAATTTTCTAAAAATCAGAACCAAACAAGCTATATGTTTTTTTAAATTATTAAAGGTGTGAACTGAGTAGTGGTGTGCCTTGAGACCAGATGTGGTGTGTAAATAGAGGCACCCATCTTCTTTTGTTGTAGTTTGCTTTCTGGACTTATAAAATCAAATCACCCCAAAGATATTCTAATTTACTACATCAGACTTCTTTCAAACTTATCAAAGGTTCAAAATAAAAAAATAATAAAAAATAAAGAAGAAGAAGTAGTAAGCAGTAAAAAATTACCATCCAAAAAAAAAAAAAAAAAAGTAGTAGTAAAGATCAAATATAAACAGAAAGAACAATTGTTATAAATATTTAACATCCAGTTTTACGTTACTAATTGAGAGATTCAGGCAAACAAGGAATATTAAACTCTATTCTCATTTGATATTAGTCACTGCCAACTAAATTGCTTTAGCCAAGTAAACTTATCATCACTAAAGTAGAAACCATCTTCGCTCACTAACCAATAACACTTACCTTTGTGGCGACAGATATAAGACTGTTTTGAAAAGATGATTAAAAATTATTTTTTAAATATTTTAAACTTTTTATAAGAGAGAGAAGTGGATTAAAAGTTGAGAAGTAACTTTTAACCTACTTTCCAAAATGAACCATAACCCTCAATTGGAGCACTAAGAACGTTGATTTTTCTCTTTTTTTGCTTTTTGCCCCATTTCGTGTTGCAGAAGAAAAGTGGATTTCAAATGACATTGATCTTGAAATGCCAGTTAAAATCCTCGCCAACACAAAGCGAGTGCACCTAAAAATTATAGGGTGCGCTTGGTTTGGTTTTGAAAGACAAATTTTTAAAAAAATTTTGAAGAGAGAGTTTAGGCTCTGTTTGGTTGTTAATTCAAATCAATTTTCAACACGTGAGCTCACGCATGACGTTTGGATACGACGTTCAAAAGTTGATTCCGCGTGTTAATTCAAGTTACATTTTGAAAATCTGTTTGGCAGCTTGTATCTCCTTTTCAACGTTTCTGCCTTATTCATCGTCTCTGCAACTTTTACGTGAACCTCATCTACATCAGTCCTTCAGATTCATCACGGGTGGCTTCTCTGTATCAAACATCCGTACTTTAGATTCATCACGGGTGGGTTTCAGAAGTCAGACTCATTTTATAAATAATGAATCCACCAAACCCGCTCTGTACTGGTATCATATTTCACAAATCGACTGAGTTACGATTTGTGCGTTGCGGACGATTCTTATTACGGGCAACCAAACAACGATGACTGCGAGGTGAAATTACTTACAAATTTATTAACATATTTTGTTATAGGGAAATTATTTGAGAAATTCATCTTAATTTATTTTTATTTTTTTTAGGTCAAATTTATCAAATTTATTATCGAATCCGACGAGCAAACAGTGGCACATTTAATCAATATACACATTCCATCACCGGCGATAACTATTCAACTCCCACTAATCTGGTAAATAAATCCTTCATCCTTCATCTGTTCTCTGAAAATGATTTCAGACGAGTCGATAAATGATTTCATTCTTCATTCTTCATCCTTCATCCTGAACTGTTTCAACTTTTTTGTTCTTCAAGAATAGTCAGTAAATCAATCTTCATCTGTTATGTATAAATGATTTCGGAGAAGTTGAAATCAGTTCCTAAATGGTTTATGAGAATTTGTAGAGGCGTATTTTCCATTTCAGATCGGTTGTTATTTTAAATTATGAACTGTTTGAACTTTTCATCGATCAGAACCTGAAGCGGCAGTGCCTGGGACACCCGGCCGGTCGTCCCCCGGGTCATCCGGCCGGTCGACCGGCCGGTCGACCGGCCGGTCCTCCTACCTCTTCCGGTTTTGTCTTCCGGTTTTCCATTTATTCCTTAATGGTTTGAACCTACCGGTCCTCCCCTCAATTGTTTGAACCTACCGGGCTTTTTTACTGATTTTTTTTCCTTAATTTTTCTTTTACTGATTTGTTTCCTACTATTTAAACACAATGTTAACTGATTTTTTTTATTATTTTTGTGGTTATATTTCTGCTATCTGAATGTTTTTTTTTTTTTGTTTATTTCTGCTATTTAAATTCAATTAATCTGCTACGTACTTTTTTCCTCGAAATAAAATCATCTGTTCTTTTTCCTTTATCTGTGTTCTCCTTCAAACCATTTTGCGCTGTTATTCTTGTATATCCATCGCAGACTACTTTAAAATACTCTGTTATGTTTGTATATCCATCCCAAACTAGTTTAAATATAATTTGTATGTTTATAGATGGATGGAAATAATTCCGATGACAATGAGAACACCAAAATGTGGACGCCCAGAATTGAAACGAAATTAATAAATATGTTGAGAGATGAGGTTAGAAACAATCAAACAACGGGCCGTACTACTTCGTGGACAATTAGGCATTGGAATCATTATGCAAATCAGTTGCACAACATATATGGATTTCGGTATACAGGTGTCAAGGTGCGCCAAAAATATCAGCGATTGAAAGCTGATTACCAGACATTTAAGACTGCAGGCACAGACTGGTCTGGGATGGGATCCTATTATAGGCACTGTTGTTGCACCCGATGAATTTTGGGATAAGGTTTTCCATTAATCTGTACTATTTTCTAATTTTATTTTAAACATTTCATGATATATACAGTGCTTAATTCTTGTTTTGTAATTGTTGTAGGCTAGCAGAAATGTGAAGAAGTTTAGGACAAAAGGGTTTGAATATTTTCAAGAAATGGCAGAAATTGTTGAAAATTGTTGTGCCACAGGGGCCCTGTCTCGTGCATCCACACAAGGACCCCTTGACTCAGAAGAAGAAGATGACATGTTAAATAAATTTTGGAACGCTGATGCTGGTGGGAGTAACGCTGGTGGGAGTAATGCTGCTGAGGCCATTCCTGTTGACTTATTCGGGGATGAGTATATGGATCTAGCAAAGGGCAAAAGTCACAAGAGGGGCCCTGCAACCAGCCAGACTGACAGTGGTCGTTCCAAAAAGTCCCGGTCAATTGGGTTTGATGATGTGTGTGCAACTTTCACATCCTATGTACAAGCCAAAACAGGACATTCACGTGCACGAGAAAATGAGACAGAGGCTGTAAGTGCAGGTGGTGATGATTATTCCCTTGATGCATGTCAAGATGCATTGCTTGAGCTTGGGGACATACCACCATTGCAGTACGTTAGGGCACTGACATTGTTCAAGGATAAGGAATGACAAAGGTTTTTTATGCGCACTCCTACCCATTTGTGCCTAGCCATGATCTTCGCTTTGCAGTGAACTGAGAAGTTCTGTTTTGCTTGTGTTAGCAAATCTTCTTGGCTGAACTGTTTGATGATTTCATTATTCCTGATTTGGTTTTTATTATTTTTTTTTTTCATTCCATCATATTTCTTTCCTTTTCTATGTTCGTATTTTTTTTTTTTTTGAACTTTTAAGTGTTTTCTGTTATATTAAAACTATGTTCTGTTATTATAATATGACCATGTGTTAAATAAATTTTGTTCTCCTCTGAATTTTACTGTTTCACCAATAACGCTAACTGTTACAGCATGAATAACATATTTTATAATTATGCTTTTACTGTGATGTAGACAAAGGCATATGTCATCCGACAGAGAAAACAATACAATGGAGCTCTCATCAGAGGAGGATGAGGTTGTTGATGATTTTATGGATTTTTTGATGATTGCTTTAATGCATGACCATATCAACGCGTCAAGTAGTCGCCGACCGCAGCGAACGTGTCCATTCAGAGGTGATGATTACATCTTCGGCCTATTAAATGGCCATCCAGAAACAATGATGAACGTTATGCGAATGGATGCACAAACATTCATTTTATTGAAAGACACTTTACTCCATAATGGCTTTATCGATACTGAACATATGCATATCAGTGTGGAGGAATCGCTTGGAATTTTTTTATACACTTTTGCACAAAATGATCGCCATCGAATAATGACAGATAGATTTCAATACTCCACGGAAAGAATTTGTCGGCACATAAAAATTGTTATGCAGGCATTGTTCAAGCTTTCATCATCGGTTATCAAACCACGTAACCTAGAGGACATACTGGGAAAAATTTTAAATGACAGGAGGTTTTTCCCCTCGTTCAAGGTACGAACAGTATGATTGTCCTGTAAGTTTGTTCATATCAATAAGTGTTAATAAATATTTTTTTTTTAATTATGAAAGTAATATCGAAGTTTGTTTCGCTTTTAATATCAAACAAATATCTGTCAATTAGGATTGTGTCGGTGCTATCGATGGCACATTGGTGGATGCATGGGTCCCTGCTTCAAGACAAAATACATTCCGCGTCGGAAAGCAACGGTATCGCAAAATGTACTCGCAGCTTGCGACTTCGATATGTTGTTCACATTTATTAATTCTGGATGGGAAGGTAGCGCTCACGACAACGCTATTCTGGTTGACTCTATTACACGAGCTGATCTACAGTTCCCACACCCACCCGATGGTGACTGTCCCTGAATAACATACGGTACATTTTTTTCCTTGTCTGTTTTTGTACATATCAATTGACAGAACTGTGTATTCATTATTTACATGTAGGCAAGTACTATTTAGTTGATACTGGTTTCATGAACATGCCTGGATTTCTTGTCCCATTTCGGTCTCAACGGTATCACTTGCAAGAGTTTCGTGGCCATCGTTATGCAGGACCTAAGGAATTGTTTAACCATCGACATTCGTTATTACGCAATGTCATAGAAAGAACATTTGGTGTTTTGAAGAAGTGCTTCCCAATATTGCGGTCCATACCAAATTACAAGTCTACACGACAAGGGCCTCTCGTGATTGCATGTTGTGTAGTGCACAATTGGATCCGTTTGCATGCAGCTATGGATCCATTCTTTATGGAAGCTGATAATGAAATGGCCACAGAAGCAGAAGCAGACGGGCTTGTTGGAGACCAAGCTGACTACGTTGACATGTCACAACATGGGTTAACGTCCCAATCGAACGTTAGGGATGCAATTGCTACTGCTATGTGGTAAAATCATGTTCACCATGCATAGAAAAGGGATATGAACAAGGCAAGTGAATATCGTACTGACTACTGGTTGTAAATGCGTAATAATTTTACTAATTTCAGTCATTATGACACCGTTACTACATAACTTCGCCCAACCATCATTTCTGTGATTTACTGACTTCTTTTATCTTCTTGTAGGATAACTAATACTGAGGACAACGATTGGGCTAAATGGCAATGAAACGAAATAAAACACAAACATCATCGCATGGGCAATGAAGATAATGGTTTTCTTAGTACATGTGTACTTAAATATGTTGTTCATGCAATGTGTAATATGCAATTTTATGTATAGTCTAGCAAAGACAATTAAATATGTTGTTATTAATATGCAATGTGTTTCTTAGTAACTTTCATAAATAAATATTTGTCATTAAATTAAATGTGGTGGTGGCAGATGGGTGGTGGGTGGTGGTGGGAGGTGGGTGGGTGGAGGTGGGTGGTGGTGGTGGCAGATGGGTGGTGGGTGGTGGTGGCAGATGGGTGATGGTGGTGTGGGTGGTGGTGGCAGGTGGGTGGTTGGTGGTGGTAGGTGGTGGTGGTGATAAGTTCACCATTTAAAAGTGTAACAAATAAATAATAATAATAATAATAATAATAATAATATATAAAATAATAATAATAATAATAAATAAAATAAATAAAATAAAATAAAAAGTAAATTATATTTTATTGTTTTATATACCCGATTTTATAGCAAAATATTATTTTATATGAAGAATGTGTAAAAATTCGCTGGGTACATCTTCAAGTAAGGGTGTATAATTTGTGTAAACGCTGGGGTATTCTTTTTAATTTTATGTACAGAAGTTTATATTAACTTTTTTTTTTCCTTTTCATTAAAAAAAAGAATGTTTATTATTAAATATTATTAAATTGTAACTTGTTTTATTTAATTTCAGAACATTAATTTAATTTTATAAATTAATTGATGCAAACAAATTATTTAATAATTGTGTAATTTTTATTCATTTTATTCAAATGAAGGATTTCGTAGACATTTATGAAGTACTATTTATTAATTTTTGTACAAATAATTTTTTCAATGCATAATCTTTTTGCACAGATTGTTATAACATTATAACTATGTAATTAAATGATTCCAAAAAAAACCCTCGTTGTTATTCATTACGTGAATAGAAAAGTTTATAACAAAATAACAAAGTAAAACAATCACAACAAAACTCACCAAATAAATAACCAAAACAAAAAAAGGGAAAAAAATATAACCACCATATCTGTGAACCATTTTACTTGATTTTTAAACAAGTTAAGCATCCTTGTCAGGTGGTGTTGGAGGTGGAGGGAAATGCTGATGGTACAGCTGAATGACTCGATGGTCAATCAGATCAATGCGGTTCCTTGTCAGTTCAGCACGTCTCTCTGAGTCTACACGAAACTCACCAAATTGATGAATTAGTGAGTTCTGAGCGGTGGCAATTTCATTGAACTGAGTACCAAATTCATCGAACCGAGTACCCAATGTATTGAGCTGATTAGCCATTTGTTGTTCCCATTGTAGGCACTGATTGTACCGTTCTTGTTCCAAGGCTAAATAATCAGTCCAGTAATGGGGTTGTTCATTTGGTGGCATGGCATTGTCATTGGGTTCTTCCTCATCAGGTATTGGTTCATTTTCAAGATTAATAGAGCCCATCAAGGTGTCAGCACCACCAGCTCGGGTCAGTGTATACTCAGAAATTGGTGAAGTGATTCTAATCCATTCTTCACCTTCAAGGTTTACATCATGGGCTTTGAAAATTATGGTTAACAAAGCTCCAAAAGGTAGTGGCCGGCCACTCAGAGTATCCAATTTTGCAAGCATAATTTCTTTTAGTAATATAAAGCATAAATTTAATTTTTGTCCAATTTCAAAACAATATAACAAGTAAACTTGAAAACATGAAACACTATTATAATGTCCTTTTTTAGGAGTGATATTTTCAACTATCCATCGATGGAGAATACGAAGGTGAGGTTTTAAATGGCTGACTTGTAAATTAGTGCCGCTAAATCAGTTGTCACAAATTGTGGTATAAATCTGAGTGACATCATCAACAATTTTTTCTAATGCGGCCTCATTTTGAAAATACATTGTAAATCTCCTGTTTCGACTCCAATAATTTGTGCAAAACGACGGAGAGAGAGTGTGATTCTTTTCCCCTTAACATAAGAGGTAAGACTGAACGGTTCATTTTGTTGGTCACCCGGTGTCAAGTGAACATAAAATAATCGTAGAAGACGGGGATATATCTTATTTGGTAAATTATTTAATGGTAACCATCCCATTGTATCTAATTTGCCAAGTAAGAGTAAATCATATTGAGAAGGTAGTTTTACGTTTCTCCCCGTAACAATTGGTCGAGTAATGAAATGTTCATAGGCTTGTTCATGATGATATGTTGCAAAATCATTCGTTGGATAGCCATCATGTTGTTGCTGTGGTGGTGGTACAGGGTTTGAGGATTCACCAAGTTCGGGTCTGGTTCGTTTTGTTCTTGGCATGATGACTGCAAAAGTGAAAGAAAATTGTATATTAAAACATATGAGAGGTAAGAAAAATGTATGAAAAATATATCAACCATTAGTACATTTTTGTGCATACAAACTTATTTTTATGTAAAAAATAAATATAAAAAAATTTGGTGACAAAATTTAATTAGGCAGATTCCATATAAATAGATTTTTATACAAAAAAAAATCATAAGGAATGATATTTCTCATTTATATTGGGTTTGTTTCATACAGTTTATTATAACTTAGAAACTGATAAGCAGAAAAATAAATGATAGTGTGACAAAATTAGAACAGAAATCAGAAAATATAACAGATGAAAATGGAACAGATATGAAACAAAGCCAACAGATACGGAGGTGAAATGGTGACTGGGTCGGGATGACCGGCCGGATGTCCCGTGGGATGACCGGCCGGTAGACCGGTGGGATGACTGCACGGTTGTCCTCTTCTTCCCCTCCCTCACTCCCTCTGAAGCTAATGTCTGAAGCTAATATCTGAAGCTAATATGAAGATGAACTGGCATCAAAACTAACCTGTAAATTATGGAAGTGGAGAAGGAGGACCTAATGAGATGGTGGATATGCTCTATTCTCTAATTTTTGTTTTCTGATGTAACTGGAGAAGGTGTTTCTGAGATGGTGAAGTTGGTGTGGTAAACGGAATGAGATTCAGATTTAATAGAAAGGGTGAGGTTCAAAAGGTTCATGTTGTATTTTTTTTTTATTTACTTTTTATTTGTTAAATATTATTTGTTTTTAATATTATTACTTTTTTAATGATATCACATCCGTGTACTGAGTACACAGCTGCAGCCTCTCATTTTTCTTTACCTCAGTGTTGAACACACAACTATGAAACAATAGGGGGTAGGTAGTAAGTAAGTGAAATTACTATCTTACCCTTTATATTTTGTTCTATGTAACCACTTCCCATTTAAGTCAAGAGGGGCATAATAGTCATTTCGTAAGTCAATCCCCACAATTATATGAGCTCAACGGGTACAATAATGCATTGTATTTCTGTTATCACATCTGGACGAAATTCATAACATGTAATAAATGGAAAAAAAATTGATAATGTTTTGTAAAATTTACGTTATGATTTGTATTTTAAAATATTAAATTTAGTGTATTTATTCCTTCTTTATTAATATGTATTTTCAAAAGTTGTTGACTTTAACAAAATGTTAGAAAAAAATTAAAAACGTATTTTACAAATGAATTGATAGAAAAATTAATTGGCAGAAAATAATTGACATAGGTTTATTTTAAAATGAAAAAATTATTTCGAAAAAACGATTATTCAAAAAAATTACAAAAAAAAAAATAATTGACAAAAAAAATCAATTTTTAATTTCAGTATTTTAAAAACAGTTTGGTTATTATTGTTGATAAAAAATATGGATATCGATATATGAGTTGTGTGTTTGATGATGAATTATTGGTTGAATTAAGTTTTGAAAACTATTTTCAAAACACATCACCAAACAAATTTTCATCTTTCACATGTCACATCAAGCTTTCAAAACTTAATTCAAAATACATCTTCAAAACATAATTCAACACTCTATTTAAAAACCATAACCAAACAAATTTTCTACACTCAAATCATAATTCTACAACCCACAAACTCAAAATACAACTCATACTCTCAAATCACATTTACAAAACACAACCAAACGTAGGCTAAAATTTTTTTTAGTTTGTTTGGTTGTATATTTTTAAAATAATTTTAGAGTATGAAAATTTAGGTTGATTTGATATTTTGTTATAGTTGAGTAAATGTGTGTAAGAGAAAAAAGGGATTGAGAAGGAGAGAGGAGAGAGAGAAAAAGTGAGTGATTGATGTGTAAGAGATAGAAAAGTGATTTTAGAATTTTTTTTTCTTCAAAATCACTAAACCAAATTAAAATTTTTTTTTTCCAAAATTTGTTTATTAAAAACAAACCAAAGAAGGCCATAATCTTTCTATTGTCAACGAATGACTAGTTGTGAGAGTCGTCCTTGAATCCATTGATGATCTGAACCTCGAATGTTAAATCAAAAACTAACGGGTAATTTGAGGTGTTTTAAATAATTGTATTTTTTAATTTTTTATAAAAAAATATGTAAAAAAATAGAGAAAGTGATTAAAAAAGTAAAGAAGAGATGTTAATAAATATTGATTGATGTAACCCCAATAAATATATGTATACTAAAAAAATGTACTTTTTTAATTTAACCCAAACACATACTCAATATTTCTCTTCATAAGCAATACAAGTATACTCGAAAATAATAAAAATTGCAACTATCTCTCTTCATAAGCAATAAAAGTATAAACAAGAAGGAACATGATTGGAATGCCAAAATTATGTTGTTTATGTTTCTTATTGTTTCCTTCCTTAACTTATTTATACACACATAAAATTAGTATTATCTTTTGAAAAATTATTACACAATAGTGAAATTTTTTTATAATTTTAATTATTAATATTTATAAAATTTATCACATTTTTTGTAAATTTTTTTTCTTACACACCACTCCACTGATTTGTATTATTTATACACACATAAAATTAGTATTATCTTTTGAAAAATTATTACACAATAGTGAAATTTTTTTATAATTTTAATTATTAATATTTATAAAATTTATCACATTTTTTGCAAATTTTTTTTCTTACACACCACTCCACTGATTTGTAATTCTCTCAAAAAAATAAGTTAACTTGGTGAATATTTTTGACTATGCGGGTGTTTGAGAAATTACTATTTTAGTAGGCTATTTTAATTTTTGACTAATTTAGTAGACTAAGATTTTTATATTTGGGAAGATAGTTAGATTTTAGTTGAATGTGATGTTTATAAGAGAAAAAGTAAAATGATTATGGATTTGATGTGACATTTTGTCTTATTGCCTATTTTAACCTATTTTGTCTTTTTGTGAATTTTAACCCAAAAAGCCAAAAAAAGTCTTTTCCAAAATTCAATGCTAAAAGAAAAGAAAGACCCTTATCAATTTAAAATTTATTTAGAAAAAAAAATTAATAGTTTAAATTCATTTTATCTGTGAACCCTACTTTTCATCAGGCTTGGTTTGGGGTACACTAAATAATACAAAAAGTCAAAAAGTCACTATTCTATTTAAGTCATATCATCTTATTTAAATCACATCACCTCTCTAACACATCACATCAAACCTAACCCAAACTCAACCCATATAGGCCAATAAGTCAAAAAGTGCACTTTTTTAAAACATCCCAAACCAACCCTTTGGGGATGTTTGGGAAGAGAATTGAGCTAAAATGGCTGACTAAAAAATAAAATAAGCCAAAATTTGACTTTTAACCTACTTTGGTCACATTACCTGTCTATTTTTTTGCACATTTTTTCAAAAAAAAAGTCAAAAAGTTAACTTTTAACCAATTTCTCAAAACAATTTTAATAAGATAAAATGACACATCCAACATATAATTATTTTATTTTTACTCTCGCAATTATCCAACCAACTAAAAGAAAATCATAACAAAAAAAACCACATAGCCTACTTCCCAAACAAAATATTTGTAAATTATGAATTGATAAATGTGGGTGCCTGCCTAGCATTTTTGTTATTAATTACTCCTCCCACAGAAGAACATGTTCCCAAGTGGACGCGAACTCTGAATGGAAGGAGGAACCTAAATGTAATTGGAACTAAAAATTTTCTCTCTGTGAAATGCTCTTCAATGGAAGTGATGCTATTTGGATCCTCTGATTATGCTTCTCTCCTTATTTTCTCCTCTCTAACGCAAACAGAAACCCCAATTTCTCTCCCAAGGTAATTCACAAGAAAAAACAGCACCACGCAAAATTCTGAAATTCGTTTTCTGTATCTTTTTTCCTTTGTTTTCTCGGTAACCAAACAGAGCTAATTAAATTGAAATGTGAATTTGGGTTTATGCGTTTACTTGATTAGCCAGACAGACAGCTTACCTGTAATTTGTTATGTACCTTAGGACTTTATATCTAAATAGGAGGTGAAAATTCTGAATTCGATTTCTGTCTGTTTTCTTGGTAACCAAGCGGAGCGTTGCTGGCTGTGAATGAAATAAACTTAAGATACGAATTGGGTTTATGCTTTTACTTGATAGAAGTAGGGGTGATAGAACCAAATAGTTCGAGCTTGACTCGTGTCCGTTCCTTAAAAAACAAACTAAGTTTAAACACACTTACAACATTTAGAATTTGTTAAAGTTTTCAAACTAAATTTGAACAATCAATTGCTTGTTCAGTTCTGTTAAGTCTAAAATTATATAAAAATATCAAACTGCTCGAGCTCATCTCAACAAAAACTCGTTTGAGATCGGCTCAAAAGTTTAATGAACAAAACTGGAACAAATTTTGACACTCATTAAAGTAATCAAACCAAGCTTGAACAACTAACCGTTCAGCTAGTTTATCACCAGCTAGGTAGAAGTATTGTTGTTAGCAATGGCGAGACATCTTACATGTAATTTGTTATTTTTTAGAAGATATCTATTATTACTATAAATAATTGTAGTTGCTGTTGCTCTCAGGAGGTTCATGCCCCCCTCGAAGGGGGCGATTCTATGTTTTAATTTTATTTTTTAAAAAAGCACATAACATAATTTGGTGTCTTTTCAAAGTTCACTTGGATGTATATCGGTATAATTCACAAAACAGATTGTTTTGTAAATTAAAATTTGGATTGAAGCTTAAGATAATGGAGATTTTATTTCTATTTGTGGCAGTGGCTGAAAACTTATTTTATTTCCTATCATAATACTTTAATGCTAACATTTTGCATGGCCCTTACTGAAGAGAATCGCCTTTTCTTAAGAGGGCATGGAGAACTATGGACCGTGCATATGTTGACAAAAATTTCTACGGACAAAGTTGGTTTAGGTACAGAGAAAATGCATTGCGTAATGAACCAATGAACACCAGAGAAGAGACATGTATATCCTTTATTTATTTATTTTTTTCGACGATTTATATTCATGGCTTGTATAGTTTGTAGATTACTGCTGTACAGAACAAATGCCCTGTGTGCATCAGTGATTTTGTTTTATTTTTTCTATAGCCAAAGTTCTCTCTATGCTTGGCATCCTTCAGAAGGTTCTACGCCTCATTTCGGCAGCCTCTGTGAGATAAATCTAAAGATATATCTTATTATGCTCTAATAACCCTTACCTAATGTAGTGTTGCTATAGGACAATTATTATTATTAATTTTTTGGTTAAGTATTATTATTATTTTATTATTTTAGTTTTTTTTCCTTCCCTTCAGTGAAGTATTCTGAATTCTGATTGCATCCATTGGTAGATGCACCTATCTTAATTTTGATTGTGTCCACTGCTAGATGCACCTATCTTGAATGAAATTCAATTCTTGGTCTAATCAAATACCCAATACTCCATTTCCTGCTACTTTTTGGTGTCACTATATATACAAACCTGATGCTTCAATCCATGAAATTGTGTTTAACAACATTTTGAGCGAGTAAGGTTCTCCATTTCGTTACCGATTTTCTACATGAAGAGATTTGTATGGATGGCTTCAATCAGGATGAACCCGGCATCATGGGTTTGGGAACATGAAGCTGACAAAGGATGCTTTTCCCTTAAAGTTAACTCATGGAGTCGACAAAATTCACTCCACTCATGAAAGGTGTTAGGCTGTACTATAAATGAAGTTGCAGCAAAGGTGTTACTTCTTTGGTGTTTCAGGAATCATTCCCCATCTGAGCTGGGGGTTAACTTGATGTCATAATACCTCTCTATTTTGTGATAAACCAATTGCCTATCACGGAAAGATTGAAAATGCTGTGAGGCTTCTCTCTTTATAGAAGGCATCAACTGCCTTGAAGAGTTTGAGCATAATGGGCCGATCAAAAAAATAAAAATAAAAATAAAAATAAAAAAAAAAAAGTTTGAGCATAATGGATTTGATTTTAAGCTTTTCTAACAAGATGGTCACACACATCCAATCAGATAGAGGCATTTAGTATGTGTTACTTGTGTATATATTTGATATGTAGCTATCTAGAAAATACGCTGTGGTTTATCTTTCAGAGAAGGTACACTTCTTAATTTAGGCAGCAGTTTTGGTAGATGGCCTGCCCTGATTACTTTTCATCTTCTACTCATTGGAGATGCTCTCAAGTCTAGTAGTGGCAGGGAGGGAATGGCACGATGATGGTCTAGTAGAGTTTGCCTGGAAGCTACTGCTCTGCTTCATTAGTTTTGTAACTTTGCTAGGATTGTACGAAACAAGTTCAAAAGGTGGTAAAGTATATCTGTTAGGTTATTATGCTTGCCATTGCCAATTTCCTATCATCTCATTTATTTAGGGAGCTTAAGGAAGAAAAATATGCTGTGTGCAAAGCTATACTGCCCATGCTTCAAGCTGAAGAGGATGAAAAGTAATCTTATTTTCAGTGTCTCTCTCCTTCCAACCCATCCCCATCCTATTCAACTAACTGCACTAACTTGAACACCTTTTTTTTTCCTCGTATGTGTGTTTTATTTTATTTATTTTAGATTTGTGAAAGAGTGGAAGTATCTTGAAGAAGAGGCGAGAATAATGAAGGATGTGCCTAGGTGGAAAGTTGGTGAACGTGTCTATAACGTTGGAAGATGGATGCCTCCTACAACCGGTGAGCTCAATCCTGACGTTTGGTAAGATGTTTGGTGTGTTTTGAACACAAACAGTCGTGCGTTGTTAGCTGTCAAAAGCTGATGTTTTTGAAAACAAAAAAAATATGGAAAACAAAAAATTTTCATTTTCTGAAAAGTGAATCCTGAAAATCCTAACTAAACAAGTTGATGTTTTTGAAAAACTCTGTTCACATGTAATGAAATGATAAAACACTACTCTTTTTGATGTAGTGTCATGTGCATAGCATGTGTTAGATAGTGTATCCTACAAACAGAGGAGTACCACATCACTTGTAACTAAATTGGTGCTACTATCTTGAATAGAAGGAGTTTGTGCTCAACACCGGTCATGAAGCTCTCAAGTACATCAATAGTCAATCCCATCTTAACAAACGCCATGCCAAATGGGTGGCCTACTTGCAACAATTCACATTCTCTTTGCGCCACAAATCGGGGGTTCTTAATAAGGTGGCCGATGGGTTGAGTAGGCTAACAGCTCTCCTGATTGAAATGACAAATGAAGTAGTGGGTTTTGATGAATTTCGCACATTCTATGCAAGTGATCCTTACTTTTCCAAGATCTTTGATGCTTTGCAAAGGGGGGATAGGACGGCTTATCCAAGTTACATGATAACGGACGGATTTCTCTTCCATGGCCTTAAGTTGTGTGCTCCTAATTGTTCCTTGAGGACACATTTATTGGTTGAGCATCATAAGATGGGGCATTTTGATAAGGACAAGACCCTTGGGTTGCAGTAAGGACAAGACCCTTGTGTTGCTTCAAGATGTTCATTATTGGCCGGGGCATGACCAAGGATGTGTAAAGTCATGTGAAGCGTTGTCAAATTTGTCAAAGGAGCAAGGGGAGTGCCACTAATGCGGGGCTATATCTACCTTTACCGGTGCCGGATGCTCCTTGGCGGTGCATTGGTATGGACTTTGTGTTGGGCCTCCCTCCTACTCAAAGGTGGAGTGATTCTATCATGGTAGTGGTGGACCATTTCTCCAAGATGGCACATTTCATACCTTGCAAGAAGACCATGAATGCTACAAACATTGCTAATCTCTTCTTCAAGGAAGTCTACAAGTTGCATAGGATGCCTACTTCTATTGTGTCCGATAGAGATGCTAAGTTCCTTGCTCACTTTTGGAGAACTTTGTGGAGGAAAATTGGCACGGACTTGAGTTTTAATACTACATTCCATCCACAAACCGGTGGTCAAACGAAGGTAGCGAACCGTAGCCTTGGCAACTTGTTGTGGTGCCTTGTGAGGGATCACCCCAAGAGTTGGGATGGCATCCTTTGGTTGAATTTGCTTACAATTCATCTATCCCTTTTGAAGTAGTTTATGGGACAAGGCCTTCAAGTGTGGTGGATTTGGTGCCTTTGCCACTCTCAAGAAAAGGAAGCGTTAAGGCAGAGGAAATGACCACGTTCATGAAGAGCATTCATTCTCAAGTGAGGGCCCAAATTGAAAAGTTTAATGCGAAGTATAAGGTGGTCGGTGATGTGTATAGGTGGAGAGTGGTGTTTGACGTAGGGGATCTCGTGTGGCTGATATTGAGCAAAGAGAGATATCCCTATGGCGCCTACACTAAGTTGAGTGACAAGAAGGTGGGACCTTGTGAGGTGTTGCGCAAGATTAACGACAATGCTTATTAAGCATTGTCGTTAATCTTGCTTATCAAGTCAAGCTACTGCCTCATTTAGGCATCTTCAATGCCTTTAACGTGCAACACCTTATACCCTACTTTCCCGATGCCTCTTCCATTGATGATACCTCTACCCCTTGTAGAATAGTTCCTTGAAAGTTGTAATCTTGTACTTAGGTTTTGTGTTTTTCATTTTTAGTATTGGTTGTATTTTGTTGTCTTTACTTGAGGACAAGTCTTTTCTTAAGAGAGGGAGTATGATGTAGTGTCATGTGCATAGCATGTGTTAGATAGTGTATTGTATAAATAGAGGAGTACCACTTCACTTGTAACTAACTTGGACATATTGAATTTGAACTAAATTGAGAATTTCTCTCTCTAATCTCTCTCTAAGTTCCTCTCTCTCTAATTCTTGATTGCCCATCATCACTCTTATTAATACCATTGTCTACTTTTTTATTTACCTTAATAAAGTTTAGGACTATGGAACCTTGTTTGTGACATATTTTATGTGAAATGATGTGATGATGATGATCAATCTTCTTTTGTTATGTTCTACATACCCCTAGGAAGCTGAGACAATTGTGTATTTGCTCTGAAGTTGTGATCAATAAGAGGAATTTTATTTGGTAGCAAACTTTAAACTACCAAATTGATCTTGATACTTTCCTTCAATAATGCATGATGATGCCATCCACGAGTTATGTTTATTAGGGGTGATCATAGTTTCCAATCTAGAAGCAAAAAATTGAAACAATCTAGGCAGAGAAAACAAAATGGTAACATAAAGATGATATATTATTTAGAGGCATGAGAGATAAGCCAAAAAGTGACTGAGTTTTAGTAGTTTAACTAGATTATGATAAAGTCGGTTTATAAGTTATTAGACAATTGTCACCCAGTCATTTATCTTAGTCCACTTCGCATCATCGTTGCTAATATAAAAACCATCTGGCCTTGCAACCCAGTAACAATTATAAATAGGTCGTTGATCAACTTGGCAATATTTGTTGGCCAGTTCACTGGTGAAAACATCAAAGACTCTGTCCTTGGAACCGCAATAGAAGTGGCAGAAGACTCTAAAGGAGATGAATCGTTTAATATATTTGTTTGAAGTATCAATAACCATTACGTAAAGACTTAACCGGACATATCAAAATCAACTTTTTGACCAATTAAAAATAAATAAATAAAAAGAGCTAAAAAACACTACTGTGACAACAATGACAACCAAATATTAGGACCAAGGAAATGAATTATCATTTCTCTAAACATAAAAGGAATTATCATTTTCATCCAAGCATTTTCTATTACAAATAAGGCAGAATCAATCCAATTACAAATAATTCAAATGGATATATCATCAGCTTTTCTTTGGAAGATGAAACTAATAAAGTGCAAAATCCTACGAATTTTGTTTTGAACAGCCTTGTGAATCTAGTAAAAGAAAACATAACTGAATATGATAAAAACCGAAACAAAAAGGACTCTTCTTTCAAATACAAATATATTAGGAAAAATAAACAAATATATCATGGTTTGATTTGGTTCAAGACCGTATCAAAGCCTTAAAAATGTGAACTGAACCGAACCGTTTCAAACAGTTTGACAGTTGGTATCTTAAATTCTATTGACAATGAGTTTACTAGCCCATTGAAATTAAGAGTGACTAACTTAAGTAGCCATTTTAGAGGGTCAAATTGACAATTTTATAGTCCTCTACTTGGTCCTTCTCTTTCACTCATTGTTTATTTTTTCAGATTCAAATGTGTTTTTGTACATTACTTGGTTGAATAGAGTGGCACACAAAATTAAAATAAAACATTAACCTTCGATCAATTACTTTTTGAAAAGCATTGGGTAAGGGACACATGCTTAAAAGTTCTATATTGAACTACATCTAAAGTTTGATTGGCCAATTTGGTAATAATTAAGAGGTTGAGCCCAACACAACAAGAGGTTGTGAAAGAAATTGTTAAATTTAACTCTTAAACCATCCCTTTTGTCCAACCCAAACCAACCCAATTGTTGGGCTACTTGAAACATTTCATCGAGCAATTCATGAAAAGTTTGTTTAACTAAGGCCAACTTCCCTATTTTGGAAAACATATTTTTTATAACACCCATCAGTTATCGCAATGCAAAAAGCAACATTAACTTATAATAGAACTCATTTGAAATTAAGAAAAATCCAAACCCCAAACCCCATTTGAAATCAAGAACATTAAGCCCTCTACTTGAGGATTTTTTTAAGGTGAAAAAGTTTGACCCAATTGAATTGCAATCTTTTCTACAGCAAAATAAATAAATAAAAATGCTTGCTGGTATGTGCATAGAAAATAGTACAAAGAGAAGAGCACAGAAACAATACCTCAAAAGAAATTCACAATTTCATACTAATAAAAATCAGACATTACAGAAAATAGGGCAAAAAAAGTAAACCAGAACCTAAAAAATTAGGGTTTTAACTTACAACAATTAGGGCAAATATTGTTCAATTAAAATGTTCGAGAGGGAGGGAGAGAGAGAGAGAGAGAGATGACTCACAGGCGATGGCGGACGAAATGGCAGAAGGAGGAGGGAGGTGGTGATGGATCGAACTCGAAGAAAAGAGAATTATAACACCAGAAATATTTTAGGAGGGAACGCGACAGAGGGAGTGAATTATAACCCTAGAAAAATTAAGACCTTGCTTGCTTGGCATAATCTAAAAAAGTCAAAAAAGTCATTATTCTATTTAAGTCACATCATCTTATTAAGTTAGATTACCTCTCCATCATATTACTTTAAATTCAAATTATACACAACTCATATTTTATAAAAAGTCAAAAAATATACTTATTTAGATCATTCCAAATCACCCCTAAATAAAATAAATAAATAGTAAATTACAAATATACTTAAAGTTAGCTTAAAATATGATTTGTCATTTATAATTTTAAAAATTACATCTCAGCTTTTGAAATTTCTAATTTTATAACAAATACTCGTTTTTATTAATAAATTATCAATAGTTTTTAATGATATTAGGAATTTATTTTAATTAATAATTCAAATAATTTTATCATTGTTTAGGAGAATAGTTAAAAATTTTATTTTTTTTTGTTAATTTTGTTAAATAAAAAATTTCGATAATGAAATATTTGTAATTTTTTAAATTACAAAAGACAATTCATATTTTAAGTAAATATCAAATGATATATTTATAATTTACCCAAAAAAAAAAAAAAAGGGAAAAGAAATTTTTAGAGCCCAATTTTAATGTGAATGTTGTCCAATTTAAAGAGAGGAGTAAAGGAGAAAATTACTCATAATTTTAATTTAATATGGAGATTATGTTACGATATTATTAAAGTTACGTAATTTTATGTGAGAATTTGGTGATAATAGTGTTTTAACAAATATTGGACGAAGTTAATTTGGTTTAATTTTCAAAATTTATTTTCTGTAAATTGTGAAAAATTTTATAAACAAAATTCAAAAATATATATAAATAATTCATGGTGGGTCATTTCACACACCAAAAATAAATACTAAACTATATCAAATTCTTTTAGAATAATGGCAAGTTTAGATATCGATCCACAGAGACAAACGAGAAATTAATTGCTAGATTCCTAAATTAATTTTGATTAAAAAGATTGATGGATATTATGACTAAACAAGAATTAAAAGAAATTGAATAATTAAATTGACAATTAAAATTAGAGTTTGAGATATTAATTGTTGGAAAAAATCCTAGGGCAAAGAATTCACCACTAACCACAAAAATGAGATTTAACATCGGTCATTAATTGCAATCCGATTTGAAATACCCAATATTTCACAACTACAAATTTGAAATATTTATCAAGAGAGTTGTTGCATTCAATGTACAGGCACGAATCATCCCGAGTAGCACGAGGCATTTATTCTAAACTATGGTAGCAACACGACCCGTCTCTCGTAGCACGACTCATCTCATATTTTGAACACAAACACAAAGAAAACTAATGTATGAAAAGTATTAAACAATCACAGAGAGTAAAATACTTGAAGAAATGAAAAGAACAATTATTATAAACTTCTAAAACGCTCATACATTTGTTTAAACCGTTTCAGAATCAAAACTTAAGAAAAATCCCTTTACGTGGTTAGGGTTTCATCAAAACCCTAAAATTAGAAGACTAGCTACTCATGGAGGAGTGGGAAGAGGAAGAGGATGAGGAAGAAGCCCCCACGGAAGTTATCCTTGAAGCTTGAGGAAAATCACTCTTTTGAAACCCTAGCCTCCTCTTTTCTTCAAATAATTTTCGAACCCTTTTACAGCCCCTTTTTCTTTCTTTTATTCCCAACAGAATAGACTAAAAATTTCACGCACGCAACCCTAGGTGGGCCGCTTGAGTGCCCATGTGGGCAGCACGTGCGGTGAGGTGGTTGGCTCGGATTTTTCTCTTTTTGTACGAATAATCTACTTCCGTGCTCTTTTTGATTGAATTTGCGTGTTTCCTGCTAAATTTATACAAGTGTACTAAACACATCATCTCCACCAAATAAAAAAAATTGAAAGACTATAAATGTAACTTAAGTGATCTCAATGTGGTACCTACGTCACAATAATTAACCACACTACTCTACCTAATAATCAACCTATGTGCCACTACAGTGTGATATTAAGATAAGATGAGTCGTTGACGGCATAGTGGACAAGCATGAAGGAATCTATTGAGCCAAAACCACAATTCAGTTAATACAAAAGTAAAGTTCCTTATGCTTGTGAATGCTAGTAGACACATCATTAATACCCTCGATGTAAAGTGCAATATCCATATTAGTTAACTGTCCATTATAATAGCCTAGTGTAACTCATAATAACACTCAACATATACAGAAAAACTAAACTATTGGAACCAGGATTCTCAATTTTTTTTTGGAAAGACTGTGCAATGCCCTGATCCATTAAGTTTTATAATCAACTTATGTAACAAGCATTAGGCCAATGACTCCCAAACTAGACGGTTTTACGGCACTAGGTGTGAAGACACCCCTACGGGCTTAATAACTCGAGTTGAAAATGTTACGAATCCGAACAAGTCATTCTCCTTATTTTTTTCTTAACTATGCAATGTCTAGGTCCCTTAAGCTTTCTAATTAATCCATATAGCAAGTATTGGGCCAATCACTCCCAAACCAGACAGTTTTAGGGCACTAGGTGTAGAGACACCCCTATGGACTTAATAACTCGAGTTAAAAAGGTTACGAACCCAAACAAGTCAAGTGTTGTTGTTGTTGTTGTTTTTTTTGTTTTTTTTTTTTTTAAAAGAATCTTGGTTACTCATTTATTCTTTTCTGCAACACTAGCCATTATCAATAATGTACACTAGGGATTATAATAGAGAGGTCACCGCTATGATAGTGTGTTCATGTGAATCAAGACATACTTATGACAAGTGTACTAATACCACAAACACAAACAACTATCCTAAGTGCAAACATCACATATGAGTGTTTATCCAATAAATCCTTTTCATACAAGTCCACTATGTTCCCCAATTAACATATGCTTATATCACTACCATATTGGCACAAAGTGAACATCAAGTGAAGTGGTGCAATTAAGTGCAACAAGTAAAAACATGAATTGTTTTTATAAATACCCTCACCCCCCAACTGGAATACAACATTGTCCTCAATATAAACAATTGTACAATAGATAGTAAAATGAGAGAAAGAGGATCGCACATCTAGTGAGGCAAGGACACGCCAAACATACACACACTTTGTTTGTTTGTTTTTTTTTTCACAGTATAAAAGGAAAAGAAAAAACAAAATAAAACAGAACAAAAATAAATAAAGAAATAAAACAAAGGAAATATACAGATATCACTGATGTGGATCCGACAGTGGTGGGAAATGTTGCTCAAATAGGGCATGCATTAGTGTTTGAGTCTCAAATGCCTCGTCATGAACCCTAGTACCAAGCTAATAAAACCGCTGCTGGCTCAACTCCCGGCATGCGTAGAAGTCAGTTTGCAGAGATGCAACTGACTGCTAATACCCATCAAAGGCCATCTGCGAGTGATCCGATATGCCTGATAGTCTTCCCGGAGATCAATCACAGATTGCTGAATAGCAACTTGATTGTCCAAAAGAGCCTGATATTACGCCCGTGTCATATGGAATGACGGTGGCGCTGGGCCTGGTGCGGCGGCGGGCTCTACCAGAACATCATTAGGATTGGCTGGGACATCAGAGAGAAGTAGTGGAGGTGGTAGGGAAGTAGTGGTTTGGCGCCAGTAGGTTTTACCATAAAGCGTTGGTGGCGGAAGCTAAATCTCATTGGGCTCGAGTGAGTATATCCTTTGGCCTTTTATGAGTGTAGTGATGAGGTTGGCGAAAGGAAAGGCCCATGTAGAATCACCTTGCGTGTTGCACAACTTGACTTCATTAAGGATACGGTTCATTTGGTTGAAGATCAAAGTAGGAATGTCAACCCAAAATCCTAAGTCAAATCTGTGCAAGGCACGGAGGAAGTCCTCTTGCCACTCTTCCTTGTAGCCTAGAGGGATGACATTCTTTTTAAGAACCACATCAAGGAAGAGAAGGCAATGTGGTAAGTTAGCCCGATGGATGCTAGTGCGGTTGTCATTATCCTGTTGCCCCTCATAAAATTCGGTCACCAATGTCGGGACTGTGAGTTCCCGAGTGAACACCGGGAACTGTTTTTCATCGAAAGTGTCCATGGAATAGTAGAGAACCTCGGCAATAGAAGCTGGTGTGACCACTAACTCCACCCCATAAACAAGGGACAAAAGAGCTCCCAGGGCCTCGTCATTGACGTACATATTCTGAAAAAAAGACTTGTACAATGCGAGGATACGCCGGTTTAGTGATGGTGCAGATGCCTAGGAGGCCTTGGTCTTCAAGTTGTCAGACACTCTACACAGTGGGTTGATGGCGCTGGAAGAAGTCCACATCAAAGGATGTGTCACAGGCAATTGGTTTGTTGGCCCAGGTGTCGGTCGGTACATCCCTAGCGGCAATGTTGGCATTGCAGGGCCGTTTAGGTGCTCGGCGGGACGATGTAGCTATTCCTGCACAAAATAATACAACCAGTACAACCAAAAACATGGAACCATTATATTAGACCACATCAAACATCACATGCATACACAGATCATGCAAATCCTCATTGCCATTACACTACCGGATTTCTTTTATTTCAATTATATATATATATACACTACAAAAAAAATGAACTTACATTAAGTTAGCATGAGACAAATTGACAAACACACATATGAACTACAATGAATAAATAAATAAGAAAATAAAATAATCTAAGTTAGTAGAAGAAAATAAATATATACCACAAAAAAAAATGAACTTACTCTAAGTTAACATGAGACAAATTGACAAACACACGTATGAACTACAATGAATAAATAAATAACAAAATAAAATAAAATAATCTAAGTTAGTAGAAGAAAATAAAATCACATAAAATAAAAATTCAGAAAATAAAATATAAAAACTAAACCACTAAACAATTAAACTAATAATTAAATCACTAAATAAAAAATAAAACTAAATCACTAACTAAACAACTTAAACTAAACAACATACTACAAAAATTTCAGGTTTTTGCGACGGCAAAATACCATTGCTAATACTCCAAATGTCGTCTCAAAAACTTTTTAGCGATAACAAATGACTTTTAGCGACGGCAAAGGGGGGGTCACAACAGAGGGCGTTGCAAAAAAGTGGCGACGGCATTTGTTGCCTTTTGCAACGGCATTTTATTGTTGTCTATAATATGTAAAAAATTGAAACCTTTTGCGACGGCACTGTTTTACCGTCACTAAAAGTTTTATTTGAGACCGCAAGAAATGTTGTCGCGAATTGTGTTTTTTTTTTTGCAACGGCATGACCACTGTCGCCAATGGTTCTAATGTTTTTTACGACGGTGTGGTGCTGTCGCAAAAAAAAAAAACCTACAACAAAAATAATAAAAATATTAAAATTAACTGTTTTTTGCGACGGTGTGGTGTCGTCACAAAAAAAAAAAAAAAACCTGCAATATAATTATTAAAAATATTATAATTAGCTGTATTAAATGAATAATAATTGAAAAAGAAACCGATAATTGCATAATAATATAAAAATTCCTGTATAGAAATAACAATTTCTCTATAATAAAAATATTCTTGCATCCACTAATACATCAACAAAATTATCCCACTACATAATGTTCCATAATACATATATAATGTTTAAATACATAATGTTGTTCATAATTCAAAATATCATAAACCAAAATTAAAAGTTTTCCTCATCATTCTTCGTGGGTAACAAAAACAAAAGTTAAATCTTATACGAAATTTCTAGTGATGAAGAAAATTCAGATGAAGAACTAATCTTCATGATGACTAATAATAGTCAAGAAATATCTCAAGAAGCAGATAGTATATCTCAAGAAGAATTACAGGCAATTTGACTTGGAGATGTAATCGGAGAAGAAAAAACTTTTACCGACGAAGAATTAGCAAAATTTGAAAAAATGCAAGAAGTTGCTGTTCCAGAAATTTATGAACTTTCAAAATTTAACTTCTTTTCAGCAAGAGCGTTTGAACAATACAGTGGTAATACTCAAGCAAAATGGTCAGAAGAAGGAAATATTGATATTCCTTTTTTTGATAAGAAAAAGGTTGCAAGATGGAAAAAGAAATATCCTGAAATTCAATATGTTCATATTGAATTAATTCAAGTAACCATAATAGTCTTATTTCGCCAAGGGATAGATACTCCTATTTTGGCAGTAATTTTTGACAAAATATTTTTCGACCCAATGAAAGCAATCATTGGAGGAATTCAGTCTAATTTGGCTAATGGAGTAGTTTGGTTTAATGTTAAACCAAATTTCTTTATTTCCATAAATGATCCTAATCTTGAAGATACAGTTAGAATAAGAATTAAAATACAAGGATTAGGAATGAAATCAAATTCTCATGATTTGGCTATTCGTTTGGAAACAATTCACGAATTAACCAAATTTTCTGAAACAAAAACAAGATCAAACGATAATAAAATCGTTGAAATCTTTGAACCAAGACCATTTGACACGGTAATACAACCTCGTCTAATGAATTGGAGCGATTTAGAAGTCCCTCGACAATGGTTAATCCAAGACCTAGTGGGACAGGGAGAATCTTCTAAAACAAAAAATCTTGCATAATTACAAATGCAGGCATCAGGAAAAAATTTATATATTGAAAATATAGTTCCAAAAATTAAAAGATCAGCTTTTGTATTTGAAAAAGATTTTCCTAACAAATCATTTTCAAAATTAAGCATTGGAGAATCAAGTAATAATTCTAATAAAGAATTTATTACTTCAAATAATGTTCAGATTCCTATTTTTCCAGGAACAAGAAAACAACTTGAACATATTAAGTCTGCATATATGTATCATTTTTGTTATGTTTTTATTCTTGGCAATCCCGTTTGACAAAACTCCTTTCAGTTGTATTTGTTTTCGCACTTTTACTTTAGTGAGGCTATGAGTTTATTAGATGCGAATCTAACCCGAATCGAGCCTTGCAGAGAAGTTTGTGATGTTAATGCTTTCAAGATTGCCACTTCGCTGCTTATGATGGGGGTTGAGCTGCTCGGTCAGCTCGCGTCCGAAGCAAAATGCAAAATTGCATTCAAAGTTAGCTGTTCGCCCTTGCTCGCTCGAGCGAAGAAGTCCTCGCTCGAGCGAAGGATTGCGTCTATACAAAAACCTGAAAGTTTTCATTGTTCGCTCGAGCGAAGGCACTAGTGGAAATCACGCGAGTTAAGGTTCTCGCTCGAGCGAGCTTCAAAATCCGGATTTCTATAAGGAATTGGTTTTCTTCCAAAACTAGGATTACTTGGGATTTCTATAAGTAGTTGGTTTTCTCCCAAAACTTTACTTACTTCTCTAGATCTTCTTTTTGGATATTAAGGTTTATATCTGGGGATATTTTGCTAGTTTTCTTTGATGTTTTGATTGAGTATTCAACTCATGGTTTAAAGAGTATACATCAAAGGATTATTTGTTTGTTCTACACAAAAGAGAGAGTTGTTCTTCGGTGGATTTTGAAGAATTCGAGTCTGAAGCTTTGGTGGATTCTGGAGTGGCTCATCGTCAAGACAATTCTGAGGTGAAGACGGGGTTGGAAGAGGCACATAGAGGTTGGTTCAATTCGGGCGTGGATTCGCTAGGTAATTGAAGAGTATACCTGTGTAATTCCTTTATATCTTCATAAGTGGATTGTTTTTTGTGGCTGTTGCCCGTGGTTTTTATCACAATTGGAGGTGTCCAATTGTGGTTTTTCCACGTAAAATTGTTATGTCGATTTGTCTTGATTGTTTGATTAGGATTGTTATATACTGCTTAAAATTGATACATAATCACAAATCAACATCTAGGGGATTTCTAGATTTTTTCAATTGGTATCAGAGCGGGTCGTTCTATTTTTTTTTAAATAAAAAATCTATTAGAGCGAGATCTTGTTTGATTTGTGATAATGGATACAATTTGTGAGGGAAATTCTATGGTTTCGACCACCCTACTTGACGGATCAATTATTCTTTTTGGAAAGCTTCGATGAAATCGTTTTTAAAATCTATTGATGAAAAAGTTTTGGCAATCTGTCATGTATGAGTGGACTGAACCAACGATTATCGTTGATGGAGTAACTTTTCCCAAACCAATTGATAAGTGGGACACAATTGATTACCCAAAATAGTAGCTGGAATAGTAAAGCTATCAATTCTCTTTTTTGCGCTATCACACCTGAAGAGTTTTAGTCGTATTTGCAATTGTGAAGTCACACAAAGAGCTTGGGATATCTTACAAACTATTCATGAGGGCACTCCTTCGGTTAAACGCTCAAAACTTCAAAGGCTCACGTCTAGTTTCGAAAATCTTTCAATGAAAGATAGTGAGACCTTTAATGAATTTTATGCGAAGTTGAGTGACATTGTAAATTTCAGCTTCAATTTAGGTGAAAAAATACAAGAATTCAAAGTTGTGGGAAAAATTTTGAGATCCTTACCCAATCGGTTCCAACCAAAAGTTACGGCTATTGAGGAGGCTCAAGATGTTGACAACCTCAAACTGGATCAGTTGGTTGGAAATCTCCAAACTTATGAGGCACATAGGAACTTCAAAAAGAAACAAAAAGATATTGCTTTTAGTAGTGCTCATACAGTGGAGAGGATTCTAATGAGGATTGTGAGATAGATTCTAAGATTACGGCTGCTTTTGTTAAACAATTTAAAAAATCTTTTCTGAAAAAGAATCATAATCTTTTGGAATCTACTCATACTCATAAATCTAAAGGTAAAGATAAACTCAAAATTAATTCTATAGCCAAGAAAGAGAAAGGAAAGATACAAGGGAACTCTGAAAGAGTCCAATGCTATGAATGTTAAGGATTTGGCCACTTTGCTTCAGAATGCCCCACTCGTTTGAGAAAGAAGAAAGCCCTCGCTATCACTTGGGATGATGAATCAGAATCTGATAAAGATGAAAGTGACAATGAAGATCAATGTGAAGAGGGACATAAACAATTCCTTGCTTTCATGGCGGCTTCTGAAACTGAAAGACGAACAGAGTATCCGAAGAGGCCGGTTGAGAATGCCACTGATGATGAGTCATCGGGAAGTGATGATGAAGAGCTTGAGCAAGCTTATGAAAAGTTGTATAAGGAATCACTTAACCTATCCAAATTGAATGACAAACTCACTACGAAACTCAAAGCATGTGAAAGTGAGAATGTCAAACTAAAGGAGGAGATTTCCGAGGCTAGGATTGATGGCATCAAGATAGCTAATGATCGATAAGTCCTTTGTGCAAAACTCTTGACTTGTAAGACAGAGAAGAATGAGCTATAACAAGTCTTTGCAACATAAGAAGAAAAGATTGAAAGTCTCGAGATGTCTCAAGTTGCCTTGGAAGAACTAATCATCAAGAAAGAGGAAGAACTCAAGTGTGCTATGGCTACCATTGGTCTTTGGAACAAAGGATCAAAGACTTTGTACAATATCATTGGGTCTCAACAAATTTGTTCTGACAAGAGTGGCATTGGCTTTGGTGATAACAAAGAGCAAAAACAGAGTGCATCTACATCTCATGATACAAGAACTCAAGGAAAGGGAGAACAAAAAAATCAACATAAGGATGGACTTCTCAAACTTCCTAGAGTTGGTAAGGTAAAAGAAAAGAAGGTACACCCTGTTTTTATTTGTCATCATTGTGGTATGCATGGTCATATTCGCCCTTATTGTTATAAGTTGCATGGGAGAATGTATTTGCCTAGACCTAGAAATAGGAAGTTGGAAACCAAGTCGAGACGGGTTCCCATTGAAAGCAAAGGGAACCACAACGTCAAGACACCACCCAAGAACCGCAATGCTCACAACTTTGTTTATACTAAAGCGGTTTGGGTGAGAAAACTTGACTTGTGTTAATTTGTTTATTTGTTTTAGTTTTTGGGTTTCTGTGTGTTTTGTATTTTTTTAAAGAGAAAAAAATGTGTGCATGTTCGTTTTTTGTCTTTCTTTGGGTAAAGAAAAAAAAAAAAAAAAAACCAAAAAGATTTTCTTAGTATGGTTTTGCAAGCTTAAAATTTTTTGAGTGGTCCTTGGTGCATATTGGAATTGATAAGAATATCCATTACATGTTAATATGTGTGTGCTTTCTGTGGTCATTACTCATTTCGGAGCGTGTGTTCTTCGATTAGTATGTCTCATTCTGTACACACTCTTGGATTAGCAAATTTTGGAGTCTTCTGCCTTAGTGATCATTTTTCTCTATGGACTTCTGGCATTGTATCTTTTGCTTTTCTAGAGGAATTGACCTATACTAGCATATCATGGGTGATGTTGAGTCTCTTAACCACCTTCCATCTTTTTGCATCTCCACGGCTTTCCCCTCTATTCTTTGTAGTCCAGCCATGAGGAAAAAGTTACCTCAGAGTCACCAACCAGGCTATCCTTTTTATATCCATACTTCTCTGGTTCGGTTTCCATACTCTTGAGCGTGTCAGCTGCAAAAGAAAGGAAAAAAATGTGAAAAAGAAAGAAAAAAATGTGCAAAAGAAAAAAAAATGTGAAAAAAAAAAAAATTCATTGATTGAGGGGGAGTCTCCTCTTTTACTCACCAAATACCCCGTGATTCCTAGTGGTTTGACTTTCCTTTATTGTGCTTAGATTCTCTAGTCAAAGGTCCAGCTTTCGTATCACTACTAGGATTTGAATCTAGTGTTTGTTGAACTCCAAGAGTCACACACACACTTTTATCATGGGATCTATGCTTTTCACTTAATGCATTACTTTCTTTTGTGAGGAATCTTCTAGAGGCCGTGCACATTGTGTTTTCAAGTAATTGTGTTTCTTGGATAATCTTGTGTGTTTCAAGGTACAAATCTGAAATTCCTTGTTTGCTCCACCATATTATATTTTGTTTTTCTTGTTTACTGTTTTCAGTGTTTGTGGCTGTTTTTAGTGAGGGGGAGTTTGGTTTATTATTACAAGAGTTTGTTAGCATGATCACTTTGATTTGTTTGGTAAGGGAGATTGGCTTTAGTTATTTTGCATGTTACTATGCACTGTTTGCTTATTATTTCCTTCTTGCATGCTCCTGATAATTACATCATCATATCATTGCTTGAGTGGTTTTTGATCTTGCTTTAGTTGATTGAGCTTCCTCTGTTAATTCATGACAAAAAGGGGGAGATTGTTAAAATTGTTGTTCATGTTTTCATGCACATGTGTCGTAATGTGATTTCATCCATTCATGTGTCGGGTGCATATGTCTTAGTTTTCATGTTTTCATGCTTTCATGCTACAGGTTCTTAAAATCTCCAATTTCCATCTATTCATTTTTTTATCTCATGCTTCAAGATAATCTAGTCATATGTTTATTGGTTTTTTTACTCTTGTGGGACTAATTGTTGTTTTGGAGATTGTGGCATTAATAGTTGTTTTGCAGATCTTGACCGTTGTGGCATTAATAGTTGTTTTGTAGATCTTGACCGTCAGAAAGAAGTTTGTTTTTATTGGCTGTAATGGGTTAGGGTGTTTAGGATTTTATTTGTTAGGTGTGTTTTGTCACGGCATTGCCAAAGGGGGAGATTGTTAGGTTTTTATTCTTGGCAATCCCGTTTGACAAAACTCCTTTCAGTTGTATTTCTTTTCGCACTTTTATTTTAGTGAGGCTATGAGTTTATTAGATGTGAATCTAACTCGAATCGAGCCTTGCAGAGAAGTTTGTGATGTTAATGCTTTCAAGATTGCCACTTCGCTGATTATGACAGGGGTCGAGCTGCCCGGTCAGCTTGCGCCTGAAGCAAAATGCAAAATTTCATTCAAAGTTGGCTGTCCGCCCTTGCTCGCTCGAGCGAAGGATTGCGTCTATACAAAAACCTGAAAGTTTTCATTGTTCGCTCGAGCGAAGGCACTAGTGGAAATCACGCGAGTTAAGGTTCTCGCTCGAGCGAGAGAAGCTTCGCTCGAGCGAGCTTCAAAATCCGGATTTCTATAAGGAATTGGTTTTCTTCCAAAACTAGGATTACTTTAGATTTCTATAAGTAGTTGGTTTTCTCCCAAAACTTTACTTACTTCTCCAGATCTTCTTTTTGGATATTAAGGTTTATATCTGGGGATATTTTGCTAGTTTTCTTTGATGTTTTGATTGAGTATTCAACTCATGGTTTAAAGAGTATACATCAAAGGATTATTTGTTTGTTCTACACAAAAGAGAGAGTTGTTCTTCGGTGGATTCTGAAGAATTCGAGCCTGAAGCTTTGGTGGATTCTGGAGTGGCTCATCGTCAAGACAATTCCGAGGTGAAGACGGGGTTGGAAGAGGCACATAGGGGTTGGTTCAATTCGAGCGTGGATTCGCTAGGTAATTGAGAGTATACCTGTGTAATTCCTTTATATCTTCATAATGGATTGTTTTGTGGCTGTTGCCCGTGGTTTTTTTTATCACAATTGGAGGTGTCCAATTGTGGTTTTTCCACGTAAAATCGTTGTGTCGATTTGTCTTGATTGTTTGATTGGGATTGTTGTTTACTGCTTAAAATTGATACATAATCACAAATCAACATCTAGGGGATTTCTAGATTTTTTCAATTTTCAAACAAAAAATGATGATATTATTTTTTCTCTTAACCAAGCAAAAAGAAGATATACATATGTATTGGGAACATTTAATTTTGCAAGTTATAAACCCTATAGTCTCAGTGTTCTCATAGATACAGGAGCTACAGTCAGCTCATGTAAATGGAATGCCATACTGAAAGAAAAATGGACACTAATTAAGCATCCAATTTTGGTTACTGGAATTGATGGCAACCATACTTCCATACAATTCAAGGCTAAAAATATAGCTATTTGGTTAAATGATAGCAAGTTCATTATACCAAAAATTTTATGTTTTCTGAATATGCATGGAGATTTCTTTCTTGGCAATAATTTTATATATAAATACCTTCCAATGCAAATACAGGAAAAAGCTATTTCATTAAGCATAAATAATGTCTTAATTCATATTCCCTTGTTAGAACAACATAAATATATTTGTGATAAAGAGTTTGCGCTCGTGCCGCGTGGTGATTTAACTTCCATCATCAAAACCATTGATGAATCACACTGGATTTATAAAATTTTGGAAGAAAATTTTAGTAAACATCCATTAAAACTATGGCAATGTAGTCCATGTTTTGTAGTTTAAAATTAAAAGACCCTAACGTTATCATTATGGTAAGACCAATGATCTATACTAGACAAGATATAGATGAAATTGATATTCAACTCCAGGAACTTTTAGACACAAAGTTAATTGAAGAAATTAGAAGTCCTCACTCTACCCCAGCTTTTATGGTAAGAAACCATGCTGAAATTAAAAGAGAAAAAGCCCGAATGGTAGTCAACTATAAATGGCTAAATGAAAATTTAGAATTTGATGGATATTTTATTTCATGAAAAGATGTTTTGATTAACTTAACCAAAGGATCAAAAATCTTTAGCAAATTTGATTGTAAAAGTGGATTTTGGCAAATTCAATTGATTGAAAAGTCAAAAATTTACGGCTTTCAGTATACCTAGAGAACATTATCACTGGAATGTTATGCCTTTTGGATTAAATATTGCACCACAGGTATTTCAACGGTGGATGGATACAATTTTTAAAGATCTTAAAGATTGTTGTGTAGTTTATATTGATAATATACTTATCTTCTCTAAAACCAAGAAGGAGCATAAAAAACATTTAAAATTACTTTATGAAAAATTCCAAAAACATGGAATTATTTTGTCTCCAAAAAAGATTGAACTAGAAAAAGAATCAATTGAATTTTTGGGAATAATTTTAGATCAGAAAGGTTTAAAATTACAAGAACATATTTTGTCCAAAGTACGAGATTTTCCTGATACTCTTGAAAATATAATACAATTACAGGGTTTATTAGGCATTTTAAATTATGGACGAAATTTTATCAAAAATCTTTCAAAAATAGAAATTCCTTGGTTAACCAAATTAAAGAAAAATGTTATTTTTGAATGGACAGCAAAAGATGTTGCTTTAATTAAACAAATTAAAAAAAATGTTAAAACTTTACCAGATGTTTATCTTCCTGAAACAGGTGATAAATTAATTCTAGAAACAGATGCCTCAGAAGCATGCTGGGGATGTGTTCTTAAAGCTATACCCAGTAATTTATGGCATGATAAAGAGATACCTTTATCAGAAAATGGGATTAGACCAAGAAAAAATCCAATACCCATAAAATTACAAAAAGAAGAATTAATTTGTGGATATAATTCTGGAACATTTAAACCAAATGAACAGAAATATATTATTTTCGAAAAAGAATTACTTGCAATAAAATTGGCAATAAAGAGTTTTCATATTTATTTAGCCCCAGAAAATTCTGTTGTGCGCACTGATAATAAGGCAGTAAAAGATTTCTTGATTAATAAAAAACCTATTGAATAAGGAAGAAGTTTAGCCTGGTATAATAAAATTTTTGAATATACTTTTGAAGTAGAACATCTTAAAGGTACTAACAATTTTCTTGTAGATTTTCTTAGTAGAAATTGTTTCAGAAAATTAAATTACTAAATAAGTAATTTTAATTTTTGCAGAAGACCTCTAGACCAAGAGGAAAACAATGGATAAGGATAAACAACCCGCTCAACGAGATTGGGTGACAATTGCTAAAAAAACAATCCCCAGAGAAGAAAAAGTTTATGTTGTGTTTGCAGGAAGACAACTTGGAATTTACACAGAATGGAATGATTGCAAAACACAAGTTTGGGGTTATTCAGGAGCAACCTATAAAGCATATGATAGCATGTCCAAAGCTAAAAAAGCTTTTTACAGTGCACCAGCTATCCCTGTTTATCAAAAGAATCAAATGGGAACTAACCTAGTTTCAACTAATATTCAGACATCTAAACCAGATGAATCTGAGATAAAAGATTTTTTCAACCCTGGTATATCCAGAGAAATTTATACAGAACTCAATGGAGTTTGGAAAACTCACATTGTAGACAACAAAGTGAAATTTCGAAAACACATGGGAGTTCTGGCCAACAAATTAGCTGAGTAAATAGCTAAATTAAAAGACTTGCAAAATCTTTGTTTTAATATTCTTAAACAAATGAATTGGAATGAAGATTTTAATTTTGAAAAAATAAACAATTTTCTTCAGCTATCAGACCTCATATTAGATGAGTTTTCTGATCCAGTTTTTGAACAAATAAAAAGAATTTGTCTTTTTGAAAAAGCAAGAACTTTGCTTCCAAAAGAAATTTTTATGTTAATTAAAAATCGAGTTGAAGATCATTGTGATAAGATTAGACAAATCTTAGAACGATCTTATGATAAATTAAATTTGAAAGATGGAATTCCCAAAATAACCATAATGGCAAACCATGATATGTGGTTTTTTGAAGATATAGATTGGGGAATAACTAATCAAGTTATTTTCCAAATTTTAGATCAAATCCAATGGATAGATTATCCAATGATCATCAAAGCAATGCTCTCATAGATAGTAAAAGGCTTCCGATGGAGCAAATATTTTACTTTCTGGATCTCCAGCACTGTTGGTTGGCGGGAACGAGAACATTTTTTCCAACCATACTAGATTTGGTATCTTAAAGAAACTGAAGATTTTGAATTTGAAGATGATTATTTAGATGAAGATCGCCGGAGAGAGAGATTGGAAAATATCCAAAAAATTTCTTTGACAGAATATTGGATAGACAGTCTAATATCTGTTTCACAGGCAGCGTCTAACATCCATGGCTCAGCAAAATTGCCATTCATGGTCACGGATGGAAGAATATTGTTTGTAACCCATTTTCCCATAACATATCAAAGGTTTCCTACACAAATTAATGAGGCTCTTGACATGTTAATTTATCTCAAAAAGAGAAATAATTTGGATTTTCCGTTGGAGCTAGCCATGACCGTGGATGATGTAGAACATTTTTGGAATGAACAATACAGCCAGGATCTGGATTCCCCTCCATCAGAGACTGATGAAGAATATCACAATCTCATCAACAGGATGAAAGCATAGTGGACCCCACTATCAAATGTAGCTGTCTCTTGATCGACTCCAACCTTATCCAGGACACGTGGAACAACCTGCATTATTAGGCGGAAAGTGGTCAGCCGAATCCTTTCAGCCGATGCTACACGACAAATCAGCTCAGCTAAAGCTTATCTATAACAATCTATCTTTTTGAAAACCGGGGAGGGTGGACGGTGTATATAATTGTAAAAACTGTAGCACATAGCAAATAATTGTAGTCTTTCCTTCAGCCATTTTTGTCTCTTTGTATTTATTTTATGAAGACCTTTTATAAATCCTATGACTAGGCTTGACTAGGCTGTTAGAATTTTGCACAAATCTTGGTCATAATGTCTTGCCAAGTTAGGTATGTATTAAGTTATGGTTTTGTTTGTATCCACCTTGTATTCTATATATTGGCTTTAACGCCAACATAATGAAGCATGTAAATTCTCCATCTTTGTGCTTCCAACTTCTATAACTTCTCCATCATAATTCCACACTCTATAACTCCATCATAATTCCATAATAAAAATAGTAAAAAGCTCATTTCCTTTTTTGATCAATAAGATAATAATATTTTTTAAAAGTTTGAACATAGTCTTCAAAAAGACAAATATTACATAATTATAATTTAGTCAAAATATAATTTGCATCTACTTACAAATTAATATCTCCTGCAAAACCACATAAATTTTCTTTTATGATTTTTGCAAATTCAGCTAAAATTGTGTCAAGTGTGAGAAAATTTGTTAACAAAGCCGGTTTTTGACTTTTTTCAATTTCAAATTTTTCCCACTGTCTTAACCATTGCAACACATCTCCCTGGAGAGTTGTTGCAATATAATCAAGGAATTTTTCCTTTGACCAACTATTTTATAATTGGTAATAATGATGAACAAGGATTCTGCCCAGTCATCAATTGCTTATTCTTGATCCTTAAATGGAACATGAGACAAATCTAAATAAGTACCACTTTGAGCTATTGGATACTTATGATTATTATCTTTTCTAGATATTACTGGCTCAGGTGTAGGATTGGAGGTACTTCCAATATTAGTGTCATTTTTAACTTCATTTGTCTGAATAAAGTCAAAATTTTGTCCATCTCCCCATGTGCCAAATAATTCGGGATCAATTGGCTCTTCTACCTTTCTTTTCCCTTTATTGATTTCTGGTGAAATATCTTGATCTAATGTTTCTTCAGATGAGGATGATTGACTATCATCATAATTAGTTGACATATTAATATCATAATTAAAGTGTTGTAAAAGGGCTTCATGTTCTAGATAAGTTTCTCTTATCTGATTTAGTAGCCTATTTCTTTCATCAAGATCTAAATCCCGGTTTTTATATAATTTTCTCCAATAATCCAATATTTCAACAATATTTTCATATTCAGTCCTATTATAGGTATTGGTTTGAAGTACCATAATATCTTCTGTACTATAAAATAGCCTAGGAATGTAACTATCTCCTGGACTATTCATTCAATCATTGTTTATGAAGGATATAGTTTCTAATTTTGTCACCAAATTGTTTATTTGGTTTTTTGCATCTTTATTTAAGTCAATATTTATTATAGAACCCAAATTGTCTATTTTAGATTCTATGGACTCAACTTTGGTTTCTAGATAATTCTGATTTATTTTTTGATTTTTATCTAATTTAGAAAACCAAGAACACATAATATCAGTAATATTATTGAAACTAGAACACACACTATTTATATTTGTAGACTCTTTAGTAATATGCAAACTATGATCATATTTATTATTAATATTATTTTTTGTATTTCCAAAGCATATTATATCTTCAAGGTTAATTGCCATTATAGATTGTTGTTGGTACCCAAGACCCTCCTAGTGTATTTATCAGGTGCCTAAAACCTCTCTTTATGATCTTAAAGACTTAGTTATGGCCAATAGTCAAAAGATCTTAATGAGTATATGGGCTTTGACATACACTAAGCATGTAGGTTTTACAACAACTATAAATGAAACAAATAATTATGAAGATATAAAATACAAAGGATATGCAATTAAAAACTTTGTCCATTTTTTTTTTTTTAGCACATCATACACACTTATATATATATCAAAATTTATACATAGATAGAAATACTTACATAGATTGATCTTGCTTTCAAAAGCTCTTCACCAAGCTCTGATACCACTTAAAATAACAAAAAAGGAAAGGAGTTTTTTATTATTTTTATTATGGAATTATGATGGAGTTATGGAGTATGGAATTATGATAGAGAAGTTAGAGAAGTTGGAAGCACAAAGATGGAGAATTTACATGCTTCATTATGTTGGCGTAAAAGCCAAAATAGAGAATACAAGGTAGATACAAACAAAACCATAACTTAATGGATACCTAACTTGGCAAGACTTTACGGCCAAGATTTGTGCAAAATTCTAACACCCTAGTCAAGCCTAATCATAGGCTTTATAAAAGGTCTTCATAAAATAAATACAAAGAGACAAAAATGGTTGAAGGAAAGACTACAATTATTCCACAAGAAGCAAATTCCTACTCGGGAAATATCTGAAAACAAAAAATAAAAATAATTAATGACAATATAATTATGTGTTAATATGTTAGTTACAAAAAAATATAAAAATTTAATTACTATACAATTATAAAGATAATTAAGTAAATAATTTTGCCTAGACTGAAATCCGGCTCTAACTCCCAAACTGAGAACACGATTCGAGTCTCGTCTTTTCCCACAAGTCTCTCATGCCTAGGTGGTTGTGTGTGCCAAGTTTCATGCTAATCCGGCGCTATTCGGTGATTTTGGGGCGTCAACACCTCGAATTATAAGTTTCTTAAGGAACTAGTTTGCCTAACGTGAAATCTGACTCTAACTCCCAAACTGGGAACTCGATTCGAGTCCCATCTTCTCCTACAAGTCTCTTGTGCCGAGGCGTTCGTGTGTGCCAAGTTTCGTGCTACTAGGACGCCGTTTGGTGATTTTGGGACATTAACACCTCGAATTCTAAGTTTTTAAAAAAACTAGTTTGTCTAGAGTGAAATTCGGCTCTAACTCCCAAACCGGAAACCCAATTCGAGTCCCGTCTTCTCCCACAAGTCTCTCGTGCCTAGGCGGTCATGTGTGCCAAGTTTTGTGCTACTCTGACGCCGTTTGGTGATTTTGGGGCGTCAACACATCGAATTCTAACTTTCTTATGGAATTAGTTTGTCTAGAGTGAAATCTGGCTCTAACTCCCAAACTGGGAACCCGATTCGAGTCCCGTCTTCTCCCATAAGTCTCTCGTGCCTAGGTGGTCGTGTGTGCCAAGTTTCGTGCTACTCCAACGCCGTTTGGTATTTTGGGACGTCAACACCTCGAATTCTAAATTTCTTAAGGAACTAGTTTGTTTAGAGTGAAATCTGGCTCTAACTCCTAAACCGGGAACCCGATTCGAGTCCCGTTTTCTTCCACAAGTCTTTCGTGCCTAGGCGGTCGTGTGTGTCAAGTTTCATGCTAACAATGGAAAATCCTTTGTCTTTCTTTCTAATTATGGAATTAGCCTCTATAATTTTGGGCTGTGAACAGTTAATGTATGATTATTCTTAACTTAGAATGGAAAGATACATTTTATACCTGATCTTCTAGTGGTGGTGTATATGGATTCTCATCTCCTGCAGATTTCCTAAATACCCAGTGGCCACTTGATGCATCAAGAGCCTATGATAGTCCATACATAATATGTTAATCATATTCGAATTTTATTATATATATATATGTTGTGTGGAAGTTTAACTATTAAACAATTTAATTTATATCAAACCTGTCTATTAGGATCCACACTGGCCCCCTGTGACACAAAGGCTATCATCTCAGCTCTCATCTGCTGTAAATGTGTAGAAAACTTTGCTCGCATCTCCTCCCTCAACTCATCCTTTAGCTCCGCACAAACTTGCTGGGTGATCTGAACAATAGTCGATGGCTGGGGTGTTAACCGTGATGGCCCAGCACCATCTTTATACACCGCGCTCTGAGGCATAGTTCTTTCGTAAGTGCGACAATATCCATGTCCGTCATGACCTTTCAACTCATGGAAAATGGCATTCCTAGCCTCTAAAGTCCGACAATCCTCAGGTAGCATGAAGAGTTGATGATTAAACTCATTTTGTATTGAATAAGACATACAAGTATATGTCAAATTAAGATGGTTGACACAAAAAATAAAAAATAAAATTTAAATTCAATGTTAGGTGCTTGGAAACTACCAAGGTCTGGATAACCTCAGGGTCATCTGCTCTACGTGTCATAAGCCAAACATTCATCTTATCAGTAGACTCCCCCTTGCTGGTCATCTAGATTTTTTTAGAAATATGAAAATTAGAATCCAAATAATTTTCAAATATATAATGCTTATTTATATAAAAAAATAAAAATAACAAAAATATAAACCTTATGCCGGATCTGAGCGAAAGTAGTATGCCCTGTGGTATGAGGTATGCCATGAGCTCGCCGATTTTTAGTGTTCCTAGTTACAATTTTCTGTAACAGATTCAACAAATGGCAGGCCTATTGGTGCAAGAAAACACAAGGAATTGATTAATCCCATTAATGTATTCCTTCGACATCCTATTTGGCAAATCAATCTAACTCTTATCCATCATCTGTACTTCCCTCAAATATTGTTTCTGCACACATCCACAAAAATATCTCATCAAAGTAACTCTAAATATAATACCTACGTATTCATGCATCATGACACCTATCCGTCCAATTTCTCTCAAATAGGTAGGTGGTCTTATCCCATTTAATTATTTACCGATTTGATGAGAGAACATAAATAAATGAAATACTTATAGAACAACACGTGAGACATAATAATGCTGCAAAACACCAAGTATTCCATCATTAATTCAACATGTCTAGAACATCAAGAGGTGCACAGAACATCATAGGCTTTAAGAGCCAGGAAAAAAAAAATGCAGACAAAAATAATTGCACCCTCATCTCTCAAAACAAGTAGTGCACTTCCATTCCATAGCAATGAATTTAGCTATCCAAAGTAATCCAATTTCTCAACTATTTTCTTGAAGGATTCCTTAGGAAAAATAACATGTATAATATAGAGTGAACAAATTAGAAGCAGCATACCAATAACTCTATTTCAAGGACCTAAACAAGTTATGTACCTCATCCAGTATATAAAGTGGAGCTGGTTTGAAGCACAAGTCTATCCATAAATGTGTCCATTTAATAAATTTAATCTCATTATTGTCATTCTTTTTCAGTTCCACAAGCCTAAACAAAAGTAATTTGAACAAGTGTTTTCAGTATTAAAACACTAGGAAATAAATTAACCCGGAAAATGTGACCTTAAGTGAGTTCAAATACTAAAAATTACCTAATTACCTCACATGTTGATTGACACCAAAAAATCCTGCTACTGTGATGTTAGGCATTCTCTTCTTTTTCTTGCTCGCATTAAATGGCATGTTAGGGCATCCTTACCCAAATGTTAATTTGAGTAAAAAAAACAACCCAAACCCTTCACTCCTTGATTCAAACTCATCAAATTAAGTTTTACTCAAATTTTACACAAATGAAGGGAGATTTGATTTAAATCTTGACTCAAATGTCCAAAGGTTATACGTGCTTCATTTATTTACTAGATTGTCATTTTTGATATGATGGAAAATTTTAAAAATAATTTGAGTAAAAATTGGTGTTTTCCATATCAAATGAAGCTTTTACTCAGATTTGAGTCATGATTGGAGGTGGCCTTAGGTGTCTGTCCATTGTACATTTATAATAACTGTGTATAACAGCATTAAGTTTGTTAATTAATGAAAATCAAATAAACCCAATACCGTCGGTTAACTCCCCAAAAGACCAGACATATTAATCTTTGCAGGCATTGGTTTTGAAAGCTCTTCAGGGAATAAGGCATACATCATAATGGTCTAATGGTTTCAAACTCATTAAATTTTAAGGATCTAAAATGAATTGATTTGACATCACTAAATTAAGGCACATTCAATTCAATGTAACCAATGGATTATAACATGGAGAATACAATTATTGGAAATCTGCCTACAAAGTATTTTATATGTACAAGGATCATACTAAAATCAATCTCTCACACACTATTCAATCCTCCACCTCAAAATTATTAATAGCTAACCTTGTTATAAATTTGAAAAATCTAACCTCATAATTAGGCACAATTAAAATTTTTGAAAACAATGAACAAGCTATCCACATGAGTAAATCAACTTTGCATTGGACTAAAAGACAATATTTGTAGAGGGTTAGATGCAAGTTATAGTTTATGAATGAATTAATTGATGTTCTCTCACCAAGGTTCTTGTCAAGGGTCTTGGAGAATTGGTTCAAGGGAGGTGGGACCTTCAAGCGCTGGTTGAGAATCCTTCTTTTCCTCTGAATTTGAATAACCTTGGGCCACTTCACAAACCAGTGTGGATTTTTCTTCGGAGGCAATGCCCCTCCTATCCCAAACTGTTTTGGACGCTTCTCGAATAGCGGGTTCACTACCTTCTCCTATACCATAGATATACCATCATATTAACTATAGAAAAAGACTGACTACTTATTTGTGCAAATTAATAGAGATGTGATTATGTATTGGTTTCTTCTTAGTTGCTGCAGCTAGTTTCACTCCTTTCTTTGGGGCCTCCAAAGCATAAAAATGAAATTAACATATATAATACAAAACCAAATTTTCTCAAACTGAAATGTTCAATTTTTAATGTTAGAAATGCCTAATTGGGAAATTGCTTTGAAAGAAATGGTTTGTCTCTGTAGACACCCCACTTTGATCGGCCCTAAGACTTGGGCGCTTTCTTTTGATTACCCGATGATGACAATTAGAATGTGTTTCTCACAAAATTCTCAGTAAGAAAGATAGAATTTAAGTTTTAATCCCAACCTTCACCCATTTTTTGGCCAAACTATTTTAGACCTTAAAACCCTCTTTTCAAAATATATATTTTTTAAAATGTTTCTACAATGTCCCGAGGCTCCCATTTCGATTAAAATATTACACTTTTTAGTAAACCGAGTAAGGACAAAGTGGAAATAAATAGAAGGGAGGTGAAACTTTTTGAAAAATATTTAAAAGCATCTTCTTTATAGGTTTGGAGTTGAAGGAAATAGGAGAGGATGAAAGAAAACTGGTTTAAGAAAAGGATGAGTATCAAATCATTAAGAAGGAAATGAGCAGCCTTCACTAAATTAGGCATTTTTCTTTGTACACTTGGAATTTAAATGTGAGGCCACCACCATTGGAAAGTAGACTTCTGGGACTTCAATTTAGACCCAAGAACCACCTCAGACCAAGTCCAAATAAGGGAGATATGCCCATTTGAAGTTGGGCTTAAGAGCAGATTTTGTTGACCCAGCTCGAGACAGCCTTTACTAAATTAGGCATATCTCTTTGTACACTTGAAATTTAAATGTGAGGCCACCACCATTGGAAAGTAAACTTCTGGGGCTTCAATTTGGACCCAAGAACCGCCTAAAACCAAGTCTATATGGGGGATATATGCCCATTTGAATTTGGACTTAAAAGCAGATTTTGTTGACTCGGCCCAAAACAACAATAGCCCATTTTTTCTTGGTTTTGGTTCGGTTGGGACAACCCATTTACCTATTTTCTGAGCCATTCAAGTGCATCCACTCATCCTCCATTATACCTAATCATCCCCCATTGTCAAAAAGAGGTTTTGTTTGCATCCATAAAGGAGTATCCCATGCAACCACCTTGAAAATTTGCCCTCCTATCACATTCTTGTCTCCCACCTTCTTTTTGACCTTTACTCTCCCTCATTGCCTATATAGAATGATCATATTGTAAGAGAGAAGGAGGACCACGAAATTGAAGAAAAAGGAGTGAGAAAAGAGTGAAAAAAGAGAGAAAAATTGAGTTTTTGAGCCAAAAATATTCCTATCTTCCATATACATCCCATAGCTTCCATAGCTTCCATAGCTACTGAAATTCCTCATTTCCATACACCAAAACCACTTCAAAAATTCTGATATAGCCAAAGATCAATTGCCTTGATCATAAAGAAGAGTGTTTAGTGATTGAAAGTGTGAAAAACTAGAGAGTTAGTCACTTTCCACACCATAAACTCCATAAACTCGAATTGAGGATTTGAGAAGACACTTCCTACACTTGAGGGTGATCAAGAGGGAGTTTGGGAATCAAGAAGTTCAATCTTTCTTTGGAAGGTGAATTTTTAGTCTTTCATTTTCTTATATTTTATATCTCATATTTATTTTCTTACTTCTTATTTCATAGTGTGTTGTTATAATCCTAGTGGTTTGTTTAGCCCATAATTATTTATTATTTATTTATTTATTTTTTGATCGGTATTTATTTATTTATTTTTATTCACATGTTTTAATTTCATATTAGTTTTATTGTAATCTTGCATGTTCTACCTTATAATTATTTTTTCTTGTATTAGTCTCATATTAGTTTTGTTGTGATCTTGCATGTTCTATCTTATATTTGTTTTATTGTTTTAGGTTTATGTTGTAAGTTTGCACTTTTTTTAATTTCATATTAGTTTTATTGTAACCTTGCATGTTCTACCTTATAATTATTTTTTCTTGTATTAGTCTCAAATTAGTTTTGTTGTAATCTTGCATGTTCTACTTCATATTTTTTTTTTCTTGTATTAGTCTCATATTAGTTTTGTTGTAATCTTGCATGTTCTATCTTATATTTGTTTTATTGTTTTAGGTTTATGTTGTAAGTTTGCACTTTTTATTTTATTTTATATTTGTTTTCGTGTTTTTAATCTAACTGGTAGTGGTTAGTTGAGCCACCTACATATTTTTTTGTTTGTGCCTTTTCTTGGTTTCGCAACAAGACAGGTTTTGCTTGGTCTAGTTGGCCGGCCGGCCTATTTGGCCGGTCGGTTAGTTTCTTCCAGACAAGATGGCGTAATCTCCCAATGTTGACCAATTTCCGGTGGCGGTTCCAAAGAACATGAAGTTTTTTATTTTATTTATTTTTTTAATTTTGAGTGTATTGTGAGATTTTTATTTTGTTGTAATATTCTCCTCATCCCTCTCTAATTTGGTTTGTAATTATTCTTTAAAATGTTGTAATAATTCCCCGCCCCGCTTCTTTCTATCCCGTTCTTTTACTTGCTTTCTTTATTTGTACATAAACATCATATTTATTTTTCATCATATTCATGCTTTGCATCCATGTTTCATGCATCTTGATTCGGCTAAGTTTGCATTTGTGGATTTAATCAATTCCTATGTGATTATGTGCGCTACCTCATGTTCTTGAGATGATTCACATGTTATATCTTAGAAGCCGAATTTTTAGTTGCATCTCATGAGTGAATTGCATTAGGATTTTGTATATAAGATCATGCATGTTTTACTAACTTTGTTTTGTAGCTGTTCGAGGGACGTCGGTAAATCTGTGAGTTTTTATGCTTTAGCATTCCATTTGTGATTGATTTTTTTATTATGTTTAGCATCCTACCATGACGCTATTTGCTTAAGTGATAAACCGTTTGAATGCCTGTGGATGAAGGCTTGTTACTTAAATTGGAATGATTCAAAGATTGTATGTTTTTAAGCCCACTTTGTAGTGGCAAATTCACAAACTTTAAGCCCACTTTGTCAAGTGGCAAATTCAAACCCATTTCAACAAACAAACATGAAATTGAATTGTTCCAATTTGAGTAAACTAGTCTATACTTGTATGCTTCACATAGTAAATTTTAGGATTTATTCAATAATCAGAACATGAACATATAAAGAAAATAAAAAGTAATATCATGGTTTAGTAGAGGCCGATCTTTTGATCGGGTGAGCGGGGGTGCTCATTATTGACCTTCCCCTCTCATACCTAAGGTTTCGAGCCAAGCATCCTTGGTTACGACGAACAGTGGCCTTGGCACGAGTCATGGGTTTCCTAATTTCCCAAAATATTAGGTGGCGACTCTGAAATCTGATGACGCAGTCCATTTTTGACAAAATTGCAATAAAATGGATTTTCAATAAAAGTTGCCAAATCTGGACTCTCATCTACGTTTCACATTGCACTCCTGAAACATGAGATCGAAGAGATCTCGGGAGTCCGAACTGTTTAACGCGCGCAGGTTCCCCCCGGACATGTTACAGTTTCTGGCGACTCTGCTGGGGATTTTATGAAACCTTGACTCGAACTCCATGATATGACCTTTATTTTCAATTATATGTTCATTGCATTGCATTCATTGGTGCACTTCAAGTCCTTGTGTTGCCCAGATACTGGTGGGAGCACAGGTAAGCTTTTTGTGACACTACACCTATTTTTACGATACCTTAGAGGCCTTGTGTTGTAACCTTTTGAGATTTGTCAAAAGGGTAGCTTTGTTATGTAGCCCTGCTATCTAGCTTTGCTATCTAAGGTTCTCAAACTCCGAAGAGAGGCTATTTGACTCTTCTGATTTCCTGGGATCTTTATTGGTTATGACCCAAAGGACTCTTTGGTAACGTCACCTTGACTTCAACCCTTAGAACAAAGCTAACCTTGTACATATAGTAAGCTATAGTACCTTTCAAATTACGACAGGATGCTTTCCCATTTCTAGGATGTATGATACCGCTTGTTTGAATAGTGAAACCCTAGATCATTTCAAGCTAGGACAGGATAACCCCACCCTCTTTAGGGGTGTTTGTTCTCTTTCCTGCTTTATGTGCAATGTGTTGGATCTATACAGGGATTCTCAAATTCGAATGAGTGGTTCAGGTTGTTCAGTTTAGCACCATTACTTCAAAAAAAAAAAAAAAAATAACATAAACATAAAATCAAAAAAAAAAAAAATGTCGATATCCCACAAAGTCGACCATCTCTGTGATTGGGGAGTGACCACCTGTTGATTGCACGGGCTTTATTTTGAATGTTGTCGATGGCCCACACTTTGGCTGGCAATTTGAGAATGGTTTTATTCTGAGTTCTGAATTGAGTATTGAGTCTAAGTTTGACTCCACCAAGTTTGTAGAGTTAGAGTTAGGCTCGAGTCAGCCTAATGAGTCAGAGTCTTTGATTTCGATAGTGCTAACCTAGACATTTCTGTCCTGTAGTATGTTGTCAAAAATCTGTTGCCATTTCTGAGTCATAGTCTCTTTTCAATAAACAAAAAACAAAAAACAAAATGCCATAGAGTCTACCTACTTCTCTGTGCCGTTAAATCATTGCATTGACCAAAGTTTTTCAAAACTTTTTCCAAAAACTCTGATAAAAACAAAGAGGAAGAATTTCCTCGGGATTTGCAAATTTTGATCAATTGAGAGGAAGAGAGGTGTGCTAAGCCTTTGATGAATAAAATCATTTTTGTTAATGTGGGTACTGAGAAGAATCCTGGCTTGGTCCAAATTGGTTCTATCTTATCTTCGTAAAAGTACGAGTGATTAGTCACTTTGTGAAAAGATTTCAAAAACTGTTTTTGCGTGGTCCTATGAAGACATGCCTGGAATTAGTTATACAGCATAGGATCCCTCTTGACTCGTGGTCCGACCTCCTTAGTTCCTTAGTTTTCAAACCTTGATTCGAAGTATTCAATGATCATTCAAAGTGTAAGGCTTGCATAGCCGAATTGGAAATAGCCCTTGAACTAGAGGCCATGATGTGATTCAAATGGAGGCAGCCCTTCAACTAGGGGCAATAAGGTCGAATATGATTTAGATTGGAAATAGCCCTTGAACTAGGGGCAATGATGTGATCCAGATTGGAAACAGATCTTGAACTCAGGGCAGAGAATGTGATTTCAATTTGAAACAGCCCTTGAACTAGGGGCAATAAGGTACCATCCTTGAGAGGCTCGCTGGGTCGAAAACCCGGAAGGGCGACCTAGGCAAAAGTTAGAGCACAAAAAAAATAAAAATAAAAAATTAACAAAATAAAAAAAGAAGGGAAAATAAAAAGAAAAATGAAAAGCTCTCAAGGTTGAAAACCCGAAAGGGCGGCTTTGGCAAAGTTAGAGTGTAAAAGGAGAGTGTCAATACCCGATGAACCTTAGCCAAAACTATGTAGGGCCAGTGATTTAGATTGGAAGCAACCCTTGAACTAGGGGCAAGAAGTCGGATGTGATTTAGATTTGAAGCAGCCTTGAACTAGGGGCAAAAGGTTGGATATGATCAAAGTTAAAATTGAATCGTTTCCCAATGAAGACCGCCTAGAAAGGCCAAACCCAGAATCTGAGAGAATGAATTTTATTATTGAAGGACAATTGAGTTCCTATCCACTACACTAGGGGCAAAATCAAACCCAAGTAGCCTAGTCCCTACATCATCATATCTCCTAGTCAAGTGTAGCAGTCGTTATTATAGATTTTGATGGCCTAGAGATCTCACACCCAATCAACATGGACAAGCTAAACTGAAACCCTTGAGAGGCTCGTTGGGCGGAAAACCCGGAAGGACGACCCAGGCAAAAGTTAGAGCAGAAAAACAAAAAATAAAAAAAAATGATGATGAAAAAAATGAAAATAAAAAAAATGATGAAAATGAAAAAAATGAAAAATGAAAAGCTCGCAAGGTTGAAAACCCGAAAGGGCGGCTTTGGCAAAGTTAGAGCACAAAAGGAGAGTGTCAATACCCGAGTGAACCTTAGCTCGAACTACGATGGTCTGATTCCTATCTTTGGGATACGTAGGTAGCTTCATCTCGAAGTTCGGCCCTAATAATTTTTCAACTCATTCATCTCGTCCATGTTTGCTTGGTGTGTCTTTAGTCGACTTGGTTGTTCTATCCGTGTTTGATTGGTGTATCTTCGTTCTGCTCAGTTCAGTTGGTTTCAATTCAACTTGGTTCGGTTTGGTTCGGCAGTTCGGTTTGGTCCAGTTCTGCTCGGCTTCATTCGGTTCGGTTCGGTTTGGCTTGGTTCGGATATCACGTTTGATTATCTAGTTTGGGACTATGCACCCCAATGGTTGATTCCATGTTAGTTGAGTAGTGGCCATTTGCAAAAATAGGTTTTGATTAATTTGAATGAAGCTGACTAATTTTTTTCGAAAATTATTCCATTTTTGCAAAACTTGGACCATTCTTTGGATTTGAAAAGGAAAAATTTTCAGTGCTCACAGTTTAGCTTATATGATTTGAAACAGAAAATGGAATAAGTATACTAATCTAACTCTCATATTGATCAAAACATTTTTTACAAAAAAAAAAAAAAAATCAAGAGACAAAAAATGGTCAATGCAATGAACTAGGGGCATAGTCGAGTTAGAGATTTTGTCTTCTCCACCGCTCGAGTCAACTATTCAGTGTATATAAGTGTGTATTCATACCAGTTAGTGTATATAAGTGTGTATTCATACCAGTCAGTGTATATAAGTGTGTTCCTTTCATACCAGTCAGTATATTTATACTAGTCGTTGTATTTATACTAGTCAGTGTATATAAGTGTGTTTGGATTAATTTGCTTCATTTTTTAGTTCGTTAGGTCATTTGTTGATGCAGATCAGTAAAGAGTCAATGTCTAATTCAGACTTCAAAATTTCAATCATTCTCAAATTCAATCAAACAAATTGTTTTCAAGCTCAAAGTGATATGCCAATCATGCCAGTGATGAGCAAAAAAAGAAACTGATTTTATTGAAGTTAGGGGAGGACATCCCCGATTACAGAGACTCAAAAAAAAAAAAAAAAAAAAAAAAAAACACAAAACACAAAACACAAAACAAAAAAAACGAAAAAAAAAAACAAAACAAAAACAACAAAAACAAAAACAACAAAAAAAGCAAAAAGAGAGAGTAGCATTTTCTCAGTTTTTCGGTAGCAGCCCGGCAATGGCGAAGATTACAACTGGCTTCATTTGCACACATCTTCGTTGCCTGACTTTACCATCAGCTGCCTCGCTTCATCTTTACTTCTTCGAAGCTCTTGAAGACTCTGCCTCGACCTTGGCAGAGCTTCCGAAGGAGATTATCCCTCGCTGGCCGTCAAAGGTAGTCCCATGATAAGTTGCGACGGTCACCTGTCGTTTCAAATCCTTGATTTGTTTCTTCAATCCGCTGACTTCCCCTCGAGAATCTTTGTACATATGTTGAAGTAAAGAAAGTTGTGCATTCAATCGATGCACCTCACACATTCTGTTCTGCAGCCGACGGGACAAGTTGGAGACCGCTGTCACGGTCTCCACACATGACCTCAGCGTATACGAGTTTGCTTTGATGTCAGACTGTGCCGCCATGATTTGTTCAACTGACATCGCTGGAAAGTTAAAAACAGAAGAAGAAGGAGGAGCTCGTGGTTGAGGTTCAGGGGAGTCGGAATTGGTCATCTCTATCGTGGACTCGTTTAGGTCTGGAAAAAGAGTAAGAGAACCTTGTGAAGAGGCCATGGCAGAGAAGAGTAATGCAAAAGAAAGAGGTTACAGAGTGGTGGCAGAGAAAGTTTGCAAGCTTTTGCTCTGTCTCTTTCTTTCGCAGGCCTCAACTTAAGAAGAGGATGAAGCCAAAGAAGAAGACAAAGAGGGAGGAAGGCTCGAGACGATCGTTGACAATCGGGGCAAGATTGGATAGCCTGTCGATCAGGCGCCGCGATTGTTGAAATCGCGCGCCAGATACAACGCTCGAAGAAGATGAAGAAAGAGAGAGTAAGACAAAAATAGAAAGAGAGGCGGGAGAGTTGTATATATATATATGTATATGTATTGTATAGCTATGTAATATATATATTTGTTTGAACATTTGGGTCACAGGTGTGGCTTGGGTTTAGTGGTTTGGCCTAGTGGGTTAAGGATTCGGAGAGCCTAAGCCCGAGGTCAGGGGTTCGAACCCACAACAAATGTTTCTTTGTTTTTGCTTTGATTTTGTGTATATATGTCTCGTATATGTATATATATTTGTTTGCATGTCTTGTCACAAAAGTGGCGTGGTTCAGTGGTCGAGGACTCGAAGACCAGGCCTAAGGTCAGGGGTTCGAAACCCCATATCTCCACATCCATGCATTTTGTGTTTTTCCTTTCTTTTTGCGTGTTTTGCGTACGTGTGCTGACGTCAGCAAACGGAATATGCCTTCTCAGTAACGGCATCTTCCCACTGACGGTTGCAAACAGAATATTCTATGTCTGTGTATATATCCATATATATTTGTGTATATGTCCGTATATGTCTGTGTCATATATACCTGTATATATACTGTATATGTCTATGTCTGTGTATAGGTCTGTTATTTGTCTGTGTATATTGCCGTATTCGTATGTATTTTGTTTGTACATGGTATGTGTATACGGTATTTGGTTCGAACATACAATTCCTTCTTTCATTCTGTGCATCTATCGCACAATAATCTCACTTCGTGCACCTACCACACAAATTTCAATTTTAATTCCATCGCATTATCTTGTGCATACCAATTTTAATCGCGCTATCTTGCGCATCGCACTGTCTTGTGCGTCAATTCACTGGCGCTATCTTGCACATCGCACTACCTTGTGCGTCAATTCACTCACGCTATCTTGCGCATCGCACTGTCTTGTGCATTTTAATTCACTCGCGCTATCTTGCGCATCGCACTGTCTTGTGCATTTAAATTCAATCGCCCTGTCTTGGGCATCGCACTGTCTTGTGCATCATCAAATTCAATCGCCCTGCTTTGGGCACCGCACTGCTTTGTGCATCAAATTCAACCGCTCTGCTTTGGGCACCGCACTGCTTTGTGCATCAATCACCCTGCTTTGGGCATCGCACTGCTTTGTGCATCAATTTCAATCACCCTGCTTTGGGTACCGCACTGTTTTGTGCATCAATTTCAATCGCGTTACCTTGCGCATCACACTATCTTGTACACTCTCCCGGTCTAGGAGACCTTAAATCCTACGGTATCTAGGAGACCTTAAATCCTACAAGGTCTAGGAGACCTTAAATCCTCCAAAGGTGCAATTCCTTTGGTGTTTGTTGTGCCCGAACGACTTCAGGTGGTCTGGTATAGCCACCTGCCTGTGTTTGCAATAAGTTCCTAGGAGACCAACTGCGACGGTGGAAACTAGAGTTCGAATGGCCAAGGCCTAGAACGCAAAAGGTTCGGAATTTCCGAGACTAAAGTCTGGTTTAAATACCCAGGGGTGTATCCCCGGCTTGAAATCTGTATGGCAGCCCCATAGGTTGAGGTAGCGTGTATACGCCTCAATTCTGGATACTGAACTAACCTAGTTTGTCACCCCGCTGGAGAATAGGGAAAGTTGTGAATATGATCATGAAGAAAAATGGCATCTGTGGCTTCTACATATAGAGGTTACCCCTTGTCATTCTACCATAACTTCTTCCACTCGCTTGAGATGCGTTTGGACTTCGATATCCACCTTTACTCCTTTCACATGAAACGTGTTAGGATGTGACGTTTACTCTGGTTAAAACCTTCCCCCTCTCCGTATAAAATACGGTTTGGTATGCCTGTTGGTTACACCATTGTTGTTCTACTCGGTTAAAACCTTCCCTCTCTCCGTATGAAATACGTTGAGATACGCCTGTTGGTTACACCATTATTATTCTCCTTGGTTAAAACCTTCCCTCTCTCTGTAGGAAATACATTGAGACATGTCTGTTGGTTACACCATTATTATTCTCCTTGGTTAAAACCTTCTCTTTCTCTGTAGGAAATACATTGAGACACGCCTGTTGGTTACACCATTATTATTCTCCTTGGTTAAAACCTTCCTTCTCTCCGTATGAAATACGTTGAGATACGCCTGTTGGTTACACCATTATTATTCTCCTTGGTTAAAACCTTCCCTCTCTCCATATGAAATACGTTGAGATATGCCTGTTGGTTACACCATTGTCATTCTCCTTGGTTAAAACCTTCCCTCTCTCCGTATGAAATACGTTGAGATATGCCTGTTGGTCACACCATTGTCGTTCTCTTTGGTTAAAACCTTCCCTCTCTCTGTAGGAAATACATTGAGACACGCCTGTTGGTTACACCAATGTCGTTCTCCTTGGTTAAAACCTTCCTTCTCTCTGTATGAAATACGTTGAGATACGCTTGTTGGTTACACCATTATTGTTCTCCTTGGTTAAAACCTTCCCTCTCTCTGTATGAAATACGTTGAGATACGCTTGTTGGTTACACTATTGTTGTTCTCCTTGGTTAAAACCTTCCCTCTCTCTGTATGAAATACGTTGAGATATGCCTGTTGGTTACACCATTGTCATTTTCTTTGGTTAAAACCTTCCCCCTTGCTGTATAAAACACGGTTAGGTACGCCTGTTGGTTCTACCATTGATTTTCTACCTGGTTAAAACCTTCCCCCTCTCCGTATTAAATACGGTTAAGTATGCCTGTTGGTTACACCGTTGTTGTTCTCCTTGGTTAAAACCTTCCTCCTCTTCGTCTGAGATACGATTAGGTACGCTTGTTGGTTGTACCGCCATTCCTCCTATCGTGTGAAACGTGTTGGGATTGCAAGTTTACTCGATTAAAAACATCAGGTGTATCTGTTGTTTACATCATCTTTCCTCCTTTCGCGTGACACATGTTAAGATGTTGATTTCTCTTGGTTGAGGTCTTCCCTCTCTTGCATGATCATAAGTTTTTCAAAAATAATCAGCTTCGCGAAGCGTGTAAGTCCAACTTTCAAACTACATTTTGAGCATATCATTTGCATTCTTGCCCCTGAACTACGCTGGTTTGATTCCTTGCAAAGGGATACGTAGGCAACCTTTGGGTTCAACCACATGCATTGCATCCTGTTTGATTGCCCAAGTCTTACGACCTTGTCAAAAGGGTCGTCTTCGGGCTTTGACATTCGCTCACGTCATGAAATGACTTCGAGCTCTGTCCAAGAGGGGCAACTGTAGACACCCCATTTTGACCGGCCCTAAGACTTGGGCGCTTTCTTTTGATTACCCGATGATGACAATTAGAATGTGTTTCTCACAAAATTCTCAGTAAGAAAGATGGAATTTAAGTTTTAATCCCAACCTTCACCCATTTTTTGGCCAAACTATTTTAGACCTTAAAACCCTCTTTTCAAAATATATTCTTTTAAAAATGTTTTTACAATGTCCCGAGGCTCCTATTTCGATTAAAATATTGCACTTTTCAGTAAACCGAGTAAGGACAAAGTGGAAATAAATGGAAGGGAGGTGAAACTTTTTGAAAAATATTTAAAAACATCTTCTTTATAGGTTTGGAGTTGAAGGAAATAGGAGGGGATGAAAGAAAACTGGTTTAAGAAAAGGATGAGTATCAAATCATTAAGAAGGAAATGAGCAGCCTTCACTAAATTAGGCATTTTTCTTTGTACACTTGAAATTTAAATGTGAGGCCACCACCATTGGAAAGTAGACTTCTGGGACTTCAATTTAGACCCAAGAACCACCTCAGACCAAGTCCAAATAAGGGAGATATGCCCATTTGAAGTTGGGCTTAAGAGCAGATTTTGTTGACCCAGCCCGAGACAGCCTTTACTAAATTAGGCATATCTCTTTGTACACTTGAAATTTAAATGTGAGGCCACCACCATTGGAAAGTAGACTTCTGGGGCTTCAATTTAGACCCAAGAACCGCCTAAAACCAAGTCTATATGGGGGAGATATGCCTATTTGAAGTTGGACTTAAAAGCAGATTTTGTTGACTCGGCCCAAAACAACAATAGCCCATTTTTTCTTGGTTTTGGTTCGGTTGGGACAACCCATTTACCTATTTTCTAAGCCATTCAAGTGCATCCACTCATCCTCCATTATACCTAATCATCCCCCATTGTCAAAAAGAGGTTTTGTTTGCATCCATAAAGGAGTATCCCATGCAACCACCTTGAAAATTTGCCCTCCTATCACATTCTTGTCTCCCATCTTGTCTCCCACCTTCTTTTTGACCTTTACTTTCCCTCATTGCCTATATAGAATGATCATATTGTAAGAGAGAAGGAGGACCACGAAATTGAAGAAAAAGGAGTGAGAAAATAGTGAAAAAAGAGAGAAAATTTGAGTTTTTGAGCCAAAAATATTCCTATCTTCCATATACATCCCATAGCTTCCATAGCTTCCATAGCTACTGAAATTCCTCATTTCCATACACCAAAACCACTTCAAAAATTCTGATATAGCCAAAGATCAATTGCCTTGATCATAAGGAAGAGTGTTTAGTGATTGAAAGTGTGAAAAACTAGAGAGTTAGCCACTTTCCACACCATAAACTCCATAAACTCGAATTGAGGATTTGAGAACACACTTCCTACACTTAAGGGTGATCAAGAGGGAGTTTGGGAATCAAGAAGTTCAATCTTTCTTTGGAAGGTGAATTTTTAGTCTTTCATTTTCTTATATTTTATATCTCATATTTATTTTCTTACTTCTTATTTCATAGTGTGTTGTTATAATCCTAGTGGTTTGTTTAGCCCATAATTATTTATTATTTATTTTTATTCCCATGTTTTAATTTCATATTAGTTTATTGTAATCTTGCATGTTCTACCTTATAATTATTTTTTCTTGTATTAGTCTCATATTAGTTTTGTTGTAATCTTGTATGTTCTATCTTATATTTGTTTTATTGTTTTAGGTTTCTGTTGTAAGTTTGCACTTTTTTTAATTTCATATTAGTTTTATTGTAACCTTGCATGTTCTACCTTATAATTATTTTTTCTTGTATTAGTCTCAAATTAGTTTTGTTGTAATCTTGCATGTTCTACCTCATATTTATTTTTTTTTCTTGTATTAGTCTCATATTAGTTTTGTTGTAATCTTGCATGTTCTATCTTATATTTGTTTTATTGTTTTAGATTTATGTTGTAAGTTTGCACTTTTTATTTTATTTTATATTTGTTTTCGTGTTTTTAATCTAACCGGTAGTGGTTAGTTGAGCCACCTACATATTTTTTTGTTTGTGCATTTTCTTGGTTTCGCAACAAGACAGGTTTTGCTTGGTCTAGTTGGCCGGCCGGCCTATTTGGCCGGTCGGTTAGCTTCTTCCAGACAAGATGGTGTAATCTCCCAATATTGACCAATTTCCGGTGGCGGTTCCAAAGAACATGAAGTTTTTATTTTATTTATTTTTTTAATTTTGAGTGTATTGTGAGGTTTTTATTTTGTTGTAATATTCTCCTCATCCCTCTCTAATTTGGTTTGTAATTATTCTTTAAAATGTTGTAATAATTCCCCGCCCCGCTTCTTTCTATCCCGTTCTTTTACTTGCTTTCTTTATTTGTACATAAACATCATATTTATTTTTCATCATATTCATGCTTTGCATCCATGTTTCATGCATCTTGATTCGACTAAGTTTGCATTTGTGGATTTAATCAATTCCTATGTGATTATGTGCGCTACCTCATGTTCTTGAGATGATTCACATGTCATATCTTAGAAGCCGAATTTTTAGTTGCATCTCATGAGTGAATTGCATTAGGATTTTGTATATAAGATCACGCATGTTTTGCTAACTTTGTTTTGTAGCTGTTCGAAGGACGTCGGTAAATCTGTGAGTTTTTATGCTTTAGCATCCCATTTGTGTGTGATTTTCTTATTATGTTTAGCATCCTACCATGAGGCTATTTGCTTAAGTGATAAACCGTTTGAATGCCTGTGGATGAAGGCTTGTTACTTAAATTGGAATGATTCAAAGATTGTATGTTTTTAAGCCCACTTTGTAGTGGCAAATTCACAAACTTTAAGCCCACTTTGTCAAGTGGCAAATTCAAACCCATTTCAACAAACAAACATGAAATTGAATTGTTCCAATTTGAGCAAACTAGTCTATACTTGTATGCTTCACATATTAAATTTTAGGATTTATTTAATAATCAGAACATGAACATATAAAGAAAATAAAAAGTCATATCATGGTTTAGTAGAGGCCGATCTTTTGATCGGGTGAGCGGGGGTGCTCATTATTGACCTTCCTCTCTCATACCTAAGGTTTCGAGCCAAGCATCCTTGGTTACGACGAACAGTGGCCTTGGCACGAGTCATGAGTTTCCTAATTTCTCAAAATATTAGGTGGCGACTCTGAAATCTGATGACGCAGTCCATTTTTGACAAAATTGCAATAAAATGGATTTTCAATAAAAGTTGCCAAATCTGGACTCTCATCTACGTTTCACATTGCACTCGTGAAACGTGAGATCGAAGAGATCTCGGGAGTCCGAACTGTTTAACGCGCGCGGGTCCCCCCGGCATGTTACAGTCTCTCATAATTAATTGATTATTTATACCTACCGGTAAAACAACTTTGTTTGAATCTTTCAATAAACTATGCTTATAAACATCAATGCCACAAGTAGATGACGAAAGATAATATTTAATATTCATTAAAAAATAACAATAGAAGAGAGAGATAATATGATAATAAATGAATGAAGAATCAAGCTGCCTTTGTTTAGTTTATTTTTTAATCTTGGCAAAAAAGAGGAAACCAGAAATTAATACTTTAAAAAGTATCTAGTGACAGAAATAGTTAACTTTATTTTATTTTTTTATTTTTTTGAATATTTACTACTAATATCAGGGTCCATAGGGTTCAGATCCACTATCACGGGTAAATTTCACGATGTTTATACGCAAAGTCAATTATTTACTGATCGAGTTCATTCAGACTCCTTAAGTTAAAAAACTTTTGAGTACATTACTAGTTATAAATAATCTTTTAAGAATGTGGGACGGGAATATGAAGATCATATTCTTACTTAGTTTGAGAAATCAATTAATTTCTTAATTTCTTCTTCGTGGCATTAGTGTTTGCCAAAAACTATATGTTTATGTATTATATTTTTTATTCAACAATGTGTTGCTACTATATTGATAACGTCCATAACTAATGAGATTCATTGAACTAATTTAATAATTATATATAAGATAATAAATAAAATATAATAAAAAATGTTATTATTATAAAATTATTGTGCAATGCATTAGTTATGCAAGCTATTGTTCAATTTAACAAATAAAGCAACACCAATATAATATCTTACTGATAAACATCATGTTTAACAAAGGGAAAGCACATTGCATACAAAAATAAAGTAAAGCAAAGCCTAATCACCTGAATTCGAATATCTGGCGATTGAAATTATGTTGAAATTTCCACCAACATAGATCTTTGAAGGAAGCCAGTAATCAAGAAGACGACGTAACGCCAACACCTGTAGAATGAATAAAAGCAGAACAATAATTCATGACTCCAAAAAAAATGAAAAGAAAATAAGTATACATCAATTTTGAGTCATTAATAATGTAAACTCAAGATTGATAACTTGAAATAAATGGTTTCAATTTTGGGTGATATCTCTCTCGGGTATCACACATGTAGAGATACGTGCAGCAAACATATAACACCCATAGGAAGAAGATACGCCATGATAAAGACGTTCCAATAATTTGACAGACCTAATTCCTTTCATAGGACTTGAAATGTAATCGTGATGAGCTTAAGAAATGTAATCGTAAATATTTATGCCTAGTTGTGAACAACACATAGACATATATATATAGAGAGATGCATATATATATATATATATATATAGAGAGAGAGAGAGAGAGCATACAGGCGTCACTTGCTAAGTGAGTGAGAGAGGAGCGATTGAGACTGATTGAGCTCGCGCAAGAGAAAGACAGAGACGCCGCACCACCTCTAGCCGTCGTCGAGAGAGAGATCGTAATACGCCGTCGTCGCACCACCGCTAGTCGTTGTCGAGAGCGATTAAGACTGCTAGCCGTCATCGCTCGTCGAGAGAGAGATCATCGGTGAACACTCGCCATCGTCGCTAGTCAAGAAACTAGTTTTAGGGATTTTAGAGGAAAATGATCGAGCGCCAATTGGAGGAGAGGGATATCAAAAAAATTTCATTACTTTTTGCGATGGTATATTTAAACCATCACAAATGATAAATCCAATAGGTAAAACGATGCCATTTTAATAAGGGTTTTTTTGCGATGGACAATTGCCGTCACAAATTGTCCACTATTTACGACAGTAAATTTTTCCTGTCTTAAAAATTTTCTTTTTGTGATGGTACACAAGGTGTCGCGAATACTTCTGTATTGGACACACCTTTTCTTGTATGCTTATTAGCGACGGGGTAACTACAGTAGCAAAAGCTATTTATTTACGATGGTTTAAAATGTCGTCGCAAAAGATCATTTTTTGCGATGGGATACGCGCTGTCGGAAAAAGTTTTGTGTTTTATAAGGTCTTTTCTTGTAGTGAACTACAGTATATAAAAATAAATAAGCTAAAGTATTATTATTGATTTTTCTTTTGTTTTGGGCCGCATGTGCGTCGGAGATGGTCGCATGTGCGGTGGGTCTGTAGGTGCACGCCCAGTTTAGAAATTTTTGTTGTTGTTGTTGTATGTGAGGATGACAATGATTAACATGATGATGAATGAACCTCAAAAACAACCATTAAACTACTAGATTACAAGTGAAAACTAAGAAATCTAAACAAAAAGAGGGTGATTACCTTAAAAAAAAAATATAAGAAGAAGATGATGTAGATCTGCCGGAAAAAATGGCTACCGAAAGGTCGCCGGTTGGAAAATATGGTGATGCGCCGGTGAAAGGTGGTGGTGAGTGAAAGTGGAAGTGAAAGTTGAAGGAAGAAGGAAGAAGAAGTTGGTGATGGTGGGGTTTGAAGAGTTGTGGGTTTGTGAGGTGGAGAGAGAGAGAGAGAGAGAGAGAGGAAGATGGGAGGTAGAGAGAGAGTGTGCTGGGAAAGTCATGTTGGTTAAAAGTGGGTTAGGGTTTCTTAAAGGAATTTTTATTCTCTTATTTTTTTTTAAAAAAAATTAGTAAATATAAAGAAATAATTAAACAAATAAAAACTGCATGGAAATTTTATTTATTTATATATGTAAAATAAGTAAATAAAAATAAATAAATAAGACTACACAATATATATGTATATATTTTGTTTTTTTTATAAAATAAATAAATAAATAACAAATAAAATATCTGCAGGCCTTTTTTTTTTTTGGTTAGGCCGCTCGTGCGTCCATTTGGGCTGCACGAGCGCTTATTTTTGGGCCACTTGTGTGGTGGAATTGGGCCGCTCGAGCGGTGTTTATGCAGTATGCTATTGGGCTTGGGCCACTCGTGCGGCCTAGCCCTTCCGCTCATGCGGTGTATAGTGGACTCTCCGCACGTGAGCCCATGTGGCCCGTACGTGCGGTCTGGCAATTTTTTTTTTTGGATAAAATAAACCCAATTACAATCCAAAGAAAAATTTAAACCATTTCTACTTTCATTTCACATCTGAAATAAATATAGCACTCTGAAAATATCTAAATGCTCAACAAAGGTATAATCTTCACGCAAAAATCACGGGTACTACTTTTCTCCCTAACAGTGTTTGTAAGTTTCCTTATTCTCCAACAGGGCAATAGACTAGGTTGATTCGGTATTCAGAATCGAGGCGCATAAAGCTAACTCGACCTATGGGGCTGCCATACAAAGTTCAAGCCGGGGTGGTTTTGAAGCAATCTCCACACCCTGGGTATTTAAACCAAACTCTAGTCTCGGAAATTCCAAACCTTTGTGTTCTAGGCTTTGCCATTCGAATTCTTGTTTCCATCGTCTAAGTTGGTCTCCTAAGAACTCACTACAAACACAGTTAGGTGGCTATACCAGACTGTTAGATGTCGTTCGGGCATGACTAACACCAAAGGAATTACACCTTTAGAGGATTTAAAGTGTCCTAGACGTCAAATAAAGCACAGCAAGAAAAAAGAAAAATATAATATAGTAGAAAGGAAAGAAAAGAGAACAGGATATTAATCTCTCAGTTAAAGTAGAAAGGATCAATCAAAGCAGTGGACTCAATCATATCCCCATTGCCAATCCCCTCTATATATGGCTTCAGTCTTTGGCCCTTCACATTGAAAGTGTGACCGTTCCTTGGATCTTGCACCTCAATGGCACCATGAATAAATGCCTCTATAACCACAAATGGACCATCCCATCTTGATCTAAGCTTATTCGGAAATAGTCTCAATTTTGAGTTAAAAAGCCATACTTTCTGGTCGAGTTCAAAGGATTTTCTATTAATGTGCTTATCATGGAATTCCTTAGTTCGAGCTTTAAAAATTTTTGAACTCTCATATGCATTATTTCGAATTTCCTCTAACTCATTGAGTTGTAATTTCCGGTTGAGCCCAGCCACAGCCATATCGAAGTTAAACTTCATTATGGCCCACAACGCTTGGTGCTCAAGTTCAATCGGGAGGTGGCAAGCTTTTTCGAACACCGCCCTATATGGTGACATCCCAATGGGTGTCTTATAAGTAGTGTAGTAGGCCTATAATGCATCAATTAAGCGTTTTGACCAATCTTTCCTATTTGGCCTCACCGTTTTCTCTATTATGTGCTTCACCTCCTTATTAGAGACTTCCACTTGGCCACTAGTTTGAGGGTGGTATGGAGTGCCCACTTTATGAGTGATAGAGTATTTCTTAACTACTGACTAAAAAAACCGGTTACAAAAATGCGTACCCTGGTTACTTATTATGGCTCTAAGAAACCTGAAATGACTAAAGATGTTTTCATGCAAGAATTTGATTACTACTTTATGATCATTTGATCGGGTAGCTATTGCCTTCACCCACTTAGACACATAATCCACTACCAAGAGAATATACTCAAATTTGAACGACGACGGGAAATGGCCCATAAAATCAATCCCTCAAACATCAAAGATCTCTACCACAAGAATAGGGGATATTGGCATTATATCACGACGAGATATCGAACCCATTTGCTGACAGCGCAAACAAATTCTACAAAATTGATGGGCATCTTTAAAAATTTTGGGCCAATAAAACCTGCTTTGCAAAACCTTGGCGGCCGTTTTACGCTCACTAAAATGACCGCCACATGCAGAAGAATGACAAAATGTAAGAATGCTATGCACCTCACTCTCCGGTACACACCGTCGGATCGTTTGGTCGGGACAATATTTAAACAACTCCTCATCCTCCCAAAAATAATACCTGACCTGCGAAAAGAATCGATCTTTGTCTTGCTTAGACCAATTTAGAGGAATTTTCCCAATGGCCAAGTAATTCACAATATGTAGAAACCACAGGGGGATCGCTCGTGACACCACAAGAAGTTGTTCGTTCGGAAACGAATCATGCAAAGTTAAAGGGTCACTATTATACTCAACAAGGACTCGAGAAAGGTGATCTGCCACCACATTCTCAGATCCTTTCTTATGTCGGATCTCTAAGTCAAATTCCTAAAGCAACAATATCCATCTAATTAACCTAGGTTTGGTCTCTTTCTTTAATAGTAAATACCACAAAGCGGCATGATCAGTGAAGGCTATGACCTTGGAGCCTAGGAGATAGGACCGAAATTTATCTAAGGCAAAGACCATATCTAGCAACTCTTTATTGGTAGTAGTTTAATTCAATTGTGCATCTGAGAGAGTGTGACTAGCATAGTATATAGCATATGGTGACCTATTGACCCTTTGGCCCAACACGGCCCCGACAGCATAATTCGAGGCATCACACATGATTTCAAAGGGAAGCGACCAATTTAGTGATTTCATGATTGGGGTAGTAATAAGGGCTACTCTTAGTGTTTCAAAGGCTTTCAAACATGCCTCATCAAAGATAAAAGGTGCGTCCTTAGCAAGTAAACTACACAAAGGACGTGATATTTTACTAAAGTCTTTGATGAACCTACGGTAAAAACCTGCATGCCCTAGGAAAGACCTAATTTGATGCACAAAATTGGGTGGAGGAAGGCCTGCAATGAGGTTAACCTTAGCTTTGTCAACCTCTATGCCTTGAGGGGACACAATGTGTCCTAACACTATACCCTCACGAACCATAAAATGGCTCTTTTCCCAACTAAAAAATAGGTTTGTCTCCACACAACGAATAAGGACTTTGGTTAAGTTCTAGAGACATTCCTCAAAAGACGACTCAAATATGGAGAAGTCATCCATGACAACCTCTAAAAATTTCTCCACCATGTTAGAGAAAATGACCATTATACACCGTTGAAAAGTCGCCGGTGCATTACATAACCCAAAAGACATATGCTTGTAAGCAAAAGTGCAAAAAGGGCAAGTGAACGTGGTCTTTTCTTGGTCAGCAATGTACACCAAGACTTAATTATACCCTGAGTAGTCATCAAGAAAATAGTAAAAACCCTACCCCACTAACCTTTCAAGAATTTGATCAATAAATGGCAAAGGAAAATGATCATTCCTAGTCATGGAATTCAATCTCCTATAATCAATACACACTCGCCACCCAGTAGTGGTTCGTGTGGGGACCAACTCTGCTTGCTCATTCTCTACAACAGTGATGCCCGATTTCTTGAGCACCACTTACGTGGGACTCACCCACTTACTATCCGAGATGGGGTATATAATACATGCATCCAACAATTTTAACACCTCCTTTTTCACAACCTCCTTCATGGTGGGATTAAATCTTCGTTGCATTTCACGAGAAGGTTTGGCATCCTCCTTTAAATGTATATGATGCATGCACACGGAGGGATCTATCCATTTCAAATCGGCCACCGACCACCCTATAGCACTCCGATGTGCCACAAGAACACTCATTAATTAACTTTCCTGCTCTACAGTTAAGTCAGATACAATGATGACAGGTAAAGTATCCTGAGGCCCTAAAAATACATACTTAAGTGTGGCCGGGAGTGGTTTCAACTCAAATGTAGGTGGTGTAACTAAGGATGGTATGGCAGGCTCTCTAGACAGAGAAGGAAGGGACTCAAATTGGGCTTTCCACTGAGGAAAATTTGGTGTAAAAGAAGAATTAAGTAAGGCATTCAACTCCCCAACCGACCCGTTAATATCAAAATTTTCAAGCCCAAAATGAGCTAGACAAGCCTCTAGAGGGTCATTTACAATAATGAAGGGTAAAGCCTCCTCTACAATCCCATCCACAACATCCACAAATAAGCACTCCTCTCTCTCATGGGGTTATTGGGATGCTTGGAAAACATTGAGTTTCACTTGCATATTCCCAAATGAAACTTCTATAACCTCGGTACGACAATTTATGCACACATTGGCCGTAGCCAAAAAAGGTCGACCTAAGATCACCGAGATTTACTTCCTAGAGTTGGCTACCAGTTCCATGTCTAAGACCAAAAAGTCAACAGGAAAATAAAACCTATCAACCTTTACTAGCACGTCCTCAATCATGCCACGTGGCACTTTAAGGGATCGGTCAGCCAACTGGAGAGTAACAGTAGTGGGCTTCAACTTGCCAAGCCCAAATTCTTCGTACACAAAGTACGACAACAAATTGACACTAGCCCTTAAATCTAACAAGGCCTTATCAATAAAATGGTCCCCTATAATGCATGCAATGGTTGGGGCACCCTGGTCTTTAAGCTTAGGGGATGTGTAATTCAACAAGATAAAGCTTACTTGTTCTGTGAGTATGACCTTTTGGGACACGTGTGTCCTAGATTTATGCTTTTGCGTACAAAGGTCCTTCAGAAATTTAGCATTGGAGGGTACTTGCTAAATCGCCTCCAATAAGGGGAGGTTGTTTTTAACTTGTTTAAAAACCTCCATAATTGCTTCCATGGATGTCGCCTTCTTATTGAAAGAGGATGGTGTCTCAAGGCACTGGGGAAAAGGTGCCTTAGGCACATATGGTGCCTTGAGCTCATGTGAAGTGCTAGGGACTTAGTCATCCCTCATAGGCGTCTCTCCCTCACCCTTGCTCTCTTTGGGTTGACCACTGTGATCACTTTTTTTAGCCTTAGTTGCATCAGACGCAACTAGCTGAGGCTCTAACTCCCTCCCACTTTTCAATGTAATCACTGCTTGCACCTGCTCATGGTGCTTTCTATTCCCACCCGACCCCTCTGCCCCATATTGACCCTTAGGGTTGGCCACAGTTTGACTTGGTAATTTTCCTTCTTCTCTCCTATTCATGTTATTAGCCATTTGACCTAATTGGGCCTCTAGCTTGGCAATGGAGTGAGTATGAAAGTGAACTACTGGTGCTAACCCCTTAAGTTCTGAGAGAACTTCTAACACTTGAGTCTTAAAGGCTGAGTTGCCTTGAGGAACAAGCGGGGGTTGTGGTTGCCGATAAGGTTGTGGTGGCCGGTAGGAAGATTGGTTGGCAAAATTATTAAAATTCTGCCTTGGTGGTGGAGGATTGTAAGAAGTGCCTTGTGAAGGAGGTCTCCAAGAAAATTTGGGATGATTTCTCCATCCCAGATTATATGTATTGGAATATGGGTCATTACCCGGGTTGGAAAATCCTTGAGCCGCATTCACATGCTCTTGGACTAATTCCGGAAATTGTGATACTGAAGGGCACTCACTCAAGTTATGAGTGGGGCTTACACAAATACCACATGTCTCACGAAATTGAGGCTAATCTCACTGTGTAGGGCTATGTCCCGAAGCTAATAATTGGTCTATCTTATGGGACAATGCCTCTACCTGTTGGGCTAACTCTAGGTTTTGCCCTACCTCATAAATACCCCATTTTTTCGGGGCTCCAACTACTGGTTACTGGACTGCAGAGGCATGGTAAAGAGAATTATCACTTAAGTTCTCAAATAATTGCCATGCCTCAGCGTCATTTTTGGACATGAATGTCCCACTACAAGAAGAATCCACCATTTGGCGATGAGGCCCAGTTAAGCCATATTAAAAAGTCTGCACAAGTTGCCAATTAGACACTTGGTGGTGGGGACATTGTTGGAGAAGGTCACTGTGACAATTTATTTATAGGTCCGCTCGAGCGGGGAAATAGCCGCTTGAGCGTAGAATTGTTACCCTCAGTATTTTATTTCGTTGTAGGCTTGTCCACTCGAGTGTGGGAAGTCCCACTCGAGCGTGAAATGCTAGCTTCCAGTAATTTCACTGTAGCACTGTAAAACCTCTGAGACTCCTCATTCTTCGCTAGAGCAGGGAAGTCATCGCTCGGGCGGCCCTCCTTGATCGTGTCTGGACGCTCGAGCGTGGAAAGTCACGCTCGAGCGGGGAAGGAGATGACAGCTTTTTAAACACAGCAACTTTAGATCATTTTCACACCTCTCCTTTTCTATTCTTGATTCCTCTTCCCCCTCTCTTGGAAACCCTAGATCTCCATCTTCAAATAGCTTCCATACCATTGAAATCCACCCAAATTTGTTGGTTGGGGTAGAAGAACACTTGAAGGATAGCATTATCTTCCGATTGGATTGGAGATTTGCGATAGATTCGTGAAGAAGTTCGAATTTGGGGCTTGATAGTTGAGGTAGGGATACTTTTACCCTTGTATCTCTTCATTCTTGATGAAATTCCATGGTATTGCGTGTGATTGGGAACCAATTGAAGATTTAGTTGAACTAATTTAAGTATTTGTTGAATAAAACCCACTTTTCATATAAATGTTCTTTTACTTAATATTTTGTTTGAAATCCCTAATTTCTCTTCCTAATTTAAGTGTAGATATGGTTAAAGAACTAGATTTGTGGCAAGGAGTAGAAACCCCCAAAATTTAGAGAAACCCTAAGTTCCTAAATGGTTAGAAAATGCTCTAACTACTGGAATATTCAATTGCCTTATGGAATTTGATGGATAATGAAGAAATGAAATGTGGGTATTGATGTAGTTAGAGAGATGATGACTTGAATGCTATTATACCTTGAGTTTTGTATGTTGTTTATCTATGATGATGATACATGATATTTAGTTGTGAAATTGAAATGTGATTTGATTATTGAGCATGCATGAGTCCATGTGTGAGTTGGTAATGTGTAAAGATGGTGTTGTGTTATACCCGCGCGGGGAGTTTTAAAAGGTGCCCAATTGCCCTATCTAGGCTTATCGCTGGACGAATGTGGGAAAACATTTTTGGGTGTCCACACAGTCCCACCGTATAGTAGCCGGCGAAAGTGGAAAAACGGATGATTTTCTTGGGTGCCCACTCCCCGCCGTATAGTAGCCGACGAATGTGGGGGTTGTTTATAAAAATAATTAGTGGTTCTCAATTGGGTTCATGTGATGGAGTGCATGTGGATTGATTTCTTAGTTATGAATGTTTCCTTATTTAACTTGATATCATTATTTAAATTTATCTGAATTAGATTGTGAAGGTTCTTGTGAGATATGGATTATATATATGCTTACTTGCAAAACACCTTTGTTTGTGTTGTTATTTCACATGGATGCCATACTTTTGTTCAAGGAATTAGATACCTGGATAAATGTATTCCTACTGGACATATAGCTCAACCCTAACTTATTTTTCAGGAATTGAGGAAGGTCAGCCTCGATGAAGAATCGGTTCAAATGCTAGCTCTAGTTTCTTTTTGGGGGAGTTAATTGAAGTCAAGAACATCTACTTGTTTGTATTTATTTTTGGGGATTTTGTAATGGAACTTTTGTACATAATTTTGTAAAAATGTACGCCCTGAGGGCTCATGTTTTGTTGAGTCATCTAGGTCATTGAACTAGGATAGGACCTCGGATATTGTGGGAATGTAATATTTGAAATGTAATTACTCAAGTCTCAATTCAATATGAAAGATGATCCATTTTGGGATTTTATGATTATGTTACCAGTGTGAATAACAGGGTGAATTTTCAGGGCGCCACAGTCACGAAGTGTCTCCCATGTCTCATAAAATTGCTCGCCATCAATTTGAGCAAAATTGGTGATGGCTCGTCTGAGTTGGTTGGTTTTACCAATGGGAAGGTACTTCTCCAAAAACTTCTACTATAACTGGTCCCAAGTTGTGATTGAATTAGCAGGTAAAGAGTTCAGCCAGTGTTTGGCTTTGTCTTTGAATGAAAATGGAAACAAACGCAACATTAAGGCCTCATTGGTGAAATTCTGGATCCTCACTATAGAGCAAATTTCCAGAAATTCATTCAGATGTTTGTAAGGGTCATTATGAGCTAGTTCATGGAATGATGGAAGCATTTGGATGGTGCTGGACTTAATCTCATAATGAGCAGCAATGGTATCGGGTAACTAGATGCATGATGGTGATGTATATGCAGTGGGTGTGAAGTAATCCTTAAGGGTTCGGTTGGGCCCATTTAGGCCATTCGGGTTTTCCATCTCTATTGGTTCAAAGTATGGATAAGGATATTCAAGCCTAGGAACACGGGAAGAGTCTCTAAATTTCCGAAGAGTCCTTTCTAATTCAAGGTCCAAGTTCCAAAATTCAGGGCGACAAGAATGGCGCCCGTGCATACACTACTCACACACACACACACACACACACTAAGTTTCGACTCTGTGCACTAAGTTATGAAATAAAAAATACCAAAGAAGAGAATACTCACAGCAATTTAATAAAAACGCTTTACTCGTCTTGCAGGTGCTTGACATGTAGACGTTATCCCCAATTTCCACTTGAGCTCTCTAGTTGTAGCACTTTGGTGCTTTGCTTGCGAGTATTTACTTTAGTTTTTTTTTTTTCTCAAGCACTTTGGTGCTGTGGTTTGTTTTTAAAGCTCGGTTGCGCTCCGCTTGCACTTCGATGATAGCTCCACTTGCAAACACTCTGCACACTTAGCAACACAAAAATATAAAATCCAAAACTAAAAATTAAATAGAAATGTAACTTGAAATCTACTCAATTCTGCCAGAAGTCCCTGGCAACGGCGCCAAAATTTGATAGGTCGTTTCACACACCAAAAATAAACACTAAAATATATCAAATTCTTTTAGAATAATGGAAAGTCCAAGTATCGATCTACAGGGACAAACGAGAAATTAAATTAATTTAATGGTAGATTCCTTAATTAATTTTGATTAAAAAGATTGATGGATATTATGACTAAACAAGAATTAAAATAAATTGAATAATTAAATTGAAAAATCCTAGGGTAAAGAATTGAGATATTAAATTGAGATATTAATTTTTGGAAAAAATCCTAGGGTAAAGAATTCACCGCTAACCACATAAATGAGATTTAACATCGGCCATTAATTGCAATCTGGTTTGAAATACCCAATATTTCACAACTACAAGTTTGAAATATTGATCAAGAGGGTTGTTGCATTCAACGTACAGGCACGAATCATCCCGAGTAGCATGAGGCGTTTGCTCTAAACTATGGTAGTAACACAATCCGTCTTTCGTAGTATGACTCGTCTCGTACTTTGAACACAAACACAAAGAAAATTAATGTATGGAAAGTATTAAACAATCACAGAGAATAAAATACTTGAAGAGATGAAAAGAACAATTATTATAAACTTTTAAAACATTCATACATTTGTTCAAACCGTTTCACAATTAAAGCTTAAGAAAAATCCCTTTACATGGCTAGGGTTTCATCAAAACCCTAAAATTGGAATACTAGCCATTTATGGAGGAGTGGGAAGAGGAATATGATGAGGAAGAAGCCCCCATGGAAGTTATCGTTGAAGCTTGAGGAAAATCACTCTCTTGAAAGCCTAGCCTCCCCTTTTCTTTAAATAATTTTCGAACCCTTTTATAGCCCATTTTTCTTCCTTTTATTCCCAGTAGAATAGACTGAAAATTTCACGTACACAACCCTAGGTGGGCCGTTCTAGTGCCCATGTGGACCGCTCAAGCGGTGGTGGGCCACACGTGCGGTGAAGCTTGGCCGCACGTGCGGTGAGGTGGTTGGCTCGGATTTTTCGCTTTTCGCACCGATAATCTGCTTTCGCGCTATTTTTGATTGAATTTGTGTATTTCCTGCCAAATCTATACAAGTGCACTAAAGATATCATCTCCACCAAATAAACAAAATTGAAAGATTATAAATATAACTTAAGCGACCTCAATGTGGTACCTTTCGGCCTACATCAATTCACCACTTCAAATTTTTTTTTTTTTGGGGGTAAAATTTTATTTTTGAACCATCAATACAAAATTTTGACCAAAATAGTTTAGTCCCTAAAATCATTACATTGATTTTTTTTTTTTGTTTTTCCTATATATTTTTGTGTCTTTTGTGAACTTTTAATATTTAATTTTTTTAATATATTGTAAATATACTTTTTTTGATAAAATTTTAAATGCACTTAAAGTAAAATATTTATATTTTTTTAAATTACAAAAATTCAATATCCCAGTGAAGCACAGTAAAGACGCCGGAGGAAAACGGACCCGAATGGCCTGTCTTCGGCATTTTCACATCCACCGAACCAGCACCAGCACCACCACCGTCTTCACCATCTTCGTACCATTCAAAGTCACTGACTCAGAGCTTTCGACGAAATCCACAGATAGTTTGCTGGTTCTCTGTCTACACCAAATAATCAAACAATTCGCCAAGCTTTTGATACAACTTTCGGAAATTTTTTTATTAATTAAGCAATTAACCAGGCTGTAAAGAGAAGGCTTGTGCACTGGACACAGGGGCTTTTACAGCTTTTCCTTTCCTGTTTTCGTTGTTTTCTTTCTTGTAAGTAGCAATTGTAAATTCAAGAACACGACTCAAATAATCCAGCAAACTCTTCACAGATATAATGGGACCAATACATATAAAAAGTCATGAATGAGAAATCCAGGAACAAAAGTATTCTCAAATCACTCTCTTATTATATATAAAAATAAATAAAACAATTAAGGAGTCCAATCATTTAATTTCTTATAATTTGTCTTATCATTGCGGAAATAAAAACCATCAGATCTAACACTCCAGTAGCAATTTTTATCTTTGAAAGTATGAGTGTCGCATAAAGAGTCTATTCTTTTATCGTAAACAGCAAAAACTCTATCTTTGGTAGTCCAGTAAAAATGGCAGAAGTAGAGAGTGGTTGGTATAGCGTTGGGAACGAATTTCCAGCTGAATTCTTGACCATTTACAAGTGTATGCATTCCAAAATCAGTGTCTTTGGATTGGCAACGGACTCGCAAAGGCTCGGAGTTGGTTGGAAGGTCGTTGACGATATGAATCACAAATGATGGGAAAATCCCACCCATGGTGATTGAACAAAGCAAGTGAAATGTTAAGATGACCAAGGGAAGGAATGATTTTTTCATATTGTATTTTTGCAATGTCTAAATTATGTTGTTTATGTTTTAATTCCTCAAGTCATTTATATACACAAAATATTTCGGCTGAATCCAATTGAATTTTTCTTTTATTTTGAGCAATGGTATACATAATCACATTTTTTATCTATTTTTCTCGAGTAATGTTAGAGATCCTAAAAATTCTACCAAAAGTTTTATCAAATGTCTCATATGGGTGTGAGACCCACACAACGTGGGTCCCACACCCATGTGAAATATTTGATAAAATTTTATAGGTCTAGCATTTTTGCCTTTTCTCACCCTATACACAAAATAATGGGGCACACATTCATAAATGCATGAGATCTATTCACTTGTGTCTTAGAGTGCGAAAAGGGTAAAAAAATATGATTATATATAGTATTTTTCATTTTGATATAAATAATCCCATTTATTGCTTCATTTTCTCGCTCCTAGACACAAAACAACGGGGCCCACATCTGTTAATATATATGGGACCTAGTTACTTATATTTTGGAGTGGGAAAATGGGTAAAAAGAAAAGAAAAAAATGATCACATGCAACATTTTTTTTTTGAATAATACTATATGTATCAATTAATGTACTAACTAGTATATCAATTGATAATGTAATATAATTTAAGAGGTTTTTGGTATTTGTAATGTGATTAATGAGTAAGGTTAATAATAATATTATAACTAGTATTGATACACTAATTAATTAATGCATATAGCACAACTATTTTTTTTTTAGAGCAATGTAATACATAATCCAATTTCTTATCTATTTTTCTTACTCATAAGCACAAAGTAATGGGCTCACATTCATAAATACATTTGGGACCTACTCATTTCCACAAATAAATGGGGGTAATAATTATGATTATATGTATCATTTTCTTTTCAAAGGAATATTATACATAATCACATTTCTTACTTCTCTTCTCCCTAGATACAAAGCGATGGGGCCAACATTCATAAATAAAGGCATATAGAACTCACCCACTTATATTTTGGAGTGAGAAAAAAGGGTAAAAAATGAGATTATATGTAAAAATTTTCATTTAGAGCAATCCTATCCATAATCTCATTTGTATCTCATTTTCTCATCATTAGATACAAAGTAATGAGACCCATGTTTTTAAGGGAGAATTACATCTAGTGGGACAATAATTTTTTTTTTTACATAAACATTGAGGAGACAACTTTTCACTTGCACCCCAGATGTTTTTTATTTTGTCTCATTGTACTAGGGAAATTATTCAATATTCTCGAAGTATCATGTGTCTGTACTTTCTAACCAATCATCATTTAATATGCCTCCTCATGTTTCCCAATCACCTAACACAATACCCCATCTATCCACCTTTTCCACCATTCATAATGTTATGGAATATCACATAACTATACTTTAAGATTATTGAATAATTACTCCACTATACTGTAATTTTATTATTTTTAAATATATATAGGATCCACTCACTTGTGTCTTATATTGAAAAAATGAGGTAAATTATAGATAACATTTTCTGTTTTAAAATTTTAGAACTTCACTTTGTTGGTCACGCAGAACAAGATGTTGGCTGTAAATGATATTAATAAAATCTTGAAGAATTAATAACTAATCGGTAGGAGAAATGAATGAAATAAGGTAAATTGTAATAATTATGAATTAAGGCCAAGTTTGGCAACCCAAAAATAATTCATCTTTTTATCTTTTTTTCATCACATCACCTCTCTACTTTTCTGCACATCTTTTCGTAAAAAGACAAAAAGTACACTTATTTAGGTCATCCCAAACAATCCCTAAATTGATTTGATTATATTGGAAAATCACAATCCAATGAAATTTTTAAAAAATAATTATAGTTTTATGAAAAAATTTAAGATCTAGTATATTACATCAATGATCTTTATAGTTTGTTTTGAATTTCACTATAGTTCCTCTAATTTTACACACTATCTTTTTTTCATATCAAATTCTAACGGTAAGTGACAAATGAACTATATTGCAACAAAATTGAGAGTGTAGGAATAAAATTATTCAAATTAAAACTACAGGGATTAAAGTGATACTTCACTTAGGGCATGTTTGATTGGGTGGATTGGAGCATGGGATTGAGATTATTAATCCGTGGGCCCAATTATCCTATGTTTGTTTTAACATTTTGGTTTAGGATTATTAATCCGATGGATAATTAATCCAACAAATTTGTAGGATTATTAGTAATGGGGTAGGGGTGGGATTATTAATCCAATGGATATTAATCCAATTGGATAGTGAATACCACACTAATTTAATAGGATTATTAATACTTCACTATTAATCTTGTAAATCAAACATGACCTTAAACTATAAAAACTAACTGTATAATTTATTTAAAAAAAACGTATATGATGGAATAAGACTCACATACATACAGATGATGCAATTTCTAAACATTTACTATAAAATCCACCAATACTAACCAACGAGAACCAATTAATAAGGACTTATTTGGTAGACAAAGCCAAACAAGCAACCAAAAAATATATATATGATTTAGTATTTTTAAGGATGATGGGCTGCTCCCATTAAAATAATTCAACAAATATTTTACTCACTTTATTGCATTAGGGAAAACTAAATAAGCCAAAAAAGCAACGAAAGTATTTATCAATATTAACCTTATCAGTACTTTTTTATTTAAAAAAAAATAAAAAAAAGGGTTACTAAAAATTATCTAGTGAAAATGACTTTTTAAATAAATAACATTTTGATTTGAAAATATTATATCAAAATGGTATCACATCATTCATTTCAAATTGTATGTAGTGATATATTATCAATAGGAAAGGGCTTCTGTCCAGTTCTTAATTGGATTGGATCGTGCTGTTGAACTTGTGGAGGCCTACTACGGGTCCCGTTTTGAAAATTTGAACCGTTCAATGTGTAGAACTCGTCGAGTACTATATGCCTATAAAAAATCACATTGATCGGATATCGATAGGTATGTGATCAAAACAGATTTTTGTCAACCGTTAATTTATTCACCGTCTATTTTTTTTATACAAAACTGATTTGATCACATAGCTATTGATATCCGATTTAAGTGATTTTTTATGATTATATAGTACTCGACGAGTTCTACACATTACACGATTCAGATTATCAAAACGGGACCCGTGGTGGACCCCTACAGACCCAACAACACGATCCAGTCCAATCAAGGACTGGACAGAAGCCATGCCCTTATCAATAATATACTATATTATTTGAAGTGAACATCTTGTTCGATGTGAACAATGAAGTGAAATTACGTAATCCTTTTTTTAAATTTTAAATCAATAATATACTATATTATTTGAAGTGAACATCTTGCTGGATGTGAACAATGAAGTGAAATTATGTAATCCTTTTTTAATTTTAAATTATCCAGTAAAAATGATTTTTTTTTTGTTGTTTTTAAAAATTATTAGATTGAGGTGAAAATGAGGCTGTGTTCACTTTTAATTCCAAAATTATCTAACAAAATCACTTTTAAACAGTTTTGACGTGGGTAAGCCCATAAAGGCCATAACCCACTATGAACAACTCAAGGCCATCACTTGGAGCCCAATACATAACCTAGCTGGTGAAGTCCAGAACAGCTGGAATCCAACGTGGCATAAAGAGCCAATGACATTCAGACATACGGCAGGTAAAGAACAAGCCACATCAGCAGACAAAGATCTGCAAAGTTATTGCCACTGCACATCACCATTAATGCAGCCCATCACAGCATTTATTACGACAACACCTCTCCGTCGGAACAACACCCCCTTACCCTGAACGAGGTAAGCTACAGCATAGACTTTCGGCCAAGATGGCAGGTCGGAAGGGACAGCGAAATGATGACCAAAGGATATAAGCAAACGTTGAAGACAAGAAGAAGGTTAAGCTTTCTATCTCCAATCTCTCTCTACATTCTACTTCTCTTTCTGACTTACTCGTCGGAGGGTTCACTGGGGGACTCCCCGTTCCCCGCTGAACTTGTCTGCAGGTGCATTGGTGGGTTTGATCACTCGGATATTGGCACGAGAAGTGTGGATCTGTCCGACCCGTTCTGCCAGGTACCCGTTGTATATTAACTGTTTCATCAGTTTAGGTGCATTGGTGGGTCTGATCACTCGGATATTGGCACGAGAAGTATGGATCCGTCCGACCCGTTCTGCTAGGTACCCGTTGTATATTAACTGTTTCATCAGTTGGCGCCGTCTGTGGGAAGGCTTTGCTCCGTGTGCCAATTGTGCTCATTGTCGCAGGAGACCCTGTCCCAACAACCTTTTCCTACTACCAATCAAAGTATATGGTCACGACTAGATCCATGGCTTCTCACCGTAATGTTGCCGACCATCAAACTGACCCTCCCAATCCAAACAACCCACCACAGTATTTCATCGAACTTACCCACAGCATTAACCGCATGGCCGAGCAAAACCAAGCCCTGATAAACGCTCTACTCCAAAGAAACCTTCCTATGCCTCCGCCACCACCTCCAGATATTCCCCCTAACTAGGAACGAGCCCCGAGCCATACTATTCCGCAGCCCTATCCACCCAACTTGGAAGGCTTGCAACCTCCACCCCACATATAAATCCACCACATCCATCTCCACATCCGTCGCTCCTGGCACCAGCCCTTGAAGGGGAAGCCAGTAGTGTCCAGCCCCCGCTACCCTCCGGTGGTGACAACATCCCTCTCTGGGACGCAGAACTCCGAGCCATGAAGCTCCAACTCTAAGGGGTCATGCAGAACATCCAGCATAAACCTTTTACCACGGCCAACTCACCATTTGTTGCCTCCATCCGGGACAAACCCCTGCCCCCCCCCCAAGTTCAAAATGCCCACCTTTGACTCTTTTGATGGTACGACAGACCCAGTTGACCATCTGGAGACCTATCGAACCCTCATGATCCTCCATGCCTTCCCTGACGAGATCATGTGTCGGGCTTTCCCCGTGACACTGAAGGGATCACTCGACTGTGGTTCAGCCAGTTACCACCAGACTCGTCTCCACTGTCCAGCATCTCAGTGACTCTTTCTCAGCGCACTTCATTGAGCCCAGCGCCAACGCCGTCCGGCAAACCCAACTCCTCAACATCCCCAGACCGAGGGGGAGTCCCTGCGCAGTTTGTTACTCGCTTCAAACATCGAAGCCTGCAGGTGGCGGAAAAACGACGATAAGGTCATCCTCACAGCTTTCATGGCCGGACTACGGTCGTCTAACTTCCTCTTCTCCTTCTCCAAAACCCCACCACCATGACATGCCTTACTTTCCAAAGCCCAAAAATACATGAACGCCGAAGATTCCTAGCAGCCCGCCAAGACCCTAACAGCAAAAACCCCCGACACCGAGAAAAAACGAAAAGACTCAGAGGCAGACACACCCAGTATAATACCCAAACACCACATATACCGACCGACCCCCCGAGCTGACCGGCGATACCTGCCGCCCGGTCGTTCGAGCGGTACACACTCTTTAACTCCCACGGAACAAGTCCTCAACCAGATCCAGCGAGACTACCCCCTCAAATGGCCCCAACTGTCAAGAACCCCTTCCAATCGGAAGGACCAATCCAAATACTGCCGTTTTCACCAGGACCACAGCCATAATACCGACGAGTGTGTCAACCTCAAGGATCAGGTCGAGGCCTTAATACGTCAGGGACGTCTTAGTCGGTTCACGGACTCCCGCCCCCAGCAGAGACAAAGGACAGAGCCCACTAGAAACACCCGCCGGGGCACTCCTCCCCGGCAGGCAGCCCAACCAAATCAAGGCCATGATCGTCCCCCACAGCAACCTTGGGTGCAGGGTAATCCCGCCCCACCTGTTGGAGAAATCAGAGTTATTTCCGGTAGGCTCGCTTGTGGCGGACCATCCCGCTCGGCTCAGCGGGCAGAACTTAGGAAAATAAGGCAAGGCTCAGACAAAGAGGTTGCCACTTTGGACCGACCTTCCAAACAGCCTAGGCAGTGGACCGAGCCTATCACCTTCACGGACGCTGACTGCACAGGCATTCGTTATCCCCATGACGACCCTCTAGTCATCTCGGCTCTCCTCTCTAACTACAAGGTCAGACGGGTTCTCATAGACAATGGTAGCTCCTCAGACATCATTTTTCTCAACTGCTTCCGCCAGCTCAAGATCGGCGAAGAAAGTCTGTCCCCTCTCCAAACACCCTTGGTCGGTTTCACTGGTGATCAGGTGACCTCCATTGGCTCCATCGATCTCCCCATCACAATCGGCGAGCACCCGCGCTAGACCACCAAGCTGCTCACTTTCCTTGTTGTCGACTGTCCCTCTGTCTACAACATCATCCTTGGTCGCACTGCCCTCAATGCTTTCCAAGCTATCACATCAACCTACCACCTCGCCATAAAGTTCCCCACCGACCTGGGCATCGGGACAGTAAGGGAAGAGCAGACCATGGCCAAGGAATGTTATGTCGCCTCACTCAAGGAAGTCAAGCTGAAGGAGGCTATGATCATTGAAGGACTTGACATCCGAGATGAGGACGAGCTGGTCAGAGGAGAACCGTGGAGAGCTCGTTGAGGTTCCCATCGACCCCACCAACCCAACCAAAACTGCCAAAATTGGCAGCCACTATCCCCCAAGCCAAGGCCGACCTTACTGCCCCCTGACCGAGCAAATGATGTATTTGCCTGGACCCATTCAGATACGCCGGGTATTGACCCCTCCTTCATAACCCATCGCCTCAGCATTGAACCCCATTTCCGACCTTACCGCCAGAAGCAGCGCATCTTTCATCCGGAGCGCAATACTCTTATTGCTGCAAAAGTTGATAAGCTCCTTGAGGCCCAATTCATCAAAAACGTGGACTACCCTAGGTGGTTATGAAACGTGGTCCTAGTCCGCAAGAACAATGGCAAATGGCGACTCTGTATCGACTACTCCGACCTCGACCGAGCCTGCCCCAAAGACAGCTATCCTCTTCCCCGCATAGACCTCCTGGTCGCCAGCACGCCGGTCACCAAATGCTCAGCTTCATGGATGCTTTTCTGGGTACAACCAAATTCTGATGCACCGTCTGACCGAGAAACACCTCCTTCATTACCGATCGAGGTACCTACCACTACCGTGTGATGCCATTTGGATTGAAAATGCTGGGGCCACCTACCAACGGTTGGTCAATGCTGTTTTCCATCATCAGATAGGTCGAATATGGAAGTATATGTCGACGACATGCTCGTCAAGAGCAACTCTCTGCTGACCATCTGACCGACCTGCGAGAGACCTTCGCCACCCTATGTAAATACCAAATGAAGCTCAACCCGGAGAAGTGCGCCTTCGGCGTAGGATTTGGGAAGTTTTTGGGTTTCATGGTCAGTCAGCGCGGCATCGAAGCTAACCCTGAAAAAATCAAGGCCTTGATTAAAATGCAGTCACCCAGAACAGTTAAGGAGGTTCAAAGACTCACTGGCCGAGTAGCCGCCCTCAACCGCTTCATTTCCCGTGCAACGGATAAGTGCCTTCCCTTCTTCAAAGTTCTTCGACAAACTTTCAAATGGACGACCGAATCCGAAGAGGCCTTTCAGCAGTTAAAGCAGTGTATGGCCAACTCCCCCTCCTTTTTCAGGCAATCACGGGCGAACCCTCTTTCTCTACTTAGCCGTTTCAAGCACCGCAGTCAGTGCAGCTCTTATCAGGGAAAACGGCTCTGTTCAGCGGCCAGTCTACTACATCAGTCGGGCTCTCAGGGGAGCAGAGCAGAATTACCCACTGTTAGAAAAATTGTCCTTGGTCTTGGTCACCACCTCCAAACGACTCCGTCCTTACTTCCAAGCCCATTCCATAGTGGTCCTCACCGACTAACCTTTGAAGAAGGTAATGCAGCAACCAGAGCTCTCTGGCAGACTCATGCAATGGTCTGTTGAACTCAGCCAATTTGACATCTCCTACCGATCTCGGACGGCAATTAAGGGGCAGGCTATCGTCGATTTAATGTGCTCTCCGTTTCTTGTTCGATGCCAGTAACAACGAGGCCGAATATGAGGCATTGATAGCAGGTCCCCCTAGCCAGGGACATTGGTGTCAGCCACATCCGGTGTTTAGCGACTCCCAGCTCATTGTCGGACAAATTACGGGGAATTCGATGCAAAGGAGGACACAACGGGCTTACAGGGATATTGCACTTCCTCTCGTTCGCCTCTCAATACTTTTACATCCAGACATTCCTCGGGCAGAAAACTCTAAGGCGATGAGATAGCTCAGTTGGCTTCCGCAGACCAGTCCGACCTCAGCCGTGGTGTCCGTCTCGAGTACCTAGCCCACCTGCCACTTCCCCCGACCAGCAAGAAGTACAGTTCCTCCAGAATGAGCCCATCCCTTGGGCATCGGACATTTTCCTATTTTTGAAACGGGGGAACTTCCTGATGACCAACAGCAAGCCGCCAAGGTTAGGGCCCGGTCGTCCAATTACAACCCCGTCAGTGGTGTCTTGTAAAACGTGGCTTTTCACGCCCGTATCTGCGATGCCTCAACCCGGCTCAAGCAATCTATGTGATGCGAGAAATCCATGAGGGTATCTGCAGTAATCATTCAGGCGGCAGGTCAGCCCACAAAATACTTCGCACTGGCTATTTCTGGCCTACTCTCAACCAAGATGTGACTGACTTCGTCCTCAAATGTGATAAGTGTCAATGCTTGCCAACATCCCCCATGCTCCTCCTACAGAACTGATCACACTTTGCAGTCCCTATCCGTTCGCCAAATGGGGGATCGATTAGTTGGTCCACTTCCACCAGCCGAGGCCAGACCAAGTTCGCGATTATCGCCATTGACTATTTTACCAAGTGGTAAGAGGCAGAACCCCTTGCCATCATCACCGAGCGGAACACAACCAAATTCATCTGGCAGTCGATCGTATCAGGTTTGGCATCCTCAAGCCATCGTCTCTGACAACGCAAAAATTCGACAACGCCAAGTACAGGAAGTTTTGTGCAGACCTCCAGATCCAGCCTTGCTTCTCCTTCCAGGTCATCCCCAAGTCAATGGCCAAGTCGAGGTTACTAACCGTTCTCTTCTGAAGATCAATCAAAACTAAGCTAGAAGCTACTAAAGGACTTTGGGCTGAGGAACTACCGAATGTACTCTGGGCCTACCGTACTACCGCCCGACTCCACTGGAAGACCCCCTTCGCTTAACATACGGCGTTGAGGCGGTCATCCCAGTGGAAGTCGGCCTGCCTACCCCAAGGGTTTTACACCCCGACCCAGACCTAACCGAAGAGCTCCGTCGGGCTGATCTTGACCTAATCGAAGAGCTAAGAGAAACCACTGCAGTCCGACTGGCCTCCTACCAATAGAAAATGAGAACACATTACAACCGCAGAGTCCGACCAAGGGAGTTCGCCGTAGGGGACCTTGTCTTGCGCGAAGTAACCCTTGCCACCAAAAATCCGACTGAAGGCAAACTGGCAGCCAAGTGGGAGGGACCTTACGTTGTGAAAGCCCGACCACGGCCAGACACTTACCGACTTCAGGACATGGAAGGTCGAGATCTCCCCCACCCGTGGAACGCCGAGCATTTGAAGCGTTACTTTCAATAAACTCCTACTTTTTATTGCTCAGTTATTGTATTTTCTTTTTTGACGAATTTACACACATGAACATACTTGTTCTCCCCTGGCATAATGTAAAATTTTGATCAACTGGATCACACTTTCCATGACAACAATTTTATATCTCAGCTATCTGTGTGTTGTCTCAATAACATTTTGGTTGCAGCACTTATTAAAAAGCCTCAGCCAGACGGAGCACCAAAAGCCTCGGCCAGACCGAGCGCCAAAAGCCTCAGCCAGACTGAGCACCAAAAGCCTCGGCCAGACTGAGCACCAAAAGCCTCAGCCAGACCGAGCGCCAAAAGCCTCAGCCAGACCGAGCACCACAAGCCTCAGCCAGTCTGAGCACCAAAAGCCTCGGCCAGACCGAGCGCCAAAAGCCTCAGCCAGTCAAACTGAGCGCCACAATTCCAGGTCCAAACTGAGTTACTCACGACGTCAGTAAATCACACCTTAGCCCTAACTGAGCACGCATACTTATGGCGTTAGTAGACACACTTAGTCACAATTCCAGGTCCAAGTTCTTACACCACTTTGCACTTAGTCAAATTCCAACGACGTTCTTACATGTTTCCTTTACTGGTCAGATTATTTTCTTCTCCATCAACTTTTACAAGCCAACCTCTTTCCTTACTAGTCAAGCCTAACTCCAATAAACCACTCTCATCCACTTCAGCAGTGTGGCAAACACAAACTCATAATTTTGTCACATTTCAATTTCACTCTACATTGAGGAGTTCTTAACTTTACTCTGCACTGAGTTTTTATTACAAGTTCAATTTCACTCAGCATTGAGGAGTTCTTAACTTTACTCTGCATTGAGTTTTTCTTACAGATTCACTTCCACTCTACATTGAGGAGTTCTTAAATTTAGTTTTTATTACAACTTTACCTTCACTTTGCAGATGCACACAAGCCATCATTTTCATTCATTTTAGACGCACAAGCAAGAACAATCGAATGAAAATACAACTGAAATTTTATTTATTCATTCACAAACTTGTACAACTGAAGTTCTTTACGGCATTTCACAAAAAAAAAAAAAAAAAAAAAAACAACACAAACAAACAAAAACAACTCTAAGTACAAACTTTGTTCCCTCCAATTATTCCTCCTCACTGGAAACGAGGTCTTCTTCTTCAATCCCCTCATCCAGGGGGGTCTGGGCCACGTCGTTTTCGTCAATTTTTACACTACTGAGGTCTAAGTCTGGGAACAGTTCTTCAGCTTTACGCTTGAACATCTTCCAGCCACTATCCCAGAACTCAGCCATTTCGTGCTTATAGAAGTCTGACCGCTGGAAGCTCTCAATCACTTCTGCCTCGGTCCTGCCCCCAACGGTCGTTCCAGACGGGCCCGCCCCCCCAGACACCTCCCTCGCCATGCTGCTGGCGACCGCAGCGTCGATCACCATCTGAAATTCAGCAGACCCCTTGAATTGTTCTATTGCTGCAACGTACAGATCGGGGTATGCTGCCCTTTCAGAGGCTGCCTTGGTCCTCTCTCCCTCCAGCTCCTTCTGCAGGCTCGCCTTTTTAGAGGCCATCCTGGCCCTCTCTTCCTCCCACTCCTTCTACAGGCTCGCCTTTTCAGAGGCCACCTTGGCCCTCTCTTCCTCCAACTTCTTCTGAAGGCTCACCCTCACCTCCATTGCCTTAGCCCGCTCATCTTCCAGCTCCTTCTGCAACCCAGCAATCATCCGATCTGCGTCTTCTTTTTCCTTGATCTGCTGGGCGCGCAGATCTTCATTGCTGGTCATAGCCTCTTCAAATCGTTTGATGGCGACCGCGCAGGCCTTTTGAGCATCTCCCAACTTCTTCTGCTCGCCAGTAAGCTGGAACTCGAGCGACACTACCCTGCGGCGTTCGTTTTCTAGCTCCAACTCGACCGCGCTCAACTCAGTTTGGGCTCGGTCGGCAACATTGCTCTGAACAATGGCCAACACTTGCATCTTTTTAGCTTTTTCAGCTTCCTGCCAACCCCTGGAGCACATGCCTCGTGCAGCCTTCTTCCACCCTGCACTCTCCCTTTTGAAGTTGGCAAGTTGAGCCTTGGCCTCGTCTGCCTTCATCTTTGCAGCCGCCGCCTTTCTCAGCAGAGCTCCTACTAAGGTGGTTACCTCCATTTGAGCAGAGCATAACCCCCTTAGCAACTCAGCCTCATTGAATCTGGCTACTGAGCGCACGTCTGCCTCATCCACGATCCCCACAAGGCGATCGGCACCTGCCCTAGCTGGGCCTTCTTCTCCCTCCAGCCGCCCAGCCACTGCGCGAGCGTGGTAGATCCCAATCGTCAGCCTGACCCCCCCTCCTTGGGGCGCAGGACCCCCCTGGGGCTGTTCCTTTCCCCTTGGCTCGGGGCCAGTTACCCCCTCCTCTACTTGAACTTTTTGGGCGATCGCCGCCACCACTGGGACGACTTCTATGACCTCTGAAGTGACCTCCACCACTTGTGGGGCAACCACCCTTCTTGGGATCTCCCCCACCCTCTCCTCCCCTACCTCCTTGGCCATAGGGGTCTCCTCTGCCGTCATCTCCTTCCTCCTTTTTAAGGCAGGCTCCTCCCCACTCTCTTCTTTTTCTTTACAACACCCCCCGCCTCCATCTCCTTGTAGGACCTCTCCTTCAAAGGGTTAACTAGGGGCGGTCGTGGCTCAAATGCACCTAAGTCTTTTTCCCCCAAGGGTTTGGGGCGGGGTCGGATCCTCTCCCTCGTGATCGGTTTTGGCGGTCGGTCTGCCTGGGACTCCTTGAATTTATCGGCTTTGGCGAGGATGGCCCTATCCTCAGCCTCTTGCGCTTTCCTTCTCGCCTCTAGCTCAGCTCGCCCCAGATCTCCACCGCTCGGCTGAGGACCCGACCCCGCTTCAAACAAGACTGAGGGTTGAACGAGTTCGTCCCACCTGACCCCCTCCTTCTCCCGCCATGCCTTCACCTTCTTTATTCTCTCATTTGCTGCTGCTCCCAATTTTGGCACTACCGATTTGGTGGGCACTCTACACACCGTGCGCACCCCAGCTCCTCCATTCGCAGACACATAGAACCATCGCAGCCTCCAACCTTTAATTGATGATGGCAGCCCCGCCACCAGACCCCTCCCCGCCGCCGTCTGCAACGTCACCCAAGTCTCTTGTTGTCCTGAGGCCTTGTAACATGCGAAGAATTCGTCTACAATCATGGCCGCCCCTTCGTTCGCCTTCGGCCACGTGCTTGAACAGGCCAGTACAATATTCCACGCGTTGGGCATTAGTTGGCCTGGTGCCACCTCCAAACGGTTCAGGACATCTACCACCACTTGCGGCAGTGGCAGCCTCAGTCCTCCCTTCAATGCTTCCTCATAAAGGGCAAACTCCCTCGGCCTTGCGTCGGATGGCCTTTTCGTTGACGTTGGCAACAATAACTCTATTTCAGCAGAAACCTGGTATTTTCGCGAATAGCCTCCAACTCCGCCGTGGTAACCGTTGATTTGTCAGCCTTTGTGTGCCAGTGATCTGGTTCCGCCTGGCTGATTGGCTTCGGAGCTGCTATCATGGTGGAAGCATGAGATCGTACCACCGGTTCCCCCACCCTCTTCATTTGCCTCTCTGTCCTGTACTGTTCTGCTAACTCCACTGCATCGTCATCACCAAGCGGATCCACCCTGACATTCACAACTTCTTCTTGGGCCATTCCTCTGGTATGTCTGCGAATTGCTTCGGATGCAGGTGCAAGGAAATTGAAAAAATGTTGTAGAGGTATATCGCCAGCAACAAAGGAGTTAACACTTGGGATGTTTTGATTTTTCGCAAAGAAGTAGGTTAATCGAATAATGCCAAACGCCCAAGGCTTGCCCGTATTCCAAGGGTCGTAATTAATTTGCGCCAGTTTGAAAACTTTTCAAAACATCCGCCAAAACTGTCTTTTCAACACACATAATGACCTATCGTTTCATTTCTGATCCAACGCCTAATCTCCCCCCCACGAGATGTTGCCACTTGTACGACCACGATCCACTGTCTCCTCCCCTTACCCTCCACTTCAAATCACCACGTGACATGCCGCCTCTTGAGCCGTGCCTCTCCATCTTACCCTTCGCGGTCGGCCCTCCTCATGGCCCTCCCTTCCACTCGGTCCACCTCACGGTCAGTCCACCTCGCGGTCGGTCTATCTCATGGTCCTCCCTTCCACTCGGTCCACCTCACGGTCGGTCCACCTCGCGGTCGGTCCACCTCATGGTCCTCCCTTCCACTCGGTCCACCTCACGGTCGGTCCACCTCGCGGTCGGTCCACCTCATGGTCCTCCCTTCCACTCGATCCACCTCTCGGTCAGTCCACCTCATGGTCCTCCCTTCCAATCGGTCCACCTCACGGTCGGTCCACCCCGCGGTCGGTCCACCCACTCGGTCACCCCTGCCGGTCGACCTCCATCCTGCCAATCCCTAACACCCTCATTCTCTTCATTAGTATTTCCTTCGTTGGACTAAAGCTGCACTCGGGAATGAGGGACTACTGACGTGGGTAAGCCCATAAAAGCCATAGCCCACTATGAACAACCCAAGCCCATCACTTGGAGCCCAATACACAACCCAGCTGGTGGAGTCCAGAACAGCTGGAATCCAACGTGGCATAAAGAGCCAATGACATTCAGACATACGGCAGGTAAAGAACAAGCCACATCAGCAGATAAAGATCTGCAAAGTTATTGCCACTGCACATCACCATTAATGCAGCCCATCACAGCATTTATTACGACAACACCTCTCCGTCGGAACAGCACCCCCTTACCCTGAACGAGGTAAGCTACAGCATAGACTTTCGGCCAAGATGGTAGGTCGGAAGGAACAGCGAAATGATGACCAAAGGATATAAGCAAACGTTGAAGACAAGAAGAAGGTTAAGCTCTCTATCTCCAATCTCTCTCTACATTCTACTTTTTTTCTGACTTACTCGTCGGAGGTTCACTGGGGACTCCCCGTTCCCGCTGAACTTGTCTGCAGGTGCATTGGTGGGTTTGATCACTCGATATTGGCACGAGAAGTGTGGATCCGTCGACCCGTTCTGCAGGTAGTCGTTGTATATTAACTATTTCATCAGTTTAGGTGCATTGGTGGGTTTGATCACTCGAATATTGGCACGAGAAGTGTGGATCCGTCCGACCTGTTATGCCAGGTACCCGTTGTATATTAACTGTTTCATCAAGTTTAAAGTTCAAGAATTTTTATTCTCAAACAGAGGATGAGATTGAGGTGAAAATTGTTCTAGAAATAGATGCTTTTTTTTTTTTTTGGTATTTTATTTTTTAATTTAAACAAGCGAAAAGTGGTTTGAATTTTGTGAAAATTGTCCCTTCCGGGTAAACTGTCAATTAGTCCTTCCAAATTAGTCTAACTCTCAGATTTTAATAAGTTGATCTAACTTTGATTACTTCTCAGTGTGACCCATAAGTTTTAATTTTTGGATTACTTTAATTTTCAACCCGACTTTCAAACTTTCTAGTGTAATGTAAACCTGAAATTGTCATAATTAAGTCAAAGTAAATCTAATTTAATTATCATTTTATATCATGTACTTCCTAATTGACCTAATTTTAGAGTCCACACTTTGTACCCAAAAAAAAAGAGAAAGAGTCCACGCTACATTCTAACGTGCCAGTAAACTTGAACTTTGTTCTTACATGACTCGATCAATTTGATCAGACACTCGCCATCTGTAAGAGGAGTTAATTTGAGTCCACTAAATTAATTAGGTCCAATAGTCCTAGGTTGGTGGGCCCGAATTTATCACAAGTCCAAGATTGGTGGGTCCGGATTTATTTCCATCAAACGGGCCGAATCACTCTAAGCCTCGAAAGGGGTCGGATCCACGAACTTAGAGACTTACTCAGGCCCGAACTCGAAAGAGTATTGAGCAAGCTTAGAGATCCGAGGCACTCGGGCTTCGAACATATTCAATTGCAATCTAGAAGCCGCTCCATTGGTAAGTCCCAGAACATTTGCGGGCTCGGAGCTTTCCGGGATCTACGCACCAGAACCATGGGTGTAATGGAGTTCGAACAAATGACCTGATCCCGAGGACGGTGATTGGAGATAAATTCACTCTTCGGTTAAACTAGCCTATACCCGAGTCAAGGTGGCACGATCTAGGGGGTCCCTGAGACTCGGAAATATTTGCGGCAGGGGGTTCTCTTGAACTGCCCCTGACCCTTCTACAGCAGGGCATCCTCTAGGACTACCCCTGACCCTTTAGGATGATTGGGGATCATTGGTTAGGTGTGGCTAAGAAGAAGGGTTCGCCGAGAGGTTGATCTCCTCTTCGGGGTTTTCCTCATCCTCGAAGAGGTCACATTCTCGGATAAGGTGGTTAGAGAGAATATTCTCCATGTGCATTGCACATGGGCACCATCCTATATCATGAGGTGCCTATAAATAGCACACACCCATAGCTTTACAAGGGAGAGATTTTGAAGAGACAACTCTTGGGAAAGAACTAATTTCCCTTCTCCATTATCAATCTTGAGAGTGAAAATGAGAGATCCATGGGAGAGCCTTGCCATTATTCTCTCTCTCTAATTGCTTTGCCTTCTTCTTCATCCAATCTCTTGTTTCCATCATCTCTTTACTTTTGTGTTCTTAGTTGTGACTATTGAAGAATCTAAGTCTCTCACCATTTCTAGAGAATTCGAATTTTCCAACAACGTTCTTGAACCCTCTCGTACACCATCTATTTTCATTAAAATTGATAAATGAAATATTATATATATATATATATATATATGTGAGAGTAAAAATTGCAAAATAGTTTCATGTAAATAATCAAATCAAATAAAAGAAATTAGTCTATCATCCCAATCAAGTGTAGTCAGTTGCATAAATTTTTTTTTATCGTTCCACTGTGTCAAGAGATATATATTCAGTTAAATTAAATAAATACATATAATTTTTTACTACTATATCTCATGTCTATATAGATCTCCTCCTCCCCCATAACATTTTTATTTACAATGATCATATTACTTTTTTTAACCGTTGTATCTACAAGATGATCAAACCATCTTAAAGGAAAAACTCAGCTCAAGAAAAGTTGGAGGGCTTAAATAGAAGAATTAAAAGTAGGAGTCACAAAACTAGAGCAAAGTGATGACCTAATTGATTATTTACCCTAGTTTAAATGTGAGGAGAAAAAAATGTAGAATAAAAAACACTAATTTCAAGTGAAAATATTTAACTTTTTAGAACAAATTAATAATTTATCACAAATGGGAAATAATTTCAACGAAACTCTTCGCGATTTTCTCTCCATAAAGTTAGGTCAATTATGAGGTAACATGAAATAAAATGATAATTTTTTTTCCATATTTAATGGATTGGACTACATTGACTTAATCATAAAAATTGGAAGGCTTAAATAGAAAATAAAAAGTTTGAAATTTACATTAAAAAGTTCAAAGGTGGCACCGAAAACTAAGACAAAGTTTGGTGAACTAAGAAAAATGTTTTGGGGCCTTAATTTTTATGGCTCAAATGGCTTAAAATTGCCAAAACGACGTCGTTTTAGCAATTTTGATGTTGTTTTGTACTCAAAAGACGTCGTTTTGGCAATTTTGATGTTGTTTTATACTCAAAACGACGTCGTTTTGACAAATTCGAGCCATTTGAGCCACAAAAATTAAGACCCTCTACCATTGCTGGTGAATTAAATAGAAAAAATTGAATTTAAGCTTCACATTGAAAACTATATAACAATTGGACAGATTAATTGAAATAATTTTTTCAATCATATATCACAATGTCGGAGATAATTATTAATTTATTTTTTATTTTTTCTACTTTCGTGACACTCATTAAAATCTACTCGGGAAAGAAAAAACGGATCACCCTCAATGCCCCATAAGGAGCTTGAACTTTATCTTTTTTTATTTTATTTTATTTATTTTTTATTTTTTTTATTTTTTAAAATTTTTTCGTTTAGTTTCTTTTCTTTCTTTTACATAATCAAATCAAATAGCTACAGTCCACAGTGAACTTTATTTTAAATAATTAAAAAAAATTACATAATTATATTCTCATCTCATTTTTTCATTTTAAGACACAAATAATTCAGTCCTATCCTATATGCATTGGAAATTGCAATGGATCTCAAATAATCTATTAAATTTTTTACTAAACTTCTCATATAGATGTGAGACACACACAAACCCACATGTGTTTGGGTCTTACACTAATGTGAAAAGTTTGGTAGAAAATTTGGGATCTTTAACATAACTCATAAATATAGGTCTAATTTTTTACCCCATTTTCTCACTCCTAGACACAAAGCAATAGGACCCACATTCATGAATTCATCTAGAACCCACTCACTTGTGTCTTAGAGTGAGAAAATAAATGAGCAATGTTATAAATGTGTGTAGAACCACTCACTTATGTCTTAAGAGTGGTGCTACATGAACCAATTAATAGAATAATATTATATGTACTAATTAATCTACTAACTAGTATACTAACAGATGATGTGGCATACTTTTAGAGGTTTTGGGTATTTGTAATTTGTATAATAAGTGGGGTCAGTAATAATGGCATAACACTAGTTGGTACACTAGTGTGTATATTAATTGGTGCATGTACCACTACCGCCAATTAATGTACTAACTAGTGTACCAACAGTAGTTATGACATTATTATTGACCCCACTCATTAATAACATTACAAATACCAAAAACCTCTTAAATTATGTCACATCATCAATTGGTAAACTAGTTAGTACACTAATTGGTGCATATAACATTATTCATATCTTAAACTAAGAAAGGAAGGTAATCTAAGGAATAATGTTATATGTACAAATTGATATACCAATTAGTATACTAATATATGATGTGGCATAATTTTAGAAGTTTTGGGTATTTGTAATTTGTATAATGGGTGGAGTCAATAATAATGTCATAATACATATTGGTACACTAATTGGTACATATAACAACACCGGTAATCTATAAGTCACAAGTGAGTAAGTCTTATATGCATTTATGAAGGTGGGAGGTCATTGCTTTGTATCTAGGGGTGAGAAAAAGAAATAAGAAATGAGATTATTTATAACATCGCTCTAAAAGAAAAATGCTATATTTAATTTTATTTTTTTTTCTTTTTTTCTCATTACAAGACACAAGTGAATGGACCCTATATGCATTTATGAATATGAACCCCATTGGTTTGTGTATAGGAGTGAGAAAATAATGCAAAAAAGAATTTGGGGTAGCTGCTGTGCAAAATATCATCTAATCCGCTAAAATCACACCGATCCACATCAATCTGCATTGTTCAATCTGCTAATCGTGGAGTAAACTTTAATTTTATAATCCACCATTAAAACTGCTCCGCTCCGCTATAACTAATACATATATATATATATATATAATATATTTTTCAACTTTCAATGAAATATTAAAGTAAAAATAAGTGTAAGAAAGATTTAAGATGTGAAATTTGTTACAAATTAATAGTTATACATATAAAAAATATTATATAAAACTAATTTTGTTATATATACGAAAAATATTATGCAAATTAATGTTATATATTATGCAAATACTTGATAATTAGTTAGAATATTTTTTAATCTTCCAATCCATCCAAAATTGTCCAAACTGAGATTTGCCAATTCGCCATTTGGTTTATAATTTTACTTTCAAATCGCTCGAATTGCTCCGCGCACACCCCTAGCCACTATTGTGCAGCCAAATGGGCCCATTTCGAGACTCGAATAAAATGATTATCTGAACTGTTCACATTTTAGAGTACATCGAGTAGAGTATACTTGCAAAAAAAATAAGTTAATCGGATATTGTTAACCCTTTCATCTACTCACATTCGTATCTGCAAAATTAAATGATAATTGTGATTTAAAATATTAAAATAAATACAAATGTGAGTGGATGAAAGGGTTAATGATATCTGATTAACTTGACTTTTTTTACAAGTATGTTCTACTCAATGTATTCTAAAATATGAACGTTCGAATTATCAAAATAGGCCCCGAAGACACCCCAAATCTAGTAAAAAAAAATTATGTATAACATTACTTAAAATAAAAAGAAAATTCTGTTGGATTCAACTTAGATATTCTCTCTGTAAATGAGTTAAACAAGACAACAATAAAAAAACATAATCAACATAATTTTGATATTCCAAAAGATACAATATGAAGAAATCATTCTTTCTCTTAGCCGTCTTAACATTGGCACTTGCTTTGCTCAACCACCATGAGTGTGCTTGTTCGAACATATGTGGTTTATATCATCAACAACCTTCTAGCAACCATTGCGAGCAAATCTAGTGACAATGATTTCAGAATGCTTGCACTTACAAGTGTTCAAGAATTCTATTGGAAATTCATTCCCAACGTTATAGGAACCACTCTCTACTTCTGTCATTTTTACTGGCTTGCCAAAGACATAAGTTTTGATGTTTATAACAAGAAATTAGATAGTTATTGCTACAATCCTTTTTGGAAAAATTACAAAAATGGTCCCTATAGTTTACCTGTGGTTTCATTTTGGTCCCTAACACTTCTAAATGTATCAATTTTGCCCTTGCAATTTAGTTTTTGGTTCGAAATGGTCCAACAGTTAATAGTCGTTGGGCTTTTGAACCCCACGTGTGCCTTGCACGCACGGGTCTTGCACGGGCTCTATGTTTTATCATGTTTATCAATCAACAATTTTGACTTTCTTGATTGTTTTTGCAACAATTCAATTTGTTCTCTAATATCATCACTCAAATTCAACTCATTCAAAGGAAAAACATCCAAAAGCGTTGAAATTTCTTGATTGAAATCATGAAAATGACCCGAAATAGAATGGTTGTGAAGTAACGATCGAGAATTCTTTCGCTTGAACGGTAAAGCCCTCCCTGAGAACAACGCGATGAGCTTCGCCGAAACCAAAGCTAGGGTTTCGACCAAAGCCACCTCCGTCAGATCCACCGGCGCCAAGAACGCCTCCACCGACGGCGACCTCCTCCTCCTTAGCGATGAAACTATTGCCGCCGACGCCATAACCAAATCTTCCTCCCTCTCTCTCTCTATATATGTATATGTATATATGTATGTATATATATCTCTCTATATCGCAGTTTGAAACACTAGATCTCTTGAAAGTTGTATCTCCATAAATAGCTCTGCAACAAGTTGAGATTGATTAGCTGAGTTTGAAATGGGGATTCTAAGCAAATATATGAATTATTATGGAGAAAAGTTTGGTACCGAATCACGTGTGATATGAAGAAGAAGAAGAAGCGTAGAAGAAGAGAAATGGGTGGGAAGAAATTGTACCGTCACTAAAAATAACTTAAAGAAAATTTTAAATGTTTTTGTAACAATTCAATTTGTTCTCTAATACCATCACTCAAATTCAACTCATTCAAAGGGAAAACATCTAAAAGCGTTGAAATATCTTGATTGAGATCATGAAAATGGCCCGAAATAGAATGGTTGTGATGTAACAATTGAGAATTCTTTCACTTAAACGGTAAAGCCCTCCCTGAGAACGACGCGATGAGCTCCGCCGAAACCAAAGCTAGGGTTTTGACCAAAGCCAGCTCTGTCAGATCCATTGGCGCCAAGAATGCCTCCATCGACGGCGACCTCCTCCTCCTCCTCAACGATGAAACTATTGCTGCCAACGCCATAACCAAATCTCCCTCCCTCTCTCTCTCTCTCTATATATATATATATATATGTATATATGTATGTATATATCTCTATATTGCAGTTTGAAACACTAGATCTCTTGAAATTTGTATCTCCATAAATAGCTCTGCAACAAGTTGAGATTGATTAACTGAGCCTGGAATGGGGATTCTAAGCAAATATATGAATTATTATGGAGAAAAGTTTGATACCAAATCACGTGTGATATGAAGAAGAAGAAGAAGCATAGAAGAAGAGAAATGGGTGGGAAGAAATCGTACCCTCACTAAAAATAGCTTAAAGAAAATTTTAATAAATAGTACCTGGAGCTATTTGTCAATCCAATGGCGAAAATTCTAAAGACGAAATTGATAAAAATAAAAAATTAGAGAATAAAAAATAATATGAAACGCATACTTTAGAGCTGCTAGTATATTTTATCCTAGGTGTGTGATATGTATCATGGATGGATTGGTGTAGCATATGAATTCTTTTTCCCTCTCATTTTTAACTTTATAATGTAGTTTGTGAGACCTTGAGCTTCTTTTAGTCATCGTCAGCTTTTATTGGCAACGCATGCTTCTTTCTCATATGGATGTGCACACATTTTCTTTTGGCTTCCCTGTTTCTTGTGTCGAGCAGAACTGGACCATATTCTCTTAGGGTGTGTTTGATTGGACGGACTGAATAAGGAGGGATTAGAATCCATTAGACTTGAATCTTGAGACTGTGAATCCCCTGAACTATTTGGTTGGATTAGATATGTATCCCGTGTTTGTTTTCTCATGGGATTTGATGTCTGGAAACGACTATTTTAGTGAATCCAATATTTGGTTGGACAGACTAGATAAGGATAAATGTTCAAAAGACTATTTTAACCTTGTAATTTAATTTATATTTTTTATTTAATATATAATTTTAAATTTCTAATCTATAATTTCTAATTTATAATTTAACAACACTAAAAATTTTTAATTTATAGGCCATAATTTTTAATTTATTATTTTTAATTAAATTAAATTTATAATTTTTCTTTAATATATGATTTTAAATTAACAACACTGAAAAAATAATTTTATTTAATATATAAATTTAAAAAAAATTTAATTTATAAGGCCATAATTTTTAATTTATTATTTTTAATTAAATTAAATTTATAATTTATATTTTTTATTTAATATATAGAAAGTACATGTCATCATCTTTTTATCCATTGGTTGTTCGTTTGGTGGTGACCCCAGTTATTGCATGATGAGCCATGTGAAGATGCCAACCAACTATGAATGACTGATTTCTTTCCTTGCAAGTCTCGTGTGTTCAAGGCACGTGTGGGGTTTCCGTTCAAAAGCCCAATGACTGTTAATTATTGGACCATTTTGAGACAAAAACTAAATTGCAGGGGCAAAATTGATACATTTAGAAGTGCAGGGACCAAAATGAAATCACAGGTAACCTATAAAGACCATTTCTGTAATTTGCCCATCCTTTTTTAAAAGTTAATAATTGTTACTGAAGTGTTAGACCTGACGGCTTTTATATCAACAATGATAATAAGACTTATACAAAAATGCATGACCGGGTTAATTAATTAATTATTTTTTAAATATAAGAGCTGATGCATTAGCCATCATCTTTTGATAGCTTATCAATAACTTAAATACAAAATAATAAATAATAAACATATACATAATTTATCTTTAATTTTATTTGAGCATTGTCATAACTCACCGTTTTTTATTTTTTATTTAAACCATTTTGCATCACACATGCATGGTAGGAATTCTCATTCACTATGTCTGAGTTCTGTTTATGATACAAGAGTTTATGCATTGCCATCATATTATATTCGATTTATCAATAACTTAAATGCTTAAGGTTTTAAATTCGGCTATTCAAGTCACAAATAGTGATTTATACTAGTGAAGAATAGTTTTGTGAATGTCATGTAAAGTTAAATTTTAACCTTGAATCTAACCGCTATAACAGATGTTGGTCCGTAATGGGAGCATATACAAAAATTTGACAAAAAAAATTAAAGAGCAATATTACATGTACTAAAACTCTTACTGCAAATATTAGTACCTCTAGCGTGTCCAGGCCATTAGTACATATGCTATTGGGCCCAAAATATAGACCTAGCATAGCATGCCTATATTCGTCTCATGCTTGGCCCGACTCTAAGGCCAAGTCTGAGAATTTGTAAAAAAGTCAAAAAGTTATTTAAAAAATTAAAAAGTTATCACTATTTATCAAAAGTCAACAATTACGGCTGCACAGCTCCTAATTCAAATTTTTTTCCTACAAATCAATTTTTACAATTTTTTATTACACATTTTTTCATAAAAAGTCAAAAAATTAACCCAAACATTCATATTTTCAACCTCAATTTTTTAGTCCAAAAAGACAAAAAGTATACTTATTTAGGACACCCCAAACAACCCCTAAATGTGTAGTATTGGTCCGGCTCATTTAACACCTAATTGTTTTTGTTAAAATAATAGTATGAATATAAGAAATTTTAATTTTGCCCCCAAATGAAATTATGTTTTCTTGATTTATTTTAAATTTAAGAATAAAAATAAAAATAAGGGTTAGTTACATTTTTCATCCTTCTAATTTGACTCAAATTTTGCTTTAATCCCTATAATTTTAATTTATTTAATTTAGTCTCTATACTTTAAGTTTAGTTTTAATTTGGTCCTTCCGTATAAATTTTTGTTAATTTTGTCTATATGTACATGTTAGAAAATTAACTAGTGTCTTAAAATTATTAATTTTACCTTCCAATTTAGACAGAAGAACTAAATTGCAACCTTAGAAAATTGACAAATAACCCAAAATTGTTAATTTTAACCTCTAATTTAAACGGAATGACCAAAATTGAAATTAGACTTAAAGTGTAGGGACCAAATTGTTCAAATTAAAACTATAGGGACTAAAGTAAAATTTAGATCAAACTAAAATTAACCCTAAATATAAATAGCAAATCCACAACTTGATATAATGGACATTTTATGAGTGAATACCAAAGATGATTGAGACATCATGATCAAAGTTTTATTCCCATCGAATAGTAAACTAAACACAAATAGTCAACCATACAAAAAATTTTCTAAATCACTTTGTTTTTCTTCTGCATGATGATTCAATCATATAGATTCTTATTTTTTCCAAAAAAACAACATTAGATATCACCAAGTATTTAACAATGTCCCATTCGAGACACCACCTCCGAGATAGAAACCATCTGGTTTTACTACCCAGACACACAAATAAGGCTCCTCGGATGCATCGCAATACCTTGCCAGTTCACTGTTGAAAACAACAAAGCTGGTGTCCTTTGAATTCCACTGGAATCGGCAGAAGAAGAGAGTAGTTTCAAAGAAGTTCATCCTAAAGTGCCAATGGAAGTCTTGACCATTGCTCAGATTTTGGAATCCAAGATCGTTGTCTTTCGATTGGCAATGAATCGACAATGTGGTGGGTGTGTCTGGGACTGCACTGATGATATGAACCTGATAACGATTGAAATCTGCAAGAACATGATTTGTGCAAACAAAGTAAAAGGCCAAGATGATGATTGAAAGAAGAGAATGTTTCATCATCATATGCCTCATTCTACAACTGGAAAGAAGTGTTTTGAGTTGGTGTTGTCGTTGCCATTTTGCCTATATTGTGTATAAATAATACATGTCTAGATGTGGTTTAAATGTGTTTCTATTTACACGATAACACTTTTGTGATACTAATTAAAAGGGCGAATTTCACTAATTAGTTTGGAGCTCATGGTACTTTGGTCTTTAATTTTTTAATTATGACATATTTGATTTTGAATTTTAAATCTTATTTCAAATAAGGATAATTGAAGATACCATTGCTCAATTTCAAGGGCAAAGTTGTCAATTTGATAAAATATAAAATAATTTGACAAAAATAAATGACAAAATAATATTTTTGAATTTTTAAAAATTATTTCTACCCACTAGAGATAAAATTATGTAAAATTGATAAATTTTTTACATATTTATTTATTTATTTTTTTACCAAATTAAATTTTAATATGTGTTTGAATGATGATTCTGTAATGGGTGATTGTTAGGTTTTTAATGTGTAATCAATATATTTAATATATGAAATGTTTTTAGTTTTAATTTTTTTGATTTAATGGAATGGTTTGATATCAAAGTTGTTTACATATTTGACTTTTGGAAAAATAGAAACTAATTAAATGAAAATAAAAACAACCACCCATTACATGATTATCATCCAAACACATAATAAAAATTAATTTGGTAAAATAAATAAATAAATAAATGTGTAAAAGATTTATTAATTTTACATAATTTTATCTTTGGTGGGTAGAAATAATTTTTAAAAATATTTTTTTGACATTTATTTTTGTCAAATTAGTTTATATTTTATCAATTTGACGACTTTGCCCTTGAAATTGAACAATGTTATAATCAATTGTTCTTGTTTGGAACAAGATTCAAAATTCAAGATCAAATATGTCACAATTGAAAAATTAAGAACTAAAGTGACATAAGCCCTATCGGAACCGTTAGTGTAATTCGTCCTAATAAAAATCTACTCTAAGGGAAAGGAAAAAAAAAAGATCACCCTTAATGCCGCATAAGAGCATCTCCAACGGTGTAGCAAATATTTCACCAAATCTGAGTAAAAAACAGGCCATTTCCTTAATTTGATACGTCGCGCTCCAACGGTTCAGCATCAAATCCGTTTCATCAAATTTGGGCCGGGCAACCGGTTGGTTGACCGGCCGGTCAACCGGTATAGGGCAAATTTTTTTTTTTTTTTTTTCCGGTTTGAACCTTTTATTTTGAACTTTTTGAACTTTTGGGTGGTCGACCGGGTGGTCAACCGGCCGGTCGACCGGGTGGTTAACCACCTAGGCAAAATTTTTATTTTTATTTTTTTTTTAAAACGGTTTGAACTGTTTTTGACCCGTTTGAACCCATGTATTTCAAAGAGAACCGGTTGACCGGTTGGTCAACCGGTCGGGCAACCACCCGGGCAACCGGTGTACCACCTTTCAACGGTCAGTAACAGTGATTTGGTAAAATCTGTCTCCCGGTATCAGTTTGATGTTTTGTTTGGTGAATCCTCAGTTTGATATGAGTTTGGTGCAACGGTTGGAGCTGTGAAAAGTGGATTTTTCATCAAATTTTGAATTTGATGCTGGATTTGGTTCTCCGTTGGAGATGGTTTAAGGAGCTTGAACTATATCCCTTTCGTGTTCCTTTTCCTTCTTTTACATAATCAAATCAAATCAAATAGCCTGCAGTGAACTTTATTTTAAATAATTGAAAAATATTACATAATTATATTATTATCTCATTTTCTCATTTCAATATACAAATAATTGGATCCTATAAATATAAATGTGGGCCTCATTTTTACCTCATTTTCTCACGCTAGACAAAAAGTAATGGGCTCACATTCATGAATTCATATGGAATGAAAAATAAGTGAGCAATGCTATAAATGTATGTAGGACCCACTCACTTCTGTCTTAAACTGAGAAAGGAAGATAATTCAAGTCATAAGTGAATAGGTCCCACATGCATTTATGAAAGAAAAATGTTATAAGCCTCAAATTTTCTACCAAACAAATGACTAAATGTCTCACATGAGTGTGAGGCTCACACCTATATGAGATATTTAGTTATTTGTTTGGTAGAAAATTTGATATTTCTAACATTACCTTTATGAAGGAGAGAGGTCATTGCTTTGTGTCCAAAGATAGGAAAAAGAGATAAAAAATGATATTATTTATAACATCGCTCCAAAAGAAAAATGCTATATATAATTCTGTTTCTTATTCATTTTTTCTCATTACAAGACACAAGTGAATGGGTCCTATATGCATTTATGAATGTAAACCTCATTTCTTTGTGTATAGGAGTGAGAAAATGAAATAAAAAATAAATTATGTATAATATTACTTAAAATAAAAGGAAAATTCAGTTGGATTCAACCTAGATATTCTCTCTATATAAATTTAATTGAAACTTTTAGAACTCTCACAAAACTTCTTTTGCTATATAGATATGTCTAGGGTAAAGGGAATTGGATTTAAATTGTACAATTCAAATGTTCTTAGTATTAAAAAAAAAAAAAAAACTACTTTTTTTTTTTTTTTTTTGAAACCCTTTTCACCATTTTAAAAAAAAAAAAAAAAAAAAAAAAAGAACTTCATGCTAATAAATATTTTAATTGCTTTATTAACTTTTTGGAAGTTTGGCTTAGGTTTTTTTTTGACTAATTTATTTTTCTAGGTCTAATGACTAAATAAGTTTTAATTAAATACTTTCAGGACTTAATGATTCAATCAATAGTTTAGGAATTAAATAGATTTTGATTTATATACTTTAGGGAGTAAATAGAGAATTTGATGATAGTTTAGGGACTAAATAGATTCAATTGATAGTTCAGGGACTAAATAGAGAATTTGATAATAGTTTAGGGGTAGAAGGTGTAATAAACCCTATTAAGAAATTGAATCATCGGTATGTGTGTGAGTTGTATTCCTTTATTTTTTTATAACTCTCATACTTTGGCAGATTAGGTTGGATGAGATTGTCAGTGAGAGAATTGTCAGTGAAAAGATTATTAATGTGGAGGATTGTTAGTAAAGGGATTTAGTAAAAGTGTATTTGTTTTAATGATAGTGCGAGAGATAGTTAGGGATGGGATTGTTAATGTAATGTCCCAAATTTCTAGCCCAAATGATAATACAACAATAATGGCTCTTTTAAGGAAAATCGAATATAAATCTCCAAACTTACATTACATGATATAATAGTTTTTCATGCAACAATACATTAATCCAACAACAAGTAAATAAACAAATAAATACCTCCAAGGGGTTTACAAGTTTCCAAGGTTTGAGTCTGGTTACACAAAACGATTATTCAAACCTACACACATACAGCCATTGGTTTACACACAGAGTCACAGCAAAATGAGAGTCTCGTACTCTCAACACACATTTCCTCGCCTCTAGTTAGGCGGCATCATCACATCTTTTCCTGCACAAAAATCCCGTAGGGTGAGCATAAAGCCCAGTAAGAAATCCTTAACAAACTATATACATTTTATACAAGTCTTAAGAGATGAAATGCACATGCCATGTTATGCCCTTTTGAAAGAAAATCACATCTTCATCTTTGAAAACTATCATGCTCAATGATGTCATGTAATTTCAATTTTTCAAAACTTAACAATTCATTTCAAGAGCGGTAAATACGACTCTGGTAATCCCTAGGTTGGTGTCTGCAAATAGACTATACAAATATTACCAATTTGTCATTTTTACCAGCATTGACTGGAAGGCTCGTGTAATGACCCCGACCTCCGATTAATGCTAATTCATGATTAATTATGCTTAACAGTAATTTAGAAGGAATCCGGAATTAATTTGCATGTGTATCGCATTATTTATGTATTTTTATCTGTTTGTCATAAAATGATCTGTTCATGTTTCGACTTTGAATTGCGAATTGAAAGCCTTCTCGGTGCCCGATTCCGAAATCGATTAATGTTTTATGTTAGTTAGATTTTATGTAATTTTATGGTATGTCTAGTTAGAATTTGATTTGGTATGATTAAATTAGATTAAATAACATTAAATTACATTAGTTCATTTAATTACTTAAATGCCACTTAGTGACTTGATTGAGACCAACCTATTACACTTAGAAGCACCTCCTCAGCCATTTTGTTTCCTTGACCAAACCGACTAGAGGGAGAAAGAGCTAGAAGAAATTGAGTTCATCAAAAATAACTTGGGAAACTTGAAGAATTGAAGAGTAGATCACACATTGGGCTTCCATTCTTGAAATTGAGGACTTGAGGTAGGAGATTTCCCTTTCAATTGTGAATTTAAGAGTAATTCTTGCTTGGTTCAAGAGACATTAGTGATTTAAGTATGAATTGGGTAGCAATGTTGAATTAAGGCTTAAATCATGCATGCATGTTCATCTCTTATCATTTTGAAGTGTTTTCATGGTAATTCTTGCATGCAAGCCCATATTCTAGCTTTAGTCCATGAATTTATCCTATTTTTAAGCTCAATCTTACATTTGTTCATGTTCTAGAGCATTGGATTTGAAATGAACACTTGCATGTTAACTTTAAGCTTTGTTCTTGAAGTTTATTTGAAATTGTGTTCAATTGACTCACCCTTGGGCTTTGATTTTACAAATTGATTTTTGAAACATCTTATACTATGCGTTTACAAGTGTTTTCCAGAAAATGGGCCCAAGAGGTCGAGTTTTGAGGTGTTGAATACTTGGTTTGAGCTTGGGAGGTAAATCTGGAAATTCCAGAATTTGGCTTCCTCGCTCGAGCGAAGGATTCCACGCTCGAGCGACCATCGTTTGTTCAGAGCTACGCTCGAGCGAAGGAATGGTAGCTCGAGCGTAAATTGCAAGCTCTTAGGTTTTTGGTGCTCGCAGACGCACGCTCGAGTGACGAGACCTACGCTTGAGCGAAGAGCTGTGTCTCACGCTCGAGCGAGCATCAAGCGGACATCGAGCGTAAAATTTCAACAACCAGTACTTTTGCATTTTTACAAACCGTTCGAGCGATGGAGTCTACGCTCGAGTGACCCCTCTATTTTGACAAGCTCGCTCGAGCGAAGAAAGCCACGCTCGAGCGAGACCCCTGTTTTCAGCAAGTTTTGAAAAATGTTTTCCAAGGCATCTTTGCATCTTCATTCTATCCTAGGCATTCCTAGGCCATGTTTTAGACCCCATAATGAGGATAAGAGATTAGAAACACACTAAGAGCTAATGAAATAAGTCTTGTACAATTAGAACGTGTATTTCAAGTGTGCATCTGTTATGTGTTGTGTAGGTCACGTGCCACGTACCGTTCGACCAAGTTTACTCCGTCTGTCTGTCTCAAGGCCCACTGTGAGTAATAACTCTGTAAAGTTATGTTTGACTTAAGTATTTTCTGATTGGTATGACATGATCTGTTTTCTGAAAAGCTATCTTACGAATTATGAATGAATGTTCAATTTTCTGAAAAGTATTTGTGGCACCTTTAGTTCATGTGGCCCTCGCCCGGGGGTAACAATACCGTGGCCAATCTGCATGTGGCCCTCGCCCGGGGGTAACAATACCGTGGCCAATTTGCACGTGGCCCTTGCTTGGTGGTAACAATACCATGGCTACTTGCGCGCAAGATATGGACCTTTTATGGTCGTTGGTACCAACTATGTATGTGGGTCCTTGGACCAATCTAATATGATAGCTAATGGGTGTACCACGTATGTACTTATGGAAAATTTGAATATGAACATAAGTATGTATCTGAAGCTATTCTGTTTTGAAATTTGATTGTGTTCTGATTTAAATACTGGATTCTAACTTGTGATGGACATCATTCATATAACCCCTTTACTCTGTTGTTATTCATTGGGCTTTCGCTCACAGTTTATATTATACATGTAGGTGAGCCGGCACATGACCAGGTCCAGAGTTGATGGCCTTCTGTTCTGTTTTTGTCAGCCAACCGTTGTGCCTCCCGAAGAGGTTCCGATCGAAGTCTGTTGCCATGGCTGTTTTTGTTTCCATGCTAGTCTCTGTATATGCTTTGTAAAGTCCGATCTTGGGAAGTAAAATTTGTATATACCTTGTAAATATTGTGTATCTGGACTGGTACGTTTGCATATATATAAATAAGTTTTGATGTATTCTGTCCTATGTACGTTATCACAGCTCATTGGACCTTTTCTCTTTTGTATTATTGCTTTTGCAGCCCCTTATTATTTGCTAATCTGTTCAGAGGCCTTTGGTAATCCACGGATTACTGGCCGGTTACGGCGCTAAACCTACAGGGGCGGGTTTGGGTCGTGACAGCTCGATACCTATAATCTATCATTTTTACCAGTATTAACTGGAAAGCTCGACACCTATTTCAATTTCATCTACACTACTTGTCAAGACTTACCACCGTATTTACCCCAAAACCAATTCATGGAAACTTGTTTCTTAACATTCTTTTCTCAATGCAAGTTTTCAAATTTCAAAATTTAATGTAATCAAATGAATTGATATGCCAATAACACAAGATCAATATAAATATTTTTATTCCAATTCATCATCCAAGGAATAACACAATTCCCTCTTCTCAAATATCCTCAACAATTAGTCATTTCAAGATTATTTCAACGTTTTGAATAATAATTTTCAAAATGAACAACAGTTCTCATATTCCCTGAAATTCATCATTTATATAAATATGAATAAGAAATTTTCCAAATATCCATTTATTTTAACACACAAAATAAATATAACAATATCATTCATGGATTTTCAGTATTTTTAAAAAAAAATTCCAAATTCTAGGTTTTCTCACCAAAACTATACAACTCAAATCTTTTGAAAGAAAACTTTCCAAAATCATATTTTCTTCAATCAACAAAGATCAAAACCCATAAGATCATTTTAAAGAACAAGAGACAAGCCCACTTTCAAAATCGCTCAACTTTTTGAATTAATAATCAATTTTCAAAGTTATTGAAGGATGATTTCGAAAATCATCTAGATCTTGCAAAAATATATATATAACTCTAAGAAAAAATGAGATGAGATGAAACCCCCAAAATGAGATGAAACCTCCAAAATTAACGGTGTCGAAACTCGATCTTCACCGCACACAACGAAGCTCTCGAGAAGTTAACCAACTTTGATGAAGAGCCTATGGCAGAACTTTAATGGATCTTGAGAAATCAAGGTTTTGATCCAATTTGGCGTAGGAAATGGTAGAGAGAAGGGAGAAGAAATGTTTTTAGAGAGATATACAAAAGTGATCTGAAATACCAGATTCACGAACTGATATAACATGGTCCGCTTGAGCGTGGAGAGCCCCGCTCGAGCGTCGAATACACCTTCCCAGTACTTTTGCAGACATGTCAAACTTCTGAAACCAAACAACTTCGAATGCATTTTGAATTTTTGCTTCGGATGCACTGCCCCTCGACCCCGCCAGGGCGCTGCCTCGAACCCGCCAAGGGGCGCTGCCCCCTGGACCCCCGCAAGCTGACCGGGCAGCTCAATCCCCGACCTGCCTAGTCGAAGTGGCAAAACATGAAAGAAAGGTCGAAACCGGGATCGCTACAGTTAAATTATTTTTATATAAAATATAAATAAATAAATAAATAAATAATTTCTATATTAAAAGAAACTAAAATAAATATTAAAATAAACATGTGCACTAAGTTAAATATATATATATATATATATATAAAATAGACTCAATCCTTTCATTATTTTTCTAATCCTATCCAAAATTCACCCAAGTTAATCCCCCTACAGAGGGGGATTATTAAGCCCTCCACGCTAGCAATCCCTCCTCCCAAATTAATACCAAACAAGTTATGAGTGAGACCTACAACCATATCAATCCAGTCCGGCCACCCAACCCGGTAAACAAATATGACCTAAGAGTTTATATAGAATTGCGATGTATATTTTAATAATTGTTAATCCATTATACGTGTTATTCCCCTATTTGAAAGTCAATGATATAAATTTTGTGAATTTTTTACTATGACTTTTAGGGGATTTTTTTAGGGTCCTTGGTATTAAATTTTTATAGTATAAAGGATATCTAATAATTTTATAATGTCTAAGGTCTTTCAACATCAATTCAGAGAAAATTCGATTTAGAAAATTTCTCTGGACAGAAATTCACTCCAGAGATATTCTCTCTGGACTTCTCAGAGAAATTTTTTCCAGAAAAATTCTAAATTTCTCTGAACTTCTCACTCTCTGGAGAAATTCTCTCCAAAGAAATTCTAGACTTCCCAAAGAATTTCTTTCTAGAGAAATTCTCTATAGAGAAATTTGGGAATTGGATAGAGATTTTTAGATTGAAAAAGATGAAGTGAATTTCTCTAGAACCACTCCTTCGAAACCCACCACCACCCTCATCTTCATCTCTCTCCTTTGGCTTTCCAGGGATTTTCTCTAAAAATCTAGGGAAATTCTCTGGATTTCAGAGAAAATTATGAAATTGAGGTCAATTCAAAAGCGAACCCCACACAAAAATTAGTTATTAGTCCCCAATTATCAAAATTGGATAAGGCTTAGATTGAAAAAGATGAAGTGAATTTCTCTGGAACCCACTCCTTCAAAACCCACCACCACCATCACCACCACCACCGCTACCACCATCATCTTCATCTCTCTTCTCTAGCTTTCCAAAGAAATTTTCTGGATTTCAAAGAAAATTATGAAATTGAGATCGATTTAGAAGCGAACTCCATACAAAAATTAATTACTTGCCCCAAATTATCAAAATTGGATAGAGCTTAGATTGAAAAAGATGAAGTGAATTTCTCTGGAACCCACCCCTTCAAAACCCACCACCACGACCACCACCACTCTTCTTTTCATCTCTCTCTTCTGGCTTTCCAGAGAAATTTTCTAGATTTCAAAGGTCGATTTTGTAACATAAAGTATACCCAAATCAGCAACAACAACACACAATTTATGAATCCAAAAGATGAATATGAATATACATCACTCAAATCAACAACACACAGATTATACATACATACATATATATATATATATATATGAAATATGAAGTTCAAATAATTAATAAAAGAAGAGAGGACGAATACCAGAGCCATCCGTAGACGGACGGTTAAGATTGGAGAGAGTACGAATACCACCGGTATGTCATAGTCAAATTCAAAAACTTTCAAACAAAAGATAACAAAATTCACCAACTTCTTTAGCCTCAATTAAGGCATATCTTTAGTACCAACTTATATCCAGAGTACTCCGTATTCACCCTCATGTTGTCCACCGAAAAACAATCAGTGTGTTTGGTTTGAGTTATCTGAATTAAGTTTTTTGAAAATTGAGTTTTTCGTGTGTGTGTGTGTGTTTTTTTTTTAATTTTTCGTGAATATTTTTAAAATTTTAAGTATTTTTTTTACTTTTTTAGATGCATCTTATTTAGATGCATCTAAAAAGTAAAATATTTGTGAAAAAAATATTTTAAAAAATTAATAAATACACAGAAATACAAAAAATATTTATTGAATTTTTGTATATATATATTTTTTTTTGTATTTTTGGTATTTAGTAAATTTTTTAAAGATTTTTTTCACAAAAATTATACTTTTTAAGTGTATTTATGTTACATGTGTCTAAAAATTAAAAAAATTGCTTAAAATATTAAAACAAATTAGTAAAAATAAAAAAATACGAAAAATAAAAAAAATAAAATTTTCTGAAAAGTATTTTTAAAAAATTCAAACCAAGCAAGATATTATTAGAAAAAAGTATCCCTTAACTTCCCTCGGATTAAGAAACGAAAAGAAAAAATAATCAATTTAATAAAAGCAAACTCGCATGCCCCTTTTGGGAAGTGGGTTACAATCCACTTCCCAGATTATAACCCACTTTCTCTTTTATAAAAAAGTTACTTATAAGCAGCTTATAAGCAACTTTTAACCAAAAAACTGATTATAACCATCTTCCCAAAATAGCCCACAGTCTATAGCTGGAAGCCCATTAATTAATATTAAAAGTAGATATCAAATCATGAGGTATTAGTTCATTAAATCCTTCAAAAAATGTAGTTATTTGAAGACAAAGAGCAGTAGTCAAACGATGCTCAGCAACTAAATCAACATATTCATGCTTGTTTTCCATCCACCAAGGATCAGTTCATAGTCAGTTACCTGCATTATGTAAATCAAAATTTTTCTGTGATATATGGGTGTTGAGATTGAGAGACTTTAAACATCACAAAATAATATTGTGGACATTTTCCATTACTAAAAATGGGATAGCGACCTTAGACTAATTTTCTTTGACCTTTATTGTAAGAATTCAAAAAATAAAAATTTAGCATTATATTAACAAAATCTGATTTCCAATGAGTAAAAACACCAAGAAAAATTTAAAACAAAAATAATTTAACTAACTACAACAAAATATTACTTGAACATTATTCTTCTCATATTTTTAGTCACAAAATTGCTAATTGAGCTTACATAGGCTTCGTTTGGGAAGAAGGGTTGGTTGGGTTGGGTTTGGGGTTATTTTAACCACAAAAAGACAAAATAAGACAAAACATCATATCCAATCCATAATCATTACATTCTTTCTCTCACAAAAAGTCAAAAAAATCAAAAAACCATTTCCAAATGAGGCTTTTTAGTCTCAAGCTAAAATAGTCAAAAAGTCAACACTTCCCAAATGAACCCATAATCTAACTTATCTACTATTTTTTTCAATGAATAAATAATTAATTTATTCAATCTTTCTTTGATATGGTTGATTGAATGTAACATTTGATTAACTTCAATTTTGAAAAGTTTATTTCTCAGGGGACAATTGTAATTGACATAGTCAACAATACTATTTAAATAATCTACACACTAGGCACACAACCATTCATTATTTTTAAAAAATTCATAACTTCAATTGTTTTTTATTTAATTTTTTTATATTAGTTGTTTTGGTAAAATTTTATTTTTTAGCTACCAATACAATAGGGTTAAATTTAATTTGGGGTCCTATTTTTTATGCAAAATTTAGGGTCCCAAGGCAACGACTGCCTTCCTCACCTACTCCCAGGGACGAACCTGCGAAGGTGGGCTCGAATAATTTTGTTGCTAAATTTTAGTATTTAAAACTTTAATTTTTTGTAGTGTAATAATTAAAATTAAAATATTTTGACTTTTTTAAATATTTTTTTTTATTCTCCATTGATGTAATTCTCCAATTATTAATTATAATATGTGGTGTATGTCTCCTATAAATTGGAATGGAGAGGATTAGTCCCCTCATACTCAAAATATATTTAGTCCATATTCTCTAAATACTTGAGCTGCTGCTGTGGGTGTTTTTTTTTCTTCTCTGCTGTGGGTTCTTTGGTTTTGGTGGGCTTGGTTTCTCACCAACCCTTTGGCTTGAGCTAGCATATGATAGAGTGTTTCTCTTGGTGCCAACATAGTTAGGATGAAGGGTTTTGCTGTGATATTTTTTGCTCTTTGCCTTTGCTTTATTGATGTTATTCATATGCATGTATGTTTGATGCTATCAATAAAGTTTTTTGTTGATCAAAAACAAAAAAATGCTCAAAATCTCTACTCAAGTTAAATCAGGATACAGAACAATAAAAATAAAAATAAGGGTTAGTTACATTTTTCATCCTTCTAATTTGACTCAAATTTTGCTTTAGTCCCTATAATTTTAATTTGTTCAATTCAGTCCCTACACTTTAAGTCTAGTTTTAATTTGGTCATTCCGTATAATTTTTTGTTAATTTTGTCTATATGAACATGTTAGAAAATTAACAAATGTACTACAACAAAACTAACTATTCACGGCATCATGTTTACGACATACATTAAATGCATGTCGTAGTTAGTACATTCTACGGCATTCTTTTTTTTGCAAGCCGTTAATGTTTTGTCAATAACAGCATACATTCCATGTAAGTCGTTGATTCATATATTTATAGCATGCAAAAGTATGCCGTAAAAAATGTATGTTTTTACGACTTACAAAAATATGTCGTAAAATATTTATACTTAAGACGACATACATTGCATGTTGTAAAATATTATAACTTTACACAGCATACATTAACATGTCGTGAAACTTCTTAAAAAAAAAAAAAAAAACCAATCCGATTTTTTTTTATGGCATGCAAAAGCATGCCGTAAAAAATATATATTTTCACGGCATACAAAAATATGTCATAAAATATTTGTACTTAAGATGACATACATTTCATGTTGTAAAATATTATAATTTTACACGGCATGCATTAGCATGTCGTGAAAACTTTTATTAAAAAAATTTCAATCCGATTTTTTTTTAAAATTTAAAAAAGCTAACAATTTCCAACCAAACTTCTCACCTTAAATTTTCCTAATTGAGGACAACATAAAAAATAATTTATACATTATTTTATAATTTAATGTCTCTTTTAAGGGATAATTGCACCCAGTGGGATTTTGGAAAAAAAAAAATTACACATTCATGAAAACGTTTATAATTTTAATGATTAATATTTATATGGCTTCTCACTAATTTGTAATTATTATTTTTTTAAATTACCTTGATTTGATATTTTTCCTTCTTTTAATAATTTATTTATTTTTTATTTTTTAGATGTGCCTAATCTGAATACAACTAAAAAATAAAATATTTGTAAAAAAAATAATAAAATATAATATATATGAAATGTATTAAATTTTATATTTTTTTGAATTTAGTAATTTTTTTTAAAAAAATTAAAAAGTAAAATATTATTAAAATTAAAATAAAATATTTCTTTTAAGTATATATAAATTATTTGAATTTGAAAAGTAAAAAAAAAGATTATTTAAAATATTAATGTATGCTGTATATGTATTATTTAAAATACATATTTAGGCCCCTTACTTTCTCACTCTGGTCTCAATCGATCTCGATCTCTCTCGCTCTCTCAATCATCTCTAAACCCTAATCTCTCTCAACCGATCGAATCAGCCTTCTTCAGCCTTGATTTGATCTCAAAGCAATTGGTGATTCATCTCAGATCCAATCTCAGAGCGATTGGCAATTTCGATTTTGAGATTCCGAAGCTCCACCGCCTCCACCATCTGCACCGGCGAGGGAAGCAAGGACCATCGTCTACTAAGGTGAGCACCACCGTCTCTCTCTCTCTCTCTCTCTCTCTCTCTCAGTTTCGTATTCTCTTTCTCTCTCCCTCAAGCTCTTCCCGTCGAGTTTGAGCAATTGGTTTTAGACTTCAGTTCGGTTTGATTGGTTCCTTTTATGTATGAACTGCTAGTCAAATTGCTTCAGAATAGTGCTTTAGGTGGCCATTTGTGATATTTTCTCAGTCAAAAATTGGGAAATTTGGTACTCACATTTATCCTGATATAGAATTAAATGTGACCTAAGCTAACATTTACACAATAAAAAATATAACCATGATTATTTAGTGTTTTCTGTTGATTTTCGGTTAGACAGCAGAACTCTTGAATATGTGATAATTGTTTGCAGCCTTATTTGAAGAACAATATAGGTTTAAAAATTTTGTAAATCTAATGACAAATTTTGTAAGTCTAATGACGCTAATCAATTATCTTGGAAGCTAATTCAATCCATAATTTAAGCCAAATTCATTTCAGAGATTTGATTATTTTCTAAATTTCTTGTTGTAATTTTTTCAAAAAGACGAGACATTTTCTTGCAGAAAATTAGACTTAAACTTGTAATGGTTTAAATTTAGAGCAATAAACCCCTATATTGAACAACTTTTTGCAGGCGAATTTAGGTTGGATTCTCTTTATCCTCCCAACGATATTAGATTTGTTGTATTAACAAGTGTTTAAGCTTGCTTCAACCTCTTTGAACTTAAAGCTTCCAAACGCATTATTCCCATTCTTTCCCCTTTTCCCAAACTACATGTTATTAACTATATGACTCAGAAACTTGAAGTAAAAGATGAATAAAGTTGCATTCTACCTATTTGTTCATCACGAGAAGCAGCATTGCTTTGACACAAGGTTTGCTATGTGATGAATAACAGAAATACCCAATTTCTTCTCATGTTTTTTATTTGAAACCAAGCTTTAGAGACATAATAGAATGTAATCCTTCACCACTTCTCAAGCTACTAGTACTAAACTCAGGTCAGTAGTTACTCAGTTTTAGGGATATCAGTCCATTGGTGCTTCATGTGAGTCCTTTTTATATGTATGGAGAAAGCATTATGACGTATCAACATCTTCTGTCCATAGCTGTACATTATAATAGGCAATGGTCATAACAACATTGGGAAAGGTTATTGATATTCAGGAAAAAAAAAAAGAAGAATAATGATTTAAGAATGAATATTCAAGGGGTGGCAACGCTTGTGTCATGTCTGAAAAATCATCTTTTGGTGGTTTTGTATAGTTGAGTCTCTGGTAAAGTGGATCCTGATGTGTTTTCCTTAATTGATTTTTGGATACACTTCAGGGCTAAGTTTGGTTTTATTCTTTTTTTGAGTTTGGTGCATTGGTTGTATTCTTTAGCATCGGTTTGATGCACTTTCTTTAATAATACTTGTCAATTTATCAACAAAAATAAATAAATAAACTGGTAATTTGGAGGGTATATGGGAATAAGGGATGATGTTTGGTTTTCAATCTTTGGAATTTTCTTTCTGAAGATCAACGTTTGCTTCTTTTTCTTTGACTGACAGTTATTATTATTTTTGGCAGTGATTTTGAAGTAGATTATGAGTCTGATGAAAATGCACACATTGTCTACTCAGCATTAGCTGTTGATAAGGAGGTGTTGTTTCATGATGCTCCCACTCCTACCATCTTCGCTCCTTTAATAGTTCTTGATTCTTCAATTAGATTTTGGCTAAATTTTATATTCAATTGCAGTTGCAACCAGACAAAGTGAAAACCACAATTTGAATTGGGAATGAAGGTAAACTATGTAGATAAGGAAATATCTTGGGTTAGAGCTTTTTAGCAATTATGTTAGGTTTCTCTTGAACTCATAAAATGGCTGAAATTTTAGTTCTATTTGTTTAACATCAGGGCTTATGATGAAAGGTATCGTGTAATGGTTAAGTAATCAAGTTGTATATAGAAAATGTGAAGTTCAGTATAATTTTTACTTTTGCGCAATTTAAAATAAAGACTAAATGGTCCAGTATGCCTTCTTGTGGTCCAATAACGACCCGAGGGCTCATTTTGGATCTCCCATTGAATATTCTGATATTGGTAGTTTTTTTCATCTTTTTAATTTTTTGATCTTATAGAAATAACACTCCCACACACCCTGACTCTCGATTCTTGCGATTAAAATTGTTCTCTGTAGCTTATTGAACTGGTTCCTTTAGGAATTTAAAACAAGTGTATCCTATATTATTTATACAAACGTAGCAGAATGGTATTTTTTATTATTTTTTTTTTTTTCTTTTCCGTGAAATTTGACCATTTGGCCCTGTGGCAGTGGTGCATGATGCTGCAATTATTTAACTTCTTTCCTGATTTCATTCTGAAGGATGGATTTTTGCCCCGAAATGCTATGGAATAATGTGTATCAAAATATGATGGGATGTTTCCATGGTATATATTTGAGTGACATGCATAGGTTGGTTCTGGAGTTTTAGTTAGGGCAACACAAATTTTTTTGGAGTTGCTGATGTGGATTACTTAACCTTTGAACATAAAACTAAATGCATCTTTCATGTGCCAAAGCATTAAAACAGAGCAAAGTTAGTGTTATTACCAGAGTAAGTTTGGGTTAATCTTCAGATATCTCTTGGAGAAGGGAGCTTCTAAATACATTCATCATATTTCTCTCTACTCCATGTACAAGTATTTATTCGTAAGGTGCAAGGTTTACAATGCATACGACGGGTGAATGTATCCTGCAATCCCAACCTGTGGTTGATTTCAGATTGTGAGTTAGAAGACCTGGGCTTTTTTCCCTGTTCTTTTATGAGATGACATTTAAATTGGACTCTTCCACCTTTGTGGTCATCCTAAGGCATTACACCCTTGAATGTTTTTGAAAGAGGATGTGATGTAGGAGGTAGCGCTAAGACAGCTGCCTAACAATCAGGTAGGTGGCTAAGCCTTTAGCTTTCTGGTTTTATGGTTAAACGTTAAGATTGAGGTTCAATAGTGGATTTGAAATTGAGGAGGTTGAGGTTTAAAGCTGGTTTTAGTATAATAAAAGCAATAGGGCTTTTTGGATTTTCTGTAGAACAGGGGAAACTCTATATTTTTTTAGGGCTAGGATGGCAGGGTAATTGGGCATTAGGGTTTATGGATTAAAGGGCTAGGTTTAAGGATGAATTTATGGTTTTGGAAGGGTTCATTGTGGTATTTTGGAATGTTTGATATTTTAGAATTCCAATAAGGCCTATGAAGGAATGGACATCTTGTGACCGGCTGGTAGCAATCCCATTGCTACCAAAGGCCTGCTTATATTGAGGGTCAAGTGAATCCACTTGTTATTAATTTGTTCAATCATAGTGGAAGCATATTTTACATAATTTGAGAGAATTTCAGGGTGAACCATGTGGTCAGAGCTGGTGCTGAAGTATAAATAAAATGCTAAACTTTTAACATTAACTTGGCCTCAAAATGCAAAAGGGACATTTAGTTACATGGCTTTACATATACAACAAAACTATAATATGAGTCTGAAAAAAACAAAAGAAGTCCCAAGCTTCCTTTATCACATATAAGAGTCACCAAGCTTAACTTATATACACACAATGTCATTTTCAAAAGGCGCTTGCAAAGTACATGAGATGAAGTGCCTGCTGGAAACTATCATGACCCTTTGCATTTAGCTGGCACTTCATGACTGCGAAAGAGCTTGACTGATGACATTCCATTTACATGATGAAAACACATGATTTACACTCATGAATGCGTGGCAAAATCCACAACGATTTAAAGCGTGTCAATTGGCACACACAAGCTTCTAGGGAGAAAATTTTATCTTTCTCCCACATTCCTATATAATTCAAGCCCAGAAATTGGTACATGTCTCCATGCTACATAATGGACATGCGCACGAGAAAAAATGTGGCATCTCCTTTGTGAGACGTGTTTTGGGCATGTGGATGATGACATGTGTTTGGCATGTCAGTACAAAGCTTACACATGCCTCCCTTTGAGGGATGCATGTGTAGCCGAAGTAGCTTTATCAGATTATGTAAAATCTGAATTGTGGTTTTCTAGCCAAAGAACTTTTTATTTACATAATATTTATTTATACTTGACAAAAACAAGTTGTAGATATCAACCTCTAATATTTATTCATGTTTTAATACATATTACAACTAAGCAGGAAAAAATAATTGTTAAAATATATTTATATATTTACTATACAAAATATATACATGCTCCCATTCTTAGAAACTCCTATATGCCCTCGCTCTCCCACCCCCACTTTTTGCAACTTAGGTTCAGCTAATGCATCATATGATCTTACTTTTGGAATTCTCATGGAGTAGTGATGTTGGCAACTTAGGTTCAGCTAATGCATCATATGATCTTACTTTTGGAATTCTCATGGAGTAGTGATGTTGGCATGCCTTTTTTTTTTTTTTTGGTTACTTAACATGGTGCTTGGGGCGTGTGCAGTTATCTAGTTCTAATTTTTTGCGGTCAAGTGGATCTACAAGGCGACCTGCTGTCTCTACTAGCCGTGACCAAATGATTGTCGGAAGTGAAATTGATTCCTCCCGTGCCCGCAACACAGATGCAAGCCCAGGAGCGCTACGGAAAATGTCAAGTTCAGCAGCAGCACAAAGAAGTTCATTAGTTTTATCAGCAGATCACAAGCGCGTTGCTTCTAGCAGAAACTCCTCTAACATAAAGAACTTGGAGTCCACGCTCAAGGGTATCGAAGGCCTGCATTTTAATAGCGATGAGAGGCAGCATTATTAGCTGCTGCTACTACATCAAGCAGACCCTCCTCTCCCACTGTAAATCATGAAACAGTATACTTCATCGTGCACTTTGAGCTGAATTTGTGTTTTGTTTTTTGAGGAAAAAGCTGCTAAGCTGAGATTTAAGGCAGGCCCAACCGAGTATAAGGTATGTTGTGAGTGATATATATACACTATTTTGAACTGTCATTAGGCCATTGTATTGAATTTCTTGGCTCATTTTGATTACTGAAAGACTTATGAATGAATATCATAAAAGCTTAAGATAATAAGCTTTGTTGCACTTGAACCCTTGTGATGAGAATAGGTACTAAAATGAACTAGTTTACTGATTGCTCTAAATGTGAAGGGCTTTGGAGATATTCACAATATGATATGATGTAGTACAATGAGGCCGAGCTATATGTCATGTTAACTTGCAGCTATGCAGCACGTAGAACTTCGCATCTGTAGTTGTTTGTCTCTGATATGTGCATTTCGTGTCTGGTACTTTGAAACACTTGTAATGGTGAAGTGTGCGTTTTTTGGGATGTTCATACTAGTGAGTTTAGCATTGTTTTGGGATCTCAATAGTTGTAAATAAACAAAACTCTCAATCTATAATTAGTTCTTTCACTGATTTAAAAATAACTTTCTACGGCATGCAAAATTATGTCGTGAAAAGTGTAATGATTTATAGCATGTAAGAAAATGTCGTAGAAGATTATATACGGCATACAAGGCATGTCATAAATATATTAAAAATGACCTTCTACGGCATACAAAATTATGTCGTGAAAAGTGTGATGATTTATGACATGCAAGAAAATGTCGTAAAATACTATATACGGCATACAAAGTATGCCATAAATATATTAAAAATAATCTTCTACGGCATGCAAAATTATGTCATGAAAAGTATGATGATTTATGACATGCAAGAAAATGTCGTAAAATACTATATACGGCATACAAAGTATGCCATAAATATATTAAAAATAATCTTCTACGGCATGCAAAATTATGTCATGAAAAGTATGATGATTTATGACATGATAAAAATGTCGTAAAAAGTTATATACGACATACAAAGTATGTCATTAATGTTTAATTTATTACTTTTTACAACTTTACCTGCATGCCGTAAATGATGCTCAACTTTTCACGGCATGTCATATAACAGCATTTGTGTGCATGCCGTGAAAGAGTTTTTACGACATGCATTGCAAGCCGTAAAAAGTCAATTTTGTTGTAGTGATGTTTCAAAATTATTAATTTTAACTTCCAATTTAGACGAAAAAAACAAAATTGAAACCTTAGAAAATTGACAAGTGACCCAAAATTGTTAATTTTAACCTCCAATTTAGATGGAAGAACCACAATTGAAACTAGAGTTAAAGTGTAGGGACCAAATTGTTTAAATTGGAACTATAAAAACTTAAGTAAAATTTGAATCAAACTATAGGTCTGAAAATTGTAATTAATCCTAAAAATAAATAGCAACCCCACAACTTGATATAATGGACATTTTATGAGTGACTACCAAAGATGATTGAGACTTCATAATCAAAGTTTTATTGCCATGGAATAGTAAACTAAACATAAATAGTCAACCATACATAAATTTTTCTAAATCACTGTGTTTTTCTTCTGCATGATGATTCAATCATATAGATTCTTTTTTTTTTTTTTTTTTTTTTTTCCAAAAAAGCAACATTAGATATCACCAGGAATTTAACTTTGTCCCATTCGAGTCACTATTTCCGAGATAGAAACCATTTGGTTTTACTACCCAGACACACGTATAAGGCTGCTCTGGTGTTTCGCAATAACACGCCAAAGTACGGTTGAAAGCATCAAAGCTGGTGAACTTTGAATTCAACTGGAATGAGCAGAAGAAGAGAGTAGTTGCAAGGAAATTCATCCTAAAACTTCAATGGAAGTCCTCACCATTTCTCACAAAATAGAATCCAAGATCGTCGTCTGTTGATTGGCAGTGAATCAACAATGGGATGGGTTTGTCTGAGACTGCACTGATGATATGAACTCGATAACGTGCATCTACAAGAACATGATTTGAGCAAACAAAGTAAAAGGCTAAGATGATTGTTAAAAGGCTAAGATGATTGTTGGAAGAAGAGAATGGTTTATCATCATATGCCTCATTCTACAACTTGAAAGAAGTGTTCTGAGTTGGTGTTCTTGTTGCCATTTTTGCCTATGTGTGTATTGTATATAAATAGTACTGGTCTAGCTGTGGTGTAAATGTGTTTCCATTTACACTGTAATAAATCAATAAATATAATTATGAGTATTTAAATTTACCCACAATGATGTGATATGGGAGTTGGGCCTATCATCATTAAGTGCATAATAAATTAAAAATTGACACATATCCTGCCACATCATTATGAGTATTTTTTAAGAGTCTTAACATTTCCCTAAATAGATTATCAATAAGTTAACCAATTCATTATACATTTTTGTACGTCTTTTTATAAAAAATTTAAAAAATATATTTAAAAAGTTAATTCCGAAAAGAAACTTTAGTTTACCAATTTTAAATTTTATTTTTTATTTTTTATTATTCAAATAAGTCCAATTTATAAATTTTGTATATTTATTTTAAAGCAAAAAACACATAAATAGGACATACGTGTCTCACAAATAATGGAGTCCACATGTGGGTCTAATATCATGCGAGTCCCATCCTCCGTGAAACATTTATGTTTTTTTTTTTTTTTGACATATGAAACATTTATATTCAATCTTATGTGCACTTAGATTTATTAATACAAAGAAACCAGTCAATTCACAAAATGGCTTGAATGGGATTTTTACAACCACATTTCATCACTGTGATCTGTTTGCAAAATTAATTAGTTAAATAATTAGTCATTAGTATTAGGATAAGTTACACTTACCCCTTGAGGTTTTGCTTAATTGCAGTGACACTTATGTAATTTCTAAAATTACACTGACCTCTCTTATTTTTTTTGATATTATCAAGATTTCCTCTCTTGTCATTTATTTTTTAGATATTGTCAAGTATCCTCCAATCCAAATTACGAATTGGAAGAATTTGCCTCCTTTTTACTTTTGTCTACACTCTCTCTTCTGTCAATACTCTTCTAGAGTCAACAGGACCATTAATGGGGACATAAATACTAGGGTTTTCCATGTTATGGCTACAACAGAAGGAATAGAAACTCAATTAATTCCATCACAGTTGAAGGAGAGGTTTTTAAGGAACCCGGTAAAGTAAACTATGAGGTTTTCCAACACTTCAAGAGGCAGTTCACTGAAAGCCGGAAAAGAAGACCAGTTTTGGAAGGATTATTCAAATCAGTTGAAGCAGGCTCTGCATTTCATGATCTTGAAGCTGTTTTCACTGAAGATGAAGTAAGGGTAGCAGTAAAGGAATATAATGAAGATAAGACTCCAAGTCGAGATGGGTTTAACCTCCTCTTTTTTCAGAAATTCTGGAAGTTAGTACATCATGAGGTAATGCACTTCATGAGGGATTTTCATGCTCATAGCAAGCTCTCCTATGGAATTAACAGTTCATTTATCACTCTTATTCTTAAGATTGATAATCCCATTGGTTTGACTGATTACAGACCCATTAGTTTGGTGGGTTGTATGTATAAAGTCCTTGCTCATAGACTTAAGAGAGTTCTTCCTGTAGTTGTTAGGGAATCACAGTCTACTTTCTTGGGAGGGAGAAGTATACTGGATGTTGTGTTTATTGCCAATGAGATAGTGGACGAATAAAAAAAATCCAGAAGGAAAGGTATTGTTATCAAACTTGACTTTGAGAAAGCTTATGATTCAATTAATTGGGAATTCCTGTTTTCTAAGTTATCCAATTTTGGATAAGGATCAAAATAGATAGCCTAGATGAGGGAATGTGTCTCTATAGCAAGGTTGTCTGTTTTGGTGAATGGCTCACCAATAGAGAGTTTTTCAGCATAGAAGGGACTTAGACAAGGTGATTCTCTATCCCATTTCCTATTCAACATAGTGACTGAAGATCTAAATATCTTAATGATCAGAGCTTATGAGAAGGGCATTATCAACGGGATAAAAGTTGGGTAAATGAGGTAGTGATATCCCATCTCCAATTTGCTGATGACTTTATACTATTTTGTGAGGCAGATATGGATCAATTAGTGCACACAAAAAGGAGTGTAAGATGTTTTGAAATCCTGTTTGGAATGAGAATTAACTTCCATAAGAGTGTTGCGTGTGGAGTTGGTGTGAATGAGGAAACTATGGCTTCTTTTGTTGATATTTTGAATTGCAAGGTTCATGGATTGCCATTCAAATTTTTGGGTCTGTCCTTAGGTGCTAATCTAGGTAGGAAATCAACTTGGAAGCTAGTATTGGATAAGATAAGATCAAGGTTAGCTAGGTGGAAGAGAAGACTTCTTTCCTTTACAGGCAGATTAACTTTGATGAAGTCTGTGTTGTCTAGCCTTCCTATCTATTATCTATCTATGTTCATAATGCCCAAGGGAGTGGTTAGAGAGATTGAAAGGCTTGAAGTTGCTTTCCTGTGGGGTGGGAATGATTTAAAGAGAAAGGTACACCTGGTGAAATGGGTTAAAGTATCAAAAAATTTGGTTCAAGGTGGTCTGGGGATTAGAAGAATCAAGGATGTCAATGGAAGCTTACTCCTTAAATGGTGGTGGAAATTTGGGAGTGAAGTAAATGCTCTATGTAGAAGATTGTTGTGCAACAAGTATATGATTGAGGAGGGTAAATGGCTCCCACTTGTGAGCTCATCATCTAGACATTCTAGAATATGGAGTGATGTTGTTGCAATTGCAAGTCATAATCAACCTCTAGTGGAGTTCTATTTGGATGAGTTTTAGATAAAAGGTTGGAAATGGGAGAAGAATCAAGTTTTGGTATGATAATTGGGTTGGTAATTGGTGCCTAAAAGATAAGTTCCGTAGACTTTTTAGATTGTCAAATGATCAGGAGGGCACACTTTCTAGTTTCTCTGAGAGGAAATCCAGTTTGGAGGAGTGGAACTTCTCCTTTAGAAGAAATTTATATGATTGGGAAAAGGTGGAGGTCTCTAGATTGTCTGTTGCTTTAAGGGATGCCCTTTCTCTAAGACTTAATCTTGAGGATTGTCATATTTGGAATGGTTCAACTTTTGGCTACTTCAAGGTATCTGATATTTATAAGTTCAGTGATTCTCTTCTAGGCCCTTATCAAAAAATTTGTAAGTTTGTGTGGAATAATGCTATTCCCCCAAAGTTCAATTTTTGGTTGGTTGGCTTGGAGGAATAGAGTTAAAACAGGAGATTTCTTACAACATATTGGTATCCTTAACAGTAGCGCTTCTATCTAATGTGCTTTTTGCAAAATTGAAAATGAATCTGTTATTCATGTCCTCTTGCATTGTCCATTTTCATGGAAAATTTGGACTGATTTGCTGCAATGGTAGGGTGTCTTTGGGTGGTGCCAGGGTCTATTGATAGATATTATTTCATTGGTGGTTAGGATGGAATCATAAGAAATTGGTTAGGAGATTGTGGAGGGCCTTACCTCCAATTGTTCTTTGGTCTATTTGGAAGTTCAGAAATGAATGTATATTTAATGGAGTGCAGCCTAGTGGTTCCGAGTTATGTGAGATTATCAAGATCAGATTTGCTCTATGGATTAAAGCTTCATCAAAGGGGATCATTTACTCTGTCAATGACTTCATCAACAACCTGGATCAGATTAAGGATTGCGTTTGAGAGTTGCTAGCGGGTTCTGTGTAGTGATAGCAGTTTGGTGTTTTGGCCTGCTGCTGGTTTTTGCTGTCATATGCTATCATTTGGTTTATGTAATTTTGCTGATGTGGTGTTGTTGTGGTTGCTGTTATGGTGTATGTGGGGTGTGTTTTGTCTTATTTTGCTTCTCTGTTTGTTGGCTACTCACCAACTTTTGGCTTGAGCTAGCATGTGTGCTCTTCTTAGTACCAACCTAATTGGGATTAGGATGTATCATTTTGATGCTTCTTGTTCTTGCCTTCCCTTTGTTGATGTAATTTCATACTTTGTATGGTTTTTTTCATCAATAAAGTTCATTTATTTGCTGATCAAAAAGTACTATTTTTTGTGCTAAGTTTTTACATTATTTCAAACTTGATTAAATACAAATTAATTTAGTATGTGTCACGCCCTCAAAATAATACATAAAACCCATCACTTTAGACATGCATTGATATAAAATAAACCAACCATTTCTATTCATCATAGTAGTTCTTACAACAGTGTTACATGTTAACAACAAAAGGAAATGCTCTACGGGCTTACAGCTTTCCAAGTCAACACTTGGTTACACAGAGTAGAGTACTAACTCAAATACATATAAAGCCCTTGGCTTGAAATCACATGTAACACATCAAAAGGGAAACAAAACATCAAAAGGTCCATTCGCCTCTAGCCTCCCAAGCTATATCCTTGGAGGTGGCATGCTACCTGTACCTGAAAATGATATTCCCGTATAGGGTGAGCTAACAGCCCAGTAGAAATACACTAAACCAGCTATGAACAATGACTAAAAGATTAACAGTTTGATAGATGGTTAACACTTTTACATTCTTTCATAACACATTACAGTTTCATTTTCCATTCCTTTTCAATTCTCAATTCATAACCATAGTCCAGAACCTGACCAAATAACCGATATGAGACAGTAACTCATATTAAACATTTCTTCATTTCACAATAGATAAGCATACTAGCTATATCAATACATCAACAGATAAGCATATGAGCTACATCAACACTTCCACTGATAAGTATAAGAACTATATCACACTTCCAACGATAAGCATATGAGCTATATCTACACTTCAACAGATAAGCATATGAGCTGTATCTACGGAGTCCATCCCCTCTCTCCTCCCACACAACACCCGGTTTAGAGGTCCATCACCTCTCTTCCCTAAACCGTGGAGTACATCACCTCTCTCCTCCAACACAACACAATGCATATAAACAATTATTATACACATCATCAGTCAATACATAAAGTTAATGTATTCTTTCAAACGTCATACTCAATGACACATTCTAGTGATTAGTTTTAGTTTGCCTAATCATCATGCATTATCTACAACAATCAAGACTATCCTCCACCGATAGCCCAAAGCAGTTATTTCTAAATAGAAAATAAATGCACAAAATGAATATAAAATCAACATTTCAACTAGGTGAGCGATAAATAATTCAACTACACCCTTTAATCCCATACATTCCCAATTCTAACATTTCTCTATGCTAAACATGCATATAGGTTTATTATAAATAAAACCCCAACTTTTATAAAATTGCACAAAAGCCCCTAAACTTTCGCAAAATTACCCAACAACCCCCAACATATCAAAATGCTAAAATTTAAAGACAAAGCTCATAAAGAGGAGTAGGTTATCCCTACCTCAAATTCGAAGCTCAACGGAGAAGATGAAAAGAGTTGAAACTCGATCTTCACCACACACCACAAAGCCCTCGAGAAATAATAAACTTTGGCGAAGGAACTATGGCCGAAATCCCAATGGAATTATGGCCAAAATCCAGCTCGGCACAACTAAAATTTATAACTCAAGCTTGGTTCGTAATGGCTTATTAAACCAAGAAAGAACCATAGAAGTTGATAAGCTAACCCTATGCACTTGCACCTATATATAGGAGTTTGTCCACCTTAAAATGTGTCTTCTAACCGATGTGGGACTTCCAACAACATATAGAAGTTTGTCCACCTAAAAATATATCTTGTAACCGATGTGGAACTTCCAACAAACACACCAAAGGTTCCCAAAATAGAATGAAGGCATTTACCAAAAGCCTTAAAAGACACAAGTGCTACAGTATGTGATTTAAATTTAATTTTTTATTTGAGGAGGATTACACTAGGTGTTGGACAATCTTCACTATATTACGAATAAATTATGTTTGTGTACTTAACAACAAACAGAAGAAATAAAGAAAAGGAGAGAGATTGTTTGATTACAAAAATCAAACTAGAAAATAAAAATAAATAAATAAAAACAGATTTTTATTTTGTTACAAAAACATAATCAAAATCTGATATAAATAAATAAAAAACATAAAGTAAATTAATTACTTACCAAATTTATTTCTTGAGCAAATTTTTGATCAAGTCCAGTGTTTAACACTGTGTCCTTAAGACAGATTTGTTCTCTCCATGGTGCTTTCAGAATATGGACGTCTATCTCCCAAGATAAAATGATCAACAACGAATAATAATAGCACTATAAATTATTCGCACAATGAACACATTTTGTATTTACACTTTTTCTCACAAGAAAATAATGCAGCAAAATGTAGAAAGTAATTGCAAAATTTTGGACGAAAATTTGAGTGAAAACCCAAATAAGAGACTGCCTATTTATATAGGAAAATGGTGGTTGTTTGGTTTGAATCCAACAGGTATGGTACCTGTTCAGTTTAAATTAAACAGATACAAATCTGTTTGAATTTAAATTAAAATAGGTAAGGGTTTTTTGAACTGAAACTGTTCGGACAAATTTGAAATTTATACAGAAAGGTGCAAAATTTTCAACCAAAATTTGAATTTAAACGGTCAGATTTTATTTTACAAAAAAATAAAATAAAATTTAAATATTTGTTGCCTAAAAAGATAAGTATTTGGCCAGATAAGCCCAACCCAACCTCACACCATGCACTCGCGCCACCGGCGCACGTGTGTTTATTTTTGGTCCAATGGATCTAGCCCAATTTGCCTATAACCTCTCCCTTCTACAAACTTGGGGTGCCTCTTGGGGCCCTTCCCAAGTTACAATCACATGCCTTATAAACCCACTCAAAACTTGTCCATCAAAGCAATGTGGGACAAGCTTTAAACCAAACCTTTAGGAAATTTCACCACAAACACCATTTTCATGGAGCTCTCTTTGACTTCAATTTCCCATTCACCCGATAATGGTTTTGAGCAACCAAATGTACCACGTGAATTACAACGCGGCATAGAACCCGTTACCACTTAGACCTACCAAATTTGGCGCATGGGTCCCACCTAAAAATTAGACCAAAGTTAAGAAAAAATCATATTTTTCAAAACCATTTCTAACACTAGGTTGGCATAAAAGAGGATCGCACAATCATATGCAAGGTCAACCAATTAGTTGATTATGAATTAGATTTGAGTTAATTAAAGAAGCGTATATTGATCCAATTTCCTTCACTTTTCATTTAAACTTTATATGATGCATTTACAAACATACAAGTTAATATAGCTACTGCAAATATGAGATGGAAGGAGAAGCTAATGAGGATGGAAGAGGAGGCGATAGGGGCTGGGAGCTGAAGAGAGGGTGACTGGAAAGCATTGGGAGGGGAAATTACGAGGACCCTGCGGTGGTTGGAAAGGGGAGAGAAGGCCACGACAATGGCTAAGAATTGGAAAAAAGTGGTGGCTAAGCGACGTTGTGAGTGAGGGAGGTTCTAATTGCAAATCTTAAATTTTTTATTGCATCCATTGGCCCTGTTTGATAGGGCTTATTTTCAGCTTATTTCAGCTTTTAGCTTAATTTAAGCTATTTTAATGTGTTTGATTCAGCTTAATAATACAGTTTATAGCTTTTTGTAAGTCAGAAATCAACTTATTCTTTGAGTGGGGGAGGAGAAGCTTAATTTATAAGTAAAAAATCAGCTTATGTTCAAAGTTATAAGCTATAAGCTGTTAGGCTATAAGTTATAATCACTTTCCTACGGCTCTATCAAACGGGGCCATTATATACAAGTGCTTTTTCAACAAACTGATATTTTTTTTTTCTTTTCTTGATTTATTTTAAATTTAAAAAATAGAAAAAAAAAATAGCATCTCCATAACTTGATAGAATGATCATTTTATGAGTGAATACCAGAGTTGATTAGACTTCATGATCAAAGATTTTTTCCCATCAAATTGTAGTATAAGTGCTTGTCCAACGAAATGCTTCTCAGTTCAATCTATCTATCTACAAGGAATTTGTCTCCTCTACTGGGCCAAGACTGAAAATTTCGCCTCTTATTTGGGGGAATCTTGCACCACACACAGTTCAATTTTTTAGCTGGCTAGCTTGGCATGGAAGTGTTAAGGTGGCTGAACTCTTGCTTAAGGTTGGCATAAGGGACACGTTGGTTGCGGAGTGCCAGTTCTGTGGTGATGCACTTGAAATGGTGCACTATGTATGCGGATAAGGTATATATCATGTGATACCTTCTACTATTATGATTGGTTTTGACAATAAATCTACTACATTTACATTCGATGTTTGGGAAACAATAGGGGCATATACATTTGTAATTAATGGAAGGTAGTGTCATGTGGTACCTATTAGTATACAAAAATTTCTCCATTTTTTGACTTTTCGAGATGCCTTTCTAATGACAATTTTTATGATGATAAGAATTGGTCTTGTAACATTTTTTGCAACAAAATTTTAACATTTGAGAATGGAAAAGTTTAATCCTTGAAAATCATATGTGTTGTAGTGCATCTATCAATACTCTTTCTAAGCTAAATTTTCACATTATTTCAAGCTTGATGTGTGCTTAGGGAGTGGGATGATCCACACATTAATCATTAAACAAAATAAAAGGAGTATATTAAACATTTTATATACATCTACCACTACAAGAAAAAGCGCTTTTCGTGACTAAAAGTTGCATTTTTGTCGCTGAAACTCGTAGAAATGGCGACTAAAATCGAATTGGTCGCCAAAATTGACAACTTTCCCCGACTAAAACAGTTTAGTCGCCAAATGTACGGCTTTTGGCGACTAAAAGGCAGTTTAGTCGCCAAATGTGGGATTTTTAGCGACTAAAGATTGTTTAGTAGCCAAAACTCGCAGTTTTTCGCGACTAAAATTATTTAGTAGCCAAATGTTCCGGATTTGGCGACTAAATCTGAATTTCGTCGCCGATTCCAGGAGTTTTGCCGACTAAAAACTCTTTCGTCGCTGAAAGCAAAGTTTTTTGGCTACAAAAAAAAAATTAGTAGCTAAAAATCAAGAATTGGCGACTAAAATATAGTTTCGTCGCCCAAAGTAGAGGTTTTGGCGACTCAAATCTAGTTTAGTCGCCAAAGGTGCTATCCTTAGGCGGAATTCAATTCTTTTAGCGACAGAAAATAAATTAGTAGCCAAACAATGAAGAATTGGCGACTAAAATTCACATTTTGTCGCCGAAAGTACTAAAATATTTTTTTTAATAAATAATTTATTTTTAACATAAATAATATTAAATAAAAATAATTATTTTTATATATATAATTTTCTATTCATACCAGTAAAAAGTAGTATATAAATAATATATGTTGCAATATTAATCACGTGATATAGTGCTGGCGTAGTAGGGGGCGAAGTGTTGGGCTGGGACGTTGTGTTGGCCGTGGGACGTTGTGGGTTCAAACCTTGGGAGCGCAGAGGCAGTTCTTTTTTTTTTTTTTTTCAAAAAGGGTTTTGGCGACTAAACTCTTTAGTCGCCGAAAGGTACGCGTTTGGCGACGAAAGTTTAGTCGCGGAAAGGTGTTAACAATAAAAAAAAAATACTATTGGCGACTAAAAGTTTAGTCGCTAAATGTAAAGTTTCCAAAAATGAAATTGCATTTGGCGACAAATATTTTCGTCGCTGAAGACACATATATTGGCGACTAACAGTTTTTTAGTCGCCAAAGGCATCCGCGACCATGTTTTGGCGACAAGATGGGCGACTAAAACTTTTAGTCGGGGAAAGTGAAATGTTGACATTTGGCGACTAAAATGGGACCTTTGGCGACTAAAAATTTAGTCGCCAAAGCTGTTTTTTTTTGTAGTGTACATTATGTTTATGATTAAAATAAGATCAAACTCTTAATTTTTTATATAATTTTCCCTCCATAATAAATACACAGATGATGCCAACTATTAGGGAGGCCGTATTTCCACACATCATTTAGTTTATGTACAAACACTTAATGAATAAATTTTATATTACAATTTTACCACTAAATAAATCTACTAATATAGACATAAGTATACACATCTCACCTCAAATTTAAGATCTCTTAGTACACGTCTTTGGAATTAAAAAACTCTTAGTACACTTCTATTAGAAGTCTAACATTAAATCCTAATTTTATTCTCTATTGTTTCTCAATCAACTTTCCGAAGTCTACATCTTCCTAAAATCTTCATCTTTTAAATTTATTCTTACCCAAACCTCACATTAGAAAACTAGCATCATAAGTTGCTTCAGAAGTTCAGGTCTGAAAAATCTACTCCAATTCAGAAGTACAGGTTTAAACAAATGAGAATGGTTCGGTTGTAGTCCTTCGAGAAAAAAATTTTAATTCGGAAGTACAAATCTGAAATTTTATTTTTGGTTCACTAGTAGTCCTCCGAAAAAATAAGTTTAATTCAAAAGTACAAGACCAATTTTTTTTTTTTTTTTTTGGTTCGAAAGTTGAAGTTCAAGTGAGAGAAAATTGTTCGATTTACTGAACCTGTGGATTCTCATATGAAAAATAAATATCTGCACACTTTAATGGCAAACAACTCTGTTAATTATTTTCTTCAACAAAACCTAGTTTAATATTTTATTAAGATACATGAGTAGGTATAAAAAATAAATTATAAAAAAATAGTAAATATTAAAACATTAATAAACAAAATTAAAATATTTTTACTTTTTATAAATAGTAAAATAAAACATTAACCTTAGATCAGTTACTTTTTGAAACGCATTGGGTAAGGGACACATGCTTAAAAGTTCTACAACTATGCTGTAGACCCCCAGTGGGGGTCGCATCCCCAGTGAGGTGGCGAGTTCCCACTGGCTGAAACTCAAAAAAAAATAAAAAATAAAATAAAACAGTTTTTTTTTTTTGTCCAATCACGGCGCGCCACCTCACTGGGGGTCGACCCCCCGTGGGGGTCCGAAGCATTTTTCAAAGTTCTATATTGAACTACATCTAAAGTTTGATTCGCCAACTTGGTAATAATTAAGAGGTTGAGCCCCCCACAACAAAAGGTTGTGAAAGAAATTGTTACTATTAATAAGTGATTAAATTTTACTCTTAAACCATCCCTTTTGGAAACCCAAACCAACCCAATTGTTGGCCTACTTGAAACATTTCATTGAGCAATTCATGAAAAATTTATTTAACAAAGGCCAACTTCCCTATCTTGGAAAACAAATTTTTTATAACTCCCATCAGTTATTGCAATGCAAAAAGCAACATTAACTTATAATAGAACTTTAAAAATCTAGAAATCTCCTAGATTTTGATTTGTGATTAAAACAATTTTAAACAGTTAATAACAATCCCAATCAAACAATTAAAGACAAATCAATACAAAGATTTTACGTGAAAAAAACCACAATTGAAGTGCCTCCAATTGTGATAAAAAAAACCACGGGCAAAAGCCACAAAACAATCCACTAAGAAGACATAAAGGAATTACACAAGTGTACTCTCAATTACTTAGCAAATCCATGCCCAAATCAAATCGACCCCTATGTGCCTCTTCCAGTCCCTGTCTTCACCTCGGAATTGTCTTGCCCAATGTTGATTCCACAACGCCGATGTCGAATCATGACGATGAGTCACTCTGGAATCCACCAAAGCTTCATGCCCGAATTTCATGGAGTCTACCGAAGAACAACACACTCTTTTGTATTGCATAAACAACTAATCCTTTGATGTATACTTCTTAAACCATGAGTTGAATACTCAACTAAACACCAAAGAAACCAAGAAAAATAGCCCTAGATATAAACCCTAATATCCAAGAAGAAGATCTGGAAGCCATAACCCTAAAATCTGACTGAAACACATATTTATAGCAATCTGTTCCGCGATCTCCGGTCGAGCGCAAGAATGGCCGCTCGAGTGGACCTCGCTCGAGCGCAGGAAAGTTCACTCGAGCTTAAAATCCCAACTTCCAGTACTTTTGCAGACAGGTCAAACTTTTGGAACCAAATGTTCTTCGCTTGAGCGCACAAACGACCGTTCGAGCGTAAAATCCCAACTTCGAGCGCTGCTCCCTGTACCCCTGTGAGTTGACCAGGCAGCTCGATCCCTGACATAGTCAGCGAAGTGGCAAATATGAAAGAATAAACTTCTGAAACATCTCTGCAAGGCACAATTTGGGTTGGATTCGCATCTAAAACTCATAGCCTCACTGAAATAAAAGATCGAATAAACTTACAACGGAAAGGAGTTTTGTCAAACGGGATTGCTAAGGATAAAAACCTAACAGAACTCATTTGAAATCAAGAAAAATCCAAACCCCAGAACCCATTTGAAATCAAGAACATTAAGCCCTCTACTTGAGGATTTTTTTAAGGTGGAAAAGTTTGACCCAATTGGATTTTACAATCTTTTCTACAGCAAAATGAATAAATAAATAAAAATGCTTGCTAGTATGTGCATAGAAAATAGTACAAAGAGAAGACCATAGAAACAATAACTCAAAGAAATTTATATAAAGTTTGGAAACTTAGGAGAGAAAAAAAATGATTATTTAAGTTACAAGAGAAAAGAAAAGAAATGATTGATTTCTCTCCTTCTTGTTTGGATAAGTAAGAAATAAAAGAAAATAAATGATTGTGATTTCTCTTCTTCTTGTTTCGTTAGATTTCATAAGAGAAAAGAAAAGAAACTGTTTTATGTTATATTACCAAAATAACCTTTTTATATTTTGAAGACATGGGTGTCACTTATTTTATTTCTTTTATTTTCATAGGGACAAAATTGATATTTTGAAAATATAAGAATCTATTGGTTTCTTTTCTCTCCCAATCTCTTCACTTTTGGAAAGATTGAAAATGAGGGTTATAAGATAAATGAATTTCTCTATGTTTCTCTCAATTTCTCCCAATTTCCCTCCATTTAAGTTATCCAAACAAGTAAAATAAATACATATCTGACATTTTCTTTTCTTTTCTTTTCTTTTCTTTCCAAATCATTCAATCCAAACATAAACCCTAAACCCTAAACCCTAAACCTTAAACCTATAGTGATCTCCAAAATCACAATTTCATACTAATAAAAATCAGACATTACAGAAAATAGGGCAAAAAAAGTAAACCAGAACCTAAAACAATTAGGGTTTTAACTTACAACAATTAGGGAAAATATTGTTCAATTAAAATGTTAGAGAGAGAGAGAGAGAGAGTGAGAGAGAGAGAGATGATGACTCACGGGCGATGGCAGACGAAAATGGTAGATGGAGGAGGGAGGTGGTGATGGATCGAACTCGGAAAAGAGAGAAACTTTCCCACTGTCTTTAGGTACAGAGAGAGATCGGTCTGAGTGGGAAAATTTTAGGAGGGAACGCGACAGAGGGAGGGAATTATAACACTAGAAAAATTAAATTAAATAAGAGTGCTGCAGTTAGCTCCTCATGAATTATTTTGGACCTCTCAATTTTTAGTTTTTTTTATTACAATAATAATCTCAAATAAAATTCCATTACATCATGAATTAGGGTTTATGAGAATACTTACCTCCATCACCACCTATCCTGTAACGAGTTGAATCAAATTGAATTTTGCCCTTATTATTATTGTTGTGGTGTCGTGAACCATTCTATTTAAATTGGTGAAAATAAATTGAATTACTTCTTGATTTCGACTTCGTAAGGCCCGCTTGGCAAAATTATTATTTTTTAGTTTTAGTTATAGTGATTCTTGGGTCTTGAGTAATAAATGAGATATAAATTCAATTTTTGGGTTTTATTTGATTTGCCCATACTTAATCATTTTGGTTCATATTGAATTATGTGAATGGTAGGGACTACCTTAAGTCTTTTAAAATTTATTTATATTTTAATCTCAGTTGGAGATTTATTTTAAATTATTAAACTCCATTCATTTTGGACTCAATTGATTGAATCATGATTTGTTTGTAATCATGTATTATTGTTGTTGTTATTATTATTATTTATTTTATAATCTTGAAAGAGTTACAAATATTTATGGTGTGCACCATCAAACGAAATATATTTTGTGGTCAGAAAATATTATATCATTTTTGTCATTAATGATGTTAAAATATACTTTTAATTGATATATATATATATAGATGTATATATATAGATAGATATTTGTATTGAAGAAAAAAAAAAAACCAATTTTGAAAGCAATAACACGTGGGTCCTCTCTATCTCCTCCCTTATTTCCTTTCTTTTTCATTTGTTCTGGCAGAACACGTTTCCCCCTGTTTTCTCCATTCTCTCTCTTTGGTCTCTCCCAACTCTCAATTTTTTTTTTCTCTCTCTCTCTCTCTCCCCAAATTTTTTTTGTTACATTTATCACATAAAATCTTTGATCTACCAAAATCTATTAGGTTTTAGACCATAGTTCTTAAGATCAAAGTGAAGAGCTTGGTGAGAGCAACGTTTTGATCGGTGGAGATCGAAATCCAACAAAGTCGAAAATTGGGATTTTTTTGCTTGTTTCCTCTTCTAGCTTGAGGTAAGGATTTTTCCTACACTTCTTTATTTACTTTTACTTGATTATATGGAATTTAGAGTTGTATATAATTTAATTAGAATTTTTGGAAAATTTGTGATTTATTTGCTTAAAAGGGAAATTTTGAGAAAAATAAAGAGTTGATGCCCAAATTATAAAAGTGTAAACTTGGAATATGTTTGTAAGGTTATGAAAGAGTTATGTTTTAAATTTGAACAAAAACGGACTTCGATTCGATTGGTTTTGAAATTTTTACTGGTTTGCGACCAAAATAGCATTTTTAAAGAAAACAAAGGAATTGCGTTTAACTTTTGGGACTTTTGATCAAAATGGGATGTCATAGTTGAATAATGCTTGGAGAATGAGTTTGGAAAGAAAATGATGTTTTCTTGGGCATTAACTGTAACGACCCTATCGCGTACAATGATTAGTATTTGATTAATCAAGAGGATTTGAAATTAATTGCCGAGTATTATAATTTAATTTGGGATTTATGAGATTTGTGGGATCCGACTCATATATGATTCTATTAAAGAGTTATTTTGGAATTAGAAATTAAGGGTCCAAATGGCTTAAGGAAGTGAAGTTAAAAAGTTGAATCAATTTAATCTTAATTATGGATCCATTTGGGAGTTTAATTAAATATTCGATTCAGTTTAGTAAAAATTGAGATTTGATTAATTAGGTCCTAATTGGAGTTGATTAAGTCATGAGGATTGAGAATTGTGGTTATTATAAGTTAAATTTAATTATGAGGTGTCTAATTTGAATGTGTAATTTATTGACGAAGATTCGGTGTCTGATAAAAAATTGAAGGCCTAAATGATTTGGGGAATCAAAATTGGAGGAGTAAATAATCTAGGAAACCAAAATTGAGGATAGAAATAAGTTTAATTTAATATTTGGAGCCTTTTGGGAGTCTGATTAAAAATCTGATTCGCATCGGTAAATTTAAATATATTTAATTAGGCTCTAATAGAAGTTAATTAGATTAATTAAATTATGAGAGATTTATGATTTGTTATAATTAATTTAATTATGTGTTGATTAAGATTTAGTAAGATTAAGTGACGCTTAATTAATTTATTCCTAGATATAAATTGAGTTATGGACTAGATTAGTATTGGGGGTGTATTGAGAAATCTATGTGTAGGTGTGTGTGTGTGAACTTGATGTGCTGGAAATCAAGAAGGGAGTGCACGTGTGCTGTGTTGAAGACAAAACAAAAGTGAGGTGTGTGTATGTGAGTGTATAACCGGGTGAAGCTTAAAGAAGAAAACACAAAAACAAGGGAAAGGAAGAGGCCCTGTTTTGTAGCCAAGAAAAGAGAGGGAGAGAGAGTTGCTGGTAGGATCAACAAAAAAAAAAAAGAGGGAAGAAAAGCAAGAGAAGTCCAAGAAAATTTAAAGGAAGGCTCAAGTGTTTGAAAGGAACCCAAGGAGAATTAGAAGGAATTCAACTAAGGTATGAAATTTATATTAAATGTGTAGAATTTTTACATTATACTTGAAATTAAGGATGAAATTGGAATCAATAGTAAGAAGATGAAGAAAAATTAGCTTAGGTTTGGGATTATGGAAATTAAATTGAAATAGGTTGCATGCATGTGGAATATTATGGAAATTAAGTTGAAAATTAATTAGTTGAGTTTGATTTTACTAAATTTGAGATCCATCCTTGCATGCATGCTAGAATTTCAAAGTTTAGATTTAATTCATGTGTAAAAAGATTTATGAGATTAAATTTGGGTTAGGTATGAAGAAAAATTAATTAAATCTAAATTGGGTTAAATCAAGAAATAAATTATGATTTACAATTTGACAATCTAGAGTTGGCTTAATTTTGAAATGAAATTTCATACATGCATTGTGGATTTTCAAGATTTTAGAACTTAATCCATATTTCAAAGCTTGTGAGTCTGGGATTGAGTTTTGATATTAATTAAAGAGTCAAATTATAATTTGAGCTTGATAATGTAGAATTAGTTGGATTTTGACAAGTGTTTTATACATGCATCATAGATTATGAAAATTTTGGATTGATTCAATCTCATATTTTGAAGAGAAAAAGGGAATGTTTTATAAACATCTAGATTATGGAAAGTTAGAATTAATCCTAATACTAAATAAAGTGTTGATTTAATAATTAGATTTTGATCCATACTTGTAATTTGAGATTTTATTTAAATTAAACATATTTTGGGACATCTATGGTTATGAATTAAATTGAGGTTATAAATTAAGTTAAGTTTTAGATTATGGAAATTAGTTGGAAAATTTATAAAAAGTTTCATGACTTCAATTTCATGATTTCAAGAAAAATAGAAAGAATTTGACACCAATTTGATGTAACTAAAAAGAAAATGAGAGATTGGAGCTATGTTAAATTTATGAAGTTCAATTTAGAGAATAATCACTTTGGATTTGGGATTTGGCTTGATATGGGGGAAATGAATTAAAACTAAAATTGGCAATTGGGAAATGATTTTTGGATAAATGATTTTTGAATAAATGATTTAGCAAATTATGACTTTAATAAATGGTTCTCCATGTTTGTATACTAAGGTACATGTTTTGAGGCTTTAAATACCAAATTGGAACTTTAATTGCAATTTTTAGAATTTCAAAATTTTCGTTGTCCGCTCGAGCGAGGGAAGTCTCGCTCGAGCATGAAAATCGACCTCCCAGTAGTTTCTTCAAATTTTACAGTCCGCTCGAGCGACCAAAGTGGCGCTCGAGCGAAGACCCATTTCCAGCACATTTTGGAAAGTTGCATTTAGTTCATATTTTTTTATCCTCATCTCTTTCCAATGCATTCTAGACAGGATTTATGACTCAATAAAGATTAATAGGCTACTAATCACCATAGATTAGCTAGTTAAAGAATGAATCATTGATCTCGTGGTAATTATTTAAGAAGCCAAGTAAAGGATCAATCTATTTGGAAAAGAGGGACTTAGTAATAAAAGAATATGTGAAGTAAGAACCCGATTTATTTAAACGAGAAAGAATAAACGTAGTAGAACTTCGGACTATAAAGACTAGAAAGGACAAGTTTAATCAAAGGAGTAATATTGTATTTCAATGTGTATATGTTATGTGCTTGTGTAGGTCACGCGCTATTGTCTGCCTGATTGTGATCTGCTTCTGCAACTATCTGTGAGTAATAACTTTGTAAAGTTATGTTCAATGTTAAATATTTTCTGAACATTATGACATGAAATGATTTGTCTTCTGAAATGCTACGCTATGTTTTGAAATGAATGAATGATTGTCCAAGATTCTGAAAGTTATCCGTGGCATCCTTAGCACTACATGATATGCGTCCCTTTATGGGTCATCAGGTACCTTTATGGGTCATCAGGTCCCTTCATGGGTCATCAGAAACGTCTCTGTGCACATGAGTCATTAGAATGCCTTTAAGGCTGTCCCTTTATGGGTCATCAGATTTGTTAACGCTAATGGATGTACCACGTATGATTATATGCAAAATCTGAATATGGAAATGATTATGAAAATGATTGCGAAAATGATTTGGAATCTGAATATGCGTAAGACTCGGCTTTTGATGAGAATTTGATTTCTAACTCTGTGATGGACATCATTCATTAAACCCTTTACTCTGTTATTATTCACTGGGCTATGGCTCACTGTATTATTTATGTATGTAGGTGACCAGGCGCGTGACCAGGCTTAGAGGCATCTGTCTAGAATCTGTTTTGTCAGCCAACCAATGTGCCTCCCATGGAGGTTCCGGATGTGTCAAGTGATTATTGCTAAGTAATTTAAAGTTTAAGTTCTGTTTTCTTGTTTGGTTAAACAAGTCTTGTGTATTTTGTAAATAGGGCTAAGTTCCTTTTTGGTCTAATCTGTGTATATATGATGACTTAAAGATAATGTGTATATATGTATATAAAAAGTTTAAAATTTTTCTGTCTCATATAAGTCTACACAGCTCAATGGACGTTGTATATTATTATTTGCTTCCGTTAGCCCCTAATATTATGTTAATATGTCTCAGAGGCCGTAGGTAATCTCAGGATTACTGGCCGGTTACGATGCTAAACCTATAGGGGCTGGTTTGGGTCGTGACATTAACGGTATTGTTTTGCTTAATGTATCTGTTGGAATAAAACCAACACGGTTAGAAATGGACCTTGAGAGGTTACCAGACATGATTGTGATATGAAAACTAGTGTAGTTGTTCATATGTAGAATAGATTGTATTTATTGAAATTTTTGGAATTTAATTATTTAAATATCTGTTTAGAAATATCTGTTTTGGGCTATCGGTGGAGGATAACCATGAGTATTGTAGAAATGCTTGAGACTTAGTTAAATTGAACCACATTCCTCATTTGTTGCATTGAACATTGAATGACATTCATTTCATTGGAAATGTATCTGTTTTTGAGAAATGTTTGGAAATGTATCTGTTTGCAAAAAGATGAATATTTGGTGAATCTAGGTAGGGGGTGTAGAACCGCGCAGTTAGGTGTCGAGCCATCCAGTTTACTGGTAAAAATGACAGTGGTAGTGCATTAGGGCCTACTTGCAGACATTTACCTAGAGATTCATAGAACTTGTATTCATGCAACATATATGATTTAAAATGGAAATGATTTTATATATGTTGTTGCATCTCAGCATTGCATGCTTTATAAAAAGAGAGATAAACTGTTTTATCATGAGCATGGCATGAGCATACTCCTCTTTAGTCTTGTTATGATCCATATGTTGTGTAGTATATCTCTACTGGGCTGTGGCTCACCTTATAAGGGAAACTATTTCAGGTACAAGTGCTATGCCTCTGCCAAGGCACTGATTTGGGAGGACTCGGAGCTGAGGCTTCATTTTTGTTTTATGGTTATTTGTTGAATGTAAGCCCAGGGCTGTATTACGTTGAGTTGAAACTCCATTTTTTGTAACCAAGAATGTTCTTGGATAAATTTGTAAGCCTGTAGGGCACTTATTATCTGTTTGGCGTCCATTTCATACTTGTTGTAAAATGCATGCTTGGGATTGGAACTGGGGCATTGAGATGTGAACAACATATATTTGGCATTTGGGATTAAATGGAAATGGATGTATGGAATTGTTAGCTAGATATATGTATTTGTTTATCAAGTGGGTTTGTTGTATAAATAGATACACCCTGCTCAATTTTTTTCGGGGCGTTACAATTTAGTATTAGAGCTACCGGGTTTGAATACTTGGGCTCGTGGGAAGTGATTTTTACCACAGTGGGTTCATTTCGCTAGTGAGGAAAGTTGCATATTTTATGTGTTATGTGATAACTTGTTATGTGACTATGTGTGTATAGGGTTAAACTTCTGAGATGTGATTTGCGTCCATGAAATTCTTTGAGATCCTTTTAGAAAAGCACCTGATCAATGTTATTTCTATTTGGAAGTCTTTGAATGTTTGTGGAATGAGTTAATATCTTGGAGGGGTAACTCGTATATGCTCTATGTGACTATGTGCTTATATGGTTTGCCTTATGTGATGTAGATACATGTGTAGGTTTATGTTTAATTCGTATGCAGCATGTTAGAACTAGTGTGGAGTACTTACTTCTGAGCTAAATTCTGTCTCTTATATAAGATGTCATAAAGCGGAAGAGGCCGTAATAAAGGCACTTGGGGTGCCCAGGATGTTCTTATGTAGGCGGATACCTTTTCCTCAAGAAGAAGGTGTAAGCTAGAGTAATATGGCCGGATGATTGGTTAAGATGTTGTGGAATTAGTATTAAAGCGTAGATTAACCGATTTGTATGATTGTGGATGTAAATGTGACCTTAAAATAATAGAGTTTGTGTTGTGTAGCGACTGGTTTGTTGTTATGAGGAGTTAATTATTTTTCAATTTTATATCAAGTTTGTAGAAGTGGACTAGATGAAAAAAAATCTTAGAAGTAGAGTGAGTTAGAGATTAACCTTATTCTAATAGTTTGGTTTGGTTGTGACTTTAATAATGATTAAAGTAATCTAAGATAATATGGTTTGGATTGTTGACATTAGAACACGTAAAACTAGTTCTAAATTTTCTTGGGATAGACGAAGTTAGTTGTAGTTGGATTGTTTCACTTGGTTGATGGACTACTTGTGAGGTTACTGATAGGCCTTAGGCCAATTATTTTGTATGTGTTTGGAAATAAACATAGTCTTAGCATGATACAAATTATATCGTGTAGTAAGAGATGTGTTTCTTAGAGAGTTTGTTTTATTCATAATTTTGCTACAAATCCTAAGAGGAAAAATGAGATAAACAATTTTGAAATAGATTGGAATGAGATTAAATTTGATTTGGGTTACGCTATTTGATGGGATTATTAGTAGTAACAACATTGACTCGTGAGTCGATATTTCAGAACATGTAGGCGAGTTCCGAGTGCCTTCGAGATTGGTGGAGTCCATTGTCTCAAAGTTAGCTGTTGATGTTCTCGAGTGCAATAAATGAGTGTTGAAGGACATGATGTGATGGATGTTATGGAGTTGTGTTAGCAACCAATGTTCTTAGAGGAAACTTTTAAGATTACTTTTTGAGGATATTATAATTTTAAAGTAGGTGCTCTAGGATAATTAGTATGGTGGTAATTTGAGTATTTCCATGGGAATTTATGCTTGACCCATCGAGAGTGATTGATGTTAACTTTTATAGTTACTTTTATGTATGAGTTAGAAATTGTGAAGATGGAAGGTATAAGAGAGTGTTTTGGATTAAATTTGGTGTGTGTTGTGATAGTGTGGTTCATGCAATGGAAATGGAGATTATTTTGTATCCTTTATCCTTTAGCTACAAGATTGTTTTGTATCCTTGGAGTAAGAGTTGTGAATCCCTTATATTGATCTTTTATTTTGCTATAAGTGTGGTAAGAATTCGTGTTGTTGGTATGTTGGTCTAATTTTACCATTGAGTTCAATTTGATGAGTATATTTGACCTTAAGTGGTAAGTGTTTCTTAATTAAAATGTATTTAGTTTTGCCTAACAAATTAAGAATCCTAGGATAAGATTGCAGATAACTAAGTATTGCTAGCTGACTGTTCAATGTGAGGTGTATAAATTTGAACAGGAAGATGTTTCAAGTAATAATAAAAAAGGGGTGGTTTAAAAAATAAAAAAGACTATAGTTTTGGCCAGTTAATCTATGACGTTAGGAGGAGTGAACTAGATACAAACATAACCTTTGGCATTATTTGCATGCAATGGCTACTCTCACACAAACTTGTATTCCCATGATTGCCAGGCCAGGGATTTCACCATTGAACCAAGCAATGCTGCTTGAATGGTTTGAAAAGTACAAAACTTTGAAAGTAAAAGAAAGAGGGAAAATTTAAGAGGAAGTGGCACAAAGAGAGAATTAAATCCATGCACATACAAAGAAAAGTAATGGCCACAATATGAAGCCTTTGTTAACATAACAAACCATACTAAAATTTTATTGGCAAGAAAATATTTACTATAAAAATTATGAGTCTGTAAATAAAAATAGATTCTCCAGTTTGGCAAAAACAAGCAAAATGTACCCACTTGGATCTGAATTGATTCTTCAGGTGTTAAGAGCATTGGCTTTCCATCAACCGGTGATTGCAATAAGATAATTAAGCCTCAGTTACTAGCAACATAAAAAACAGAGGTGAATTCCCATACTTGGTAAGTTTAAGAGTGAGAACTAATAAAACAAGAAGAAGAAAATAAAATAAAAAATAAAAACTCATAAAAGTTGTAACTAATACAACAATAACTAAGTAATTGAGCACTGATGAGAATGCTTTCTACTATAACAAATGCATATTTGCTAGCACCAGATACAACACATAATGATGAAAAAAATCATAACCACAAGACAACTTTCCTGAATCCTAAAATAACCAAAAGTATCTCAAGGAAAATAACCTTTCAATGTGTTTCATTAATCAAAACATAGTTAGGGTATATCCATCCCTTAACTCATTGACCTGGTTCCCAGTTCGCTCAAAAGCTCATGCAAAGGAAGACAAAGAATAAATACATGCAAGCTCATGATGCATTTGTTTGCAGGCAATCATGTAGTTGACTACAAGACTAACAATTGGAAAAGAACATTACACAAAATCATGTAAACAAAAAATGGCTAGAACCCAACGTAGTCTCATCTCTCTCTCTCTCTCTCTCTCTCTATATGTATATATGGTATTGGTCCTACCATGACTTAAATCACATTCTCAGACTAGAGAACTTGAGCTTTTACCCTTGGAACAATACTCTAACTACATCGGTTAGTTGCTAAAAATAAACATAAAAGATTTTATCCTAAGCGACCCACCCATCCCAGGATGTGAAAAAAGCCAACAAACTATACAAAAAAGTCAAATATTCCCCTTTCTCTCTATTTGCACATTTTTCATAAAAGGCCAAAAAGTCATCCCAAACATACTAGTTTTTTCTTACCTCATATCTTAGCCAAAAAGTTATTAAAATAGCATGTTCCCAAACAATACCTAAATGGTTGTGATGCTCTAGTATAACTAAATTTACTAATAGATTTGTCAGCATAACAAGTTTGGAGCAGCATGAAGTCATATATATGTATTTACAGATTTACATGTAAGTAGCTGTTCAAAAAAAAAAAAAAAAAAAAAAAAAAAAAAAAAAACTTACATGTATGTATAGTATAACTAAATTTACTGATATACATTAGTCAACATTAGAAGTTTAAAGCAGCATGAATCATATAAGTGTATATGCAGATTTGGATGTATGTATGTATAAACAGATATTTATTTATAAGAAAAAATTATCCACAAGCTTGGTTAACATAATACAAGTACATCAACATTAATATCATAATAAACAGTGGCTAAACCAGTAAATACAAAGAAAAAGTACCTGAAATGTGACACCTTTTTCAGTAATTTCAGCCAAATGCAATAATGAGACCTGGAATCATCAACAAAAAATATGCTTATTGCATTTATTATCACTGCTCAAACCTATTGGCAGAATAAAATCCATAAAGATTGAATCACCAAGGCAACGAACTTTATAGCATGAAACCATCACAAGCAATGTTTAAACATTTTGAGTTTACCAAAAACTGCCATACTTTTTAGTTCTGACAACTAATCATGGAAGTATGAAACACTTGCTGCAACTTGTGGCACTGCATCTCATAACTATAATATCTATCACTCAAAACAACTATAAATAAATATTATAAAATGGGTCCATTCGCATGGTTTTCTTTGTTGCAAACTTGCAATACTAACAATTCAAGCTCAAAGCTGCATATGTTTCCAATTTTGAGTGATCATCTACATCTTCTAAAAATTTCTACTCCATCCAGTATGTCACATGAAGATGTAAGGGCAATAATCTCATTGATTTTTTTTTTTCTTTTCCCCAAGGTCCCCTTGATGAAGAAAACATGACAGCTTTCTAAAGTAATTTCATATACATTTACAATAATACAGTGTTGAGGCAGTGCAGCACGCACATGATCCATAAGGCATAGTAACAGGACTTTAATTCAAACATTTGGCATCCACATCCTGTACACCAAATAACAAGGTTCAGAAGACAAGGCAGGGACATGATACACATGAAGCAATGCAGCATGTATGTAGCCCAGAATGCATGCTGGGAAAACGTCAAATTCAATTTTTAGCATCATGTAAACCAAACAAAACAGATCAAGAGTCAAAGCAGGGACATGACACAATGAGCAAATGTGTTCCCCCAAGTAACTCAACTAAATAAGAACACTATGAGCAAATTTGTACATAGCATGTAAAATTAGTCTATGTCAACTTGCAGCTAATAAATTTACTCCTCAGAAAATTTGTGCATTGCCAGTCAAAATATCCTCAAGGCATTACCTGAGTCACATATGATGAGCTTTCTGCCAGGAACTTGACATACTCCTGTTTTTTTAAATCAAAAATTAACTTTTCATGGTCCAATAATGCTTGTTCTCTCTGCATATCTTTCGGTATTCTTTCTTTTTTTCCATTTCATCTCCTTTATTTGCTTTTCCGTTTCAGAATAGTTGAAAGGTAGATTTGACGTCCCGCAACTTTTAGGGAATTTCACATCAATGTCTTCCCTTCAATGAGATAGATTCAAAAGGAAAGATGCACCAACAGGGAAAAGTATCAAAATTATAGTTAGAATTTCACAACTACATCAAGATAAAGACATACAAATTTGATTTGATGACAGTACAAAGATAATAGACATCTAGTCCACGAGCCAAGCCAATGATGCAAGGAAAAAAGTTTCAGAGCAATTTTCACTGATAGAACCGTTAGATAAAATTCTACACTTTGCCATGCTTTGCTTAGTGATCAAATGTATTATTAGAATTATTTAACTTTGACCTTGTCCTCCATCCCAAATAGGGGATGGGTCCAAAAGGGTGTTTTACACTAAGTAGTTCCTCAGAGACATTTTATCAAATAGTTTGAAGGCAAGAAAAACATACATATATATAGGCAAATTGGTACAAACGTATACACATCATTTCATATACACATACAAATAGGTACAAACATATAAATCTACAAATTCAACAAAAGTTCATAGTTTCCTCTACAATGTGCAAATGATTATTAGTATCTTCAAGATTCCAAGTATTCTAGTGACATCTTCCTTCATGAGCTTCTTCTTCAAATCCTTACAATACATCAAACTTAGAGCCTCAATGTAAACTTCAACATCATCACAGTCAGCAATCTCGACAATGTAGGGGTTAAAAGTTCGCTGTTGCTTCGACCACCGATCGGAAAGCTTAACCGCGAAGAATCGGCTGTGAGCAACCAAGATCCGCCGAGAGAGAGATTGATCTGATTCGGGGGGGGGGGGGGGGGGGAGGATCGAAGAACTTAACTAATTAAAATACTTGTTTCAGATCTCCTTGAATATTGACGACGACCGAGTACTGATCTCCCTGGAGACGGTGGTGGTGCAGTGAAATCTCCCTTTTTGTAGTGGCTCCTTTCGAAATCTCTCCTATGGCTGAAATAGGAAGTTTGGGGCCAACACTGTTGATGAAGATTGGGATGGCGGAGAGAGGAGTGAGGAAGAGAGAAAATGAAGACAGTAATAAGGCTCCGTTTGTTTTGGGCTATAGTAAGGGTATTGGGACTAGTAATACCAGGGCATGTTTGATTGGGTGGATTAGAGAATGGATTGGGTGGGCCCAATTATCCTATGTTTGTTTTAACATTTTGGTTTAGGATTATTAATCCAATGGATAATTAATCCAACAAATTCGTAGGATTATTAGTAATGGTGTAGGAGTGGGATTATTAATCCAATGGATATTAATCCAATTGGATAGTGAATACTACACTAATTTAATAGGATTATTAATACTTCACTATTAGTCTTGTGAATCAAACATGACCCCAAGGTATTACTAATGCCCTTGTTTGTTTGGAGAGTTAGCCTTGGGACTATTAGTCCCTTGGTATTACTAATACCCTTGGAAGGGGGATTGGTAAGGAGGAGGTAGAGATGGTATTAGAAAATAGTGAGGGGATTAGAAATTTTTTTATTTTTTATATATTGGGATTTTTTTTAAAATATAATTTTTAATTTTTTATATTTTTTTATTTGTTTTATTATTTTATATAAAAATAATTTAACAATTCCTCATTATTAATCCCCTCGCTATCAATCCCCTAACTATTAATTCCCTCACTATCAATCCCCTCACTAACAATCCCCTCACTATTAATCCCCTCACTATCAATCCCCTCCATTCTATCTCCCAAAACAAACGGGGCCTAAGGGGTTTGGGGTTGGGTCTGCGACAGGGAATTGAGGAGAGAGAGAGAGAGAGAGAGAGAGAGAGAGAGAGAGAGAGAGAGAGAGAGAGAGAGAGAGATAATTGGAGGAGGGCAGATGCGAGAGAGACAGAGAGTCACAGAGTGAGAAACTTGGGCTTGTTTGGTTTGTTTTTGGGAGAGTTGTTTTTGAAAAAAATTTGGAAAAGTTGTTTTAGAAATTTTTTTGGTTTGTTTGGTTGTATATTTTGAGAGATAAATTTTTTGTGGGAGTTTGGAATGATTTGATATTTTGGAAGAATTTAGTAGATGTGTGTGAGAGAAAAAGTGATTGAGAAGGAGAGAGGAGAGAGAAAAAGTGATTGATTGATGTGTAAGAAAGAGAAAGTGATTTTGGAAATTTTTTGAGAAAAATCTCAACCAACATTTTTGGAATTTTTTTTTCTAACTCATCTCTCAAATTCAAACCAAACAAGCCCTTGTTTCTAAGCCCTGACTCACTTGTGTGTTTGAAATCCCTCCAGAGTTCACTACAAGAAAATGCAGAAATGGCGACTAAAAAAATTATTTTCGTCGCTGAAAGTGCCATTTTCGATGACTAAAGTGGAATTAGTAGCCAAAAGTGAAGACTTTTGGCGGCTAAAACAATTTAGTAGCCAAATTTATAGTTATTGGCGACTAAAAATCAATTTAGTCGCCAAATGTATAGTTATTGGCAACTAAAAATCAATTTAGTCGCCGATTATATGGGTTTTACCGACTAAAGGTTTTTTAGTAGCCAAAAGTGACGGTTTTTGGCGACTAAAATAATTTAGTAGCCAAAAGTATAGGTTTTGGCGACTAAAAAACAGTTTGGTCGCCGATTATACGTGTTTTGGCGACTAAAAACAGTTTGGTCGCTAAAAGTGAAGCTTTTTGGCTATTAAAAAAAATTTAGTAGCTAAAAACAGCCAATTGGCGACTAAAATTCAGTTTAGTAGCCAAAAGGGGATGTTTTGGCGACTAAAAACATGTTTAGTCGCCAAAACTGTTTATTTTTAGGCGGAACTTATTTTTTTAGCGACTAAAAAATAATTAGTAGCCCAAAATTACAAAATTGGCGACTAAATAATGGATTTAGTCGCCAAAAGTGGCCTCAATTTTTTTTAGTAATTAATTTATTTTTTACATAAATTATATTGAATAAAAATAATTATATTTATATATATATAGTTTTATATTAATACGGGTCAATATACTATATAAATAATATATATTGCATATATATTTATGTGGTGTTGTAGTGGCATAGTGGAGGGAGTGTAGTGTGTTGCTAAAGGTTTAGAATGTGGGACTGGTGGTTGGTGGTTCGAATCTTAGAAAAAGCAAAAAAGTTGGTATTTTTTTTTTCTTCACGGAAGCACCTTTGGCGACTAAACGGTTTAGTCGGCGATTCAGTGAGTATTGGCGACTAAAGGATTAGTCGCTAAATGTATGATTTTCAAAAGTGTAAATCACTATTGGCGACTAAAACTTTGGTCGCTAAAGACCTGTTTTTTGCCGACTAAAAAAGTTTTAGTCGCCAATACCTCCGGCGACCATGTATTCGCGACAAAAGCGGCGACTAAAAATTTTTGTCAGGGAAACTAAAAAGTCGACTTTTGGCGACTAAAAATGGACTTTTGAGTTGCCAAAGGTGATTTTTCTTGTAGTGGTTCCTCACCAAATTAATTTAAAAATCCCTCCAAAATTTGGAGTCTAGCGTCCAAAATTTTTAATTATAATTAGCAACTGAAATTTAATAGCTAAAAATTAAATAAATACCGATTAAATTATTTTTAGTAGTTAAAGATTGCACATTTAGGGACCAATTTTATTTTTTGTAGTCCAAAGCATTATTTTCGACGACTAAAACTCAATTAGTCGTCAAAAATAAAATAAATACTAACTAAATGTGTTTTGGTCACCACAAATGTATATTTTCTAACCAAATGAGGTAGTCAACAAATATTAAAATCAAATTATACTAGATATTTGGCGACTGAATTTTTTTTAGTTGGCAAAAGTTAGTATATGATGACTAAAATTTATTTAGTCGTTGAAAATAAATTTTTGGCGACCAAACTTTTGGTCGCTAAAGATAAAAAGTAAATTTTTATTTTTCATTCGGCAACTTAAGAATTTTAGTTGCCAAAGCTAACTATACAACTGGGCTCATCCTCCTTCTCCTCCACTGGTGCCTCCGTCGGATCCGAAACATCGTCGAGATCTGAATCAGATTTGAGTCCTCGTCTCGATTCCTGATCTCTCTCAACCTTCTCTCTACCACACCCCTCGACTAACTTTTTTTTGGTCGGAAAAAATAAATATACGACGACTAATTTTTTTTTGGTTGCTAAAAATAAGTTTTTGGTGACCCCAAAGATAAAAAAATAATTTTTTATTTTCCATTCGGCGACTAAATAGTTTTAGTAGCCGAAACTCAATATACGGTGACTAAAATATTTTTAGTCGCTGAAAATAAATTTTTGGCGACCAAAAGATAAAAAAATAATTTTTTGTTTTCCATTCGGCGACTAAATAGTTTTAGTAGCCAAAACTCAATATACGGCGACTAAAATATTTTTAGTTGCTAAAAATAAGTTTTTTGGAGACCAAAATTTTGTTCGCCAAAAGATAAAAAATAATTTTTTATTTTCCATTCGGCGACTACATTGTTTTAGTAGCCAAAACTCAGTATACAGCGACTAAAGCTAAAAATAAGTTTTTTGGTGACCAAAATTTTGGTCGCCAAAAGATAAAAAATAATTGTTTATTTTCCATTCAGCGACTACATTGTTTTAATAGCCAAAACTCAATATACGACGACTAAAATGTTTTTAGTCGCTAAAAATAAGTTTTGGTCGCCAAAAGATAAAAAATATTTTTTTATTTTCCATTCAGCGACTACATTGTTTTAGTAGCCAAAACTCAATATACGGTGACTAAAATATTTTTAGTCGCTAAAAATAAGTTTTTTGGCGACCAAAATTTTGGTCGCCAAAAGATAAAAAATAATTTTTTATTTTCCATTCGGCGACTACATTGTTTTAGTAGCCAAAACTCAATATACGGCGACTAAAATATTTTTTGTCGTTAAGGTGACTACATTGTTTTAGTAGCCAAAACTCAATATACGGCGACTAAAATATTTTTTGTCGTTAAAAATAAGTTTTTTGGCGACCAAAATTTTGGTCGCCAAAAGATAAAAATTAATTTTTTATTTTCCATTCGGCAACTACATTGTTTTAGTAGCCAAAACTCAATATATGGCGACTAAAATATTTTTTGTTGCTAAAAATAAGTTTTTTTTGGTCGCCAATTCCAGAACCAACTTATTTTTTATCTTCCGCGACCAACTTGTTTTTTGGTCGCCAAAATGTGACATTCCGCGACCAAATTTGTAGTTGGTTGCCAAAACCATACCACTGTTTGCGACCAACTCATTTTTTGGTCGCCAAAATATGACCTTTTGCGACCAACTCATATTTGGTCGCCAAAACTAATGATCATTCGCGACTAATTAATATTTAGTCGCCAAAAGGTAACTTTTAGCTACCAACTTTTATGTTGGTCGCGGAAAGTGGTCGCTAAAAGTGTAGATTCTTGTTCAATTAGATCCCCACTTCTATCGAATCTATTGATGTGGGGCATTTTAAACTTCTTTGGTAGTCTGACTAAAGCCTCAGTGTACCCATCTTCAATGTCCAGAATGGAATTGAAGCCTTGGGATTTTTTTAGCGCTTTCTCTGGCCTGGCAATTTTTATCATGGCTAGATCATCATTGACGTCAAAGGGAAGGAATTCCCTTAGGGTTGTGCCAAGGGCCTATAAGCTAAAGCCTATGGAAACACCTCTTGGGGATCTAGGACCTGGGGATTTTCTACTGGTAGAGGAGGATCAGGATTCGGCTGAGCAGTAGGGATTGGATGCACTGTAGATGCAGATGCCCTAGATGGGCGTTGCAGATTAGAGATGACTTCATCCTGTGCGGCTATTCGTTGATTTACGATATCCATGGTTCTCTAAACTGCTGCCATCATGGCAGCAAGTTCTTCTACGTTCTATGCCATCTTTGTTCTAGGTGGGTGAGATGGTGGTGAATTATGTGCACGAACAGGTGTCGGCGGAGCGCTCTGTACCGATGTTGATGCCTGTTCGTTCTTTCTTCGTCGAGTAACTGGCGAGAGAGAAACTAACACTGGCTGACCGTCAACAAAGTCTTGAGTTTTACATAGTCTGCGAGAACGAGTCCATACAACTTGAGGGATATCAGGTCTTTCTGAAGCTATGATGAAAAACTACCTAGCAAAAGCAAGAAAGAAAAAAAAAAAATCAAAAATTGGACAACACTTCGTCCCCAATTTTCAACAATCACAACACGCAGTTGAACTGTGATCCCCACTGAACTTTGTTCTCAAACTAACTGCTCATTTGTACCACTGATATAGACCACCCTGTACAGTTTCACTGTAAAAGCACATACCATGTAAAAGAACCAAAACACCCCTATGAGGGGGATCGGGTTACCCTGTCCTAGATTTTCACATGATCTAGGTTGCACTATTTCAAGCAAATGGTTTCATAACATCCTGTACGGGCGGCATCCTGTCCTAATTTGGAATAGTCACTAGAGCATACTATATGTATTAGGTCAAATAGTCATAGAGGGTACCTCAGCAAGACCACCTAATATACCTCTCACATCTAACACCGAGAAGTGAAAAGAGGATCATATGGTACAACGGTAATCCAGATTCAAGGGTTGTGTTCTCAACATGGCAGAGCCCATGACTGGTCAGCCTTTTGGCAAGCTTTTCAGGCAAGCCTCCGGCAAACCGTCCAGGGATAGCAGATGGAAAACACAGGGACTTAAGCGCACCGATGCAAATGCAATGCAAAGAATATATAAGTGTAGATAAAAATTCACATCATAATTTTCAAGTCAAGTTCTCTAAATCCCCAGCAGAGTCGCCAGAAACTGTAGCTTGGCTTTTCGCGCTCCCTTTCAGAAGAATGAATAGCCCTTACAGTTCGGACTCCACTAGTGTGGTTCTGAAGCTGATTTCACAAGTGCAATGTGAAATAGTGGAAACACAAAAAGAGGCCAAATCTGGCAATTTCTTTTGGAAAATCAATGTTTTGAATCAAATGCCAAAAATAGACTGCTTCACCAGATATCAGAGTCGCTACCTAAATATTTATTTTGGGGAATTTAGGAAACCCGTGACTCATGCCAAAGGTCATTAGTTCGTCGTTACCAAAGTGTCTTAGTTCGGGAACTTAGGTATGAGAGGGGAATGTCAATAATGAGCACCCCACTCACCCGATCAAAGATCAGCCTCTACTAATTATGATGTGATTTTTATGTACAATATATGTTCTTATGCTAAAGAGAACTAAAAAATAAATGATTGTGCTTTAGTATAAGAAAGTTTTTATGCCTTTGGTAGTGAACCTTCGAAGAGATTAAACCATTAAGCATGAGAAACATTTCTTTCTTATACTTGAACCACAATCTTAATTTTTCACAACTCTTTAATCAAAATAATCAAAGAATGGAGGGAGGTTGTAGAAATGATTATGCGGAGTTGATTAATTGGTTAATATAACACAACATAATATTTAAAACAAAATTATTGAAATAAATTAAACAAGCCTCCTAAATAGCATAAAATAGTGTTGAAATTAAGCTATAGAAGGTGTACAATCATAAAGACATTCAAGATAGTAAACAAGTATGAGGAAGGGTGGCTAACCCCCCCCTCCCCCCACTTTTTTAACTTCAAATCACATATTTTAGATGTTGAACAATAGCCCCAAAACAATCCCCAAATCAGCCCCAAAACAGTGGCAAAAATTGGCGAAAACAAGTGGGAAACACAAGGATTTAAACTAGTAGTAAGGTTCAAGCAAGAGGGATTAACCCTTCCACCTTTGGATAACTTTTAATCACAAGTTTCAGCCCTCAAAACAGTGCAAAAATAATATGAAAACACAAGAAAAAGATGAACAAAGATTGAAATAAAAGCAAGAAAGCTTTACCTCCAGTAGAGAAGGTGTTCTTGTTGTAAATCAAACTTGATTCCAAAGCACCCTCAAGTTTGAGTATGATTTTCAATTCTCAAAAACAAGTTCAAGTTCAAGCTCTTGTATGGTATATATGGATGATATGAGAGCTTCAAGGCTATGGAAGAACAAAGATGAACTCAACTATTGTATAGTTCTCACCTCTCTTTGATATTTCTTTTGAATATTTCTATATTTGATCTTTGTAACTAATATCTCTAATTGATGATAATAATATCTAACCCATCATACAGCAATTTCAGCCTTGTATTTATAGGCCTCGAACTGCTGTTGCTCAAATATCAGCACATTTGGGCAGCTGGCAGATTGATATACAATCTTTCTGAGAAGTCAAGAGGTCCAGCCGAACCTTGGTGTCTCCGGCCGGATACCACTGAGGTCCGGCCGGACTTTAGTGTATTTCCACTATTTCTTACTTTCAGATTCAATACATGTTGGTACAAGGTGCAATACTGAAATTCTGGGGTAGAAATACAGTGGGTATAGCAGGTTGGAATTGTTTAGAGCTCGAACTCGGATTCTTTTATTGAGAATTTAAACCACTGACTCAATGTAATCGTCATCATCGAGTGCTCGGAATAAAGCGCCTAAGTCTTACGAGCGGTCAAAATTGTGGTGTCTACAAATGCACAAGATCATTTTTTTACCCTAGCTCAGTTTTGTATATTTGCTTTGTTATATGTTATTGAATTATATGCAAGAAATTTGATTATGCTTCCTTGTGGCATTTGAGTTTGACTATCATATTTTCACGGGTCCAACTATAGTTCAAAACTAGTGGTTTTAGACACCATACCCAAAAAAATTGGTAAGAACCACCATACCCAATAAGGTTTGTAGCTATGGCATATACGGTAGTTTCCTTTTTTGGGTATGAGCAAATTTTTCTCTCCACTACTAAAACCTGCCCACAGCATTGATCTTGAATTGTCGCATCCCTAGGCTTCTGAATTACGACATTCTTGTCGTGGTTTAAACTGCCCAACGATGCCTGCAAAGCATAAACAAGGCAACTAGTGAATTATAATCCATTTCTTTCTTCCTAGATTTTGTTTTCTTCTAGCCCTTCAAGAAATAGTCATTGAAAATCAATGATAGACATGAAAAGGCTAGAAAAGGATTTATTTTGCAAGAATTAAATGATAACTAGAGCAATGCAAATCCTAATGAGTTAATCCGCAATTCCCATGTTGTTGGTGTCACTTGAGATATTTATTAATTCAAAAGATCATATGTATCATGATTCATGATGACACAGGAATTTTAAATGTTGAAATCATTTGAGAAAATTCAAGATTATGGTTGTTAATCCGATTGGTTTATCATATGTAAAGTAAAGCAGGATAAGACAGAGCATTTAGAGTTAATTTTTGCACTCTTGTCAAAATTGTTAAATCATTTAGTGTTAACTTGCAGTTAAGACAAAAAGAACGAAAACATTGAGAAATACAGAAGGCTTCAGGCTCTCACTTGAAAATTAACTAGGAACGCAATATTGATATACTGACAGCCACAACCATCACTGAAATTAAGCTTTAGGACAACTTTCAACGGCCTTGTTTTAAGCGTTTCCTTGTTGTATCAATAGACATGATAAAAACAAAAATCAGAGAAGCATGGTAAATTATATATACAGGTCAGTACAATAGGCTATTGATGGGATTAAGCTTATACATTTAATACTCTGTCATTCAGTATTTTGTAGGGGCTTAGAGCTTTTAAATGACATGCTTTTTTAATCATATGTTGTATGTTTCCATTTTCTTTTTCTGGGTTTATTTTCTACTGAGTTTGAAATTCATATGTAAACAGGTATGTCTACAAGAGGCCGAGGACGAGCAGTGTATGGAGTTTCAATTTTAGCGAAGAGGATAAAGCAACATTGATTGCATACCTTCAAGTAAGTGGTACATTTTGCTGGAAGTTTCAATTTTTGTTTGTTTATATGAAGTTTCAATGGCGCTCACATGCAGTAACATAAAGACAGGTTTTTTTTCTTTTATTCTTTATATATATAGTCTGTTGTCTGTTTTTGTGCTCTTCAGATTGAGAACTAGAGTGTGTAGCTTCACCAAGTATTAATCCTAAATAAGTAAATGTAACTTCGTTTCTTCTTTGATTGGCAGGAATGCAAACACAAGTGCATTGTGAGATGATTTGTAGAGATTCTATTTCTTGGAATTCTCTAATAGCTGGTTATTTTGAGAATGGGATTCTAAGAATGGGATTTTTTGTGAGGCCATTGTAATGTTTTCATAGATGCGTGATTTCTTGATACAGCCTGATAAATATACTCTTGCTAGCATTCTTTGTTGAATTTTTGGTGTTGTTGAATTTTAATTTGGAGACGAACAAATGGTTTGGAGATATGTTTGATATTTTTTGTTTGGTTGTTGAGCATGTTTTGATTAATAAATATCTTTTGATTAAGCCTAATAGATATCTTTTGATTAAGCCTCTTTGAATGTTGAAAAATCTAGAAATCCACTAGATATTGATTTGAGATTATGTATCAATTTTAAGCAATAAAACAATCCCAATCAAACAATCAAGACAAATCAACACAACGATTTTAACGTGGAAAAACCACAATTGGAGCACCTCCAATTATGATAAAAAAAAACCACGGGCAACAGCCACAAAATGATCCACTAAGAAGATATAAAGGAATTACACAGGTATACTCTCAATTACCTAGCGAATCCATGCCCGAATTGAACCAACCCCTATGTACCTCTTCCAGCCCCGTCTTCACCTCGGAATTGTCTTGATGATGAGCCACTCCAGAATTCACCAAAGCTTTAAGCTCGAATTCTTCAGAATCCACCGAAGAACAACTCTCTCTTTTGTATAGAATAAACAAACAATCCTTTGATGTATCCTTCTTAAACCATGAGTTGAATACTCAATGAAACATCAAAGAAAACTAGCAAAATAGCCCCAGATATAAACCCTTGAACCCGAGAAGAAGATCTGGTGGCATAACTCTAGATTTGTAGCAACAAGTGAATTTATAGAATTTGAAATCGCGAGGTCCGCTCGAGCGTGGGAATGGACGCTCGAGCGGGGACACTATATGACGTGTTCCAAACCAGGATGTACGCTTGAGTGGGGATTTCGACACTCGAGTGTGAAAAGACAGATCACAGTATTTTTGCAGACACACATACTTCTGGAACTCACCATTCTTTGCTCGAGCGGGGGATTCCTCTACTCGAGCGGACAAGCAACTTTGAATGTACTTTTGCATTTTTCTTTGGGGGCGCTACCCCTCAACCCCGCCGTGGTGCTGCTCCGGACCCGCCAAGGGGCGCTACCCCCTGGACCCCCGCGAGCTGACCGGGCAGCTCGATCCCCGTCATAGTCAGCGAAGTGGCAATCTTGAAAGAATTAAACACCACAAACTTCTTTGCAAGGCACGCTTCGGGTTGGATTCGTATCTAATAAACTCGTAGCCTCACTGAAATAAGAGTGCAAAAACGAGTACAACTGAAAGGAGTTTTGTCAAAGGGGATTGCCAAGAATAAAACCTAACAAATGTGATGAGCAAGTTTTTTTTTTTTTTTTTTTTTTTTTTTTTTTTTTTTTTGGTGTTGTTATATTCTAATTTGGAGATGAAAAAAAAAGAAAAAAGAAAAAAAAGAGAGTAACTTTTAGAGACCAATTTTAGTTGTCTCAAAAAAATTATAACCTTTACATACCACTTTTAAGTGTCTCCAAAACTAAAACTTTTAGCCACCACTTTCATTTGTCCCAACAACTAACACTTTTAGAGACCAATTTGTGTTGTCTCAAAAATTATAATTTTTGGTCTCTATAACTACTTTTGCCCTGGAACGTAATTAGACTTTTAGAGACAAATTTCGATTGTCTCAAAATTAAAATTTTTTGTAACCACATATTTTTGTCTCTAAAAGTCAATTTTTGGCTCTTTCGGAAGGGCCATTTGGGACAAACTTCGCGACGGAGGAAATTGGTTGGCTAAAGTTTTTCCCAACAAATATTACACTTTTAGGGATAGAATAAATTTGTTCCTAAAAAGCTGATTTCTTATATTGTGTCTAGCCTTTCTATCTGTTATCCATCTATGTTCAGAATGCCCAAGGGAGTGGTTAGAGAGATTGAAAGGCTTGAAGCTATTTTCCTATGGGGTGGGAATGATTTAAAGAAGAAAGTACACTTGGTGAACTGGGTTGAAGTATCAAAAAATTTGGTTCAAGGTGGTCTGGGGATTAGAAGAATCAAGGATGTCAATGCAAGCTTACTCCTTAAATGGTGGTAAAAATTTGGGAGTAAAGTAAATGCTCTATAGAGAAGATTTTTGTACAACAAGTACATGATTGAGGAGGGTAAATGGCTCCCATCTGTGAACTCATCATTTAGACATTCTAGAATATGGAGTGATGTTGTTGCAATTGCAAGTCATAATCAATCTCTAGTGGAGTTCTATTTGGATAAGTTTCAGATAAAGGTTGGAAATGTGAGAAGAATCTAGTTTTGGCATGATAATTGGGTTGGTAATCGGTGCCTAAAAAATAAGTTCCCTAGACTCTTTAGATTGTCAAATGATCAGGAGGGCACACTTTCTAGTTTCTCTGAGAGGAAATCTAGTTTGGAGGAGTGGAACTTCTCATTTAGAAGAAATTTATATGATTGGGAAAAGGTGGAGGTCTCTAGATTGGCTGTTGCTTTGAGGGATGCCCCTTCTCTAAAACTTAATGTTGGGGATTGTCCTATTTGGAATGGTTCAACTTTTGGTTGGTTCAAGGTATCTAGTAATTATAAGTCCAGTGATTCTCTTCTGGGCCCTCATCAAAAAATTTGTAAGTTTGGGTGGAATAATGCTATTCCCCCCAAAGTTCAATTTTTGGGTTGGTTGGCTTAGAGGAATAGAGTTAAAATAGGGAATTTCTTACAACATATTGGTATCCTTAACAGTAGTGCTTCTATCTAATGTGCTTTTTGCAAAATTGAAAATGAATCTGCTATTCATGTGCTCCTGCACTGTCCATGTTCATGGAAATTTTGGACTGATTTCCTACAATGGTGGGGGTGTCTTTGGGTGGTGCCAGGGTCTATTGATAGCTTATTTCGTTGGTGGTTAGGATGGAATCATAAGAAATTGGTTAGGAGATTGTGGAGGGCCTTACCTCCAATTGTTCTCTGGTCCATTTGGAAGCTAAGAAATGAATGTATATTTAATAGAGTGCAGCCTAGTGGTTCTGAGTTATGTGAGATTATCAAGATCAGATTTGCTCTATGGATGCTTCATCAAAGGGGATCATGTACTCGGTCAATGACTTCATCAACAACCTAGATCAGATTAAGGATTGCATTTGAGGGCTGCTAGTAGGTTGTATGTAGTGGTAACAGTTTGGTGCTTTGGCCTACTGTCAGTTTCTACTGTCATATGCTGTCATCTGGTTTATGCAGTTTTGCTGAAGTGGTGTTTGTTGTGGTTGCTATTATGTTGTATGTGGAGTGTGTTCTGTCTTATTTTGCTCCTCTGTTTGTTGGCCCCCCACCAACTTTTGGCTTGAGCTAACATGTGTGCTCTTCTTAGTGCCAATCTAGTTGGGATTAGGATGTATCATTTTGATGTTTCTTGCTCTTGCCTTCCCTTTGTTGACGTAATTTCATACTTTGTATGGTTTTTTTTTTTCGTCAATCAAGTTCATTTATTTGCTTATAAAAAAATAGTCTTTTTTGTGCTAAGTTTTTACATTATTTCAAACTTGATTAAATACAAATTAATTTAGTATGTGATTTAAATTTAATTTTTTAATTGAAGAGGATCGCACTAGGTTGGCACAAGAGGGGATCACAAACATATGCAAGGTCAACCAATTAGTTGATTATGAACTAGATTTGAGTTAATTAAAGAAGCCTATATTGATCTAATTTCCTTTACTTTTCATTTAAACTTTATATAATGCATTTACAAACATACAAGTTAATATAACTACTGCAAATATGAGATGGAATGGGAAGCTAATGAGGATGGAAGAGGAGGTGATGGGGGATGGGAGCTGAAGAGTGGGGAAAGCATTGGAGGGGAAATGAGGACCCTGCGGTGGCTAAAAAGGGGAGAGAAGGCCATGACAATGGCTAAGAATATGAAAGAAGTGATGGCTAAGAAGCGTTGTGAGTGAGGGGTTCTAATTGCAAATCTTAGGCTCTGTTTGGTAGAGCTCTCTAAACTTAATTCCACCTTTACATTTGAGTGTGGTGTTTGGTTCGCATTTTCAAAAATTAATTCCACACTCACTTTTGAAAACTCTGTCCAATGTGAGAAAATTTAGACTAATCGGTCGTCCCTCCGGACGTCCGGTTGGTCGTCCTCCCGAACATCCGGCCGGTTGACCAGAATAGTGTAAATTTTTATTTTTTTTTACAATTGCCACCTGTTATTTTTTATATTTTAAATAAAAAAAATTTCAGAATTTTTTAAAATTTTTTATGAGCTTCAAATAGAATTTTGAGTTGTGCGTTTGGTTATGAGTTGTAAGTTTTTGTATCAAATATCATATGTCACGTCAAAAATTCTCCACTCAATTCAAAACTTTTTCACCAAACAAATTTTTCACACTCAAATCATAATTCCAAAACTCACAAACTCAAAATACAACTCTATTATCAAATCATATTTAGAAATCTCTACAATCCATTATATACACGTGCTTTTTCAATAAACTGATTTTTTTTTCTTTTCTTGATTTATTTTAAATTTAAAAAAAATAGCAACTCCACAACTTGATAGAATGATCATTTTACGAGTGAATACCAGAGTTGACTAGACTTCATGATCAAAGATTTATTCCTATCAAATAGTAGTATAAGTGCTTCTCCAACTAAATGCTTCTCAGCTCAATCTATCTACTAGGAATTTGTCACCTCTATTGGGCCAAGACTGAAAATTTTGCCTCTTATTTGGGGGAATCTTGCACCACACATAGTTCAATTTTTTAGCCGGCTACCTTGGCATGGAAGTGCCAAGGTGGCTAAACTCTTGCTTAAGGTTGGCATAAGGGACCCGGTGGTTGCACGGTGCCAATTCTGTGGTGATACACTTGAAATGGTGAACTATGTATGAGGATAAAGTATATATCATGTGATGCCTTCTACTATTATGATTGGATTTGACTGTAAGATCTACTACATTTACATTGAATGTTTGGGAAACAATAGACGCATATATATTTGTGATTGATGGAAGGTAATGTCATGTGGTACTCTATGGTGTATTTGTGCTGCTAGCCCTGCTGACTTGCTAGCTCTGCTGTAGTGTATCTATGTTGTTGTTTTGCTAGCTCTACTGTAGTGTATCTGTGTATCCGTTGGTTCCTCACCAACAAATTCTTGGTTTGGTGTTGTCATATGATTGTATGCTGCTTAGTGCCAACCTAATTGGGATTGGGCTGTTTCACTATGATGGCCTTTGCATCATTCCCCCCCCCCTCCCTTATTGTTGTTTTTCTTCCTTTCTTGAAAGGTTCTCTCTCATCAATAAAAATTCTTTGGTTGATGAAAAAAAAAAAAAAATTCTCCATTTTTTGACTTTTCGGGATGCCTTTCTAATGACAATTTTTAAGATGATAAGAATTGGTCTTGTAATATTTTTTACAACAAAATTTTAACTTTTGAGAATGGAAAAGTTTAATCCTTGAAAATCATATATGTTGTAGTGCATCTATCAATACTCTTTCTAAGCTAAATTCACTACAACAAAAGTAATCTATGGTGACGAAAAGTAGTGAAGAAAATAAATTTCGTCACTAAATAAGAATAATCCGTGATGAATTATAAAATTTTGTCACATATAATAAAAAAATAAAAATAATAGGTGACGAAATTTATTTTCGTCGACAAATACTTCTTTTTAGGTGATAAAAAATTAAGTTTCGTCACCGAAGGTTTTCTCACTAATTTTTTTTGGTGGCGCCAAAATTTTGACACTTTTGGTGAGAAAAAAATTTGTCACAAATTATAAAATTATTAGTGAGGAATATATTTTCGTCACCAATCATTTTATATATATTTTTTGAGAAACTTGATTTTAAATATTTTAAGACCATTTAGTGATAAATATATTTTTTTCACTAATAATTTTTAATATTTTGAGACTTTTTAGTGAGGAAATTATTTTGGCACTAATTTTGAAGGGAAAGTTTTGAAATATTAGGCAGTAATGAAAAAAAATATACTACTAACTTTCCCTCCCCCCTCCTCATTTTTTGTTTATCAGTTTTCATCTCCCTTCTTTCTCTCTCTCTCTCTCTTTAAAAACAAAATACAAGTTAATTAGCTCTTTAAGTAACCTACGGTGACGAAAAGTAATGAATAAAATAAATTTCGTCACTAAATAAGAAAAATTCGTGACGAATTATAAAATTTTGTCACATATAATAAAAAAGTAAAAATAATAGGTGATGAAATTTACTTTCGTTAATAAATACTTCATTTTAGGTGAGGAAAAATTAAATTTCGTCACCAAAGGTTTTCTCTCTAATTTTTTTGAGTGGGGGCCAAAATTTTGAGACTTTTGGTGAGAAAAACAATTTGTCACCAATTATAAAATTATTAGTGAAGAATATATTTTCGGCACCAATAATTTAAAATTTTTTTTTTTGAAAAATTTGATTTTAAATATTTTGAAACTATTTGATGAAGAATATACATTACAACAAAAACACACTTTAGTGGCACTACACTAGTGGCATGTTTTTAGAAAATGTTACAAAAATAATATTTGGTAACACGTTTTACAAAAAAAAAAAACTACAGAATCACAAACATATAAGGCTCTAGTGACATTTCAATAAAAAAAATGTCACATCAATTTTATGACATTTTATAAAAGAATGGCACAAGAAATTGTTTCAGTGTCATTTATCAACAGATGAACTTTAGTAGAAATGACATTTTTTAAAAAATGTCACTAAACTAGGTAGGTGCAAGTTACTTTTTATGGCATTAGGTGAAAAGTGTCCTAAACAAATATTTTATAGCATTTTGAGAAATACCACTAAGTCAAAAACTTTCCAAGCTATCTAATGGCATTTTTTGAAAAAATAAAAAATACTAATATATTTTCAAAATTTTTAAAATGCACAAAATAAATAATAACAAATAAGTTAAACTGAATATAACATGTTTTTTTTAACTATACTTGCTACATGTACAAAATTGATTAACGACTTTAAATGACTTAAAAGAAGAAATAAAATTTCAAATTGCTCTTCTGTACAATGATAATTTTTTTAAATTTTAGTTCTTATAATTTTAATTAACTCGATTTTGACTCTGAATATTACCGCTTAATTTGAGTTTATGTTTAATTTTAGTATTATTAATTTTTTATTTATAGGTATTACAGGTACATACACCAAACAGAGTGACCAAAGACCAAACATTTGCTCTCGCCCTCTCTCTCATAGTTGCTCACCGTTTATGCTTAATTTTAGTATTTATTTATTTATTTATCTGTATTACAGGTACATACACCAAACAGAGGGACTAAACACCAAGTAGTCTTGCTCTCCCCCTCTCTCTCATAGTCGCTCACCGTCGGTCAGTCATCGTTGCTCGCCGTGGGTCAGTCACCGTCGCTCACCGTCTCCTCGGTTCCTATCGATGTTCAGGTCTCTCTCTCTCTCTCTCTCTTCCTTTATTTTCCCATTTCACTCTAGAGCTAGGGTTTTTTTTTTTTTTTTGATGTTGTAGGATTTTTATTTTTGTGAAATGAGTACATGAGTTTTGATTTTTTGTTCTAGATTTAGGGTTTTTTGAACTAATTATTGGTGTGATAGATGAGATGATTTATTCTGTGAAATGATTTAGGGTTTTTGAATTTCAAGTTGAAGATATATTGAACAAACAAAATGGATTGTAGTTTTAATTATACAAAATTTTCTGTCGATTCTTAATATTAACTCCAATACTAATTTAACAATGATTTTTTCTCATTGCTAAAATTGTAGTTCTATTTCACTGCTCCTAATGTTTGTCTATTTCATTTTCACTTCATACACTATATATAGCAGCAGAAGTGGGTCTTTCTTTTTTCTTTTTGACAAAGATCTCCTATTTAATATCACGTCCCTCCAAAGTGTCTCCAAAATTCATAATTGATTGGTTCCACAATTCCCTCAACCCACAATATGAGACCTCACAACACTCAAAAAATAGCAGCCTCATGCAACCTGCAAAACAGAGTATATATACGAATATATATAAATAGTTAATCAATACACTCTCAATATGGTCAGTGAGAGGTGTGTATTATAACTTCCTCACAACAGTCAAACCTCTATGAAATGGTTTAACACTCATAACAGCTCCTTGTAACCTGCACAATAAACAAAACATTTGGAAACACTCAATATATCTTCACAATCACCCAACCCACATTTAATGAACTCCCATCCCTCATTTCTCTTCCCAAATGATTGGGGCTATTCTTCAATATTGAATCTGGCAGTTTCCATGTATCAAGGAACCACCTGTCACCTGGATGGCTTTTCAGGTTAGAAACAGATAACATACGGAATCTTACCATGTCAATAATATGCTTGACAACCACTTCCTCAGGGAGGAATTCATCATCAAATAAGTGACAGCATTTTTTTCAAAATCCCTTCTTTAGAATAGCATATGATATCAAAGGAGCTCGTAGTTTTAGGCTTATAGCCATGAGAGGATATTCAAAACTTTTATATTGGTGTTACTTCTATTTATTCATTTTTTCTTTTCATTTAGAAAATATTTGGGTAAATTATAAATTCACCCCTTGTGGTTATGGAAATTGCATCCTGCCCCTCGAGGTTTTAAACCACATTACAATTTTCTTCTTCATAAAGACTTAGGTCAACTAACAAAATTGGATGATGTCAACAATTTTTTTTGTTTTTTGAAAATATCTATTTTACCCATAGCTCCTATCTCTCCGTCTTTTTCCTATTCTCTTCGTTTCTTAGCCACATCCCCTAGATAATCCAATGACTTTTTTTATAATTTTAATTTTATACACTCACTTATACATTTTTATACAACTCTACCAATGATTGAAAATTGCAAATGCAATGTATAGCCCCCACCACCATTGTCCCATCTCTTGGCTTATGTTTACTTCTAGGTTGACAAGTTGTTTGTTATAGCAATTGGTTAGTTTTATATACTCCTTATATTCTTAGAAGCAGGTGGAATATTTGCAGTGGTCATGATGGTTCAAACACACTTTTTTGGGTCTTCAATCCAAGTTTTAGTAAATTCAAATAGATTATGCCTGTTAAATTCGTAGTTTTAAAAGTCCATGTATAGTTGGACCGAATCCTACGTGAATCTATGTGTGCTACCCAATTTATACTTCTACTTCTCTACTGCAATGAGTTAGCATTTAAACCCCCTGCTCATACTTCATTCATACATCAAATGGTTAGTAAGTTCATCATGTCAATGTGCAGCTAATGATGTGGTAAGGACGGACTGTTGATCCTAATGTACGTGTTGCCTTGTTAACATTGATAAACATTAATCTAAATACAGTAATGCATAATTATAGTACTTTTCAACAAACTTTAGTACCTTAAAGCAGATAGAACATAAACACTAGAAACTCTTAACAATTTGATGCTGCCAAAAATAAGAGACCAAATAATTGAAGAGCTTCATTTATCAAACTTACCTCAAACCAAAAACCAATTACAGAGGAACATGAAGGATTTGTTTCTTAAACAATTGGAATTTGTTTTTAGATAATAACAGATGCTTGTATGACTAACAGCTAGAGAAGTGCTCGATATTAACAGAGGGCATAAGCTTAAAAGCATAGAACATGACTTTTTACATCAAATAAATATACGCACAGCAGCTACATCCATAATTTATCAACCAAAGCGCATCAAATGTAAACCTAGTTTCAGATGCTAAACTAATTTTCCTATAGCAGACACAGAGGTATTAAATTAAAAAGATGATAAGTGGCATAACAAAAAAAGAATCACATCCTGATCCATTTGTATGTTGGCATCATCAAGCGTTTTGTCCAAATCATTCATCAAGACACATCGGGGATTGGGTTGTAATTCGTTTACTTGAATTTTTGTATTATACATTTGATCAAATGTATTTTGATCAGTAGGGTGCTCGTGATTTTTACCTGAACTGATTGTTGTTCAGTTGCTCTCAATGGTTTTTCACATAAGTCATGATGTCTACCATCTTGATTTATTTAGTGTGTTACTGTGTGGAAGACTTTTGATCTATCTTGAGATTGAATAACTGTTAATAATCCATCTGGTAATTTTTAATTGGTAATTTGTTTTAAGAGTTTGGCCTATTCACTCCCCTCTAGGCACAAAGGTGTCTGTCTCCGCAATTTCATTATCCTACTAATTCATTTATATTATTTTGCAGGAAGACAAGGAGAGACTTGAGAAGCAATTGCATGATATGGCAGTGGTGGTTGAGAGATTGGAGAGCAGCAGACAGAAACTGCTAATGGAGGTAACATCCTTTCCTACTATTTCAATTCATTCAATAACCTGGACTTGAAGTTTTCAGTTTGCTGCTTAATCTTGTTTACAGATTGATTCCCAATCTTCAGAGATAGAGAGGCTTTTTGAGGAAAATTCTAATCTTTCATCTGCTTATCAAGAGGCAACGGGTGTAGTAGTGCACTGGGAGAATCAGGTACTCAGTGCTGGAGGTTTGACAGAATCTGGTTTTCAGATTTAGTAATCTGTTGACACCTTTTGTGGTTTCTTTCTCTCTCTGTTTTTTTCCCTTCTCCCTTATTGATGGATCTTTAGGCTGTCCCAAGGTAGTTTATGAATAACCTTGGACAGTGTAATTTGGTTTAATTATAGTGTTTGGATTGGCTGCATTACATTTTCATTTTAGAGATTGGACATAAAAAGTTGCTTCCCTAGGTGTTTAGCTTTCATTTCATTTAGAGTTCACAATGAAAGCTACCCTGGTCAAATGAACAGAGAAAGCATAAAAATTCTTTATCCTTTGTGCATGCCTATAGCATTCATGGTTTTCAATTGTGATTTTACTTTTTTTTTTTTGTAAAAATTTATGTTGACTAAGGACCATCAATTTAGCGCATAATTGAGCTCCTATTCCTCATATTTGAACCCTTGAACAAGTTGCATGAAAAATGAATTCATGCCTTGATGTATTTGTCCTGCTGGAGATTTGTGGTGAGGTGGAAGTTTAAGATATAGATGTAGGATCTCAATTATGTCAAAAGAGAACTTCATGAAGGGGCTGTCAGAAGTTTTAAGGACAAATATTTAATCAAATAATATATTGTTGTGTTTGAGAAGAGAGAATTTTAGGTACAATGCTCTTTAGAGATTTTGGATTAAGCCTTTGATTCAAGGGAAAATAGTTAATCAGATGTGAAATAATACTGGCTGCACAATGAAGCCAGATATTGAACTACAATACTTGTATCTAAGACACCTATCTGCCTTTGCTTTACCTATTCATATGTTTGTTTATACATCAGGATACCCCATGGCTTTGCGATAAACTATAGCTATAGGCTTGAGCTTGAGCTTGAAAAGACATTTAGTTATCTAATTTGCCTTCATCTTGTCGTGGATGAGGAATGCTTATATTATCTTTACTTGTTAAGTTTCGTGGAAGTTATGCGGATCTCTTCCTCAAAACAATAATATGCATGATGTGATTCCCAGGTAAAAGACTGTCTTAAGCAGAATGAGGAGCTCCGCAACATGTTAGATAAGTTGAGGACAGAACCAGCTAATGCACCAGCATTGAATGGCATGGAGAGCCAGAGAGGCCTTTTTAGCATCAAAATTGCAGTATTGCCACATTGAACATTGTTTTTTTGTGTATGTTGAAGATGGATCATTTTAATAGAAATCACTTAGCATACCTACAAGGGACAAACCTTCCAATGGGGTCCTAGAAATTTGGGTTATTTAAGTTGATGACAATACCTCCAGATGGTGGGAGTTTGGCTGGCTAATTATTGGTTTCACACTTGGGTAGGGTATCCTAGGAGGCATCATAAAAATAAAGACATTGATCATTGCTTGCAATTTTCAGTTGGTAGCATTATTTCCCCTCTTATCCGTTTTTTTACAGCATACATTTGCATACCGTAAAAAGTTATTTTATTAAATAATATATATACTCATGTTATTTCTATATCTCCTGTAATATTTTACATACTCTATACAATTTCAAACATCATTACAAATTTGTTTCTTATTCTATAGAATACAAATTACATTGCAAATTCTAACATATATACACTATTAGTTTTGAAGCTAAATTCTCAAGTAATTCAAATTTCCTTTACAAAGAGAAATACAAATAGCATGACTTCATCCTAAAAACTAAATACAAACAAGATCCCCTAAACACCAGCAAGTTACCAAAAGACATCACATATTTGTCTTGCATAAGTTAGAGACTTGCAAGCTTTCAATTGTAATAAACCTTCTACTTCTGGATGTCTAGTAAGATCTACTCCTAGCTATCCTTCCTGTACATCCTTGATAATGTTTTTCTTGTTTATTTTCTTTGCAGATTGGTTTTTGATGACGTTTGGAAGCATACTTGCAAATTAAGATCAAGTGTTGAATTTTATTTTATTTTTTGAATTGATACATAGTTCTAGTTGTAAATTAAGATCAAGTGTTGTTTTTTTTTGTTTTTTGGTGGACACCACGTTGGTTCATTTTGGGATTTGCTATAATGGTTTTCATGGATATATTTTGATTTATAATATAAATTGTTTAGCAAATTTTTTGTGTGGAGTAGTGTATATTAGCTAGTGAATTTCTTAGTACATTTAGAAGACGATTGGGATATGAGCAGGCATATTCGTAAAATAATAATTTAAAATGAAATATAAAATATGGAACAAGTTTAGTGACAAATTTTTTCGTCATCTATACTTGTTATTATGACAAAGTGATTATTCGTCACTAATAAATATTTTTTATGACAAAATTTATCGCAGCTTATGTATGAAAGTTTTCATTGATTTTGTTGTTTGGTGACTAAAAATTTCGTCACGTGTACATATTTTTGTTACGAAATATATTTCGTCACCCATGCTGACTTTTGGAGACGAAAAATTTCGTCAACTTTACATCTTATTGTGACGAAATTATTTTCTCATCAATGATCAACATGTGTGACAAATTTATTCGTCAACTAAAGTTATAAATATGGTATTGAATAACTATTTGGTGACGAAAATGAGGATTTTTTGCGACAAAATGTAGTCTTATTGGTGACAAAAATTTTCGTCACTAAATTAATTTCATTGGTGACGAAATTATTTTTCGTCACAATGCTCTTTAGTGACAAACATTCAATGACGAACCCAGTGACGAAAATATTTCCTCACAAATATTTATAGTGACGAAATTAGCTCTTTGGAGACAAAAAAAATTCGTCATCCAAGACCCAACTTGTTGTAGTGATTTTCACATTATTTCAAGCTTGATGTGTGCTTGGGCAGTGGGATGATCCACACATTAATCATTAAACAAAATAAAAAGAGTATATTAAACATTTTATATACATGTACATTATGTATATGATTAAAATAAGATCAAACTCTTAGCCATTGTTTGGGAAGTGGATTTGGGTGGGTTTAGGGCTAAAATAGCGACAAAAAATAAAATAGGCTTTTTAGTTCTAATAAGACAAAACATCACATCCAATCTATAATCATTACATTTTTTCTCTCACAAAAAAGTCAAAAAATCATTCCCAAACCAGGCTTTTTAGCCCCAGGCTAAAATAGTCAAAAAAGTTAAAAATCAAAAAGCCAACCCACTTCCCAAACCTAATTTTTTACATAATTTTCCCTCCATAATTAATACACAGATGATGCCAACTATTATCTATTAGGGAGGCTGTATTTCCACGCATCATTTGCTCTATATACAAAAACTTAATGAATAAATTTTATGTTACAATTTTACCACTAAATAAATTTACTAATATAGACATAAGTATACAAATCTCACCTCAAATTTAAGATTTCTTAATACACATCTTTGAAATTAAAAAAACTCTTAGTACACTTCTATTAGAAGTCTAATATTAAATCCTAGTTTTATTCTCTATGGTTTCTCAATCAACTTTCCGAAGTCTACATCTTTCTAAAATCTTCATCTTTTAAATTTATTCTTACCCAAGCCTCACATTAGAAAACTAGCATCATAAGTTGCTTCAGAAGTTCAGGTCTGAAAAATCCACTCCAATTCAGAAGGTTTGAACAAATGAGAATGGTTCGGTTGTAGTCCTTCGAGAAAAAAAGTTTAATTCTTAAGTACAAATCCGAAATTTTATTTTTGGTTCGGTAGTAGTCCTCCGAAGGAATAAGTTTAATTCGAAAGTATAAGTCCAATTTTTTTTTTTTTTTGGGTTCGAAAGTTGAAGTTCAAGTGAGAGAAAATTGTTGGATTTACTGAACCTGTGGATTCTCATATGAAAAATCAATATCTGCACACTTTAATGGCAAACAACTCCGTTAATTATTTTCTTCAACAAAACCACGTAGTTTAATATTTTATTAAGATACATGAGTAGGTATAAAAATAAATTATAAAAATAGTAAATATTAAAACATTAATAAACAAAATTAAAATCTTTTTACTTTTATATATATATATATATATATTTTATTCTCCACTGATGTAATTCTCCCATTATTAACTAATGGGAAGTGTTTGCGCATTCTATGCAACTTGCGTAAATTCTCATAAATATATATAAATTATCTCACAAAATCGCGTAATTTAAACACAAATTCACGTAAGCTAATCCATAAAAATTTTAAAAATCTCAACTTAGCCTAAATTCTCATAAACATACGTAAGTTACCCTACAAAGTCGCGTAACTTATCACAAATTTGCATAAGTTAAGCTATGAAACATTTAGTAAATTCTCATAAAAATGTGCAACTGAAATTACAAAAATACAAAAATAATGACATACCATATGCCTTGCACACTCAAAAAGTTTTGTTAATTATAGTTTGAGGTGTCTGTCTCATATAAACTGGAATGGAAATAATCAGTTCCCGTCATGCTAAAAATATATTAGTCTATAGATTTTATTATCTTAATAATTATTTACATATAATAATAATAATAATAATAATAATAATATAATAATAATAATATAATAATAATAATAATAAAATAATAATAATCAATGTGTTTGGTTTCAATTTTTTGGATTTAATTTTTTAAAAATTGAATATTTTATTTTTCCTTTTTTTTAATTTTTATTTTTAGTGAATATTTTTAAAATTTTAAGCAATTTTTTTAGTTTTTTAGATTCACCTTACTTAGATGTATCTAAAAAATAAAATATTTGTAAAACAATATTTTAAAAAATCAATAAATACACAAGAATACAAAAAATATACTGAATTCTCATATATTTTTTTATTTATATTTTTGGTATTTGGTGAATTTTCTAAAGATTTTTTTTTCACAAATATTATATTTTTTAAGTGTATTGATGTTAAGTGTATCTAAAAATTAAAAAAAAAAATAGCTTAGAATATTTTAAAACTCAGTAAAAATAAAAAAAATATGAAAAACAAAAAAATTTAATTTAAAAAAAAATGAATTCTGAAAATTCAAACCAAATAAGCTGAATAACGCTCAAAATCTCTGCTAAGGTTAAATTAGGATAGAAAATTTGGGGGAAAAAAATGCTACATCAAAATTAAATATGAGTTGTACGACTTGTCGGGAATAAATAGAACTCCTATGAATATAAGAAATTTTAAATTTGGCCCCAAATGAAATTATATTTTCTTGATTTACTTTAAAATTAAAAAAATAAATAAATAGCAATTATATTTTCGCAATCACTTGCAGTAGTTTTGTTGAAAACATCAAAGCTGGTGAACTTTGAATTCCACTGGAATGCGCAGAAGAAGAGAGTAGTTACAAAGAAGTTTTCCCTAAATTTCCAATTGAAGTCCTGACCATTGCTCAGACATTCCACTTTTTTAACACCGATCGAAGCACCTTAAATTTGTTCATTACCTCAGAAGTGGAAGAGACGATGGGCGTGGGTTTGGGAAGGCAAATTGTCGGTAAAGCTGGTGAAGGAATCAACCAGGAGAATTTGCATGCTTTTCCACTAACCAATGAGGTGTGTGAGCATGAGGATGAGGAGGGAGTTGTCCATGGGTTCATGAGAAGCCTCAGTGGAAATGGGCCTGCTAAAGGTGGTATATCGTTGGAAGTTAATTTGGTTGAAGCCCAGTATGTTGGACTAGCACATGGGCCTATGGATGGTAGCAATAGTTCAGGTGGTGTGGGCCTTGATAATAAGTTGGCACTGGTCCAGGACTTTGTGCCTGCTTCAGCATCTATTCAACCCACTTTCACCTTAAGGAACACAGGTTCGCAAAGGGGAGAGCTAAAACAGAGGAAAAAGCTGGTTAGGCGACCTAGAGGTACTGTATCTCAGAGCTCTGCTGCGGATACTCTGAGAAAAGACAGTGGAGGTAGAAGGGAGTGCAAGGGAGGAGCAGCGGCCATGGGAAGCTGGAGCAGAGGTGCTGCCTTCAGAGCTAAAGTTGGGTCGGCTGCAAGATCGGTGTCATCAGGTAGAAGTTCAAGCAAAGAGATGCCTGGGCCGTCAGCAAATCTGGGTCTAAATGGAAAGCTTTCTAATGGTGATAAAGAGGTGCTGGACGAGGCAGAAGCAACAATTCGTATGGGCAAAGCTCTAGGTATATGCTTCGGTGGTAAGGATGAGGAAGTGATCAAAAAATTGAAGGATATGGAAGTCCTAGACAAGGATAGGGCCTTACCCAAGGATATGCTGAGTTGATCTGTTAGTTTTTGGTGGTGTCAGGTGTCATGTTATGTGTGTTTATGAAGCTCTTATCATGGAATGTTAGGGGGTTCGGTAAAGCAGCTAAGAGGAGGAAGATAAAGTCTTTAATTAAGGAGAGGAAAATAGATTTCGCCTGCTTCCAGGAGACAAAGAAATCTGAGGTTTCTTCACTTTTGATAAAGTCTCTGTGGCCTGATGATGATATGGAGTTTATGGTAGTTGATGCTGAAGGGAGGGCAGGGGGGCTGCTGTGCATTTGGAAGACATCTGTTTTCAGACTTTCTCAGTGCTGCTGTAATAGGTACTGCATTCTTCTTTCAGGTACTCTCCTGCCAAATTTCAATTGTGTCCTGATTAGTATCCATGCCCCAAATGATGTGAATGAGAGAGGCAATTTCTGGAGCACTTTATGTAGACTAAAACCTTCGTTTAGTAATCCTTGGTGTTTAATTGGTGACTTTAATGAAATAAGAAATCTCGGAGAATGAAGGGGGTGTTCAAGGAGGGACAAAGGAATGAAGGAGTTTAATCAGTTCATTGAAAATTTGGAACTTATTGATTTACCAATGATGGGTCGACAATTCACATGGTGTAATGCTAATGAAGGAGAAAGGTGGAGCAGGCTCGATCGAGTTCTTATGTTTAGTGAATGGATGTGCAGGTCTAATTTAAAATTATGGGGCCTGGAAAGAAGTGTTTCTGACCACTGTCCCCTGTTTCTTTTGTGTTAATGAACAAATTTAAGGTGCTTCGATCGGTGTTAAAAAAGTGGAATATGGAGGTGTTTGGAAATGTCACTTACGCTTTGAAAGTAGCAGAGGAGGAACTTCATGCCATTGATCTTGTGGCTGAATCCAGAAGTCTGGAGGAGTAGGAGCTTAAGAGAAGAAGAGAGGTTAGAAAGGAGGTCTGGTCTCTTAGTAGGAGGGAGGAATGGATGTAGAGGCAGAAGTCTAGACTAAATTGGAGCTTAAAAGGGGATAAAAATACAAGGTTCTTCCATATTGTTGCTACTAGCAGACAGAATAAGAACCTTTTGAACTCAATCAAAGTTGAGGGGGAGCTTTATGAGGATCCTCATAAAGTGAAGCATGAGGTGCTTAACCATTTCATCAGTAGGTTCTCAGAAGAGTGGAATTCCAGACCAAAGCTTGTTGGTTTATTCAGGAACATTGGTCAGGATATGGACTCTGCGGGGCTAGTTGCACCTTTCTCAGAAGAGGAAATCTGGAGAGTGGTTAAGGAAAGTGATGGTAACAAGGCGCCAGGTCCTGATGGATTTAATATGTTGTGCTTTCAAAAATGCTGGAAGGTGTTTAAAATGGACATCTTGAGGTTCTTCAATGAATTCTATGCTAATGGACGCCTAGCTAAAGGTATTAACAGCTCTTTCATAACTCTAATTCCTAAGACAGCATGTCCCGATGGTATTTCTGATTTTAGACCTATTAGCCTCCTTGGGTCTATGTATAAAATTCTTTCCAAGGTTCTTGCATCTCGGCTCAAAAAGGTGTTGCCTAAAATTGTAGGAGACTCCCAATCTGCTTTTATTGGTGGTAGGAGCATTTTGGATGGAGTGCTAATTTCCAATGAAGTTGTGGATTGGTGGAAGAAGAAGAAGCAGAAGGGGTTGATCCTAAAACTGGATTTTGAGAAAGCCTACGACACTGTAAACTGGGAGTGTCTCTTTTCCTTGATGACTAACTTTGGTTTTCAGAATAAATGGATCAGGTGGATAAAGGAATGTCTGCAGTCGTCTAGAGTTTCAATCCTTGTTAATGGCTCACCCACTGCTAAGTTTATTCCTGGTAAAGGTCTAAGACAAGGGGATCCATTGTCACCGTTTCTTTTTAACATTGTGGCGGAAGGGTTAAATATGCTATTCCAAAGAGCTCAAGCATTGGGGCTGATCAAAGGCGTTGTTATAGGCCATAGAGAGATTTTTGTCACTCATTTGCAATTTGCAAATGATACAGTGGTGTTTTGTAAGGCTGAGGAGCAGGAAGTCTTGAATGTTAAAAGAATTTTGAGGTGCTTTGAGGTGATGTCTGGCTTGAGGATTAACTTTCATAGAAGCCATGTATGTGGGGTTGGATTACAAGAGGAGGTTTTGGATGGTTTTGCTGGGCAATTAAACTGCCAAAGCCAAAAGTTGCCGGTTACATATCTGGGTTTGCCTCTTGGTGCCAGCCCAAAGAAGAGGAGCACCTGGCTGCCGGTGATCAACAAATTTAAATCTAAGCTTGTGTCTTGGAAGAGAAAGGTGCTGTCTTTTGGGGGTAGGTTAACTCTTATCAAAGCGGTGTTATCCTTATTACCCGTTTATTACCTCTCTTTATTTAAAGTTCCTGCTTGTGTGGCTAAGCAACTTGATAAAATTCAAGCTAGGTTCTTGTGGGGAGGGTCAGATATTAAAAAGAAGCTCCACATGGTAAAATGGGAGGAGGTCACCATGAATACAAGTCTGGGAGGGTTGGGTATTAAAAGGTTGATGGATTTTAATGAGTGTCTTCTAGCTAAATGGTGGTGGAGATTTGGAATTGAAGATAAGGTTTTGTGGAAAGATATTGTGATTAGTAAGTATGGTAGCTTTGGTGGGAGATGGAGACCATTATTGGCTAATGGTGCTCAGTGCTCTAAAATCTGGGGGGACATTCTTGGTCTAGAACACAGCAGCCCCAATTTGTGAAACTTCTTCATGGATAAATCCGCCTATCAAGTTGGGAATGGACTGAGGGTTAGTTTTTGGGAGGATCCGTGGGCTTCTAACAGATGTTTAAAGGATGAGTTTCCCAGACTCTATGACCTATCAGCAGACAAAGAAGTTAATCTTAATCAGATGATTGTCAGGAGAGGTGGATCAGCTGGGTGGTCTTTCAATTTTAGGAGATGTTTGAGGGCTTGGGAGGAGGATGAAGTGGAACGATTAAGATCCTATCTTACTTCACTTGGGCCTATCTTATCAGATCGAGATGATTCTTTGGTTTGGACTGCCTCATCTTCAGGTCTGTTCACTGTAAATTCAGTGTATAGCAGGAATGATGTGGGTCTAGGGTCGGGGTCAGCTAGGTGGATCTGGAACAATATTTCCCCACCAAAAGTGCAATTCTTTGGTTGGCTCGCTTGGAAGGGTAGAATTAAATCTAGAGCTTTCCTTCAAAGGGTGGGATGCCTCAGTCAGGAGGCTAGGATTGAGTGTGTTTTCTGTGGCTGGGATGTGGAAACAGATAATCATGTATTGGTGCAGTGCCAGTTTGCTTGGAGGATTTGGTCTAATATTTTGAGTTGGTGGGGTATGCTTTGGGTGCTCCCTCAAAATGCTAAAGGGGTGATGGATTGGTGGAGAGGGATCAAATGGGACAAGCTGGCAACTAAAATCTGGAATGCCATTCCCTTTGCAGTCCTCTGGTCTATTTGGACTCTGAGAAATGAATGTTTATTTAATGGTAAGCAACATTTTTTGGAGGAGGCCTGCGATCTGATTAAGCTTAGAGTAGCTTTGTGGATCAAATCCCATTGTAGTGAGCTGCAGTACTCTGTTCATGATGTGGTGGAAAACTTGCAGCAGGTTAGGCATTCATTACAGTGAAGATTTTGCTGCTGATGTATCATGGGTGATAGGTTGATGGGGATTGCTGCTACTGGTGTAGTGGAAGTGTTTTGGCTGCAGTGGTTGCTGATGCATACTGTTGGTTTTGGATGGTGGATCTGTTGAAAGGGTGTGGTGGTCTGATGGTGGATCTGGTTGGTGTCTGAGTTGTTTTGCTGGTTGTTTTTGGGCAGCTAGTGGTGTGCCTGTAAGCTTGGTGAGTTGGTTGAAGTTGTTTGCTGCTGATTGGGGTAGTGCAGATAGTAGGGTTTGGGCTGTTTGCTGGTTTCTGAGGTTGGATCTGGCTGGATTGGTATGTCTAGCTTGAGCTGCTGCAGTGTGGTCAGAATTGTTATGTGTGTCTTGCTGGGTCAATCTGATTTGTTCTGATGCTGACTTATGGAGGGAGGTGTGGGTCAGGTTGAGATGAGCTGATTCTTTGGCATGCCTTGCTCTCCTCCAAGTTGGTGGATGCTCAATCATCTGCTGCAGATAAGTGAAGGATCAGGTGATGCTTGTCGTGGAACACATAGAGATTTGAGAAGGATCATCAGTGTGGGCTTGTGCAATCTGCTGTGCTTGGTCTCAGGTGATAGAAGGCTACGGCTGAATCTGTTTGGTCTGTGGGTGTTCTGCTGGGCAGAAGATGTTTGGAAGGTCTGGCTTGAATCTGGGCAATCTGGCCCCTTAGTTTGCTAACACAAGGAATGTGTTATTTGAGTCTGGTCGAATAAAAGTTCTGGAGGTTGCATAAGGAGTGGTGTTACTAGAGAGTGGTGGAATGTCTCCTTACTGATTCACCATATCAGATTATCATTACATCCCTTAGCAGAGCAGGCACCAATGCTGGGAGTGGTTGTTTGTAGTATTCTTTTTGTTTGTTTGATGTGTTATTTTGGTCGTTTCTCGTTGGTCTCTCACCAACTCAGGGGGTGCTAGCAAATGATAGGATGAGCTAGATGGTGCCAACCTCGTTGGGATGATCTTGCCCATTGTGATGCCTTTGCACCTCCCTTTTTCCTTTGTTTTCTTCTTTCTTTTTCTCTTTATTGATGTAATTCACTTTGTACTCTGTACTGGTTTTTCCATCAATAAAGTCTTCTTTGCCGATCAAAAAAAAAAGATCGTCGTCTTTCGATTGGCAATGAATTAACAACGGGGTGGGATCGTCTGGGACTGCACTGATGATGATATGAACCCGAAACTTTATGAAGTATTGTGCAAGAACATGATTTGAACAAACAAAGTAAAAGGCCAAGATGAGAGTTGGAAGAAGAGAATAGTTCATTATCATATGCCTCATTCTACAACTTGAAAGAAGTGTTTTGAGTTGTTCTTGTTCCCATTTTGCCCATGTGTGTATTTAGTATAAATAGTACTTGTCTAGCTGTCATTAAATGTGTTTCTATTTACACTGTAATAAATCACTAAATATAATTATGAGCATTTAACTAGGCGGATAATGCCAAAGACTCATATATTTATACTCATAAACAAAAATATTTATACCCAACTCATAGGAGTTGGGTCTACCATCATTAAATTGTGAATACTTTTTCAAGTTCTCAAACATTTTTCTAAATAGATTATCAATAAGTTAACCCATTCATTATATATTTTTATACACTTTTTCATAAAAAATTTTAAAAATATATTGTAAAAGTCAACTCCTAAAAGAAACTTTTAGTTTACCATTATTTTTTTATTCAAATAGGCCCAATTTATATTATGTATATTTATTTTAAAACATTGCTAGGACACACATAAATGGACACACATGTCTCATAAAGAATAGATCCACATGTGGGTCTAATATCATGTGGATCTCATCCCTTGTGAAACATGTTTGTTTGATCCTATATGCCCTTAGATTTATCGGTGGTAGTACTAAATGTATCAATTGGTATACCAATTAGTGTATCAACATATGTTGTGACATTATTATTGAGTCCGCCCATTATACAAATTACAAATACTTAAAACTTTTAAAATTATGTCACATCCCCAATTAATACATTAATTGATATACCAATTAGTGCATATAGCATTATTATAGATTTATAGGGTTTCTAAAATTTCACTTACCTCCTTTATTTTTTCTAACATTATCAATATTTCCTTTTCTATCATATATTTCTTAAATATTGTCAAGTGTGCTCCAGTCCAGATTACGGATTGAGAATTTGCCTCCCTTTTACTATTGTCCACATGTTCTCTTATGTCAATACTCTTTTTTGCGCTAAGTTTCTATATTATTTTAAACTTGATTAAATTACAAATTAGTTTAGTATGTGATTTAAATTTAAGTTTTTAATTGAGGAGGTTCGCAATGCAAGGTCAACCAATTAGTTGATTATGAATTAGATTTGACTTAATTAAAGAAGCCTATATTGATCCAATTTCCTTCACTTTTCGTTTAAAGTTTATATGATGCATTTACAAACATACAAGTTAATATAACTACTGCAAATATGAGATGGAAGGGGAAGCTAATGAGGATGGAAGAGGAGGTGATGGGGGATGGAAGCTAAAGAGAGGGTGATCAAAAAGCCTTTTTTTTTTTTGATCGGCAAAAGAAGAAACTTTATTGATGAAAAATTAATTACATCAAAAAAGAAGAGGATGAAAGAAAAGGAGTGCAAAAAGCATCAAAGCGAACAGAAGGATTCCAATTAGGTTGGCACCCAACAGCACGCCCAATCATGTGCTAGCACACCAACAAGTTGACGAGAAACCAACCTAAACCAAAATGCACCAAAATACAACTACTACTCCAACAGATGTTCCAAGGAAGAGCCCCTGCAACCTTAGCATAGAATGGGAAATGAAGACCTTGCGGTGGCTGGAAAGGGAAGAGAAGGCCACGACAATGGCTAAGAATGGGAAAGAAGTAGTGGCCAAGCGGTGTTGTGAGTGAGGAAGGTTTTAATTGCAAATCTTTTAAATTTTTTATTGCATCCATTATATACACGTGTTTTTTCAACAAACTATTTTTTTTTTCTTTTCTTGATTTATTTTAAATTTAAAAATAAAATAAAATAAAATAGCAACTCCACAACTTGATAGAATGATCGTTTTATGAGTGAATACCAGAGTTGATAAGACTTCATGATCAAAGATTTATTCCCAGCAAATAGTAGTGTAAGTGCTTGTCCAACGAAATGCTTCTCAGTTCAATCTATCTACAAGGAATTTGTCTCCTCTACTAGGGCCAAGATTGAAAATTTCGCTTCTTATTTAGGGGAATCTTGCACTACACACAGTTCAATTTTTTAGTTGGCTAGCTTGGCATGGAATTTGGTGATACACTTGAAACGGTGAACCATATCCTTCTACATTGCTCTAAAGTCTGGAAAATTTGGTCTGCTGCCATAGATTGGTGGAGAATGGTCTAGGTGACACCCAGTTCGATTCAAGACCTCTTCGTACAATAACACATCCAAGGCTCATTGGGTGTTTGGCAATAATTTACCAAAGTTTTGAAGAAAACATAGCTTGTGTCCATTGAATTCCACTAAAATTGGCAGAAGAAGCGAGTAGTTTTCGAAAAATTTTCCCTAACACTGTGTTTTGTTGGGGATTTGATGAAAGATTTGGAAAGGGAAATGGAAAAGGAATGTAAAATGTGAATAAAATATACCTACATTTCATCTAGTTTCACATATCTTTTCCTTTTCTTTTTCCAAATCCCTTCCCAAATCCTCCAAACAAACACAGCATAAAGCTCCAATGGAAGTCCTGACCATAGTTCAAGAAATGCTCTCCAAAATCATCGTCTTTCGATTGGCAACGAATCTTCAATAGACTGGGAAAGTTTCGGACTTGACTGATGATATGAACCTCAAGGGTAAGGGTTGGGGTTGTGCAAGAACATGATTTGAGCAAGCAAAGTAAAGGACTAAGATGATGATTGAAAGAAGAGAATGGTTTGTCATCATATAATTTGAAAGAAGTGTTTTTTGAGTAGTTGTTATTGCTGCCTTTTGCCCTTGTGTGTATGCGTATAAATAGGACTTGCATTTTGCATTTACAGTAAATATAATTAATTACTTGTAAAATAAATTTTTATACTTTGAAAAAATTTGGGCAAATTTTACTCTCTTTTTTTTTTTTTGAAGACAAAACAAGATGCTCTGAAGTGTCATCACTAGATCCGTAGGCTTAGGCCCAGGCCCCAAGGTAGCCGGTTGCCGGTCTGATTTAACCCAACCCAAAGGAAGGGGCTCACTATCGAGGCACCAATAGAGCGCAACCACACGCCACAGACGAGCCCAAGTTTCGAGGGAAGTATAGGCGAGGTCTCCGAAGTGAGCCAGCTGCAAAGCAGCAAAATTCGCCCCTCCGAGGAATCGAACCTGGGTCATGCCTGGGGAGAGGGATGCCTTCTCCACTAGGCCACCACCCCTGGTGATGGGCAAATTTTACTTTGTTCCTGACTTTTTAATTGTCTTAGTCAATTCCTAAATTTTGAGTCAAGTAGTAATTTGTTCTAGGGAAATTCTATGTATACACACCATGCAAACTCTCAGTAAATGCCACCAATGTGTTCAGATATAAAATTTTGAACAAATATGAAATGTTCGGATTTAAAGTTAACAATAAAAATAAATTGTTCAAAAATATATTCTGTTCAATTATTTATATCTGAAACAACTGCTTTATGTTCATAAATTTCTATCTGAATATTTGACTTTTGTTTGGAAATTTATATGCAAATATCATTTGTGGTGTGTACTGAGAGTTTATATGGTGTGTAAATAGAATTTACCCTTTGCTCTATTTACATAACGCCATTTACAAAATTAACAAAGAATAACCAGGTGATAGTATTAATTGTACTTAGCACCCTTGTACTTTTTTCAAAATTTCACTTTAATCTTTAGCATTGTTGTACTTCTACTAAAATCTTACTTCAGCCCCTACAATTTAATTTTCCTCTAAATTTTTTAAACGATATTATTCAACTGGACCCAATTGTTACTTGACTTAAAATGTAAAGGTTAACTGAGGCAACTAACCACCGGGGTTGGTGGCCCAGTGGTGAAGGCATTGCCTTCCCACAATAGTGCGTCAAGTTTGACTCCTGTGGGGCACGAAATATTAGATTTTCCAATGGCTCTTTTCTGAGACCTCGCGCTGTACTTCAATCGAACTTGGACCCTGCTAGGGGGTGGTTGATGAGCGTCACTAGTGCCTCGGTGGTAGATCCAATCCTATGGGTTGTGTTAAATCAAGTATACTCTAATCGAACCTTGACCCTGCTAGGGGTGGTTGATAAGTTCCACTGGTGCCTCAGTGGTAGATCCCTTCCTATATGTTGGATTAAATCAGGCCGACAACTAGTTACCCTGGGGTTTGGACTTACGGATGCCGTAATGACACCTCTGAGCATCTTCTCTTTTTTTTTCTTTTCTTTTTTTTCCTCAAAAACTGAGACAATTAAAAAATAGGAAGCAAAATAAGATTTTATGTAGAGTATCAAAGTACAAAGGTAGAAAGTTGTAATTTGTCCAAAAAATTTCAAGAGATACCACTGAAAAGCACCCTTACCCCAATTTTAAATAATATTTTATAAAAACATATTTAAATTATTTCAGTGTAATAAATTCTAAGAAGTCTACACTTTTAAAATAAAATAAAATAAATTATAAGTGTGCATCCAACAGTCCGACTTGCAATTAAATAAATTAAAGCACAATTTACTATTTCAGAGGACCTGAGTTCTTTTCGTATTTATGTTTGTTTTTTACATCATGGTTCAATCATTGCCTAAACAACCCTCAAAATACAAAGTTTGATAGAAACCATCTGGTCTCACTGACCAGACACGAAGCCACGGCTCCTCTTGTCGTTGACAATGGCGCTCCAAGGTACTGGAGAAAACAGCAAAGCTTTGGTCATTGGCATTCCACCCGAACCCGCAGAAGTAGAGAATAGTTCCGAAGAAATTTTCCCTAAAACTCCAACGGAAGTCTTGACCGTTGTTCACCAATTGCACTCCCAGATCCTTGTCGCTTGATTTGCAATGAATCTTCAATGGGCTTGGTGTGTCTGGGACTTCACTGATTACATGAACCTCGAATCTTCTGTTTTGTTCAACAACAACATGATGATGTGAGCAAAGAAAGTAATAAAGTGCCAAATCTTCTAAAGTTCAGCAATTTATTAAGTAAACAATTGATTGGTCCATTTTGCAGGAAATGGAAGTGGATACATGTATTGTAAAAAATTTTGTTCCAAAAGAAATTTAAAAATAAATTTTTATCGTCGTGAGAATAATCGTTTTGAAAAGTTAAAAATAAGATTTTTAACAACAAAATTTTAAAAATGTTACTAATACATAGACTTTTAGAGACAAAATAATTTGGTCTCAAAATTGTTTATTTTTTTAGACAAAAAATTTAGTTTCAAAAGGATAATAATTCATCACTATTGTCCAATTTTTGTTACTAAAAATATAATAACGACATTTTTCGTACAACAAATATTTAGTTCTTAAAAAATAATTTTATCGCTAAATTTTAGTCTCTAAAATCTTAATTTTTTGTAGTGTAATAATTAAAATTAAAATATTTTTCCTTTTTTAAATATTTTTTTTATTCTCCACTGATGTAATTCTCCCATTTTTAATTATAGTATGTGGTGTATGTATCAAAATGTATTTAGTCCATATTCTCTACTTATTTACATATAATAATAATATAATAATAATAATAAAATAATAATAATAATAATAAAATGCTCGAAAACTCCACTCAAGTTAAATTAGGATACAGAACAATTGTAGAACTCCATGTACTTAATTGTTTTTGTTAAAATAATTGTATGAATATGAGAAAATTTTAATTTTTCCCCCAAATGAACTTATGTTTTCTTGATTTATTTTAAATTTAAGAATAAAAATAAAAATAAGGGTTAATTACATTTTTCATCTTTCTAATTTGACTCAAATTTTGCTTTAGTCCCTATAATTTTAATTTGTTCAATTCAATCCCTACACTTTACATCTAGTTTCAATTTGGTCATTCCGTATAAATTTTTGTTAATTTTGTCTATATGTACATGTTAGATAATTAACAAGTGTTTCAAAATTGTTAATTTTACCTTCCAATTTAGACAAAAAAACAAAATTGAAACCTTAGAAAATTGACAAGTAATCCAAAATTGTTAATTTACACCTCCAATTTAGACGGAAGAATCAAAATTGAAACTAGACTTAAAAGTGTAAGAACCAAATTATTCAAATTAAAACTATAAAAACTTAAGTAAAATTTAAATCAAACTATAAGTGTGAAAACTGTAATTAACCCAAAAATGCAACTCCACAACTTGATATAATGGACATTTTATGAGTGAATACCAAAGAAGATTGAGACTTCATAATCAAAGTTTTATTCCCATGGAATAGAAAACTAAACATAAATAGTTAACCATGCATAAATTTTTCTAAATCACTGTGTTTTTCTTCTGCATAATGATTCAATCGTACAGATTCTTATTTTTTTCCAAAAAAGCAACATTAGATATCACCAGGTATGCAACTGTGTCAGATTCGAGTCACTATTTCCGAGATAGAAAGCATCTGGTTTTACTACCCAGACACACATATAAGGCAGATCTGGTGTTTCGCAATAAGGTACCAAATGCTTGTTGAAAACTGTTGGGATCTGGGATCCCGCCCAAGACCTTATAGAAATTAGCGGAAGCAGAAAAACACACCCATGCATAAGGAGACACAATATTTAACGTGGTTCGGTATTAAAACCTACGTCCACGGAGAGGAACCGTTTATCACTTATTACAATGGAGATATTACAGAAATATTACAGAGGAGAAGCTCACACTCTTCTCACTCACTCATTCACCCGTCTCCCTCTCTCACACCGAGAGAGACGGTTTCTCTAACTCACATCTCTCACTCTCTTGGTTTTCACTCTCTTCTCTCTCTCATTTTGCTCTCTCCTCTCAACCTCTATTTATAGGTGAGGGAGTAGGTAAGAGTTTGGCTTGGCATGGTGGTTGGTGGGCAAACTTGGTTGGTGGCCAAACTTGGGTTGGTGAGCCGCCGGTTGACTCGATGTGTTCACATGACAAGGTGTGTTCACACATGGTTGGTAGCCTCCATGTGTGTTCCCATTGTTGCCAACCATCACTCCTTTCACACATGGGTGAATTCAACAAATCACCCCCTTCACCCATGTAAGGTGATCCACAGCACACACTGCTGCTAATTTAGATTCAACATAGTCTTCATCTCTTCACTGAGATGTCTGCACCCCCTGAAGCTAGATATAACACACCAGAGATACATGAGGAGGAGGGAATTCTACATCCTCAACTCAACTCACACAACTCTCTGATTTGGAGAGATACCACTGTTGGTGGGAGTGGGGTGTAAACCACTGTTGGTGATTCACAATGAGAGAAACACTCTCTTCTTCTTTTCCCCACACAACTCTTCCACGCTTCTGTCTCGAATGTCTTTACTTGCTATGTTTGAACTTGCGCAACCAAGATATCCGACACCCCCTTGATTGGATGTCCTGCACCCCCTGCTGGGATGCCCTTGACTGTCATGCACTTGTTACCAAATCATCTATCCGTTGATGAATGGTCTTCTCTTCTGATTGAACCAGATCTTCTGAACACCTCAACAACCAGGAAAGTTCCCAGGAAAGATTGGTGGGGTCACAACCGGTCCCACTTAAGAACCAGTCTCCTTAGACAGTGTCTTTTTGACAGAACTTTCCTAGACATTGTTGATCTTGAGATAATCATGCCTGCAATCCTCTGATCTTCAATGATCTATCTCGCTTTGTATCTGGTTGTCCAATCTGGTCAGAATCTGTCCATTCTAACCTCTTCAGTGAATCCGCAGCGTTCCACAATATCCGGCAACCTTTTGACAATCTTTCAAAACCATTCAGAATTTCACTATTCTGAGCTGACGGTTGCGTCCGGAGCGGTCCGTTTAGCTAGGACCAACCTTCGCTGCACTTCCGGGGACCTCACTGAAACATTTCCCCAAAAGTTGGGCCACACCACAATTTTCTGAAAATTCTGGGCCAAATTGTAATTTTCAGAAGTTCAGGAACATTTTGTGTTCCAACAGAATATTTCGTCTACTGCGCCTGATGCTGTCCGTCACTTCAATCTGCTTACTTTTTATAGAAACTCCGTTTTCAAAATCTGACCGTACGGATGTGTCCGGAATACTCCAAATAGTTGGAAAACACTATTGGATCATCAAAAACGGACTCCAAATGGCTTAGATCTAGCCAAAACATTTTTTACGCCTCAGATCTGCGGCTGCACCATAGCCGCGGCATACTGAATCAATGCCCTCTGATGCTGACGTGGCAGTGATGACGTGGCACTTTGTGCGACGTGGCGCTGACGTGGACTGCCATGTGTGCTGACGTGGACGGCCACGTGTCACTGACCTGGCTGCTGGCGTGGCAGCCACGTGGCTATTTCTAGATGACGCGTCGATGACGTGGCTGGCGCGTGTGGTGCACGCGCTTTGCTTCAGTCGTCTTCTACATCTGCGCGCGCGTGTGGCGCGTGTCTGGGGCTGGGCCGACGTGCCGTTTGACTTCTCGGCGCGTGGCGGCGCGTGCTGTGACTGGTGGTCACTCGCTATCTTCTGGTGGCGCGTGAAGGCGCGTGTGGTGTCTCCTGGGTGTCTGCTTTACATTTTTGGACTCCGCTTCTCGAGCCCTTGCTCCTGGTATGCTCAAAACCTGATTTTGAGCAACTTCATTTCTGGGCAATTTCGGACATCGCACTGTTTTTGCTCCGAAACGCCACCGACGAGGCTCTGATACCACTTGTTGGGATCTGGGATCCCGCCCAAGACCTTATAGAAATTAGCGGAAGCAGAAAAACACACCCATGCATAAGGAGACACAATATTTAACGTGGTTCGGTATTAAAACCTACGTCCACGGGAGAGGAACCGTTTATCACTTATTACAATGGAGATATTACAGAAATATTACAGAGGAGAAGCTCACACTCTTCTCACTCACTCATTCACCCGTCTCCCTCTCTCACACCGAGAGAGACGGTTTCTCTAACTCACATCTCTCACTCTCTTGGTTTTCACTCTCTTCTCTCTCTTATTTTGCTCTCTCCTCTCAACCTCTATTTATAGGTGAGGGAGTAGGTGAGAGTTTGGCTTGGCATGGTGGTTGGTGGCCAAACTTGGGTTGGTGAGCCGCCGGTTGACTCGATGTGTTCACATGACAAGGTGTGTTCACACATGGTTGGTAGCCTCCATGTGTGTTCCCATTGTTGCCAACCATCACTCCTTTCACACATGGGTGAATTCAACAAAAACATCAAAGCTGGTGTCCTTTGAATTCCACTGGAATCGGCAGAAGAAGAGAGTACTTTCAAGGAAATTCATCCTAAAACTCCAACGGAATTCCGCACCATTTTTCGGAGCATGGTATCCAAGATCGTCGTCTTTCGATTGGCAGTGAAACAACAATGGGGTGGGTTTGTCTGGGACTGCACTGATGATATGAACCTGAAAACGGTCGAAACCTGCAAGAACATGATTTGAGCAAACAAAGTAAAAGGCCAAGATGATAGTTGGAAGAAGAGAACGGTTTATCATCATATGCCTCATTCTACAACTGGAAAGAAGTGTTCTGAGTTGGTGTTCTTGTCGCCATTGGTGCCTGTGTGTATTGTATATAAATAGTACTGGTCTAGCTGTGGTTTAAATGTGTTTCTATTTACACTGTAATAAATGAGTAAATATAATTATGAGTATTTAAATAGATGAGTAATGTTAAGAGACCCACGTATTTATATTCAAAAATTTATCCACAATGAAGTGATATGGGAGTTGGGCCCACTATCATTAAGTACATAACAAATAAAAAAATTGACACATATCCTGCCACATCATTGTGGGTATTTTTTGAGGATCTTAAACATTTTCCTAAATAGATTATCAATAAGGTAACCCATTCATTATACTCCCTCCATCCCAAAATATTAGTCCCTTATTCTATTTTTCATTGTCCCAAAATATTAGTCCATCTTCAAAAATCAAGTACAAAAATAATATAAATTTCCTAATTTGCCATTCTTTTAAATTTATAAATAATATAAAAAATACAATTATGACATTGATATTCCCAAAAAAATGTACTATCAAAGGGTAATGTTGGAAAATCAACTTTTTTAAAGTGCAATAATTGTACTATCAAAAAAAGTTGGATTCCTCAAAATGGACCATTATTTTAGGACGAAAGGAGTACATTTTTGTATGTCTTTTTATAAAAAATTTTAAAAATATATTCAATTTTTTTTTTCATTCAAATAGGTCCAATTTATATATTCCGTATATTTATTTTAAATCAATGTATAAATTACAAATACCTAAAACTTCCAAATATGTCACATCGCCTATTGGTACATTAATTGATACATACCAATTAGTACATGCACCAATTAGTATATCAATTAGTGTACCATCACTTATTAGTACATTAATTGATATACCAATTAGTACATGCACCAATTGGTGTATCAATTAGTGTACCAACATATGTTATGACATTATTATTGACTCCACCCATTATACAAATACCTAAAACTTCTAAAATTATGCTATATCACCCATTAGTATATTAATTGATATATCAATTAATACATATAACATTATTCTAGATTTATGGGGCTTCTAAAATTACACTTACCTCCTTTATTTTTTCTGATATTATCAATATTTCCTCTTCTATCATATATTTCTTAAATATTGTCAAGTATGCTCCAGTCCAGATTACGGATTGAGAATTTGCCTTCCTGTTACTATTGTCTACATGCTCTCTTATATCAATACTTTTTTTTGCGCTAAGTTTTTACATTATTTTAAACTTGATTAAATCAAAAATTAGTTTTGTATGTGATTTAAATTTAAGTTTTTAATTGAGGAGGTTCGCACACTCATATGCAAGGTCAACCAATTAGTTGATTATGAATTAGATTTGAGTCAATTAAAGAAGCCTATATTGATGCAATTTCCTTCATTTTTTAAAACTTTATATGATGCATTTACAAACATACAAGTTAATATAACTACTGCAAATATGAGATGGAAGGGGAAGCTAATGAGGATGGAAGAGGAGGTAATGGGGGATGGGAGCTGAAGAGAGGGTGATTGGAAAGCGTTGGGAGGGGAAATGAGGACCCTGTGGTCGCTGGAAAGGGAAGAGAAGGCCATGACAATGGCTAAGAATGGAAAAGAAGTGGTGGCCAAGCGGCGTTGTGAGTGAGGGAGGTTCTAATTGCAAATCTTAAATTTTTTGTTGCATCCATTATATACACGTGCTTTTTCAACAAACATTTTTTTTTTTTTTTTCCTTTTCTTGATTTATTTTAAATTTTAAAAAAAAAGTAAAATAAAATAGCAACTCCACAACTTGATAGAATGATCGTTTTATGAGTGAATTCCAGAGTTGATTAGACTTCATGATCAAAGATTTATTCCTATCAAATAGTAGTATTGTCCAACGAAATCCTTCTCAGTTCAATCTATCTACAAGGAATTTATCTCCTCTATTAGGCCAAGACTGAAAATTTTGCCTCTTATTTTTGGGAATCTTGCACCACACAGTTCAATTTTTTAGCTGGCTAGCTTGGCATGGAATTTGGTGATACACTTGAAACGGTGAACCATATCCTTCTACATTGATCTAAAGTTTGGAAAATTTGGACTGCTGCTATAGATTGGTGGGGAATGGTCTGGGTGACACCCAGTTCGATTCAGGACCTCTTCGTACGGTAGCAAGGGACTTCCGTCAAATGACAACAACATTAGATATCACCAGTTATATAACTTTATCCAATTCAAGCTGCCATTTCTAATATAGAAACCATCCGGTTTTACTGCCCAATAACACATCCAAGGCTCATTTTGTGTTTGGTAATAATTTATCCGAAGTTTTGAAGAAAACATCAAAGCTTGTGTCCTTGGAATTCCACTGGAAAGCGAGTAGTTTTCGAAACATTTTCCCTAACGATGTGTTTGGCTAGGGATTTGATGAAGGATTTGAAAAGGGAAATGGAAAAAGAATGTGAAATGTGAATAAAATATACCTACATTTCACCTAGTTTTACACATCTTTTCCCTTTCCTTTTCCAAATCCCTTCCTAAATCTCCCAAACGAACACAGCGTAAAGCTCCAATGGAAGTCCTGACCATAGTTCAAGAAATGCTCTCCAAAATCATCGTCTTTCTATTTGCAACGAATCTTCAATGGGCTGGGAAAGTTTGGGACTTGACTAATGATATGAACCTCAAGGATAAGGGTTGGGATGTGCAAGAACATGATTTGAGCGAGCAAAGTTAAGGACTAAGATGAGGATTGGAAGAAGAGAATGGTTCGTCATCATATAATTTGAAAGAAGTGTTTTTTGAGTAGGTGGTGTTGTTGCCTTTTGCCCATGTGTGTGTGTAAAAATAGGACTTGCATTTTGCATTTACAGCAAATATAATTAATTACTTGTAAAATAAATTTTTCTACTTTGAAAAAATTTAGGCAAGTTTTACTTCTTTTTTTTTTTTTTTGAAGACAAAAAAGGATGCTCTGAGGTGTCATCATTGCATCCGTGGGTATAGCGATCCCGGTTTTATCCCGACCTTTATTGTGTTCCGGACTCCGGTTCCGTGATTGTATGTTGTTGTCCATGTCTATGTCTTGTTTCCTCCCTTTAATTCTTGAAATTGAGTTTTGGGACTTGTTGGGCGAGTTTGGAACATGTTGGTTGTTTATTGGTACAAATGGTTGTTGCCCAAATTTTGTCCTCTTCGCTCGAGCGAGGCTTCTTGCGCTCGAGCGAGCCTTGTATAGTTTGCTTCTTTGCTCGAGCGAGATTTCTTGCGCTCAAGTGAGCTTTGTGAAATTGTTTCTTCGCTCGAGCGAGACTTCTTGCGCTCGAGCGTGTGTCTGTGTCCATGGCAGACCTGAAACTTTGCATTCTACCCTCGAGTAAGGCTTCTTGCGCTCGAGCGAGGCCTTTTGTTGTGTCTGGTCGCTCGAACGATAACTTCTTCGCTCGAGCGAAGACCCTGTATATCAGTTTACAGCAGTGATATTTACATCACTTTTTGATTCCATGTCTTCCCCAAAACCCTAATCCGGCTGTCTATCTCTCTAAAACACACACTCTCTCTCTCTACGAATACTCCATGATCTTGGGTCTCTCTATCCTACTCCATTTGTTAAAAAGATAGAGTTTTGCGTGGGCTTCCTTTTGATCCGAAGAAGTTTGAGTTTTGGACATCTTTAAGTTTCTCCTTCTTCCTCTTTGAGCTTTTCCACTTGAGGTAGGGATGTTCTACTCTTTAATATGGGTTTTAAGCTAGATATTTGTCATTTTTGCATAAATGATGGAGTTGGGAAGCTTGGGTGATGCTAGGGTTTGGGTTTGAATTTTGAAAGAGGGGTTTTCTATTTTGGGCCCCATATGTATATGTGAGGTCTTGAAAATGGGGTTATTTGTATATGAATGATGAAATTGAGTCTTGGGGGTTGATGTTTGAAAAATAGGGGAGATTTGCCCTAATATGAGTTAAATAAATTATTGGTATAAATAATGAAGTTGTTATGAAAATATGAAATTGGAAGAGTGCACAAGTGGGATGTGCAGTGGATTTGATAAATCATTCATCTATGGAATTTGATAAATAATCTGTTGATAGATTTATTTATCTGTTTAGATATATCTGTTTGGGCTATTGGTGGAGGATAGCTGTGATTGTTGTAGAAACTGCATGAGGACTAGGTAAATTGAAACTAGTCATATGAATATTGTTATTGAATATGATGGTTTGATTAAACCATTGAATATGTGTTTTGATTAGTCATTGTATATGACAACGTATTTAAGTACATTGTATATGTATCATTGTTTGGGAGGAGATAGGGGATGGACTCCATTGATAATTAAGTTGGCCGGAGTGTCTAGGGTGAAAGTCCCAAAATCTTATATATTTATAGGTGCCGGTTCCCTCGGGCGTGGTTCCATTAAATGGCAAGAAATAGAAGTGTTGGATTGATGAATGTATTGAATTGTGAACCATTGAGCTGTAGTCTCATATTGGTTGCTTTGATAATAATGAATTTGGTTAATAGATTTACCCGAAATGAAATAATGGAAATGAATCGAGATATTGGCTATCTATATTGAATGACCTTGAAAAGAATATGTGTTGGTTAAGAGTGTTGCACATTTATCTGATGCTCATATTTTAGTTAATTCTCATATATTGTTTAGCATATCTCTACTGGGCTTTGGCTGATCCTACTTGGGAAACCATTTTCAGGTACAGGTGACATGCTGCCCCCAAGGTAATAGCTTCGGAGGTTTAGAGGCTGAAAGCTCCATTTTGCATATTTTGTTTTGTGTTTAATGTAAATTCAAGCCGATGGCTTTATATGTATAGAGTTAGGACTCTTCTTTTGTTGTAACCAAGTGACAACTTCGAAAGATGTAAGCCCGTAGGGCACATAATCTGTTATTAACATTTAGAGTTACATGCCATAGTTTTAAGATGAACATTTATGAAAGTGTAATGCATGTAATATCTTTTGTAATATAGACTCTAATGAATGAAATATAACATTTCTATTATGTCTATAATTCTTATGAATGGCTGATTTGGATAATATTTTGAAGGCGTTACAGTGGGCCTAGGCCCAGGCCTCGGGATAGCCGGTTGCCGGCCTGATTTAACCAAACCCAAAAGAAGGGACCTACTATCGAGGCACCAATGGAGCTTAACCACACGCCACAAACAAGCCCAAGTTTTCGAGGGAAGTATAGGCGAGGTCTCCAAAGTGAGCATGCTGCAAAGCAACAAAATTCGCCCCTTCTAAGAATCGAACCTGGGTCACGCCTGTGAAGAGGGATGCCTTCTCCACTAGGTCACCACCCCCGATGGTGGGCAAATTTTACTTTGTTCCTGACCTTTTAATTGTGTCAGTCAATTCCTAAATTTTGAGTCAAGTAGCAATTTGTTCTAGGGAACACTACTACAAAAACAGATAAAGATCACATTTTTTTTTGTGTAATGTATGTTATTTAATCACACCTTTTAAGTTTTATTAAAGTGTGATCTTTGGAAGTGTGATTAAAAGGGATCATTTTTAATCACACCTTTTAAGTGTGATTAATAACATTTAGATCAAACCTTTTAGTATTCGTGAAAAAAAAAATTACACTCACTACTAGCTGTTGGGAAAAATGATGTTTTATAGGCATATTTTGGACTGACTTTGAGGCCAAAATTGAGTGGGCCCCAAATGTCTTTTGGAGTGGGTCTGAAGAGGTGACGTGTTCCTTGCCGCGTGGCAAGTCACACAGTGAAGACGGAACGTCAAAACCATATATGAGTGAATGGGAAGTTGACGTCGTTTTCGGGTTTAACATTAATTTTTTTTTTAGATAAAAATTCTTTTGAATTTTTTCCATAAAAAAAATTATTGTGGGAATTTAATTTAATTCTAAATTCAAATTTTGGGTTCCTAAGTGGTTTCCTAAAGTTTGTAATTGTGGAAATTTAATTTAATTCTAAATTCAAATTTTGGGTTCCTAAGTGATTTCCTAAAATTTGTACCTCTTACTTTATTTATTAAACTATTCAATTTGTTTAATATATATATTCAATAGTTTAATATATATATATATTCAAAATAGTTTATTTAATAAAGTAGCAACAAGTGTGTTTTGGTCCAACAACAGTTCACTTTTTCATTGTTTGAATTTTAGTGCTTTGACTTACGGTTAATTCATGAATTCAAATAGTGAATAGTTGTGCACCTGTTTGACTTTGGTATTGCATCTGTTCGGATGCTCTTGTTGCCTATAAATACCATCTTACTAGCAATGTGTTGGACGCCCTCGGAAAAATCTATCTAAAATATTTCTTGCTGTCCAGTTTGTAATCTTTGGTGTATTGTTGCATTATTCTTCATTTTAATATTAGAATAAAATTCAGAGAGTATAGATCACAGGTTTGGTTCGCCGAACAAATTTATTTGAAGTGCTTCTATAAATTTGTGAAGATCATTGTATCTGGGAGATAGACGCCATTCAACCGTAAGCACCATAGCGGGGCGAATCTGTCTTAAGGACAGAGTGTCACACACTCGACTTGGTCTTAATTTTTATTCGGTTCAAAAAATAAATCTGGTATGTTATTTATTTATTTGTTTGAATTATTTCAGTTATTTTATTTACACAGAAGATTGTTCCAACAATCTTAAGACAGATCGAATTATTCTGTTTACAGAATTTTTCGTTTGTTTCCCTTTTTCTTCTTCGTAAATAATTTCGAAAAAATTATTTTCTGTGATTTACAAAATAATATTCTGGTTGGAAAAACAAATAGTGATTATATGCTATTTGACAGATAGTAGTAATATACTGTCTCTTTTCTTTGACAACAACTAGTAGTACGATACTGGTGTCATTAACAATTCAGAATATATTTTTGTGGAATTTTTCAGAAATTAATTTTGGTTTTAGAAATTATTTTCTGAGTTTTCATTAATTAAAATTCTGTTTTCAGTATTTTAATTATTGAGTGTTACAAGAAATTAATTTTCTGTGTGAAATTAATTTGGTTAAATAAATTTTATTTTATTTCCAAATTAATTGAAAAATAAAAGTTATATTCTTATTTCTTTTATTTTACAGAATTTAATTTCTTGTGTGGAATTAATTTGGTTAAATAAAATTTTATTTTATTTCCAAATTAATTGAAAAATAAAAGTTATAGTTTTTATTTCTTTTATTTTACAGAATTTAATTTTCTGTGTGGAATTAATTTGTTTAAATAAAATTTTATTTTATTTTCAAATTAATTGGAAAATAAAAGTTACATTCTTGTTTCTTTTATTTTTACAGAATTTAATTCTGTGAATTTGGTTTAATTTTCTGTGTAGTGTAAATTCTAATTATAATTTTGTTTTATAAATTAGAATTGATGGCTACTGAAAAACAAATGCCCAAACAAGTACTACTGTGGTGGCTGCGATTGCACCAACCCCCTCTCCTGTGATGACAGTACCGGTAAATCACGGTGAAAAGCCAGAGAAGTTCTCAGGAACTGACTTTAAAAGATGGCAACAGAAAATGTTGTTCTATCTTACAACTCTGAACCTGGCTCGTTTCCTCCGTGAAGATGCTCCTATCCTGAAAGAGGATGAAACCGACCGGCAAGTGGTTGCTGCGGTTGATGCTTGGAAACATGCCGATTTCCTTTGCCGGAATTACGTCTTGAACGGACTTGACAACACATTATACAACGTCTACAGTCCAATCAAGACAGCAAAGGAACTTTGGGAATCGTTGGAGAAAAAGTACAAAACGGAAGAGGCCAGCTCAAAGAAATTTGTGGTAGGCAGATTCCTGAATTTTGTAATGGTTGATTCAAAAACTGTGATCAGCCAAGCTCAAGATTTCCAACTCATTCTGCATGACATTCACGCAGAAGGTATGTCTCTCAGTGAATCCTTCCAAGTTGCAGCCTTAATTGAAAAATTACCAAAAAGCTGGAAGGAATTCAAGAACTACCTCAAACACAAGCGCAAAGAAATTTCTATGGACGAGTTAATTGTGCGTTTGAGGATTGAGGAGGACAACCGCAATTCTGAAAAGCGGGCTGGTAAGCTTCCTATGGAGTCTAAGGCAAATGTGGTGGAACATGCTTCAAAAACCAAGAAACGTAAGTCTTCTGGAGAAAGTTCATCACAAGGCTTTAAAGGGGGGGATAATAAAAAGTACAAGTTTAATGGCAAATGTTACATCTGTGACAAAGAGGGACATCGGGCCAAAGATTGCCGTAGCAAAGGCAAAAGCAAGAAAGAACAAGCAAGAAGCCTGCTCAAGCCCATATGACCGAAGTGGACAATATTTCCAATGGTGTAGATGACATCAATCTTTCTGCAGTTGTTTCCGAGGCAAATCTTGTCGGAAATCCTAAAGAATGGTGGGTGGACACTGGTGCTACTCGCCATATTTGTGCCGACAAAAAGATGTTCACATCTTACTCTACAGTGGACAATGGTGAACAACTTTTTATGGGCAACTCCTCAACTTCCAAAGTTGAAGGACAAGGAAAGATTGTTCTCAAGATGACATCAGGAAAGGAACTCACTCTCAACAATGTGCTGCATGTACCGGACATTCGCAAGAATCTTGTTTCCGGATCTTTGTTGAGTAAGAATGGGTTTAGGCTAGTATTTGAGAGTGATAAATTTGTACTTACTAAGAATGGGATGTATGTAGGAAAAGGTTACATGTCTGATGGCCTTTTCAAGTTAAATGTAATGACCGTTGTACCCTCAGTTATTAATAATACTACATCTTCTTCTTACTTACTTGAGTCTTCAAATTTATGGCATGGTAGACTAGGACATGTTAATTATGGATCTTTGCGTAGATTAATTAATATGGAATGTTTACCTAAATTTGACATTGATTCAAATCATAAATGTGAAATTTGTGTTGAGGCAAAATTATCTAAAACTCCTTTTCATTCAATTGAAAGAAGTACGGAACCACTTGAATTAATTCATAGTGACATTTGTGATTTTAAATCAATTCAAACAAGGTGGAAAAAGTATGTAATCACTTTTATAGATGACTATACTAGATATAGTTATATTTATTTAATTCGAACCAAGGATGAAGCTTTGGAAACTTTCATTCAATATAAGAATGAAGTTGAAAATCAACTTGGTAAGAAAATCAAGAAACTTAGAAGTGATAGAGGTGGTGAATATGAATCACCTTTTGGTGAATTTTGTAAAGAACATGGAATAATTCATCAAACCACTACTCCTTACTCACCTCAGCAAAATGGAATTGCTGAAAGGAAAAATAGGACTTTAAAAGAAATGATGAATGCCATGTTAATAAGTTCTGGATTACCTCAGAACTTGTGGGGGGAAGCAATACTTTCTGCTAATTATATTTTAAATAAAATACCCCGAAAGAAAATAAATCAAACACCTTATGAATTGTGGCATGGAAGAGTACCATCTTACAAATACTTAAAAGTGTGGGGGTGTTTGGCTAAAGTGGCTATTCCTAGTCCTAAAAAGACTAAGATAGGTCCTAAGACCATTGATTGTTAGTGCATATCGGTTTTTGATTTATAAATCAGAACATACCGAAATGCATGTAAATACTATTATTGAGTCAAGGAATGCATCATTCTTTGAACATGTATTTCCAAAGAAGACTGGACAAGAGACTAGTAACAATAAAAGATCTCATGATGCTATTACTAGTCAGGATCAAGAACATGATCAAGAACAAGAGTTAGATCAAAATGAGGAAGAGGAACCTAGGCGTAGTAAACGTGCTAGAACCTCAAAATCTTTGGTCCAGATTTTCTAACATATTTGTTAGAAAATGAGCCTTTAACTTTTAAAGAGGCTATGTCCAGTCCTGAAGCTCCTTTATGGAAAGAAGCTGTCAACAGTGAAGTTGAATCCATCTTGCAAAATCACACTTGGGAATTGGTGGATTTGCCACCAGGTTGTAAACCTCTTGGGTACAAGTGGATTTTCAAAAGAAAATTGAAAGCAAATGGATCAATCGACAAATACAAGGCAAGACTTGTAGTCAAAGGTTTTAGACAGAAAGAAGGTCTAGATTACTTTGACACATACTCACCGGTTACTAGAATAACATCCATTAGAATGCTAATTGCCATTGCATCTCTATACAATCTAGAAATTCATCAAATGGATGTTAAAACCACTTTCTTAAATGGTGAGTTAAATGAAGAAATTTACATGGAACAACCAGAAGGGTTTTTTGTTCCAGGGAAAGAAAAGAAAGTGTGTAAATTGGTTAAATCATTATATGGTTTAAAATAAGCGCCAAAGCAATGGCATGAGAAATTTGACAAGGCAATGATGTCAAATGGATTTAAAATTAATGAGTGTGACAAATGTGTTTATATTAAAAACACAGATAAAGGTTATGTCATTGTATGTCTTTATGTAGATGATATGCTCATCATGGGTAGTAATAATGACATGATTAAAACTACCAAGAAAATGTTGAATAAACATTTTGATATGAAGGACATGGGCATTGCTGATGTAATACTTGGTATAAAAATTACCAAAACATCAGAAGGTTATGCTTTGTCACAATCTCATTACATTGAGAAAATACTTGACAAATTCAGCAAAGATGATGATCATCTTGCTAGAACTCCTGTAGATGTTAATTTGTATCTTTCTAAGAATGTACAGGAAAGTATTTCTCAATTAGAGTATGCCCAAATTATTGGAAGCTTAATGTACTTAATGAACTGCACTCGCCCAGATATAGCTTATGCAGTGAGTAAATTAAGTAGATATACGAGTAATCCGGGATTAGAACACTGGAAAGCAATTATAAGAGTTCTTAGATATCTCCGATTTACTCGTAACATTGGGCTTGACTATACTAGATATCCAGCAGTACTTGAAGGATACTGTGATGCAAATTGGATATCAGATACTAGAGACTCGAAGTCCACCAGTGGGTATGTCTTTACTCTTGGTGGGGCGGCTGTATCTTGGAAATCTTCCAAATAGACTTGTATTGCTAGGTCTACTATGGAATCTGAATTCATAGCTTTAGACAAAGCAGGGGAAGAGGCAGAATGGCTTCGCCACTTCCTTGAAGATATTCCAATTTGGCCAAAACCGGTGCCTGCTATATGCATACATTGCGATAGTCAATCAGCTATAGGTAGAGCACAGAGTCATATGTATAACGGTAAGTCACGACACATTCGTCGTCGACATAATACCGTAAGACAACTACTCTCTAATGGAATTATTTCCATAGAATATGTTAAGTCTAAAGACAACATAGCGGATCCACTGACCAAAGGGTTAGCAAGAGAGTTAGTTGAGAATTCATCGAGGGGAATGGGACTTAAGCCTATTAAATAAGAGTTATCACAATGGCAACCCAACCTAGTTGACTGGAGATCCCAAGATCTAGGTTCAAAGGGACAACCGAGTTGTGATTGACTCAGAAGGATCACTGGGGAGTATAACTCCTACCCATTTCTATGATGAAATAAGTGATGTCTGCAGCGTTAAAGGTTAAGTAAAATTTTAATGATTCTTATATCTAGGTAAACCTAGTGGAGTATGGCAGGATACTCTTCATAAGAATCACCTATATGAGTGTGAATTAGGCCGGTTCTATGAGATTTGTGAAGGGCTACAATTCTCTAAAGCACTCATAAAGACCAGGTTGTTCAGGGCCAAAATGAACACAATAGTGAGAACTAAACTGTGTCTGGGGATATACTGTGTGAGTTCTATTGTCTTGGTTTACACAAACGGCTGAACAGTTTAAGACATCATGTTCACTGGTTAGCTAGTAAATCCGATAGTGTCTCACAAGGGAAGGTTCAAAGCCAAAAGCTACCTATCCTTTGCAGAATATTTCCAATTTCTGTACTCTCTGTATTTAGATCATGTTGTTGCATTTTCTCTCCGTCAAATTCCATTTATGTGGGGGATTGTTGGGAAAAATGATGTTTTATAGGCATATTTTGGACTGACTTTGAGGCCAAAATTGAGTGGGCCCCAAATGTCTTTTGGAGTGGGTCCGAAGAGGTGACGTGTTCCTTGCCGCGTGGCAAGTCACACAGTAAGACGGAACGTCAAAACCATTTATGAGTGAATGGGAAGTTGACGTCGTTTTCGGGTTTAACATTAATTTTTTTTTTAGATAAAAATTCTTTTGAATTTTTTCCATAAAAAAAATTATTGTGGAATTTAATTTAATTCTAAATTCAAATTTTGGGTTCCTAAGTGGTTTCCTAAAGTTTGTAATTGTGGAAATTTAATTTAATTCTAAATTCAAATTTTGGGTTCCTAAGTGATTTCCTAAAATTTGTACCTCTTACTTTATTTATTAAACTATTCAATTTGTTTAATATATATATTCAATAGTTTAATATATATATATATATATTCAAAATAGTTTATTTAATAAAGTAGCAACAAGTGTGTTTTGGTCCAACAACAGTTCACTTTTTCATTGTTTGAATTTTAGTGCTTTGACTTACGGTTAATTCATGAATTCAAATAGTGAATAGTTGTGCACCTGTTGACTTTGGTATTGCATCTGTTCGGATGCTCTTGTTGCCTATAAATACCATCTTACTAGCAATGTGTTGGACGCCCTCGGAAAAATCTATCTAAAATATTTCTTGCTGTCCAGTTTGTAATCTTTGGTGTATTGTTGCATTATTCTTCATTTTAATATTAGAATAAAATTCAGAGAGTATAGATCACAGGTTTGGTTCGCCGAACAAATTTATTTGAAGTGCTTCTATAAATTTGTGAAGATCATTGAATCTTGGGAGATAGACGCCATTCAACCGTAAGCACCATAGCGGGGCGAATCTGTCTTAAGGACAGAGTGTCACACACTCGACTTGGTCTTAAATTATTTATTCGGTTCAACGAAATAAATCTGGTATGTTATTTATTTATCTTGTTTGAATTATTTCAGTTCATTTTATTTACATAGAAGATTGTTCCAACACTAGCTTCTCATTTGCTCTTGTGAAGATTCGAACCATCAACCCTCTCACACCATAAACCTTATACAACACACTCTTTCCACTACACCTCCATAACACCATATGATTATATATGCAACATATATTATTTATATAGTACATAGACCCGTATTAATATAAAAGTATATATACAAAGATAATTATTTTTTATTGAACATAATTTATGTAAAAATAAATTATTTACTAGAAAAAAAAAGAGACCACTTTTGGCGACTAAACATAATTTTAGTCGCCAATTTTATACTTTTGGCTACTAATTATTTTTTAATCGTTAAAAAATTTAATTCCCGGGCTAAAATTACCACTTTTGGCTAGTTAACATCTTTTTAGTCGCCCAATGCCTCAATTTTGGCTACTAAATTTTTTTTAGTAACAAAAAAATCTCACTTTTGGCTACTAAAATTTTTTTAGTCGGTAAAAGCCTCACTTTTGGCGACCAAACATCTTTTTAGTCACCCAATACCTCACTTTTGGCTATTAATTTTTTTTTAGTCGCCGAAAAGCCTTACTTTTGGCTAGTAAAATTTTTTTAGTCGGTAAAAGCCGTATATGGGCAACCAAACAGATTTTTAGTCGCCAAAACTTATACTTTTGGCTACTAAATTTTTTTAGTCGGTAAAAGCCATATATGGGCAACCAAATAGATTTTTAGTCTCCAAAACCTATACTTTTGGTTACTAAATTTTTTTAGTCGCCAAAAATCTTTACTTTTGGCTACTAATGTTTTTTTAATCACTGAAACCTATACTTTCAGCGATCAAATGTACTTTTTTAGTCGCCAAAGATGCTTTTTTTCTTGTAGTGGAGTGTGATTAAATATATATATATATATATATATATAATTACACTTATTTAAAAAGTGTGATTAAAAAGTAGTAATGTATATATAATCACACTTTAATTAGAAGGTGTAATTAAAAAATATATAAATAATCACACTTTAATTAGAATGTGTGATTAAAAAAATATATATATAATCACACTTATTTAAAAAGTGTGATTAAAAGTAGTAGTAGTAGTGTATATATAATCACACTTTAATTAGAAATGTGTGATTAAAAAAATGTATAAATAATCACACTTTAATTAGAATGTGTGATTAAAAAATATATATCTAATAACACTTATTTAAAAAGTGTGATTAAAAAGTAGTAGTGCATATATAATCACACTTTAATTAGAATGTGTGATTAAAAAAAAAATATATATATATATATATATATAATCACACTTAATTGAAAAGTGACATAAAAAATGAATATTATCACACTCAATCAAGTTAAGTGTGATTAAAATATCAATCTAATTTTTTTTATCACACTTCCAATAAAAGTGAGATATTTTTTTTTGTCAAAGTGTGATCTTTAACTATTTTTGTGGTAGTGGAAATTCTATTTGCACACCATGCAAACTCTCAGTACATGCCACCAATGCGTTCAGATATAAAATTTTGAACAAATATCAAATGTTCAGATTTAAAGTTATCGATAAAAATAAATTGTTTAAAAATGCATTCTGTGCAATTATTTATATCTGAAACAACTGCTTTATGTTCATAAATTTATATCTGAATATTTGACTTTCGTTCATAAATTTATATGTAAGCATCATTTGTCATGTGTACTGAGAGTTTATATGGTGTGTAAATAGAATTACCCTTTGCTATATTTACATAACGCCATTTCGAAAATTAACAAAGAATAACCAGGTGGTAGTATTAATTTTACTTAGCACCCTTGTACTTTTTTTAAAATTTCACTTTAATCTTTAGTATTGTTGTACTTTTACTAAAATCTTACTTCAGGCCCCTACAGTTTACTTGTCCTCTAAATTTTTTAAACGATATTATTCAACTGGACCCAATTATAACTTGACACAAAATGTAAAGGTTAACTGAGGCAACTAGCCACCGGGGTTGGTGACCCAGTGGTGAAGGCATTGCCTTCCCATAGCAGTGAGTCAAGTTTGACTCCTGGGGGCATGAAATACTAGATTTTCCAGTGGCTCTCTTTTGAGACCTCGCGTTGTACTCCGATCGAACCTCGACCCTGCTAGGGGGTGGTTGATGAGCTCCAATGGTGCCTCAGTGGTAAATCGCTTCCTATGGGTTGGGTTAAATCAGGTGTACTCTAATTGAACCTTGACTCTGCTAGGGGGTGGTTGATGAGTTCTACTGGTGCCTCAGTGGTGGATCCCTTCCTATGGATTGACTTAAATCAAGCCAACAACGGGTTACCTTGAGACTTGGGCCACGAATGCTGTGATGATACCTCAAAGCATCCTCTTTCGCCCCCCTCCTCCTCTCAAAAAGTGAGGCAATTAAAAAATAGGAAGCAAAGAAAGACTTGATGTAAAGTACAAAGGTATAAAGTTGTAATTTGTCGAAAAAATTTCAAGAGATACCACTGAAAAGCACCCCTACCCCAATTTTAAATAATACTTTATTAAAACATATTTAAATTATTTCAGTATAATAAATTCTAAAATGTCAACACTCTTAAAATAAAATAAAATAAAGTATAAGTGTGCATCCAACAGTCCGACTTGCAATTAAATAAATTAAAGCACAATTTACTATTTCAAAGGATCTGAGTTCTTTTCGAATTTATGTTTGTTTTCTACATCACGGTTCAATCATTGCACAAACAACCCCCAAAATACAAAGCTTGATAGCTTAGCTAGTGCATAGGAATGTGTTAGTTATACATTTTAGTATAATAATTTGGATTACCATTTCCTAAATAGAAACCATCTGGCCTCACAGACCAGACATAAAGCCACGGCTCCTCTTGTCGTTGACAATGGCGCTCCAAGGTATTGGAGAAAACATCAAAGCTTTGGTCATTGGCATTCCACCCGAACCTGCAGAAGTAGAGAATAGTTCCGAAGAAATTTTCCCTAAAACTCCAACGGAAGTCTTGACCGTTGTTCACCAATTGCACTCCCAGATCCTTGTCGCTTGATTTGCAATGAATCTTCAATGGGCTTGGTGTGTCTGGGACTTCACTGATTACATGAACCTCAAATCTTCGGTTTTCTTCAACAACAACATGATGATGTGAGCAAAGAAAGTAATAAAGTGCCAAATCTTCTAAAGTTCAGCAATTTATTAAGTAAACAATTGATTGGTCCATTTTGCAGGAAATGGAAGTGGGTACATGTATTGTAAAAAATTTTGTTCCAAAAGAAATTTAAGAGTAAATTTTTATCGTCGTGAGAATAGTTGTTTTGAAAAGTCAAAAATAAGATTTTTAACAACAAAATTTTAAAAACGTTGTTGGACAATCTTCACTGTATTTAAAAGATTAAATTCTGTTGTGTACAAAACAACAATTAGAATTTAAAGAAATAAAGAAAATGAGAGAATTTGTTTGATTACAAAAATCAAACTCAAAATAAAAAATAAAAATAAATAAATAACAAAACAGATTTTATTTTGTTACAAAAACAAAATTAAAATCTGATTTAAATAAATAATAAAACAGAATAATAAATTAAACAACTTACTTGATTAATTTCTTCGAATAATTATCTGATCAAGTCCAGTGTTTGACACTATGTCCTTAAGACAGATTCGTCATCTCTACGGTGCTTACAGAATTTGGACGTCTATCTCCCAAGATGAAATGATCTTCTACAAACAATAGCAGCACTACAAATTGTTTGCCTTACGATCACACTAAGTGTTTACACTCTTTCTTTCAGAAATTAAATGCAGCAAAATGTAGAGATATTTATAGCAGAGGATGGAGTACGAAAATTCGAGTAAAATCCAAATGGGAGGCTGGTCTATTTATAGATGTAAAGGTGGCTCTTGGTTTTGAATTGAACATGTATGATACCTGTTGGCTTTGAATTCAAACAGATTTGAATTTGTTGGGTTTAAATTTAAACAGATACAAAAATGGAAGGGCCCTGTTTGGGTGTGCAATAATACCAAACTAGTTTATTTCTGTTTGAAAACGGGAAGGGCCTTGTTTGGATGTACAGTAAATCCAAACCAGTTTAATTTGAATTCTGGATTTTATTTTACCAAAAATAAAATTAAATTCAAATGTTTTTGGCCCAAAAAGATTAGTATTGGGCCGAACAAGCCCAACCCAGCCTCACACCACGCACCCGCGCCCAAGCCTAGGCCCAGGCCCAGCCCAGCCCGCCCGACCGGCGGCGGCGCGCGCGTGTGTGGTGATTTTTGGGTCCAATGGGTCTAGCCCATTTTGTCCATAACCTCTCCCTCTAAAACACTTGGGTACCCCTTGGGGCACACCCCAAGTACCAAACCCATGCCTTATAAACCCATTCAAAACTTCCTACCAAATCAATGTGGGACAAGCCTTATTCAATACCTTTAAGGAATTTCCACCAAAACTCCATTTCCATGGAGCACACTTTGGCTTCAATTTCCCATTCACTCGGTAATGGTTTTGAGCAACCAAATATACCATATGAATCACAACGCGACATAGAACGCGTTACCACTTTGACCCACGTTAATCGACGCACGGGACCCACCTAAATATTAGACCAAACTTAGGATAAAATTCTGGTTTTACCCAGAATTTATAACCATTTCCAACAATCCCCCACATGAATGGAATTTGATGACAACGGAAATGCAACAATATGTAGACTTTATCGAAAGAGTATAAGTCGAAAATATCTTGCATCAGGATAGGTAGTTTTCGGCCTTGAACCTTCCCTAGTGATAACCTATCGGACATACTAGCTAACCAATGGACGCAATGCCTTGAATTGTTCAGCCATTAGTGTAAGCCAAGACAATAGTGTAGACGTCCCCGAACGCGATCCCGGGAGGGTTAGGTCCCGTTCTGTTCATATTGGGGTCACTACAGTTCGAAGGACTCAAATGTCACGGTTCTTAATCTTGAACCAAAGAGTCCAAATCCGGCAAATTGTTTTGAGAAAAACAGATTTTTGAAAGAAGTGCCAAACATGGACTGCTTTGCCAGATAACAGAGTCGCCACCTAAATGTTTTTTATGGGAAATTTAGGAAACCCTGACTCGATGCCAAAGGCCACGTGTCCGTCATCACCAAAGTTGGCTCGGGAACTTGGGTACGATTGGGGAAGGTCACATCGTGAGCACCCCCGCTCGCCCGGTCAAAGACCGGCTTCTACTAACCATGATATCTGTTTTTGAAAACCTTGTATGCTCTTATTCCGATTATTAGCCTAGGTTACTATGTGATGCTCGCAGCAAACAAGTATAGACTGAGCCGCCTGAATTGGAACAAAACATTTCATGCTTGTTTTTTTGAAAATGGTTTGATGGTGCTACCCGCAGGTAGGCTAAGACGCGGATTTGCCACCCTCAGGTGGGCTTAGAAAACATGATTTTGCCACTATCTAGTGGGCTTAAAACAAACATTTGACGCATTGTCCCAATCCAAGTAACCCAACCTCCACCCACAGGCATTCAAGGCAGTTAAATCACATAAGCAATTAGCCTCATGGTAAGCATGCTATTCATGGCAACACTCACACGCATGCAAGGATGCTAAAGCATAAAACTCACCGAGTACTCCAAGCCAAAAACAAAAATTGATTAGAAATCATGCATGATCCTAAATATACAGGAATGCCTAATGCAACACATGCAATAATGCAACTATAGCAGGCTCGGCTATTCTAAACATGGCATATGAAATGCTACAGCTAACATGTACTCAATTAGGAATTGAAATACAAATGCAGTTTGTATGATGCGCCGAGCCCGGTGCGTGCAAAACAGATGAATGATGCAAACATGCTGTCATACTGTATGCTAATCAAAATATGCCCTATATCTAACCATCGTAAGCGGATAAATAAAAGGGAGAAAGAAATGGGGGTTGGAAGACATACATCACACTCACCCACACTTATTACAGCATTGCCCTCGCGCAGAGGGTCCGAATAAATATACAGTCCGAAATGAAAGAATATTACAGATTTTCAAAGTAATTAACAAATTAACTAATAAAGACTGTAAACTGGCATGCAAGCCAGGGGCTGCCTCGCTTCTGATGAATGATGTATGCTGGACTGTGTTGCGCGGAAATCTACTGGGATGCCCAATCTAGCCTCTGTTTGCAATATTTCTCGAAACGCGCGCCAAACTCTGAAAAAAGTTCTGTTCCTTATCTTGCTGCAACAGAGAGCAGGAAAAGGGCATAGCAATGTATTTCACAGATATATGCATGCCTCGATCCTCGTGCCACCAATCGCGCATATCGATGCATGATGGCCGAAGAATCGGATTGCACAACTCACTATAGAATGAAATGCAAATGAATGTTACAATGAAACCTAACTCCATCATGGGTGATCCGGAGTGTCGGTGACTGGGAAATTGAGACACGTTCCGTCACTCAGAGTGCGAAACGTACCTCGTTCCCCGTGCCGGCTAACTCCTATCCCGAACACGATGCATATGCATGATATGCATGAAATGCGACTAATATGCAACCTAGTATGCACAATGCTGATGAAAATGAGATGTCTCGAAATGCGTGCACACGGGCACGCAAACCGAGAAAATACATGATGCAATCTAATACAACCTGGTATGCACTATGTGTGTGAAAATGAGATGTCTCGAAATGCGTGCACACGGACACGCAAACCGAGAAAATACATGAATGCAATCTAAGATACAACCTGGTATGCACTATGTTGTGAAAATGAGATGTCTCGAAATGCGTGCACACGGGCACGCAAACCGAGAAAATACATGAAATGCAAATCGGATAAAACCGAAGTACCTCAAAATGCGTGCACACGGGCACGCAAACCGAGGCGATGATGAAATGGAAATCGGATAAAACCGAAGTGCCTCGAAATGCGTGCACACGGGCACGCAAACCGAGGCGATGATGAAATGGAATGAAATGGCATACGGAATGCCTACGATGGGCTTATACCAACATGGTAGAGCCTCAGCTCACTCACATAGGAGGCCGTCGGATAAGAATGAAGTGCCTCGAATGCGTGCCCGCGGCGCGCAAACGAGGCGTGGCCCTAAGGCATGAAATGGCACGGGAAATGATATGCAAGCATGCAAACCAAATTTCAGCACCTAAATGAAGAGGAAACAGCCCCGAAATGACACGAAATGACAACCAATGCATGGATCATCCCGAAATGTGAATTAAGCACCCGAAATGGCCTATAGCCATACTAAACATGCACAACATGATCATGACATGCAAATCATAGCAAGGCAGTCCCAAATATGGCATTTTTCAGTAACAAACATGGCCCAACAGCTAGCATAGATAAGGCACAATGGCATGCGAAACTAGTGGCCAAGAGAGTAGTATTGAGAGAGGTAGTATATGCAAAACTCAAACAACAAAACTTCCTTCTACAACATTGAAGAGGGCCTAAAAATAAGCATATTTACCGAGATGACAGCCCCCAAATCAAAATAAAACATGCTATAAATTCCATGCAAAATAGGCTCCAAATAGGCTATATCATGAGACATGCAAACCATACACCAAACAACAAAACTTTCTTCATGAAACATGTAAAGGGGGTCAAAATAAGATCCCTCTTAGCTCTGACCAGAGCCAAACCAAGAGCACACAAAAGGCTACAAAATCATGCCAAAAAGGGCCTAAAGAGGACTATAATGGCAAGGGGTATATGGAAATGCCAAAGGGTGTTGAGCCCTTCTTCAATGTTGAAGAGGGGCTCAAAATAAGTACAAAATCAGTTCATGGCAGCCCCGAAATCAGATCACACATAGGCTAGAATTTTGATGCAAAAATCAACTACAAAAGAGGGAAATGAACACTCACCCTTGTAGACAAGTCTTCCGTTGCTTCTTGGACTGAAATTGGTGATCCTAAGCTACTGAAATCCTCCTCCTTGCTGTTGGAATGGAGTGGTGATGATAGAGCTTGAAGATGATGAAGAAATGGGACCAAAACTTGAAGATTTGAGGGAGGTATATGAACACTCTTGTAACTCTTTCTTGAGAGGTTGGAGGCTAGAAAATCAGGCAAGAGAGGGAGAGAGACCCGTGGGTGGTGTGATGTGTAAGTGTGCATGGGTATTGAATGGTGTATGGGTGTGTCTTAGAGAGAGAGAGAGCTGGGTCTCCTTTTTCTATGTGTGTGCATGGGTGTGCATGGTGATGGCAGTGCCGTGGGCGGTGGTGAGTGTGTGCAGCAGTGGTGGTGTGCGATGGCGGCAGGGTGTGTGCCCGTGTGTGTGTGCCGTGGGAGGGTGGCTCGGCAGTGGGTGTGTTAGAGAGTGAGAGGAGAGCTCTCTTTGGTCTGCCGTGGGTGTTCAATCTAGAGAGAGAGGTGATGGGTATGTGTGTTATATTGGGTCTCTAGAGAGAGAAGAGAAGAGAGATGGGTCTGTGTGTGTTGAGTGTATATGTGGTGGTTTGGTGAGTGAGGGAGGGAGAGAGACCCGTGGTGGTGTGGTGATAGTATCAGTGGGTTTTTGCCGAGGGAGAGAGTGAGATGGCAGTGAGAGAGAGAGATCCCGTGGGTGTGTGAGTGTGTATCCTCTCCCGTGGGTCTGTGGTGTTGCATCCGGATGAAGGTGGTGAGTGGTGTCTGTAGATAGAGAGAGAGAGTTGTGAATGGTGGTGGCTGGGTGTCCCGTAGCCTAGAGAGAGAAGAAGAGATGTGTGCCTGGGCGTATGGGAGTGTCAATGCCGTGAGTGTATGCAGAATGTCCCTCTATCATGTCTCTCAAATGGATGTATATGCATATGTGTGTGAGTGCCTCTCTCTCTCTACCCGTGTGTGGGTGTTGGTGATGTGTGGGGGTCTGTGTGTATCATGAAATTGGTGGTGTGCGGTCTGCCGAGAGGAGAGTGAGTTGTGTGTGAAACTGTGTATGAGCATGGCGATGTGTGAATGATGTCCCCCACGCTTCAACCTGTGTATTTTCTGTCTGTGTATGCATCTCCTCGGTGTGCTGTGAGAGAGGTGGGTTTCTTTTTTTCTCCCCCAAGCCCGTGTCCCCTCTCCTCATGCATGTGTCTTCTCTTACTTGATTTTCTTTCCTTTTTTTTTTATTATTTTCTTTATCAAATATCACATGTTATAAAAACACACCTAAAAATTGTACAAACACACAAATCATATAAAATTATACAAAATGATAAATTCACATAAAAACATTTTAATTTGACCAAAATGGGTGAGCTTCGGGATTTAAAATTTCAATTTGATTTTTTTTTTTGGTGAGGGTGGTCAAAATAAAATGCCCAAGTCTTAGGGCCAGTCAAAATGGGGTGTCTACAGTTGCCCCTCTTTGACAGAGCTCGAAGTCATGAAATGACGTGAGTGAATGTCAAAGCCCAGAGACGACCCATTTTTGACAAGGCCGAAGACTTAGACAATCATACAAGATGAACAGAGATATGTGCCCGCAGGCGTGCCCGCAGGCAGGGGCAAAATGCAAATGATATGCAGGGAGATTTTGATAATTGGACTTATACGCTACGCGAAGCCGGCTTGACAATTGGACTTATACGCTACGCGAAGCCGGTTTGAAAATTGGACTTACACGCTACGCGAAGCCGTTTTGAAGATTGGACTTACACGCTACGCGAAGCCGGTTATCATTCATGATCATGCAAAGATAGCTGTAATGAAGCAAGTATTCACGATAGATGCAACAGAGAGTACAATAGATGGAAAATGGTGACATACTCCAACTACGCTGGACTCGTGAGTGGAGGAAGAACAAAGAAATCAATCAGAAGCGCGTTCCACGCAACCTAAGATAAATTCCAAACACGCTGAATCGCATAAGGAAGGGGACACTCAAAACACGCTGAAAGTCGTCAGAGGAGGTCCGAAAACAACCGCCCAGGTGCGTACACAACGCAACCCGAGATAAATTCCAAACACGCTGAAATCGCGTAAGGAAAGGGACACTCAAACCACGCTGAAATCGTGAGAGGAGGTCCAAAAACAACCGCCCAGGTGCGTACACAACGCAACCCGAGATAAATTCCAAACACGCTGAAATCGCGTAAGGAAGGGGACACTCAAAACACGCTGAAAGTGTGAGAGGAGGTCCAAAAACAACCGCCCAGGTGCGTACACAACGCAACCCGAGATAAATTCCAAACACGCTGAATCGCGTAAGGAAAGGGACACTCAAACCACGCTGAAATCGTGAGAGGAGGTCCAAAAACAACCGCCCAGGTGCGTACACAACGCAACCCGAGATAAATTCCAAACACGCTGAAATCGCGTAAGGAAGGGGACACTCAAAACACGCTGAAAGTGTGAGAGGAGGTCCAAAAACAACCGCCCAGGTGCGTACACAACGCAACCTGAGATAAATTCCAAACACGCTGAAATCGCGTAAGGAAAGGACACTCAAACCACGCTGAAATCGTGAGAGGAGGTCCAAAAACAACCGCCCAGGTGCGTACACAACGCAACCGGAGATAAATTCCAAACACGCTGAAATCGCGCAAGGAAGGGGACACTCAAAACACGCTGAAAGTGTGAGAGGAGGTCCAAAAACAACCGCCCAGGTGCGTACACAACGCAACCCGAGATAAATTCCAAACACGCTGAAATCGCGTAAGGAAAGGGACACTCAAACCACGCTGAAATCGTGAGAGGAGGTCCAAAAACAACCGCCCAGGTGCGTACACAACGCAACCCGAGATAAATTCCAAACACGCTGAAATCGCGTAAGGAAGGGGACACTCAAAACACGCTGAAAGTGTGAGAGGAGGTCCAAAAACAACCGCCCAGGTGCGTACACAACGCAACCCGAGATAAATTCCAAACACGCTGAAATCGCGTAAGGAAGGGGACACTCAAAACACGCTGAAAGTCGTGAGAAGAGGTCCGAAAACAACCGCCCAGGTGCGTACACAACGCAACCCGAGATAAATTCCAAACACGGTGAAATCGCATAAGGAAAGAAACACTCTAACCACGCTGAAATCGTGAGAAGAGATCAAGAAACAACCGCCCAGGTGCGTACACAACGCAACCCGAGATAAATTCCAAACACGCTGAAATCGCGTAAGGAAATGGACACTCAAACCACGCTGAAAGTCGTGAGAGGAGGTCCAAAAACAACCACCCAGGTGCGTACACAACGCAACCCGAGATAAATTCCAAACACGCTGAAATCGCGTAAGGAAAGGGACACTCAAACCACGCTGAAATCGTGAGAGGAGGTCCAAAAACAACCGCCCAGGTGCGTACACAACGCAACCCGAGATAAATTCCAAAACGCTGAAATCGCGTAAGGAAAGGGACACTCAAACCACGCTGAAATCGTGAGAGGAGGTCCAAAAACAACCGCCCAGGTGCGTACACAACGCAACCCGAGATAAATTCCAAACACGCTGAAATCGCGTAAGGAAGGGGACACTCAAACACGCTGAAAGTGTGAGAGGAGGTCCAAAAACAACCGCCCAGGTGCGTACACAACGCAACCCGAGATAAATTCCAAACACGCTGAAATCGCGTAAGGAAAGGGACACTCAAACCACGCTGAAATCGTGAGAGGAGGTCCAAAAACAACCGCCCAGGTGCGTACACAACGCAACCCGAGATAAATTCCAAACACGCTGAAATCGCGTAAGGAAGGGGACACTCAAAACACGCTGAAAGTGTGAGAGGAGGTCCAAAAACAACCGCCCAGGTGCGTACACAACGCAACCTGAGATAAATTCCAAACACGCTGAAATCGCGTAAGGAAAGGGACACTCAAACCACGCTGAAATCGTGAGAGGAGGTCCAAAAACAACCGCCCAGGTGCGTACACAACGCAACCCGAGATAAATTCCAAACACGCTGAAATCGCGTAAGGAAAGGGACACTCAAACCACGCTGAAATCGTGAGAGGAGGTCCAAAAACAACCGCCCGGGTGCGTACACAACGCAACCCGAGATAAAGGTTTTAACCGGGGAGAATAACAATGGTGTAACCAACAGGCGTATCTCAACGTATTTCATACGGAGAGAGGGAAGGTTTTAACCGAGGAGAATAACAATGGTGTAACCAACAGGCGTATCTCAACGTATTTCATACGGAGAGAGGGAAGGTTTTAACCGGGTAACAAGTGGTGTGAGTGTGTGTGATTGATACACAAAGTAGGCAATGCGAGTGTGTGATAGATACACTATTTGAGCAAAGTGTAATTGATATACAAAGGGTGAAGTGAGCAAAGTGTGATGGATACACAAAAGACAAGCACAAAGTATGATAGATGCACTAAGTGAAAATGTGTGTGATAGATACACAAAATGAATGAAGTGTGATGGATATACTAAAAGTGAATGAAGTGTGTTAGATACACTGAGTGAAGCAAGTAAAGTGTGATTGATACACTAAGTGAATGATCTCAAATGGAACTTCTTTGAATGAACCGTACATACAATATCATGCATGACTGAGAAAGAAACTTGACAGGTACAATGCATTACAATGCATGATGCTTACGGAAAGCAATAAATGGACAAAGCGGCGCTTTAGAAAGCACCTCATGAGGTGAGTGGCGGTGAACCGCTCTACTCTGATGGGGATCTCCCCTCGTGCTCTTCGAACACTTACCTTTAACTCGCAGTACAAAGGCTCTGGAATGCTAACAAGTAACAACATCTGCATGTAGGAGCCACGGCTGCCGCTTGTCTTCCTGATCATACTCACAACTTTCCCTATTCTCCAACGGGGTGACAGACTAGGTTGGTTCAGTATCCAGAATTGAGGTGCACACATGCTATCTCAACCTATGGGGCTTCCATACAGATTTCAAGCCGAGGGCGCGCCTCTGGGTATTTAAACCAGACTTTAGTCTCGGAAATCCCGAACCTTTGCGTTCTAGGCCACGGCCATTCGAACTCTAATTTCCACCGTCGCAGTTGGTCTCCTAGGAACTCATCGCAAACACGGCCAAGATGCCTCTGGCAGGGAATGGTACTCAAGGAGAGCACTCCTGATCGCCATTCTGGCTTGAAGTAGACTTGATTTTGAGCTTGAGGTAGAGGCACACTCATACGTCGGAACATTGGCAAGACCTGAAGGATACACACGGAATACAGTCTCGGACTTACTGAAGTTGGAACAAACTCAGATGCTCGACATTTCCTCTTTTGCTTTTGCTTGTGGCCCGAAACTCATAGCTTTAGATAGGTCCTGGTTTCACTGTTCTCATATGACCTGGGTTGACCTTGCGGTTTTTTTGAAAGAACAAATTCTGTTTTGCACAAATGTGGAGAACGACACGGCACTCGGAGCACAAAACAATTTTTGAAATTGAATGAGCAAGTTCTCAACGGGTATTGAGCCTACGACTGACACAGTGCACTACGACTCAACAATGGAAAACAAAAGGCACAAACCTAGACATATCGAGTACACTCGAGACAACTCAAAACAATGATCGAAATAAAACAAAAAGACACGACACTCATACGTGCACAGGGAGCCTGTTTCACCGGTAGTGTTTCCCACCCTTTCTCATTTGTGGTTCTCACATCACTCGGCCCTCAAGCTCTGCTTTTCACAAAAAGCCCTTTTCTCACTTTTTCTCTCATCGCACATCTCTCTATATTCAATCTCTCATTTTTCATCCCTCCCCTGGGTGGTTGATAGATAAACAGCAAGTTGTGGGCTCGTGCCCTAGCATTCTGCTAGATTCTCTTTCTTCCGCTCATAACTAGTGAATTTCTCCCACAGAGGGGTTGCTACAAAGGAGTGTATAGCGAATCTGCAGCTGACACCGTTGATGATGCTTTGCAGGGGAGCTTGGACGTGATCAGATATGTCCAGATGATGGAGTGGAATATCTTGATCCATTCCGTTCATGCTTCGTACTTGGCTTGATACCTTGCTGCTTGGAGGTGAGAGAGCCTTTTCGACCATTTGTTGCCGCCTTCAGTTGTGCCTTCTTCTGGCAGTAGAGTGCCCTCTTGGCAAGCGTTGATAAAGGGAAAAGACAGAAAACCTGACTCAACTGTGCCCCTAGTTCATCATGTTGACCATGTTTTGTTTTTTGCTTTCTACTAAAACAATTTTGACCCACATGAGAGTTAGATTAACATGCTTGTTCAATTTTTGTTTGAAATCATGCAAGTCAGGCTATGAGCACTGAAAATTTTCCTTTTTTTGGGTCCAAGAAATGGTCCAGTTTTGGAAAAAATGAAATAATTTTCGAGAAAATAGTCAACCTCAGTAAAAATTCTCAAAAACTATTTTTTGCACACGGCCATTTGCTCAACGAGCATGAAACCTACTCCTGAGATACACAACCTCGGACCCATAGCAATGGAAAATTGCCCCTTGTCTGAAGGGCACTGCATGGCAACGGAAAGTTGCCCCTTGTTTGAAAGACATCGCGGCGCATTGAATGGCAACGGAAAGTTGCCCCTTGTTTGGATGGTGCCGCAGTGCATTGTAGTCAGTCCTCGGAGTGACGAACACAACCAGACTCTCAGATACAGAGAAGGCAAAGATGATCAGAACCATTACATGACACAATCGAATTTGAATTGTTTTACGGCTGGACGTCAGAATGAAGTTGCCTACGTATCCCAAAGATGGGAATCAAGCCTTACGTAGTTCGGGGTTAAGGTACACTCGGGTATTTAACCTCTCCTTTTTATGCTCTAACTTTTGCCAAGGCGCCTGTTGCAGGTTTTCGACCTTGCGAGCTTTGTTTTTCTTTTCATTTCATTTTCATTTCTTCTTTTTTTCTTTTTTTCTTTTCTTTTTCATCTTTTCTTTTTTTCTTTGCATTTTTTCCTTTTTTTTGTTTTTTTGCATTTTTCTTTTGTTCTTTTTCTTCTTTTTCTTGCTCTAACTTTTGCCTGGGTCGCCCTTCCGGGTTTTCGCCCAGCGAGCCTCTCGAAGGGTAAAAGTGTAACAAGTCCATGCCAAATGGTTTTGAGATTGAAGCCCTCTATATCCAGGAGAGTGGCTGCTGTATTGATTGCAGAAAGATCCACTTTGGCTCTTCGAGCACATCGGACATTTTTGCCCCTAGTTGGGGTGCTTCTGTTCTAGCTTTGCAAGCTTCTTTGACGAGGTCTGACCTTCTTGATCTGACTTTGGTGCCTCTTGTTCGAGGGCTGCTTCAATCTGGCCACACAGGCCTACATTGTAGTCGACCGTTGAACATTCTGAATGCAAGTTCAAGGTTTGAAAGCAAAGGGGTGAGTCTCGAGGCTGAGAGCGATCCTAAGCTGCACAATCTCAAGAGCGATTCCACACATGTCTTCGCAGGACCGCGCAAAACATTTTTCGAAAGTTTTTAAGAAAGCGACAAAACGCTCGCGCTGAAGACAGTGTAGGATCAATCTGGATCAAAGCCAGGGTCCTTCTCAGTACTCACACTAACAAGCATGATTTCATTCATTAAGGGCTTAGCACGCCTCTCTTTCTCTCAATTTGATCAAAGTTTTGCAAATCCCGAGGAATTCCTTCCTCTTTGTTTTCACTGCAGTGTTCAAAAAAGGTTTTGAAAAACTTAGGTCAATACAATGGCTTCAAGGCACAAGAGAGCAGGTGGAATGCGCTGCCATTTCATTCAAATCCCGGCACAACTAGCACACGGCAGAAGCAAATGCGAGCGTGAAAATCACTGCTGTTTCATTCAAAATCTGTTGGCATAACTGGCTCCCTGGCAGAAACAGACTCAAAACAAAACAAAAAGACAAACGCAAAACAAAATGGTGACGCCCGAGGTAACACCCCCGGAATCACTGACTCTATACAACAGGACTGACTCGATACAACAAGACAGACCCAAGACAAAAGAGACTGACTCAAAACAAAAAGACAGACTCAAAACAAAGTAACAAAAACTGACCCAATCCCCAAGTTAGAAAGCACAAAACTGGTATTTGCATATTGCTCAGAACAGTGCGTGCCATTCCCACGTCTGGAGTTGATTGAGCGCCGCCCGCAGGTGGTTCATCCCCCATTCACATAACATTATCCCCCAAGTTCACTGACCCAGTGCCGATAGACTTTGCTGAGCTCGGTGGGAGGATGACCTCGTTGTCAAATAGATCCTGTACTTCATGGCGAAGACGGAAACAGTTGTTGGTAGCATGGCCAGTTTGCTGATGGTATGCGCAGTACTGGGTAGCATTATGTGTAGCCGGAAGAGGGTTCGGGAGAGACCGAGGCTCAAGGGGTTTGAGATGGCCTTGTCCAATAAGGATTTGGAAAGCTTTGGATAAAGGCATGTGGAGGGCATGGAAGACCCTCTGACCTCGGGGTTGGTACTTCAAGGTTTGTGGATTTTTACTGGGCGTACCAGCAAAAGGATTGGCAGGTGCTGGCCTGGTTTGCTGATCTCTTCTGAGTGCAAGATTAGAGCTAACAGGATCATTTCTGGTACAACGGCCCTTTTCCCGGTTTGCCCCTTGATTCAAACTGCCCCCAACTTGAGTGGCGAAAATGCCATCCACAGTTTTTGCAACGACTGTGAGCACTTGCTCTTTGTTCAGTCCCTCGGCTTTCAAAGCCTCAACAGCCAACAGAAGATGCTCATGGGGATCCATGTCCGCCCCTATCTTGTTCTTTCCACTCGCCTCCACTTTGCTAAGGGATTGGCCTTCCTCGGATGTAGCTCGCCCCAAGACTGGGGAGCCTTTTGACATGAACTCCCTGGTAGGCGATGTGGTCGATGACGGAGCCAAAACTCCAAAGGCCAGATCTGCCACAGTTCTTTGAAGATCTTCGATCATCCTCATCAGCTCAGAAGTAGTGGGTTCATGGGTTTGGGATGATTGGGGTTCAGATGCACCCATCATGCATAAGTCCGTGCTTTCTGGAATGAACACCTCAGGCTTGGGTAGATGGGCTGGGGTGATGTATATGCTGGGGTCGAAGGTGGATGGTAGTGTATGGATGAGGTTGAGGTGGGGAGGTGATGAGCCAGTACTAACTTGAGGTCCTTTTGGTGGAGCTAAGGTCTTTTCATCAATAAGATCCTGAATCTTATGACGGAGGCGGATGCAACGGTTCGTATCATGACCGTGCTGTTGATGGTAGGCACAGTATTTAGCTGGGTCATACCTTGGTGGAAGAGGATTTGGGAGGGGTTGGGGTTCTAGGAGTTCTAGGTGCCCTTCTTCTTGCAGCTTTTTCAAAGCTTGGGAGAGACTCATGTAAAGAGGATGGAATTTTCGGGCTTGGGGCCGAGCTGAAGTAGTTGGTTTTTGGTCATTGGGGGAAGTGGTGATAGTGTCTACTTCTGAGCATTTCGCAGCTGTGCTACCATCAGTAGTAGCATTGGAACTGCGAGCAACATTCCTCCTCAAAGGCTCATTATCTTCTGCGAAGATCCCTTGTCTGATGGCATCCTCGATTTGAACCCCCATTTCATGAAGGGCTGGAAAGGTAAACAGAGGTAAAACGACCATTTTTTGCAGCAACTCGCCATGCAGATTCCGAACAATCATCCTGATCTGATCTTTGTCGGAAGGCCTTGTAGTCATCATTGAGGCCTTTGCCCTCCATCTCGTCACGAACTCTGAGAAACCCTCCTTCGGCTCCTGGCGGGTGACTTCAAGATCACGAGTTGTGACCTCAATCTGTGTGTTGTAGGAGTATTGAGCAACAAAGGCCTCAGCCAGCTCTTCCCAGTTCTGTTTCACAGAGCTCTCCAATTTTGCATACCAGATTGCGGCTATCCCAGACAGGGTTCGGCCGAATAATGACAATTTCTGGGCTGTGGTCAAACCCACTGGCCTTAAGATATCAGAAAACAGTTGGAGGTGCACCATTGGGTCTTCAGAGCCATCGAACCGATCGATATGTGGCATCTTGAACCGATCTGGTAATGTCACCACTGAGTCGGTAAAACCATCCTCTATATCAGGAATAGAATGGGCCCCCTGAGACTTTTTGAACAATTCCTCAAGCTTGCTCACTTTCAATGCTGTGGGGTCCATCTTGAACTCAAAGGGGGAGTCTGGTAGGTTGGTGGGTGTTTTAGATAGTTGGGGTAGAACCAGGGGCGGAGCTGGCCTGCCTGGAATGTCCGTATCATCCTGGACATTAGCTGTCTCCCCGAGTGTTGGAGTTCCTGCTGGGGGAGGAACTTGTTGTGAAACAGACGCGCCGTTTTGCTGTTGCAGCCTAGTGATGAGCTCGGCTGCTGAGCCATGATTGCAGCCTGCTGCTTGGAAAATTCCGCCTGGCGGACAGCGTCCTCTTGCATGAGCTTCATATTTTCTTGCATCTGACGCATCATTGCCTCCATCCCTGACGTGTTCTGCGGATCCATCTAACTGACCGGTATCTATCCCTGCAGTAGAAACTAAGACCTCAGCCTGACTGTTCACTGGTGGAGTGGATAAGGGCCACTGATCTGGTAACTACTGAACTGGTGATCTGTGCCTGACTGGCCCTCTTCACCCTGCCTTTGGTAAAGGAACACTGGTTGCCCTTGAACTGAATCTCTGACCCGACAAAGTCTATCAGCACAAGTTCGGTGTACCCGGGGGTATTGGAGCCCTCTGAAGCTATGGTTCCCAGACTACCTAGCAAAAGAGAAAATCGACAGCATCTCAGCCTAATTTACCTGAACAGATACGAGCAAAGTTTGAATGAGTGTGCCCTCTACTGAATTCTGCCCCCAAAATTCTGCCTGTAAACTGATACCCTCAGGAAACTGAATCCCAAAATACTGAACTGGTGCCCGCAGGCCTGATGCCCAAACTCGCAAACTGATACATGCATTCCTGTAGAGACGCACTCTAAAGCACATAACAAGCAAGTGAGAGCCAAAACACCCCTATGTTGGGGTAGGGTTTCCCTGTCCTATTTTGTCAGGAGCTAGGGTTTCACTACGCACGCAGCGGTTTCAAACAACCTATAAACGGGTAAGCAACCTGTCCTAGTTTGGAATGGTCACTATGGATCCGAATATGCACTAGGTCGAATGGTCAAAAAGGGTGCCCCGGTAAAACCGGGGTTTGTGTTCCCATGCTGTCAGAGCCCAGAGCCGATCAGCCTTATGGACATGACTTGACAAGACAAGCCTCCGGCAAATCGTTCGGGAATGGCATATGGCAAACACGGTGTCCTAGGCGCACCAATGCAAATGCAATGCAAAGAAACACACAAGTGTAGTCAAAACCAGATATCATGAGTTCGAGTCAAGTTCTCTAAATCCCCAGCAGAGTCGCCAGAAACTGTAGACGTCCCCGAACGCCCCGGGAGGGTTAGTCCCGTTCTGTTCATATTGGGGTCACTACAGTTCAAGGACTCAAATGTCACGGTTCTTAATCTTGAACCAAAGAGTCCAAATCCGGCAAATCGTTTTGAGAAAACAGATTTTTGAAAGAAGTGCCAAACATGGACTGCTTTGCCAGATAACAGAGTCGCCACCTAAATATTTTTTAAATGGGAAATTTAGGAAACCCTGACTCGGTGCCAAAGGCCACGTGTCCGTCATCACCAAAGTTGGCTCGGGAACTTGGGTACGATTGGGGAAGGTCACATCGTGAGCACCCCCGCTCGCCCGGTCAAAGACCGGCCTCTACTAACCATGATATCTGTTTTTGAAAACTTGATGTTCTTATTCCGTTATTAGCCTAGGTTACTATGTGATGCTGCAGCAAACAAGTATAGACTGAGCCGCCTGAATTGGAACAAAACATTTCATGTTTGTTTGTTTGAAAATGGTTTGATGGTGCTACCCGCAGGTAGGCTAAGACGCGGATTTGCCACCCTCAGGTGGGCTTAGAAAACATGATTTTGCCACTATCTAGTGGGCTTAAAACAAACATTTGATGCATTGTCCAATTCAAGTAACCAACCTCCACCCACAGGCATTCAAGGCAGTTATATCACATAAGCAATTAGCCTCATGGTAAGCATGCTATCATGGCAACACTCACACGCATGCAAGGATGCTAAAGCATAAAACTCACCGAGTACTCCAAGCCAAAACAAAATTGATTAGAAATCATGCATGATCCTAATATACAGAATGCCTAATGCAACACATGCAATAATGCAACTATAGCAGGCTCGGCTATTCTAAACATGGCATATGAAATGCTACAGCTAACATGTATTCAATTTGGAATTGAAATACAAATGCAGTTTGTATGATGCGCCGAGCCCGGTGCGTGCAAAACAGATGAATGATGCAAACATGCTGTCATACTGTATGCTAATTGAAATATGCCCTATATCTAACCATCGTAAGCGGATAAATAAAAGGGAGAAAAGGGGGTTGGAAGACATACATCACACTCACCCACACTTATTACAGTTTGCCCTCGCGCAGAGGGTCCGAATAAATATACAGTCCGAAATGAAAGAATATTACAGATTTTCAAAGTAATTAACAAATTAACTAATAAAGACTGTAAACTGGCATGCAAGCCAGGGGCTGCCTCGCTTCTGATGAATGATGTATGCTGGACTGTGTTGCGCGGAAATCTACTGGGATGCCCAATCTAGCCTCTGTTTGCAATATTTCTCGAAACGCGCGCCAAACTCTGAAAAGTTGCTGATTCCTTATCTTGCTGCAACAGAGAGCAGGAAAAGGGCATAGCAATGTATTTCACAGATATATGCATGCCTCGATCCTCGTGCCACCAATCGCGCATATCGATGCATGATGGCCGAAGAATCGGATTGCACAACTCACTATAGAATGAAATGCAAATGAATGTTACAATGAAACCTAACTCCATCATGGGTAATCCGGAGTGTCGGTGACTGGGAATTGAGACACGTTCCGTCACTAGAGTGCGAAACGTCCTCGTTTCCCGTGCCCGGGCTAACTCCTATCCCGAACACGATGCAATATGCATGATATGCATGAAATGCGACTAATATGCAACCTAGTATGCACAAATGATGAAAATGAGATGTCTCGAAATGCGTGCACACGGGCACGCAAACCGAGAAAATACATGAATGCAATCTAAGATACAACCTGGTATGCACTATGTTGTGAAAATGAGATGTCTCGAAATGCGTGCACACGGGCACGCAAACCGAGAAATACATGAAATGCAAATCGGATAAAATGAAGTACCTCGAAATGTGTGCACACGGGCACGCAAACCGAGGCGATGATGAAATGGAAATCGGATAAAACCGAAGTGCCTCGAAATGCGTGCACACGGGCACGCAAACCGAGGCGATGATGAAATGGAATGAAATGGCATACGGAATGCTACGATGGGCTTATACCAACATGGGAGAGCCTCAGCTCACTCACATAGGAGGCCGTCGGATAAGAATGAAGTGCCTCGAAATGCGTGCCCGCGGGCGCGCAAACCGAGGCGTGGCCCTAAGGCATGAAATGGCACGGGAAATGATATGCAAGCATGCAAACCAAATTTCAGCACCTAAATGAAGAGGAAAACAGCCCCGAAATGACACGAAATGACAACCAATGCATGGAATCATCCCGAAATGTGAATTTAAGCACCCGAAATGGCCTATAGCCATACTAAACATGCACAACATGATCATGACATGCAAATCAGTAGCAAGGCAGTCCCAAATATGGCATTTTTCAGTAACAAACATGGCCCAACAGCTAGCATAGATAAGGCAACAATGGCATGCGAAACTAGTGGCCAAGAGAGTAGTATTGAGAGAGGTAGTATATGCAAAACTCAAACAACAAAACTTCCTTCTACAACATTGAAGAGGGCCTAAAAATAAGCATATTTACCGAAGATGACAGCCCCCAAATCAAAATAAAAACATGCTATAAATTCCATGCAAAATAGGCTCCAAATAGGCTATATCATGAGACATGCAAACCATACACCAAACAACAAAACTTTCTTCATGAAACATGTAAAGGGGGTCAAAATAAGATCCCTCTTAGCTCTGACCAAGAGCCAAAACCAAGAGCACAAAAGGCTACAAAATCATGCCAAATAAGGGCCTAAAGAGGACTATAATGGCAAGGGGTATATGGAAATGCCAAAGGGTGTTGAGCCCTTCTTCAATGTTGAAGAGGGGCTCAAAATAAGTACAAAATCAGTTCATGGCAGCCCCGAAATCAGATCACACATAGGCTAGAATTTTGATGCAAAAATCAACTACAAAAGAGGGAAATGAACACTCACCCTTGTAGACAAGTTCCGTTGCTTCTTGGACTGAAATTGGTGATCCTAAGCTACTGAAATCCTCCTCCTTGCTGTTGGAATGGAGTGGTGATGATAGAGCTTGAAGATGATGAAGAAATGGGACCAAAACTTGAAGATTTGAGGGAGGTATATGAACACTCTTGTAACTCTTTCTTGAGAGGTTGGAGGCTAGAAAATCAGGCAAGAGAGGGAGAGAGACCCGTGGGTGGTGTGATGTGTGTTGTTAAGTGTGCATGGGTATTGAATGGGTGTATGGGTGTGTCTTAGAGAGAGAGAGAGCTGGGTCTCCTTTTCTATGTGTGTGCATGGGTGTGCATGGTGTGATGGCAGTGCCGTGGGCGTGTGGTGAGTGTTGCAGCAGTGGTGGTGCGATGGCGGCAGTGGGTGTGTGCCCGTGTGTGTGTGCCGTGGGAGGGTGGCTCGGCAGTGGGTGTGTTAGAGAGTGAGAGGAGAGCTCTTTGGTCTGCCGTGGGTGTTCAATCTAGAGAGAGAGGTGATGGGTGTGTGTTATATGTGGGTCTCTAGAGAGAGAAGAGAGAGAGATGGGTCTTGTGTGTGTTGAGTGTATATGTGGTGGTTTGGTGAGTGAGGGAGGAGAGAGACCCGTGGGGGGTGGTGATAGTGTATCAGTGGGTTTTTGCCGAGGGAGAGAGTGAGATGGCAGTGAGAGAGAGAGATCCCGTGGGTGTGTGAGTGTGTATCCTCTCCCGTGGGTCTGTGTGTTGCATCCGGATGAAGGTGGTGAGTGGTGTCTGTAGATAGAGAGAGAGAGTTGTGAATGGTGGTGGCTGGGTGTCCCGTAGCCTAGAGAGAGAAGAAGAGATGTGTGCCTGGGCGTATGGGAGGTGTCAATGCCGTGAGTGTATGCAGAATGTCCCTCTATCATGTCTCTCAAAATGGATGTATATGCATATGTGTGTGAGTGCCTCTCTCTCTCTACCCGTGTGTGTGTTGGTTGATGTGTTGGGTCTGTGTGTATCATGAAATGGTGGTGTGCGGTCTGCCGAGAGGAGAGTGAGTTGTGTGTGAAACTGTGTATGAGCATGGCGATGTGTGAATGATGTCCCCCACGCTTCAACCTGTGTATTTTCGTCTGTGTATGCATCTCCTCGGTGTGCTGTGTGAGAGAGGTGGGTTTCTTTTCTTCTCCCCAAGCCCGTGTCCCTCTCCTCATGCATGTGTCTTCTCTTACTTGATTTTCTTTCCTTTTTTTTTATTATTTTCTTTATCAAATATCACATGTTATAAAAAACACACCTAAAAATTTGTACAAACACACAAAATCATATAAAATTATACAAAATGATAAATTCACATAAAAACATTTTAATTTGACCAAAATGGGTGAGCTTCGGGATTTAAAATTTCAATTTGATTTTTTTTTTTTGGTGAGGGTGGTCAAAATAAAATGCCCAAGTCTTAGGGCCAGTCAAAATGGGTGTCTACAGTTGCCCCTCTTTGACAGAGCTCGAAGTCATGAAATGACGTGAGTGAATGTCAAAGCCCAGAGACGACCCATTTTTGACAAGGCCGAAGCGAAGACTTAGACAATCATACAAGATGAACAGAGATATGTGCCCGCAGGCGTGCGCAGGCAGGGGCAAAATGCAAATGATATGCAGGGAGATTTTGATAATTGGACTTATACGCTACGCGAAGCCGGCTTGACAATTGGACTTATACGCTACGCGAAGCCGGTTTGAAAATTGGACTTACACGCTACGCGAAGCCGTTTTGAAGATTGGACTTACACGCTACGCGAAGCCGGTTATCATTCATGATCATGCAAAGATAGCTGTAATGAAGCAAGTATTCACGATAGATGCAACAGAGAGTACAATAGATGGAAAATGGTGACATACTCCAACCACGCTGGACTCGTGAGTGGAGGAAGAACAAAGAAAATCAATCAGAAGCGCGTTCCACGCAACCTAAGATAAATTCCAAACACGCTGACATCGCATAAGGAAGGGGACACTCAAAACACGCTGAAAGTCGTGAGAGGAGGTCCGAAAACAACCGCCCAGGTGCGTACACAACGCAACCCGAGATAAATTCCAAACACGCTGAAATCGCGTAAGGAAAGGGACACTCAAACCACGCTGAAATCGTGAGAGGAGGTCCAAAAACAACCGCCCAGGTGCGTACACAACGCAACCCGAGATAAATTCCAAACACGCTGAAATCGCGTAAGGAAGGGGACACTCAAACACGCTGAAAGTGTGAGAGGAGGTCCAAAAACAACCGCCCAGGTGCGTACACAACGCAACCCGAGATAAATTCCAAACACGCTGAAATCGCGTAAGGAAAGGGACACTCAAACCACGCTGAAATCGTGTGAGAGGAGGTCCAAAAACAACCGCCCAGGTGCGTACACAACGCAACCCGAGATAAATTCCAAACACGCTGAAATCGCGTAAGGAAGGGGACACTCAAAACACGCTGAAAGTGTGAGAGGAGGTCCAAAAACAACCGCCCAGGTGCGTACACAACGCAACCTGAGATAAATTCCAAACACGCTGAAATCGCGTAAGGAAAGGGACACTCAAACCACGCTGAAATCGTGAGAGGAGGTCCAAAAACAACCGCCCAGGTGCGTACACAACGCAACCCGAGATAAATTCCAAACACGCTGAAATCGCGCAAGGAAGGGGACACTCAAAACACGCTGAAAGTGTGAGAGGAGGTCCAAAAACAACCGCCCAGGTGCGTACACAACGCAACCCGAGATAAATTCCAAACACGCTGAAATCGCGTAAGGAAAGGGACACTCAAACCACGCTGAAATCGTGAGAGGAGGTCCAAAAACAACCGCCCAGGTGCGTACACAACGCAACCCGAGATAAATTCCAAACACGCTGAAATCGCGTAAGGAAGGGACACTCAAAACACGCTGAAAGTGTGAGAGAGGTCCAAAAACAACCGCCCAGGTGCGTACACAACGCAACCCGAGATAAATTCCAAAACACGCTGAAATCGCGTAAGGAAGGGACACTCAAAACACGCTGAAAGTCGTGAGAAGAGGTCCGAAAACAACCGCCCAGGTGCGTACACAACGCAACCCGAGATAAATTCCAAACACGGTGAAATCGCATAAGGAAAGAAACACTCTAACACGCTGAAATCGTGGAGAAGAGATCAAGAAACAACCGCCCAGGTGCGTACACAACGCAACCCGAGATAAATTCCAAACACGCTGAAATCGCGTAAGGAAATGGACACTCAAACCACGCTGAAAGTCGTGAGAGGAGGTCCAAAAACAACCACCCAGGTGCGTACACAACGCAACCCGAGATAAATTCCAAACACGCTGAAATCGCGTAAGGAAAGGGACACTCAAACCACGCTGAAATCGTGAGAGGAGGTCCAAAAACAACCGCCCAGGTGCGTACACAACGCAACCCGAGATAAATTCCAAACACGCTGAAATCGCGTAAGGAAGGGGACACTCAAAACACGCTGAAAGTGTGAGAGGAGGTCCAAAAACAACCGCCCAGGTGCGTACACAACGCAACCCGAGATAAATTCCAAACACGCTGAAATCGCGTAAGGAAAGGGACACTCAAACCACGCTGAAATCGTAAGAGGAGGTCCAAAAACAACCGCCCAGGTGCGTACACAACGCAACCCGAGATAAATTCCAAACACGCTGAAATCGCGTAAGGAAGGGGACACTCAAAACACGCTGAAAGTGTGAGAGGAGGTCCAAAAACAACCGCCCAGGTGCGTACACAACGCAACCTGAGATAAATTCCAAACACGCTGAAATCGCGTAAGGAAAGGGACACTCAAACCACGCTGAAATCGTGAGAGGAGGTCCAAAAAAACCGCCCAGGTGCGTACACAACGCAACCCGAGATAAATTCCAAACACGCTGAAATCGCGTAAGGAAAGGGACACTCAAACCACGCTGAAATCGTGAGAGGAGGTCCAAAAACAACCGCCCGGGTGCGTACACAACGCAACCCGAGATAAAGGTTTTAACCGGGGAGAATAACAATGGTGTAACCAACAGGCGTATCTCAACGTATTTCATACGGAGAGAGGGAAGGTTTTAACCGAGGATAATAACAATGGTGTAACCAACAGGCGTATCTCAACGTATTTCATACGGAGAGAGGGAAGGTTTTAACCGGGTAACAAGTGGTGTGAGTGTGTGTGATTGATACACAAAGTAGGCAATGCGAGTGTGTGATAGATACACTATTTGAGCAAAGTGTAATTGATATACAAAGGGTGAAGTGAGCAAAGTGTGATGGATACAAAAAGACAAGCACAAAGTATGATAGATGCACTAAGTGAAAATGTGTGTGATAGATACACAAAATGAATGAAGTGTGATGGATATACTAAAAGTGAATGAAGTGTGTTAGATACACTGAGTGAAGCAAGTAAAGTGTGATTGATACACTAAGTGAATGATCTCAAATGGAAGTTCTTTGAATGAACCGTACATACAATATCATGCATGACTGAGAAAGAAACTTGACAGGTACAATGCATTACAATGCATGATGCTTACGGAAAGCAATAAATGGACAAAGCGGCGCTTTAGAAAGCACCTCATGAGGTGAGTGGCGGTGAACCGCTCTACTCTGATGGGGATCTCCCCTCGTGCTCTTCGAACACTTACCTTTAACTCGCAGTACAAAGGCTCTGGAATGCTAACAAGTAACAACATCTGCATGTAGGAGCCACGGCTGCCGCTTGTCTTCCTGATCATACTCACAACTTTCCCTATTCTCCAACGGGGTGACAGACTAGGTTGGTTCAGTATCCAGAATTGAGGTGCACACATGCTATCTCAACCTATGGGGCTTCCATACAGATTTCAAGCCGAGGGCGCGCCTCTGGGTATTTAAACCAGACTTTAGTCTCGGAAATCCCGAACCTTTGCGTTCTAGGCCACGGCCATTCGAACTCTAATTTCCACCGTCGCAGTTGGTCTCCTAGGAACTCATCGCAAACACGGCCAAGATGCCTCTGGCAGGGAATGGTACTCAAGGAGAGCACTCCTGATCGCCATTCTGGCTTGAAGTAGACTTGATTTTGAGCTTGAGGTAGAGGCACACTCATACGTCGGAACATTGGCAAGACCTGAAGAGATACACACGGAATACAGTCTCGGAGTTTACTGAAGTTGGAACAAACTCAGATGCTCGACATTTTCCTCTTTTGCTTTTGCTTTGTGGCCCGAAACTCATAGCTTTAGATAGGTCCTGGTTTCACTGTTCTCATATGACCTGGGTTGAACCTTGCGGTTTTTTTGAAAGAACAAATTCTGTTTTGCACAAATGTGGAGAACGACACGGCACTCGGAGCACAAAACAATTTTTGAAATTGAGAGTGAGCATAAGTTCTCAACTGGGTATTGAGCCTACGACTGAACACAGTGCACTACGACTCAACAATGGAAAACAAAAGGCACACAACCTAGACATATCGAGTAAAACTCGAGACAACTCAAAACAATGATCGAAATAAAACAAAAAGACACGACACTCATACGTGCACAGGGAGCCTGTTTCATCGGGTAGTGTTTCCCACCCTTTCTCATTTGTGGTTCTCACATCACTCGGCCCTCAAGCTCTGCTTTTCACAAAAGCCCTTTTCTCACTTTTTCTCTCATCGCACACATCTCTTATTCTTCAATCTCTTATTTTTCATCCCTCCCCTGGGTGGTTGATAGATAAACAGCAAGTTGTGGGCTCGTCCCTAGCATTCTGCTAGATTCTCTTTCTTCCGCTCATAACTAGTGAATTTCTCCCACAGAGGGGTTATGCTACAAATGAGTGTATAGCGAATCTGCAGCTGACACCGGTTGATGATGCTTTGCAGGGGAGCTTGGACGTGATCAGATATGTTAAGATGAGGGAGTGGAATATCTTGATCCATTCCCGTTCATGCTTCGTACTTGGCTTGATACCTTGCTGCTTGGAGGGTGAGAGAGCCTTTTCGACCATTTGTTGCCGCCTTCAGTTGTGCCTTCTTCTGGCAGGTAGAGTGCCCTCCTTGGCAAGCGCGTTGATAAAGGGAAAAGACAGAAAACCTGACTCAACTGTGCCCCTAGTTCATCATGTTGACCATGTTTTGTTTTTTGCTTTCTACTAAAACAATTTTGACCCACATGAGAGTTAGATTAACATGCTTGTTCAATTTTTGTTTGAAATCATGCAAGTCAGGCTATGAGCACTGAAAATTTTCCTTTTTTTTCGGTCCAAGAAATGGTCCAGTTTTGGAAAAAATGAAATAATTTTCGAGAAAATAGTCAACCTCAGTAAAAATTCTCAAAAACTATTTTTACACACGGCCATTTGCTCAACGAGCATGAAACCTACTCCTGAGATACACAACCTCGGACCCATAGCAATGGAAAATTGCCCCTTGTCTGAAGGGCACTGCATGGCAACGGAAAGTTGCCCCTTGTTTGAAAGACATCGCGGCGCATTGAATGGCAACGGAAAGTTGCCCCTTGTTTGGATGGTGCCGCAGTGCATTGTAGTCAGTCCTCGGAGTGACGAACACAACCAGACTCTCAGATACAGAGAAGGCAAAGATGATCAGAACCATTACATGAACACAATCGAATTTGAATTGTTTTACGGCTGGACGTCAGAATGAAGTTGCCTACGTATCCCAAAGATGGGAATCAAGCCTTACGTAGTTCCGGGTTAAGGTACACTCGGGTATTTAACCTCTCCTTTTTATGCTCTAACTTTTGCCAAGGCGCCTGTTGCAGGTTTTCGACCTTGCGAGCTTTGTTTTTCTTTTCATTTCATTTTCATTTCTTCTCTTTTTCTTTTTTTCTTTCTTTTTCATCTTTTCTTTTTTTCTTTTCTTGCATTTTTTCCTTTTCTCTTTGTTCTTTTTTGCATTTTTCTTTTTTGTTCTTTTTCTTCTTTTTCTTGCTCTAACTTTTGCCTGGGTCGCCCTTCCGGGTTTTCGACCCAGCGAGCCTCTCGAAGGGTAAAAGTGTAACAAGTCCATGCCAAATGGTTTTGAGATTGAAGCCCTCTATATCCAGGAGAGTGGCTGCTGTATTGATTAGCAGAAAGATCCACCTTTGGCTCTTCGAGCACATCGGACATTTTTGCCCCTAGTTCAAGGGGTGCTTCTGATCTAGCTTTGCAAGCTTCTTTTGACGAGGTCTGACCTTCTTGATCTGACTTTGGTGCCTCTTGTTCGAGGGCTGCTTCAAATCTGGCCACACAGGCCTCACATCGTAGTCGACCGTTGAACATTCTGAATGCCAGTTCAAGGTTTGAAAGCCAAGGGGGGTGAGTCTCGAGGCTGAGAGCGATCCTAAGCTGCACAATCTCAAGAGCGATTCCACACATGTCTTCGCAGGACCGCGCAAAACATTTTTCGAAAGTTTTTAAGAAAGCGACAAAACGCTCGCGCTGAAGACAGTGTAGGATCAATCTGGATCAAAGCCAGGGTCCTTCTCAGTACTCACACTAACAAGCATGATTTCATTCATTAAGGGCTTAGCACGCCTCTCTTTCTCTCAATTTGATCAAAGTTTTGCAAATCCCGAGGAATTCCTTCCTCTTTGTTTTTACTGCAGTGTTCAAAAAAGGTTTTGAAAAACTTAGGTCAATACAATGGCTTCAAGGCACAAGAGAGCAGGTGGAATGCGCTGCCATTTCATTCAAATCCCGGCACAACTAGCACACGGCAGAAGCAAATGCGAGGGCGTGAAAATCACTGCTGTTTCATTCAAAATCTATTGGCACAACTAGCTCCCTGGCAGAAACAAATTCAAAACAAAACAAAAAGACGAACGCAAAACAAAAAGGTGACGCCCGAGGTAACACCTCCGGAATCACTCGACTCCTATACAACAGGACTGACTCGATACAACAAGACAGACCCAAGACAAAAGAGACTGACTCAAAACAAAAAGACAGACTCAAAACAAAGTAACAAAAACTGACCCAATCCCCAAGTTAGAAAGCACAAAACTGGTATTTGCATATTGCTCAGAACAGTGCGTGCCATTCCCACGTCTGGAGTTGATTGAGCGCCGCCCGCAGGTGGTTCATCCCCCATTCACATAACATTATCCCCCAAGTTCACTGACCCAGTGCCGATAGACTTTGCTGAGCTCGGTGGGAGGATGACCTCGTTGTCAAATAGATCCTGTACTTCATGGCGAAGACGGAAACAGTTGTTGGTAGCATGGCCAGTTTGCTGATGGTATGCGCAGTACTGGGTAGCATTATGTGTAGCTGGAAGAGGGTTCGGGAGAGACCGAGGCTCAAGGGCCTTGTCCAATAAGGATTTGGAAAGCTTTGGATAAAGGCATGTGGAGGGCATGGAAGACCCTCTGACCTCGGGGTTGGTACTTCAAGGTTTGTGGATTTTTACTGGGCGTACCAGCAAAAGGATTGGCAGGTGCTGGCCTGGTTTGCTGATCTCTTCTGAGTGCAAGATTAGAGCTAACAGGATCATTTCTGGTACAACGGCCCTTTTCCCGGTTTGCCCCTTGATTCAAACTGCCCCCAACTTGAGTGGCGAAAATGCCATCCACAGTTTTTGCAACGACTGTGAGCACTTGCTCTTTGTTCAGTCCCTCGGCTTTCAAAGCCTCAACAGCCAACAGAAGATGCTCATGGGGATCCATGTCCGCCCCTATTTGTTCTTTCCACTCGCCTCCACTTTGCTAAGGGATTGGCCTTCCTCGGATGTAGCTCGCCCCAAGACTGGGGAGCCTTTTGACATGAACTCCCTGGTAGGCGATGTGGTCGATGACGGAGCCAAAACTCCAAAGGCCAGATCTGCCACAGTTCTTGAAGATCTTCGATCATCCTCATCAGCTCAGAAGTAGTAGGTTCATGGGTTTGGGATGATTGGGGTTCAGATGCACCCATCATGCATAAGTCCGTGCTTTCTGGAATGAACACCTCAGGCTTGGGTAGATGGGCTGGGGTGATGTATATGCTGGGGTCGAAGGTGGATGGTAGTGTATGGATGAGGTTGAGGTGGGGAGATGATGAGCCAGTACTAACTTGAGGTCCTTTTGGTGGAGCTAAGGTCTTTTCATCAATAAGATCCTGAATCTTATGACGGAGGCGGATGCAACGGTTCGTATCATGACCGTGCTGTTGATGGTAGGCACAGTATTTAGCTGGGTCATACCTTGGTGGAAGAGGATTTGGGAGGGGTTGGGGTTCTAGGAGTTCTAGGTGCCCTTCTTCTTGCAGCTTTTTCAAAGCTTGGGAGAGACTCATGTAAAGAGGATGGAATTTTCGGGCTTGGAGCCGAGAAAGTAGTTGGTTTTTGGTCATTGGGGGAAGTGGTGATAGTGTCTACTTCTGAGCATTTCGCAGCTGTGCTACCATCAGTAGTAGCATTGGAACTGCGAGCAACATTCCTCCTCAAAGGCTCATTATCTTCTGCGAAGATCCCTTGTCTGATGGCATCCTCGATTTGAACCCCCATTTCATGAAGGGCTGGAAAGGTGGAAAGGTAAACAGAGGGTAAAACGACCATTTTTTGCAGCAACTCGCCATGCAGATTCCGAACAATCATCCTGATCTGATCTTTGTCGGAAGGCCTTGTAGTCATCATTGAGGCCTTTGCCCTCCATCTCGTCACGAACTCTGAGAAACCCTCCTTCGGCTCCTGGCGGGTGACTTCAAGATCACGAGTTGTGACCTCAATCTGTGTGTTGTAGGAGTATTGAGCAACAAAGGCCTCAGCCAGCTCTTCCCAATTCTGTTTCACAGAGCTCTCCAATTTTGCATACCAGATTGCGGCTATCCCAGACAGGGTTCGGCCGAATAATGACAATTTCTGGGCTGTGGTCAAACCCACTGGCCTTAAGATATCAGAAAACAGTTGGAGGTGCACCATTGGGTCTTCAGAGCCATCGAACCGATCGATATGTGGCATCTTGAACCGATCTGGTAATGTCACCACTGAGTCGGTAAAACCATCCTCTATATCAGGAATAGAATGGGCCCCCTGAGACTTTTTGAACAATTCCTCAAGCTTGCTCACTTTCAATGCTGTGGGGTCCATCTTGAACTCAAAGGGGGAGTCTGGTAGGTGTGGTGGGTGTTTTAGATAGTTGGGGTAGAACCAGGGGCGGAGCTGGCCTGCCTGGAATGTCCGTATCATCCTGGACATTAGCTGTCTCCCCGAGTGTTGGAGTTCCTGCTGGGGGAGGAACTTGTTGTGAAACAGACGTGCCGTTTTGCTGTTGCAGCCTAGTGATGAGCTCGGCTTGCTGAGCCATGATTGCAGCCTGCTGCTTGGAAAATTCCGCCTGGCGGACAGCGTCCTCTTGCATGAGCTTCATATTTTCTTGCATCTGACGCATCATTGCCTCCATCCCTGACGTGTTCTGCGGATCCATCTAACTGACCGGTATCTATCCCTGCAGTAGAAACTAAGACCTCAGCCTGACTGTTCACTGGTGGAGTGGATAAGGGCCACTGATCTGGTAACTACTGAACTGGTGATCTGTGCCTGACTGGCCCTCTTCACCCTGCCTTTGGTAAAGGAACACTGGTTGCCCTTGAACTGAATCTCTGACCCGACAAAGTCTATCAGCACAAGTTCGGTGTACCCGGGGGGTATTGGAGCCCTCTGAAGCTATGGTTCCCAGACTACCCTAGCAAAAGAGAAAATCGACAGCATCTCAGCCTAATTTTACCTGAACAGATACGAGCAAAGTTTGAATGAGTGTGCCCCCCTACTGAATTCTGCCCCCAAAATTCTGCCTGTAAACTGTTACCCTCAGGTAAACTGAATCCCAAAATACTGAACTGGTGCCCGCAGGCCTGATGCCCAAACTCGCAAACTGATACATGCATTCCTGTAGAGACGCACTCTAAAGCACATAACAAGCAAGTGAGAGCCAAAACACCCCTATGTTGGGTAGGGTTTCCCGTCCTTTTGTCAGGAGCTAGGGTTTTCTACTACGCAGCAGCGGTTTCAAACAACCTATAAACGGGGTAAGCAACCTGTCCTAGTTGGGAATGGTCACTATGATCCGAATAATGCACTAGGTCGAATGGTCAAAAGGGTTGCCCGGTAACCGGGGGTTTGTGTTCCCATTGCTGTCAGAGCCAGAGCCGATCAGCCTTATGGACATGCCTTGACAAGACAAGCCTCCGGCAAATCGTTCGGAATGGCATGTGCAAACACGGTTGTCCTAGGCGCACCACCAATGCAAATGCAATGCAAAGAAAAACACACAAATGTAGCAAAAACCAGATATCACGAGTTCGAGTCAAGTTCTCTAAATCCAGCCAGCAGAGTCGCCAGAAACTGTAGACGTCCTCCCGAACGCCGATCCGGAGGGTTAGGTCCCGTTCTGTTCATATTGGGTCACTACAGTTCGAAGGACTCAAATGTCCACGGTTCTTAATCTTGAACCAAAGAGTCCAATCCGGCAAATTGTTTGAGAAAAACAGATTTTTGAAGAAGTGCCAAACATGGACTGCTTTGCCAGATAACAGAGTCGCCACCTAAATATTTTTTATGGGAAATTTAGGAAAACCCTGACTCGATGCCAAAGGCCACGTGTCCGTCATCACAAAGTTGGCTCGGGAACTTGGGTACGATTGGGGAAGGTCACATCGTGAGCACCCCCGCTCGCCCGGTCAAAGACCGGCCTCTACTAACCATGATATCTGTTTTGAAAACCTTGTATGCTCTTATTCCGATTATTAGCCTAGGTTACTATGTGATGCTTGCAGCAAACAAGTATAGACTGAGCCGCCTGAATTGGAACAAACATTTCATGCTTGTTTTTTTGAAAATGGTTTGATGGTGCTACCCGCAGGTAGGCTAAGACGCGGATTTGCCACCCTCAGGTGGGCTTAGAAAACATGATTTTGCCACTATCTAGTGGGCTTAAACAAATATTTGACGCATTGTCCCAATCCAAGTAACCCAACCTCCACCACAGGCATTCAAGCAGTTAAATCACATAAGCAATTAGCCTCATGGTAAGCATGCTATTCATGGCAACACTCACACGCATGCAAGGATGCTAAAGCATAAAACTCACCGAGTACTCCAAGCCAAAAACAAAATTGATTAGAAATCATGCTGATCCTAATATACAGGAATGCCTAATGCAACACATGCAATAATGCAACTATAGCAGGCTATTCTAAACATGGCATATGAAATGCTACAGCTAACATGTACTCAATTAGGAATTGAAATACAAATGCAGTTTGTATGATGCGCCGAGCCCGGTGCGTGCAAAACAGATGAATGATGCAAAACATGCTGTCATACTGTATGCTAATCAAAATATGCCCTATATCTAACCATCGTAAGCGGATAAATAAAAGGGAGAAAGAAATGGGGGTTGGAAGATACATCACACTCACCCACACTTAATTACAGCATTGCCCTGCGCAGAGGGTCCGAATAATATAGCAGTCCGAAATGAAAGAATATTACAGATTTTCAAAGTAATTAACAAATTAACTAATAAAGACTGTAAACTGGCATGCAAGCCAGGGGCTGCCTCGCTTCTGATGAATGATGTATGCTGGACTGTGTTGCGCGGAAATCTACTGGGATGCCCAATAGCCTCTGTTTGCAATATTTCTCGAAACGCGCGCCAAACTCTGAAAGTTGCTGATTCCTTATCTTGCTGCAACAGAGAGCAGGAAAAGGGCATAGCAATGTATTTCACAGATATATGCATGCTCGATCTCGTGCCACCAATCGCGCATATCGATGCATGATGGCCGAAGAATCGGATTGCACAACTCACTATAGAATGAAATGCAAATGAATGTTACAATGAAACCTAACTCCATCATGGGTGATCCGGAGTGTCGGTGACTGGGAAATTGAGACACGTTCCGTCACTCAGAGTGCGAAACGTACCTCGTTCCCTGTGCCCAGGCTAACTCCTATCCCGAACACGATGCAATATGCATGATATGCATGAAATGCGACTAATATGCAACCTAGTATGCACAATGCTGATGAAAATGAGATGTCTCGAAATGCGTGCACACGGGCACGCAAACCGAGAAAATACATGAATGCAATCTAAGATACAACCTGGTATGCACTATGTTGTGAAAATGAGATGTCTCGAAATGCGTGCACACGGGCACGCAAACCGAGAAAATACATGAAATGCAAATCGGATAAAACTGAAGTACCTCGAAATGTGTGCACACGGGCACGCAAACCGAGGCGATGATGAAATGGAAATCGGATAAAACCGAAGTGCTCGAAATGCGTGCACACGGGCACGCAAACCGAGGCGATGATGAAATGGAATGAAATGGCATACGGAATGCTACGATGGGCTTTACCAACATGGGAGAGCCTCAGCTCACTCACATAGGAGGCCGTCGGATAAGAATGAAGTGCCTCGAAATGCGTGCCCGCGGCGCGCAAACGAGGCGTGGCCCTAAGGCATGAAATGGCACGGGAAATGATATGCAAGCATGCAAACCAAATTTCAGCACCTAAATGAAGAGGAAAAAGCCCCGAAATGACACGAAATGACAACCAATGCATGGAATCATCCCGAAATGTGAATTTAAGCACCCGAAATGGCCTATAGCCATACTAAACATGCACAACATGATCATGACATGCAAATCAGTAGCAAGGCAGTCCCAAATATGGCATTTTTCAGTAACAAACATGGCCCAACAGCTAGCATAGATAAGGCAACAATGGCATGCGAAACTAGTGGCCAAGAGGTAGTATTGAGAGAGGTAGTATATGCAAAACTCAAACAACAAAACTTCCTTCTACAACATTGAAGAGGGCCTAAAATAAGCATATTTACGAAGATGACAGCCCCCAAATCAAAATAAACATGCTATAAATTCCATGCAAAAAGGCTCCAAATAGGCTATATCATGAGACATGCAAACAATACACCAAACAACAAACTTTCTTCATGAAACATGTAAAGGGGGTCAAAATAAGATCCCTCTTAGCTCTGACCAAGAGCCAACAAGAGCACAAAAAGGCTCAAAATCATGCCAAATAAGGGCCTAAAGAGGACTATAATGGCAAGGGGTATATGGAAATGCCAAAGGGTGTTGAGCCTTCTTCAATGTTGAAGAGGGGCTCAAAATAAGTAAAAATCAGTTCATGGCAGCCCCGAAATCAGATCACACATAGGCTAGAATTTTGATGCAAAAATCAACTACAAAAGAGGGAAATGAACACTCACCCTTGTAGACAAGTCTTCCGTTGCTTCTTGGACTGAAATTGGTGATCCTAAGCTACTGAAATCCTCCTCCTTGCTGTTTGGAATGGAGTGGTGATGATAGAGCTTGAAGATGATGAAGAAATGGGACAAACTTGAAGATTTGAGGGAGGTATATGAACACTCTTGTAACTCTTTCTTGAGAGGTTGGAGGCTAGAAAATCAGGCAAGAGAGGGAGAGAGACCCGTGGGTGGTGTGATGTGTGTTGTTAAGTGTGCATGGTATTGAATGGGTGTATGGGTGTGTCTTAGAGAGAGAGAGAGCTGGGTCTCCTTTTTCTATGGTGTGCATGGGTGTGCATGGTGATGGAGTGCCGTGGGCGGTGGTGAGTGTGTGCAGCAGTGGTGGTGTGCGATGGCGGCAGTGGTGTGTGCCCGTGTGTGTGTGCCGTGGGAGGGTGGCTCGGCAGTGGGTGTGTTAGAGAGTGAGAGGAGAGCTCTCTTTGGTCTGCCGTGGGTGTTCAATCTAGAGAGAGAGGTGATGGGTATGTGTGTTATATGTGGGTCTCTAGAGAGAGAAGAGAGAGAGATGGGTCTTGTGTGTGTTGAGTGTATATGTGGTGGTTTGGTGAGTGAGGGAGGGAGAGAGACCCGTGGGTGGTGTGGTGATAGTGTATCAGTGGGTTTTTGCCGAGGGAGAGAGTGAGATGGCAGTGAGAGAGAGAGATCCCGTGGGTGTGTGAGTGTGTATCCTCTCCCGTGGGTCTGTGTGTTGCATCCGGATGAAGGTGGTGAGTGGTGTCTGTAGATAGAGAGAGAGAGTTGTGAATGGTGGTGGCTGGGTGTCCCGTAGCCTAGAGAGAGAAGAAGAGATGTGTGCCTGGGCGTATGGGAGGTGTCAATGCCGTGAGTGTATGCAGAATGTCCCTCTATCATGTCTCTCAAAATGGATGTATATGCATATGTGTGTGAGTGCCTCTCTCTCTCTACCCGTGTGTGGGTGTTGGTGATGTGTTGGGTCTGTGTGTATCATGAAATTGGTGGTGTGCGGTCTGCCGAGAGGAGAGTGAGTTGTGTGTGAAACTGTGTATGAGCATGGCGATGTGTGAATGATGTCCCCCACGCTTCAACCTGTGTATTTTCTGTCTGTGTATGCATCTCCTCGGTGTGTGCTGTGAGAGAGGTGGGTTTCTTTTTCTCTCCCCAAGCCCGTGTCCCCCGAATTCGGATCCACGGCCGCCCTACCGGCAGCCATCCAGCAGCCCCCCAAAACGACGTCGTTTTGGGGGTTTTTTTTTTTTTCCTTTTCTTCTTCACTGGTTCGTTCTCTCTCTTCGTCGCCGACGAACAGGAACCAGAGGGGGGGGGGGGAGGGGAGGGGGGGGAGCTCGCCGTCGCCTCGCCGTCGCACCTCGTCGCCTCGCCGTCGCACCTCGTCGCAGCTTGCCGTCGCATCTCCGAGCTCGCCGTCCAGCCCATGGTCGCAGCTCCGAGCTCGCCGTCCGGCCCCGCCTCCTCCTCCCCCGGTGGTTATGGCCCCCTCCAGTCCGGCCCTCCTCCCTCTTCCTCCTCCCTCCTCCTTCCTCCCTCCTCCCTCCTCCCTCCCTTCCTCTTCCTCTGCGTTTTTTTTTGTGAAAATTTTCCCCTCAAAACGACGTCGTTTTGGGGGGCTGATGGAACGGCTGCCCAAAAAGGGCGGCGAGGATCTTTGCTCCGTGTCCCCCCTCCTCATGCATGTGTCTTCTCTTACTTGATTTTCTTTCCTTTTTTTATTATTATTTTCTTTATCAAATATCACATGTTATAAAAACACACCTAAAAATTTGTACAAACACACAAAATCATATAAAATTATACAAAATGATAAATTCACATAAAAACATTTTAATTTGACCAAAATGGGTGAGCTTCGGGATTTAAAATTTCAATTTGATTTTTTTTTTTGGTGAGGGTGGTCAAAATAAAATGCCCAAGTCTTAGGGCCAGTCAAAATGGGGTGTCTACAAATAGATTTCACACAAAATATCTTTTGACACATCGTGGTTCTCACTGTTGTGTTCATTTTGGCCTTGAACGCACCTGGTTTTCATGAGTATTTCTAGAGAATGTAGCCTCTTTCATTCTCATAGAACCAGCCCCAGTTCAACACTCATGTAGGTGATTCTTATTGTGAGTATCTCCTCATACTCGTCTTGATTTTATGCCTTAATCAAGATATAAGTAATCATTAAAAGCAAAGCTTATCCTTATACCCCTGCAGACAACATATGTTGCAGATATCACTCTCACCATAGGAATGGGTAGGAATTTTTCCCTTGGTGATTTCTGGCGAGCCATACATAACTTAGTTGTCCCTTTGAACTTAGTTCTTGGGATCTCCAGTCATATAAGTAGGGTTACCATTATGACGACTCTTATGTAATAGGCTTTAATCCCATCCCCTTCGATGAACTATACACTAGCTCTTTTGTCAAACCTTTTGTTAACGGATCCGCAATATTCTCTTTAGATTTTATATAATCTATTGAGATTATTCCGTTTGACAACAATTGCCTACGGTATTATGTCGACGACGAATATGTCGTGACTTACCGTTATACATATGATTCTGTGCCCTGCCTATTGCAGATTGACTATCACAATGAATGCAAATAGCTGGCACAGGTTTTGGCCACATTGGAATGTCTTCTAAGAAGTGACGAAGCCATTCTGCTTCTTCACCTGCTTTGTCTAAAGCAATGAACTCGGATTCCATTGTGGATCGTGCGATGCAAGTTTGTTTCGTGGACTTCCAAGAAACAGCAGCGCCTCCTAGAGTAAAGACATATCCACTAGTGGATTTTGAATCTTTAGTATCCGATATCCAATTGGCATCACAATAACCTTCGAGTACTGCTGGATATCGAGTAAAGTTCAAACCATGATCACGAGTAAATCTTAGATATCTAAGAACCCGAATGATCGCTTTCCAATGGTCTTCTCCAGGGTTACTAGTGTACCTACTCAATTTACTGATAGCATAAGCTATATCAGGACGAGTACAATTCATTAGGTACATTAGGCTTCCAATGATTTGGGAGTATTTTAACTGAGACACTGCATCACCTTTATTTTTCGATAAATAAAGACTGATGTCTACAGGTGTTCTTCTAAATTCAAATCATCCTTGATAAATTTATCAAGAATTTTCTCAATATAATGAGATTGAGATAATGCATATCCGTCAGATGTTTTAGTAATTTTCATTCCTAATATAACATCTGCGACCCCCATATCTTTCATATCAAATCTTTTGTTAAGCATTTGCTTAGTTGATTTGATCATGTTTTGACTGCTTCCAATGATAAGCATGTCATCCACATAAAGACAAACTATGACATATCCTTGGTCAGTGTTTTTAACATAGACGCATTTGTCACATTCGTTTATCTTAAACCCATTAGTAAATTGCATGATCAAATTTTTCATGCCATTGCTTAGGTGCTTGTTTTAATCCATAAAGGGATTTTACAAGTCGACAAACTTTCTTTTCTTGCCCTGATACAACAAACCCTTCGGGTTGCTCCATATAGATCTCTTCATTTAGATCACCGTTTAAGAAAGCTGTTTTAACATCCATTTGATGTATTTCTAAATTAAACAACGCTGCTATAGCAATAAGCATGCGAATGGATGTTATTCTTGTCACAGGGGAATATGTGTCAAAATAGTCCAGACCTTCCTTTTGTCTGTAACCTTTAACTACAAGTCTTGCTTTATACTTGTCAATTGAACCATCTGCTTTCATTTTTCTCTTGAATATCCATTTATATCCAAGAGGTTTAGAACCTGGTGGAAGATCCACCAATTCCCAAGTATGATTTTGCATAATGGATTCAATTTCATTATTAACAGCCTCTTTCCACAAAGGTGCTTCAGGACCTGTCATTGCTGCCTTAAAGCTTTGAGGTTCATTTTCTAACAAGTATGTCAGAAAATCTGGACCAAAGGATTTTGATGTTCTCGCTCTCTTACTTCTTCTTGGTTCATCATCAGTTAAATCCTGTTGGTTGAGACCATTACTAGTCTCTTGTGTTTGATTGTCATTAGTCTCTTGACTTTGTGTACAATCATAAGTTCTTTTCTGTGAACTTAATTCCTGTCCTTTCTTGTAAGGAAAGACATGTTCAAAAAACACAGCATTCCTTGACTCTATAATAGTGTTCACATTTATATCAGGTATTTCTGATTTATAAGTCAGAAACCGATATGCACTACTATTCTGAGCATAACCAATAAACACACAATCTACTGTTTTTTCCAATCTTAGTCTTTTTAGGAACAGGAACTTCCTTTTGCCAAACACCCCACACTTTTAAGTATTTGTAGGAAGGTGGTCGACCTTTCCATAATTCATAAGGAGTGCTTTGGTTTTCTTGTGGGGTATTCTATTAAGAACATAATTAGCAGACAATATTGCTTCCCCCACAAGTTCTGTGGTAAGCCTGAATTTAGTAACATGCCATTCATCATTTGTTGTCTATGATGTACTTGATTCATAAATTTCAAATCCAAAAATCCAAAATAATTATGACTACACAAATCAGAATTAATGTTTTGACAAATCATATCCTCATAAAAAATTTAAGAAACGAACAATTCAAAAACCCAATTGATTGTATATATTCTTGCAACTCATAAAATAAATGTCACTGTCATAAAAATATTTGTGACAGAAGAAAATTAAATTATCTCAACTAATGCAAGAGATACACCCCATATAATAAAATGGTTTAATGGTTTAACAATTTCTACTACACAAGTAAATAATTATTAATGACATCTCATTCAAAATAAACCAATAATCAACATAAAAGATTTCTTAAATTACTTCCTAATTAAACGGAACGATATAATTATATACATCTTCATGTTTAAATTTCTCTGGTATTTAAACACCCATTCAAAATTGATTAGAAATATTCAAATTAACCTGCTTATGTCCAAAGTCGACATAACAATTTATCATTCCAAATCACTTGAAATTATTGTTAAGAAATAACTTGAGTTGATATCATACATGCATATCAAACGCATCAATCAATGAATTAACAAAATAAATCAATCATGCACGATCCCATCACTTGCATCATGAAAGAAAAAGAATTCTCAACTCATAAATAAAATCCAACGCATTTAAACTTTAAACTTCAAAATGACAAAACGTACCTTCATTTAATAAGTTTGATTTGTACATAAATAAACAAATTAAATATGCATTAAATTGTTCTTGTGAAATATATATATATATATATATATATATATTTTCCGACTCAAGTGCAGAAACAATTCAAGACTATGAATCCACATTGTAATAAAAATAAAATTAGTTTGTAAAACTAATATTTTACTCTAGAAACAAATTCTTGCATGTATACTCACGATGAACTATGATAAAGTCAAAAGAATTAACACCATTTCACAAAGGGTTCAAAAATAAGTGGTCTACCAAACGAAACCATAAGTCACTTACAAAATTAACAGATTGTGTCCAATTCACAAAGTTACATGATTGATTAACAAAATTAATTTTCTAGTTACTAAAACCAGAAAATAAATTACAATACAAAATAATTTTATTTTCCTTGTTACTAAAACTAGTAAAATAAAATACCGAAATAATATCTGATTACAAAAATCAGAAAACCAAACCACAAATTAATTTTCTAGTTACTTAAACCAGAAAATAAATTATAACATAAAATAATTTTATTTTTCTTGTTACTAAAACTAGAAAATAATATAATTTTATTTTCCTTGTTACTAAAACTAGAATATAAAATATCACAAAAATATCTGATTACAAAAATCAGAAAAGCACAAAATAATTTTCTAGTTACCAAAACCAGAAAATAAATTCTAGTTACTAAAACCAGAAAATAAATGATAACAAAAAATAATTTTATTTTCCTTGTTACTAAAACTAGAAAAATAAAATAACACAATAATTTTCTGTTACCACAATTAATATTCTGCAATTGTTAATGACACCAGTATATTACTACTAGTTGTCAAAGAAAAGAGACAGTATATTACTACTATCTGTCAAATAGCATAAATACTATTTGTTTTTCCAACCAGAATATGTCTTTATGAAATCAAAAAATTAAATACAATGACGATACCAAAAAATGAATCTGTCTTAAGATTGTTGGACAATCTTCACTGTATTTAAAAGATTAAATTCTGTTGTGTACAAAACAACAATTAGAATTTAAAGAAATAAAGAAAATGAGAGAATTTGTTTGATTACAAACTCAAATAAAAAATAAAATAAAAAAAATAAATAACAAAACAGATTTTATTTGTTACAAAAACAAAATTAAAATCTGATTTAAATAAATAATAAAACAGAATAATAAATTAAACAACTTACTTGATTAATTTCTTCGAATAATTATCTGATCAAGTCCAGTGTTTGACACTGTGTCCTTAAGACAGATTCGTCATCTCCACGGTGCTTACAGAATTTGGACGTCTATCTTCCAAGATGAAATGATCTTCTACAAACAATAGCAGCACTACAAATTGTTTGCCTTACGAACACACTAAGTGTTTACACTCTTTCTTTCAGAAATTAAATGCAGCAAAATGCAGAGATATTTATAGCAGAGGATGGAGTACGAAAATTCGAGTAAAATCCAAATGGGAGGCTGGTCTATTTATAGATGTAAAGGTGGCTCTTGGTTTTGAATTGAACATGTATGATACCTGTTGGCTTTGAATTCAAACAGATTTGAATTTGTTGGGTTTAAATTTAAACAGATACAAAAATGGAAGGGCCCTGTTTGGGTGTGCAATAATACCAAACTAGTTTATTTCTGTTTGAAAACGGGAAGGGCCTTGTTTGGATGTACAGTAAATCCAAACCAGTTTAATTTGAATTCTGGATTTTATTTTACCAAAAATAAAATTAAATTCAAATGTTTTTGGCCCAAAAAGATTAGTATTGGGCCGAACAAGCCCAACCCAGCCTCACACCACGCACCCGCGCCCAAGCCCAGCCCAGCCCGCCCGGTCGGCGGCGCACGTGTGGTGATTTTTGTGTCCAATGGGTCTAGCCCATTTTGTCCATAACCTCTCCTTCTAAAACACTTGAGTACCCCTTGGGGCACACCTCAAGTACCAAACCCATGCCTTATAAACCCATTCAAAACTTCCCATCAAATCAATGTGGGACAAGCCTTATTCAATACCTTTAAGGATTTTCCACCAAAACTCCATTTCCATGGAACACACTTTGGCTTCAATTTCCCATTCACTCGGTAATGGTTTTGAGCAACCAAATATACCACATGAATCACAACGCGGCATAGAACGCGTTACCACTTTGACCCGCGTAAATCGACGCACGGGACCCACCTAAATATTAGACCAACTTTAGGATAAAATTCTGGTTTTACCCAGAATTTGTAACCATTTCCAACAAATGTCACTAATACATAGACTTTTAGGGACAAAATAATTTGGTCTCAAAATTGTTTATTCTTTTAGAAAAAAAATTTGGTCTCAAAAGGATAATAATTCATCACTATTGTCTAATTTTTGTTACTAAAAATATAATAATGACAATTTTTGCAACAAAAATATTTGGTTTTTAAAAAATAATTTTATCGCTAAATTTTAGTCTTTAAAACCTTAATTTTTTGTAGTGTAATAATTAAAATTAAAATATTTTTCCTTTTTTAAATATTTTTTTTATTCTCCACTGATGTAATTCTCCCATTTTTAATTATAGTATGTGGTGTATGTCTCAAAATGTATTTAGTCCATATTCTCTAAGTACTTATTTACATATAATAATAATAATAATAATATAATAATAATAATAATAATAATAATAATAATAATAATAATAATAATAATAATAATAATAATAATAATAATAAAATGCTCGAAATCTCCACTCAAGTTAAATTAGGATACAGAACAATTGTAAAACTCCATGTACTTAATTGTTTTTGTTAAAATAATTGTATGAATATGATAAAATTTTAATTTTGCCCCCAAATGAACTTATGTTTTCTTGATTTATTTTAAATTTAAGAATAAAAATAAAAATAAGGGTTAATTACATTTTTCATCTTTCTAATTTGACTCAAATTTTGCTTTAGTCCCTATAATTTTAATTTGTTCAATTCAGTCCCTACACTTTACGTCTAGTTTCAATTTGGTCATTCCGTATAAATTTTTGTTAATTTTGTCTATATGTACATGTTAGATAATTAACAAGTGTTTCAAAATTGTTAATTTTACCTTCCAATTTAGACGAAGAAACAAAATTGAAACCTTAGAAAATTGACAAGTGACCCAAAATTGTTAATTTACACCCCTAATTTAGACGGAAGAACCAAAATTGAAACTAGACTTAAAAGTTCAAGAACCAAATTATTCAAATTAAAACTATGAAAACTTAAGTAAAATTTAAATCAAACTATAAGTGTGAAAACTGTAATTAACCCAAAAAATAAATAGCAACTCCACAACTTGATATAATGGACATTTTATGAGTGAATACCAAAGATGATTGAGACTTCATAATCAAAGTTTTATTCCCATGGAATAGAAAACTAAACATAAATAGCTAACCGTACATAAATTTTTCTGAATCACTGTGTTTTTCTTCTGCATGATGATTCAACCGTACAGATTCTTATTTTTTCCAAAAAAGCAACATTAGATATCACCAGGTATGCAACTGTGTCAGATTCGAGTCACTATTTCCGAGATAGAAAGCATCTGGTTTTACTACCCAGACACACATATAAGGCAGATCTGGTGTTTCGCAATAAGGTACCAAATGCTTGTTGAAAACATCAAAGCTGGTGTCCTTTGAATTCCACTGGAATCGGCAGAAGAAGAGAGTCGTTTCCAAGAAATTCATCCTAAAGCTCCAACGGAATTCCGCACCATTTTTCAGAGAATTGTATCCAAGATCGTCGTCTTTCGATTGGCAGTGAAACAACAATGGGTTGGGTTTGTCTGGGACTGCACTGATGATATGAACCTGATAACGTTCGAAACCTGCAAGAACATGATTTGAGCAAACAAAGTAAAAGGCTAAGATGATAGTTGGAAGAAGAGAACGGTTTATCATCATATGCCTCATTCTACAACTGGAAAGAAGTGTTCTGAGTTGGTGTTCTTGTCGCCATTTGTGCCTGCGTCTACTGTATATAAATAGTACTGGTCTAGCTGTGGTTCAAATGTGTTTCCATTTACACTGTAATAAATCAGTAAATATAATTATGAGTATTTAAATAGATGAGTAATGTTAGAGACCCACGTATTTATCCACAATGATGTGATATGGGAGTTGGGCCCACCATCATTAAATACATAACAAATAAAAAATTAACACTTATCCTGTCACATCATTGTGGGTATTTTTTGAACATCTTAAACATTTTCCTAAATAGATTATCAATAAGTTAACCCATTCATTATACATTTTTGTATGTCTTTTTATAAAAAAATTTAAAAATATATTTATTTATTTATTTTTTCATTCAAATAGGTCCAATTTATATATTATGTATATTTATTTTAAATCAATGTACAAATTACAAATACCTAAAACTTTCAAATTAGGTCACATTACCTATTAGTACATTAATTGATATATTCCAATTAGTACATGCACCAATTGGTATATCAATTAGTACCATCACCTATTAGTACATGCACCAATTGGTATATCAATTAGTACATGCACCAATTGGTATATCAATTAGTACCATCACCTATTAGTACATGCACCAATTGGTATATCAATTAGTACATGCACCAATTGGTATATCAATTAGTGTACCAACATATGTTATGACATTATTATTGACCCCACCCATTATACAAATTACAAATACCTAGAACTTCTAAAATTATGTCACATCACCTATTAGTACATTAATTGATATATACCAATTAGTGCATATAACATTATTTTAGATTTATGGGGCTTCTAAAATTACACTTACCTCCTTTATTTTTTCTGATATTGTCAATATTTCCTCTTCTATCATATATTTCTTAAATATTGTCAAGTATGTTCCAGTCCAGATTACGGATTGAGAATTTGTCTTCCTTTTACTATTGTCTACATGATCTCTTATGTCAATACTCTTTTTTGCGCTAAGTTTTTACATTATTTTAAACTTGATTAAATTACAAATTCGTTTAGTATGTGATTTAAATTTAAGTTCTTAATTGAGAAGGTTTGCACGCTCATATGCAAGGTCTACCAATTAGTTGATTATGAATTAGATTTGAGTTAATTAAAGAAGCCAATATTGATCCAATTTCCTTCACTTTTCATTTAAACTTTATATGATGCATTTATAAACATACAAGTTAATGTAACTACTGCAAATATGAGATGGAAGGGGAAGCTAATGAGGATGGAAGAGGAGGTGATGGGAGAGGGTGATCGGAAAGCGTTGGGAGGGGAAATGAGGCCCCTGCGGTGGCTGGAAAGGGAAGAGAAGGCCACGATAATGGCTAAGAATGGGAAAGAAGTGGTGGCCAAGCGGTGTTGTGAGGGAGGGAGGTTCTAATTGCAAATCTTAAATTTTTTATTGCATCCATGATATACACGTGCTTTTTCGACAAACTGTTTTTTTTTTTTTCTTGATTTATTTTAAATTTAAAAATAAAATAAAATAGCAACTCCACAACTTGATAGAATCATCGTTTTATGATTGAATACCAGAGTTGATTAGACTTCATGATCAAAGATTTATTCCCATCAAATAGTAGTATAAGTGCTTGTCCAATGAAATGCTTCTCAGTTCAATCTATCTACAAGGAATTTGTCTCCTCTATTGGGCCAAGACTGAAAATTTCGCCTCTTATTTGAGGGAATCTTGCACCACACACAGTTCAACTTTTTAGCTGGCTAGCTTGACATGGAATTTGGTGATACACTTGAAACGGTGAACCATATCCTTCTACATTGCTCTAAAGTCATAAAATTTGCTCTGCTGCATAGATTGGTGGGGAATGGTCTACGTAGTGTGACCCCAGTTCGATTCAAGACCTCTTCGTACGGTAGCAAGTGACCTCCATTAAAAAGAAATTTAGAGACATTTGGAAAGTAATCCCTGTAGTGGTTACTTTGATGCAACTTCCCACCCACCCCCCCGGGCGTTGTATTTATGTAATTTTATTCCATTAATAAAGGGTTTTTTCCTGATAAAAAAAAAAAAAAAAAAGTAAACATAAATAGTCAAGCATATAGAAATTTTTTTTTTCTTTTCTGAATTACTATGTTTTTCTGTATGACGATTCAATCATATAGATTATTATTTTTTCAAAAAACAATAACATTAGTTATCACTAGGTATATAACTTTATCCAATTCAAGCTGCCATTTCCGATATAGAATCCATCCAGTTTTACTGCCCAATAACACATCCAAGGCTCATCGGGTGTTTGGCAATAATTTACCAAAGTTTTGAAGAAAACATCAAAGCTTGTGTCCTTTGAATTCCACTGGAACACTGTTGGAAATTTTACATTTAGTGGAGTTTAAAAAATGCCGCTATAGGTGTAAAAAACGTGCTAATTCTTTTTGTGACGTTTAGTGCCAAATGCCGAAGATGCGGCCGTCGCTGTAGCAATATGACGTTTTAAAAACGTCGCCAGATTAGTATAGGTGGCGTTTTTCAAAAACGCTGATCTGAATCGCTAAGATGAACTTCGATTTCGATTTCAAGAGAGAACTTCAAAATAGTTCTGATGAATCACCGATCTGTTTCGCTAAGACCGATTTGAATCTTTGAATCACCAAGCTGAATCTCTGAGATAATTAGGGTTTAGACAATAGAGAGAGAGAGAGAGAGAGATAGAGTGGAGCTCACCGATCTGAATTGCTGAGAGGAACTTCATTTCGATTTTGAGACGAACTTCGATTTTGAGACAGTGGAGCTCCGATGAATCACCAATGAAATGGCTCTGAGATATTAATGGGGTTTAGACAACGGAGAGAGAGAGAGTGCTCAAGATTTGAAGATTCAAAATAAGGGTGAAAAGAGGGAGAGGGGGAGTGTGTGAGACATGAGACATAACCATTTGAAGGCATTTATAAAGGTCTTCTATTCATGAAACAACATCGTTTTAATTAAAAAAAAATGCGTTGTTTATGAAACGCCTTTAAATATTAGAAACAATGACGTTTTAAAAAACATTGTTAAAAATATGCCACCAAAACACATATTTCCTGTAGTGGAATCGGCAGAAGAAGCGAGTTGTTTTTGAAACATTTTCCCTAAAGCTCCAATGGAAGTCCTGACCATAGTTCAAGAAATGCTCTCCAAAATCATCATCATTCGATTGGCAATGAATCTTCAATGGGCTGGGAAAGTTTGGGACTTGACTGATGATATGAACCTCAAGGGTAAGGGTTGGGGTTGTGCAAGAACATGATTTGAGCAAGCAACACTACAACATATAAGACTTTTGGCGACCAATTATTTTGGTCCCTAAAACCATTATTTTGGTCTCTAAATGATTTTTGTGACAAAATTAAATTTGTCACTAAAAAAGTCACTAAAAGTGTGTCTAGAAAAGTCTTTAGTGACAAATGTTTGAAAATGTCGCTGAAAATGACAATTAGCGACCAATTTTATATTGTCACAGAATGTTTGATTTTACAAGACAAACATTTGGTCGCTAATACTTCGTCACAAAATATCCCAATTTGGTCGCGAAAAACAAAATAACGACATTTTTAATGACAACTATATTTGGTCGCTGAAAGACAAATAACTTTATCTACCACACATATTTGTCACTAAAAATCATAGTTGGGATAGCTAAAAATGCACAAAAATTAAATGTCATCCAATCATATATATAAAATTTTTTTTGACATTCACACATCAAAGATACTCTATTCCCAAATCATAATGAGTACATAGAAAATAAAATTTTACAAAAATAAAAATTCAAAGTTTCCAAACTGTTTGATTTTGCTTTTAAAAAACTTTCAAAAATTGACATATCAAGTTGCAATCTCAAAGCTAGTATCTTTGTCAACTGGCATGTCATCACTTATCCTGGAATGGTACATCAATTGATATCCAATTCTTCACATATTTTTGAAGGACCTGCAAAATAAGATAGTCATTAGAAGATTATACACTTCTACATCTTAAAGAAACACCAGTTCACATTGTCACATTCTCAACTTTTTAAATATACAAGGATCATTCACCTAATTAAGAAACTCTTTTTTTATTTACTTTGTTTAAGAACAAGGAATTTGCAAAAGTTACTGATAAGCTTACATGAATATTCAAACTGACTAAAGCATGCATGTCAGATGCGCCAAATAACTTGAATACTTCCAAATGTGTAGAAATATAGACATGTTGATTTTAGGTAGTTAATTATTTAAATTATTTTGCAAAGAAATATTACTAACCAAAGATGATCCATCTCACTGGGGAGGAAAAAAAATTGAAGATTGTCTACCTGTGTTGCTAATGGTGATTTCCTCTCAAGTTCTTTCAGAATGAGTTGTACCTGAGGAAGAAAAGAAACAGAAACTAATCAATGATAAAGAACTAAAATAAACTAGGATTTATATTTGAAGAGGATGCTCTAGAAAGAACTAAAATGTAAATAGCAATTACATTTCTTAGATCAAAGCTATGTATTAAGAGACATTGCAAGTAAATTGACCCTTTTTGGTTTTTCATTTTCCTTTGAGAAGAAGTGACCCACACTAGGAGGCAGAGGCAGGGTGTTGGGCAGACAATTACAGATTTATTAGAATCAGAAAAATTCCAAGGGTTAAAAAAAAGTGGGATCCTTAATTCCTTACTCTAAATGTTAAAAAGAAATAAAAACATTCACATCCATGACGGTAGCTAGCAAAACCATATTTTGCAAGTAAGGTCTCCAAATTCCCTAAAGAAAATGACCCATATTTGATGAAAACACTACCAAACCTTCATAAAATATTTAGCTATGTAAAAAGCAAGAAATTAGATGGATTATGTAGGATACTAAATACCAAGGAACATTACAACATCAACAGAGGCTTCAGCTGGGCCTTTGAAATAGCCGAAATTTGCAAATGATATATGGTATATGCTTTTTTTTCCTTGAACTATAAAAAGAAAAAAACAAATAAATATGTATGCATAATAACATGGTAAAGGGCAGCCTACTGGAGCATCCAGAATTATAAATCTTGAAGTTTTTGTTTCAAAATGTGCTCTTTTGACTTCAACTATTTTACCTTAAAATAAGATTGCATAACATGGACAAATAAGCAAGCTTTAATTCTAAAGCATAAATGAATGGAAAGAATGAATACCGTTTGAACTGCTTAAATATAAGGCCATAAATGATATCACAGCAAACTAGACACACGAAAAATACCTTAACTCTCTCCACTTCATTAGTGTCCATAATATATGCCATATACCTAGGATGTAACGAATAAACATGATCAAAAGGCAATGAATAAAAAATAAATGTAAATAAATCTCACATACTTACTTGGCGAAGGTAACAAATAAAAAAAATGGGAATAAACATCATGGAGTAGAACTGGACAAAACCCCTTATGCATAACAACAAATGTTAACAGAGCCATGAATGATATGTATAATTCTAAAATTATAGGGATGGCTAAAGAAGAACTTGACATAAACCCAGGAAAACGAGGCAAATAACGAGACAATGTGGGCCGCAATGGATCCTTATCGAAATCAATGGAGCAGACAATTTTTGTGCTAAACATTGAGGAAATTATGGATTGCACTGATAACAAGGGGATTTATATAGTCTCTAAAAGATTATTTTTAACGACCAAATTCAATTAGTCCTTAAATATTAGTCTCTAAAAGACTAATTTCTTGTAAAAGTAAAGGACTAAGATGAGAATTGGAAGAAGAGAATGGTTCATCATCATATAATTTGAAAGAAGTGTTTTTTGAGTAGTTGTTGTTGTTGCCTTTTGCCCATGTGTGTATGTGTATAAATAGTACTTGCATTTTGCATTTACAGTTACTATAATTAATTACTTGTAAAATAATTTTTTCTACTTTGAAAAATTTTGGGCAAATTATACTCTTTTTTTTTTTTTTTTGAAGACAAAAAAGGATGCTTTGAGGTGTCATCACTGCATTCATGGGCCCAGGCCCAGGCCCAGGGGTAGCCGGTTGCCAACCTGATTTAACCTAACCCAAAGGAAGGGACCCACCATCGGGGCACCAATAGAGCTCAACCATATGCCATAGACGAGCCCAAGTTTCAAGGGGAGTATAGGTGAGGTCTCTGAAGAGACCCAGCTGCAAAGCAGCAAAATTCACCCCTCCCGAGAATCGAACCTGGGTCACGCCTGTGAAGAGTGATGCCTTCTCCACTAGGCCACCGCTCTCAGTGGTGGGCAAATTTTACTTTTTTCATGACTTTTTAATTGTCTCAGTCAATTCCTAAATTTTGAGTCAAGTAGCAATTTGTTCTAGGAAAATTCTATGTACACACCATGCAAACTCTTAGTACATGCCACCAGTGTGTTCAGATATAAAATTTTGAACAAATATCAAATGTTCGGATTTAAAGTTATCAATAAAAATAAATTGTTCAAAAATACATTCTGTTCAATTATTTATATTTGAAACAACTGCTTTATGTTCACAAATTTATATCTGAATATTTGACTTTTGTTTGAAAATTTATATACAAACATCATTTGTGGTGTGTACTGAGAGTTTGTATAGTGTGTAAATAGAATATTATCCTTCACTCTATTTACATAACACCATTTCAAAAATTAACAAAGAATAACCAAGTGATAGTATTAATTGTACAAAAAGAGATTGTGAGCTCTAATTATGGAGCTCTAGAGAGCTCTAATGGTATGTGGGTCATACAATGATGTGATGTGTGTGTCTTGTGTTTTTTTTTTTTTTTTTTTGCCAAGTCATTAGAGCTCTATTTAGAGCTCCAAAATTAGATGGATGTATCATTTCTATTAATTGTACTTAGAACCCTTGTACTTTTTTCAAAATTTCACTTTAGTCTTTAGCATTGTTGTACTTTTACTAAAATCACACTTCAACCCCTATAGTTTAATTTTCCTTTAAATTTTTTAAACGATATTATTCAACTAGACCCAATTGTCAGTACAAGAAAAAACACTTTTGGCGACCACCTATTTTTTTTGGTCGCAAATAGTCCACTTTCTGCGACTAAAATTTAACTTTTGGCGACCACAATTTTTTGGTCGCTGAAAATCACCTTTTGGCGACCAAAAAAAAAGTTGGTAGCGAAAAGTATACCTATTGGCGACCAAAGGCTTTTTTGGACACGGAAGATCACATTTTGGCGACCAAAAAAAAAGTTGGTCACAGAAAGTATACCCTTTGGCGACCAAAAAAAAAGGTTGGTCGTGGAAAGTATACTTTTGGTGACCAAAGGCTTTTTTGGTCGCGGAAGATTACTCTTTGGCGACCAAAAAAAAAGTTGGTCGCGGAAAGTATACTATTAGCGACGAAAGGCTTTTTTGGTCGCAGAAGATCACCTTTTGGCGACAAAAAAAAAAGTTGGTCGCGGAAAATATACTATTGGCGACCAAAGGCTTTTTTGGTCGCGGAAGATTACCCTTTAGCGACCAAAAAAAAAAGTTGGTCGCGGAAAGTTCTGGCGGGATAAATTTAAAAAAAAATGATACTACTGTAATTACATGTTATTTTTCTGTTTAGGCATTAAAAGTTTTATAAAATAATATATAACCCAATTTTTATGGGTTATATATATATTTTGCCAAATATGAACAAGAAACATGTTATTGGCAGAGTGGATTGGGTGCATGGTGACTCCTTGGTCAGGAGTTTAAGTCCCAGGCAGCACAAAAGAATTATTTTTTTTGGGTCAAGGCGCTGACTTTTGGCGACCAACTTATCTTTGGTCGCTAAAAGTTTACTTTTGGCTAATATGAATTGGACTTTCCGCGACCAAAAAAGTTGGTCGTGAATGGTCACTTTTAGCGACCAAAGGCTTTTTTGGTCGCAGAAAACTATCTGTGACGAGGCTTTAGCGACCAACTCGCAACCAACATATTTTGGTCGCGAAAAGATTTTAGCGACCAAATATGGTACTTTTCGCGACCAAAATGTTGGTCACGGAAAGTGTTTTTTCTTGTAGTGTGTAACTTGACCCAAAATGTAAAGGTTAACTGAGGCAACTAACCACCAGGGTTGGTGGCCCAATGGTGAAGGCATTGCCTTGCCACAGCAGTGAGTCAAGTTTGACTCTTGGGGGGGCGTGAAATGCTGGATTTTCCAGTGGCTCTTTTCTAAGACCTCACGTTGTACTCTGATCGAACCTTGACCCTACTAGAGGGTGGTTGATGAGCTCCACTGGTGCCTTTGTGATGAGTCCCTTCTTATGGTTTTGGTTAAATCAGGCCAATTATCCTGGGGTATGAGCCCACAGATGTCATGATAACACTTCAGAGCATCTTCTCCCCCCGGCGCAAAAACTGAGGCAACTAAAAAAATCAAGAAACAAAGTAAGACTTGATGCAAAGTACAAAGGTACAAAGTTGTAATTTGTCCAAAAAATTTCAAGAGATACCACTGAAAAGCACCCCTACCCCAATTTTAAATAATATTTTATTAAAACTTATTTAAACTATTTCAGTATAATAAATTCTAAAAAGCCTACACTCTCAAAATAAAATAAAATAAATTATACGAAGTGTGCATCCAACAGTCCGACTTGCAATTAATTGAATTAAAGCACAATTTACTATTTCAAAGGGCCTGAGTTCTTTTCGTATTTTTGTTTGTTTTCTACATCATGGTTCAATCATTGCACAAACAACCCCCAAAATGCAAAGCTTGATAGCTTAGCTTGTGCATAGGAATGTGCCAGTTATACATTTTAGTATAATAATTTGGATTACCATTTCCTAAATAGAAACCATCTGGTCCCACTGACCAGACACAAAGCCACGGCTCCTCTTGTCGTTGACAATGGCGCTCCAAGGTACTGTAGAAAACATCAAAGCTTTGGTCATTGGCATTCCACCAGAACCCGCAGAAGTAGAGAATAGTTCCGAAGAAATTTTCCCTAAAACTCCAACGGAAGTCTTGACCGTTGTTCACCAATTGCACTCCCAGATCATTGTCACTTGATTTGCAATGAATCTTCAATGGGCTTGGTGTGTCTGGGACTTCACTGATTACATGAACCTCAAATCTTATGTTTTGTTCAACAGCAACATGATGATGTGAGCAAACAAAGTAATAAAGTGCCAAATCTTCTAAAGTTAAGCAATTTATTAAGTAAACAATTGATTGGTCCATTTTGCAGGAAATGGAAGTGGGTTCGTGTTGTATTGTAAAAAATCAACATCTTTCCTTTTGGATTGAAATCTCTGTTTCATTTACATTGAAAATATTACCATTTTTTTCTTGCTTAATTTTAAATTAATTTTTGTACATAAATATATACACGTCAAATATACAGATGCATGAGTATTTTATTCACATTTAAGAATGGTAAATTTCATCTTGCTTACTTATAAAAAAAAAAAAGAATGGTAAATTTCGTCTGAAAACTAGCCGTTACAAGAAAGAAGTCACCTGTATCATATAAACCATACTACGGCCTCGTTTGGGAAGGGCCGGTTTAGTCAAAAAGTCAAAAAGTTATTAAAAAAGCCAAAAAGTTAACAACCCATACCAAAAAGTCAAAGATTCTCTTTTCTCTCTATTTTTTGCACATCTTTTCGTAAAAAGTCAAAAAGTCATCCCAAACATACTAGTTTTTTTAGCTCATATTTTAGCCAAATAACCAAAAAGTTACTAAATTAGCCTGTTCCCAAACGGCTTGTAGATGCATATCTACATCATGTAAGTTACCAAAATATTGAGCAATATACTAAGGTAAATATAAAAACATTTAAAAGGCCACAATTGCTTCACAGAATCAGTTTTTGGTAGCACATTAAAATTTCTGAACGACTCAAAAAAAAAATATTAAGGATTATATTCTGTCATTGGCATGCTTGCATATATAGGAACAAAATTCAAATTATTCAAATATTAAAGAAGGGTGCACCTTAAAACCATAATTCCATATTTCACATGCCTTCAAACACTGATATTCACTAGACAAGTGTCTTGTACATTCAAATTCAAATTCTATGTTTAGCCCACAAAGCATAGGGTTTATGTGCCTATTTCCAAGTATCAAACAATAAACTGCACATACAGCGCATGGAGTAAAACATAAAGTGAAATTCGTCCAATTCATTTAATTTTTGAATCTTGCATATAGAGCTAGTATGTTACTAGTGAATATACATATAGGGAAAGGGATAAACATGTATTGAAATTTTTGGAAACTGATCATGTAAGCAATCTAATAACACACACAATGAGCAACTAAGGACTGAATAAAAAGATACAATGAAATCAAACATTTTCTTCAAATAGAAGGCAAAAAAGACCTAGCTTTTACTGTCTTATGACACTATAAAAATGTAGATAGATGAGTGGAATAAAAACTCAACTATCTACGCCATTGCAAAAGGTTGGAGATGGTGTCCTGCTGTTCCAAATGCTTTTGGCAACCCCGGACTATCACAATGTGCGATTGCAATATATATAAATATATTTCTAACATAAAAATAAGTAATTGTGACAGTAGAACATATGTTTCCTAGTAGTGAATGTGCAAGAACCTTCATAAAGAGAGTTTGGCAACCAAGAGAGCAACCATATGATAGACTGTTTTCAAAGATATAATAAAAAATTAAATTCTAAAAAAGAAAAAAGAAAAAGAAAAAAAAAAAGAAACAGGTTTTGGGATCGTGTCATTAAAAAATCCTAATTACATGTGAATCAGGATTGGAAACAAGATTAATGGCACGATGTTAATTACCAGAATGGTGCAGTAAGAATGGAAGAAGAATCAACATCAGGTTGAAGAAAAACAAAGGTGGAATTAGCCATAGTTTCGATTCCATGAAAAAAGAGGAAAACGCACAAGGGAATTTATATGAACGAAAGAAAAAAGAAGATACATATCTTTCTTCTTCTTCTTCTTTTCTTCTCTTTTGCTCTGATAGCAAGTAAGAAGAGTAACAACTATAGACACCGCATTTATTTAAAGATAGTTTAATATAAAACATTTTCTGGAAGGAAAGGATGAAGAACAAGAAAGATAAAGAAATATTAAAAAAGGAAGAGAGAGAGCTACTTTTTGCCAGAAAGATGCAGCTTTTCTCATGACTGTATAATTATAAGTGTTTTTTCATTATTCCTTAGTACATTTATAAGAATGTAGACATATATATATATGAAAGGAATAAATAAGTATTTGCTAACAAAGTTATTTAGGTGAAGGAACAGAGCTGATTTTATTTTCCAAACTAGATCAAAGGCACAAGCCTTGCCAAATACAACTTATTTTGCACCTACTCGTAGATTCAAAACAAATATAATCCAAATACTTCCATTGCATCAATAGAAATCCAAATAAATAGTGACAAACAATTTTTAACTGTTTAATCCAACCTTCTCTCGTCATCATTGTAGTCATATCCAAAAGCTGGGATGGTATGTAATAGGTTGTCGAATATCAATTTTACAGTTTCGATACCCAACTTCTATTGTGCAGCCCCATTTTTGTTTCAACAATTGTTGATTCATTCGAAACATGAATTTTCTTGTCAATCTAAATCAACACAGCAGATGGACTCTATCTTCAGACAGAATCTATCCATAAAATGCTATGAAATATCTTTGTTTCGTGATGTACCAAATAAACTAACCGTTAAAAGATAAGTATTTAGAAACAAATAATTCATGGAAACTAGCCTTTATGATATTAAATTCAAAAACTAACTGTTGAGTGGATAACATATTTAAATATAAGAAAGTCATGCTAACATTCAGCTATATCATGTAACAAAATATTGAACAATAAGGTAAATAAATATTAAAAAAACACTTAAAAGGCTACATTTGCTTCTCAGAATCAATTTTTGGCAACGCATTAAGATTTTTGAACGACCCAAAAAAACAACGTATTGATGATTACATCCTGTCATTGGCATGCTTGCATCAATAGGAACAAAATTCAAATTATTCGAAAATATTAAAGACAGATGCACCTTCAAACCATATTTCCATATTTCACATGCCTTCAATGCTCTATGATATTCACCAGACAAGTGTCTTATACATTCAAAATTCAAATTCAAATTCAAATTCAAATTCAAATTCTATGTTTTGCCCACAAACCATAGGGAGTTTATGTGCTTATTTCCATAAAGTGAAATTCGCCTAATTTGTTTAATTTTTGAATCATGCATATCGAGCTAACATGTTACTAGTGTATGCTTACATATAGGGAGGCATAAACATGTATTGAAATTTTTGGAAGACTTATAACATAGACAATCTAATAAAACACACAAAGAGCAACTAATTTAGGGACTGAATAAAAAGATGCATTGAAATCAAACATAGAGCTTTTGGATTTTTCTTTTGCAAACTAGAACAAAGGCACAAGCCTTCTAAATAAAACTTCTTTCTAGCACTCACATATTCAAAACAAGCGTAATCCATACTTCAATAGCATCAATAGAAGCCCAAATGAGAGCAGAAAAACACTTGAAGCCTCCTTTGTCGAATCCATCGAAATCTTGTCATCTTTGGACTCATTGATATGGTTACTACGCAATGGGTCGTGGACTTCCAATTTTGCAGTCTCCATCAAAGCTTTTATTAAGCAGCCCATTTTTTTATTATGCAATTCTTGATTCGTCAGTGACACGTACTAATTTATCGTTCAAAATCAAGATAGCTGGTGGGCTCTCCTATGAACAACGATCATTCCCTTGTGGCATACAAAATATACTCTCATTGATTCATCTACGTTATCACTACCCATTGAACTCATTATTTTATGTTCCTCATTTTTACTTCCATTGAGCATATCCTTTCTGAAACAAGATGAGAGAATAACAATTTGATGGCTCTAGTTACAAAAATATCAAGACCCTTCAAGTGTTTGAGAGAGAGAGAGAGAGAGAGAGAGGAGAGAGAGAGAGAGGCCATTCATAGAATACAAAAACTAACCATCCAAGAAGTATGGACACTTCTAAAACGGTGGCCTGTTCATGTCAGACACTGACACTCATCGGACGACACTACCTAACATGTGTCCAACACTCATCTAAACATATTTTCTTTTTTTTAAAAAATAAAATAAAAAAATTATAGACTCAATTAGAGGGCACACATGTCCATTACTTAAATATTGTCTTATAGTTTTAGAATATTGTCGAGTCGGCGTGTTCATGTCGTATTCGTGTCTATGCTTCTTAGCTAACCGTTGGAAGCTAAGCATTTAAATACAAAGAATTCATGGAAACAAGCTTTTATGATATTGAATTCATAAACTAGTTGTTAGGTGGATATTATCTATGCAACATCAGTATAATGGAACAACAACATTACATACACACACACACACGAAAGAAGAAGAAGAAGAAGAAGAAGAAGAAGAAAGCATATATATTAATGAGACATAATAGATTTCTGGGATTAGCTCTTGGACAAAAAAAAAATTAACATTTACATAATGATATGTCATGAACTGGAAAAGATTACATAAAGCAAAGAAACACCTTGAAATAATCATATTCACATCCATAAGCTTCATTGCGCAATAATGTAATGTAGTTAATTGGTACTTGAAGGATTTGCTAGTCCTATTATGAGTTTCTAACAAGTTTTTGATATTCTGTAGTTTAGTTGAAAAACATTGTTCATTGAGGGCAAACTCAGTGATATTCAATGAAGACAAATCTTGGGCAAAGTATTCTCAGAATGTATATAAAAGATTTCGATTTGTGCATTTTATTTGTGTAATACTTATATGTTTTGGTTTTTATTATTTCTGAGGTATTTTTGTATTTAAATGTGAATTAATGAATATTTTTACATTTTATGTTTTATATTTGTGAATATAAGTGGTTGTGGATGCTTTGGTTTGAGAAATATAATACACAATGCAAACTGGTACTATCAACTTAATTTGAAAATAAGAATAAAAAAACTTTACAGGTTGTCGAATATCAATTAAGGAATATCAATTCAACATAGCAGATGGAATCTATCTCGGATAGAATCTATCAATGAAATGCTATGAACAGTGATCTTTGTTTCACGATGTACCAAATTGTTAGGTTTTATTTCTTGGCAATCCCGTTTGACAAAACTCCTTTGAGTTGTAATTTTATTCGCATTTTTATTTCAGTGAGACTATGAGTTGTTAGATGCGAATCCAACCCGAATCGTGCGTTGCAAAGAAGTTTTGTGATGTTAATTCTTTCAAGATTGCCACTTCGCTGATTATGACGGGGATCGAGCTGCCCAGTTAGCTCGCGGGGGTCCAGGGAGTAGCGCCCCTTGGCGGGTTCGGGGCAGCGCCTAGGCGGGGTCGAGGGGCAGCACCCCCGAAGCAAAATGGAAAATTGCCTTCGAAGTTGCCTGTCCGCTCGAGCGAACATTCCCCCGCTCGAGCGGAGAATCCTTGGTTCCAGAAGTTTGATCGTCTGCAAAAATACTGCGATATGTTTTTTCCCGCTCGAGCGGCCAATCTGACGCTCGAGCAGAGATTACGGGACAGTTTTCTATAAATACGTGTTTAAGTCAGATTCTAGGGTAACGCCTCCAGATCTTCTTCTTGGGTTCTAGGGTTTATATCTAGGGCTATTTTGCTAGTTTTCTTTGATATTTTCATTGAGTATTTAACTCATGGTTTAAGGAGGATACATCAAATGATTGTTTGTTCATACTATACAAAAGAGAGAGTTGTTCTTCGGTGGATTCTGAAGAATTCGAGCCTGAAGCTTTGGTGGATTTTGGAGTGGCTCATCGTCAAGACAATTCAAAGGTGAAGACGGGGTTGGAAGAGGCACATAGGGGTTGGTTCAATTCGGGCATGGATTCGTTAGGTAATTGAGAGTATACCTGTGTAATTCCTTTATATCTTCTTAGTGGATTGTTTTGTGGCTGTTGCCCGTGGTTTTTTTTTTTTATCACAATTGGAGGTGCTCCAATTGTGGTTTTTCCACATTAAAATCGTTGTGTTGATTTGTCTTGATTGTTTGATTGGGATTGTAATATACTGCTTAAAATTGATACATAATCACAAATCAATATCTAGAGGATTTCTAGATTTTTCAATTGGTATCAGAGCGGGTCGTTCTTTTTTTTTATATAAAAAAATATCTTTTAGAACGAGATCTTGTTTGATTTGTGATAATGGATTCAATTCGTGAGGGAAATTCTATGGTTCAACCACCCCTACTTGACAGATCCAATTATTCGTTTTGGAAAGCTCGGATAAGATCGTTTTTAAAATCTATTGATGAAAAAGTTTGGCAATCTGTCATGTATGGGTGGACTGAACCAACGATGACCGTTGATGGAGTAACTTTCCCCAAACCAATTGATAAGTGGGACACAATTGATTACCAAAATAGTAGCTGGAATAGTAAAGCTATCAATTCTCTCTTTTGCGCTGTCACACCTGAAGAGTTTAGTCGAATTTGCAATTGTGAAGTCGCAAAAGAGGCTTGGGATATCTTACAAACTATTCATGAGGGCACTCCTTCTGTTAAATGCTCAAAACTTCAAAGGCTCACGTCTAGTTTCGAAAACCTTTCAATGAAAGAAAGTGAGACCTTTGATGAATTTTATGCGAAGTTGAGTGACATTGTAAATTCTAGCTTCAATTTAGGTGAAAAAATACCGGAATCCAAGATTGTGGGAAAAATTTTGAGGTCCTTGCCCGATCGGTTCCAACCAAAAGTTACGGCTATCGAGGAGGCTCAAGATGTTGATAACCTTAAGCTAGATCATTTGGTTGGAAATCTCCAAACTTATGAGGCACATAGGAATTTCAGAAAGAAACAAAAAGATACTATTGCTTATAGTAGTGCTCATAGAGTTGGAGAGGATTCTAATGAGGATTGTGAGATAGATTCCAAGATTACGGATGCTTTTATAAAACAATTTAAAAAATTTTTTCTGAAAAAGAATCCTAAACTTTTGGAATCTACTCATACTCATAAATCTAAAGGCAAAGATAAACTCAAAATTAATCCTATAGCCAAGAAGGAGAAAGGAAAGATACAAGGGAACTCTGAAAGAGTCCATTGCTATGAATGCCAAGGATTTGGCCACTTTGCTTCAGAATGCCCTACTCGTTTGAAGAAGAAGAAAGCCCTCGCTATCACTTGGGATGATGAATCAGAATCTGATGAAGATGAAAGTGACAATGAAGATCAATGCGAAGAGCGATATAAACAATTCCTTGCTTTCATGGTGGCGTCCGAAACTGAAGGACGAACAGAGTATCCAAAGAGCCCGGTTGAGAATGCCACTAATGATGAATCCTCGGGAAGTGATGATGAAGAGCTTGAGCAAGCTTATGAAAAGTTGTATAAGGAATCTCTTAAGTTATCCAAATTGAATGACAAACTCACTATGAAACTCAAAGCATGTGAAAGTGAGAATGCCAAACTAAAGGAGGAGATTTCCGAGGCTAGGAATGATGTCCTTAAGATTTCTAATGATCGACAAGCTCTTTGTGCAAAACTCTTGACTTGTGAGACAAAGATGAATGAGCTACAACAAATCTATGCAACATATGAAGAAAAGATTGAAACTCTCGAGATGTCTCAAGTTGCTTTGGAAGAACTAATGATCAAGAAAGAGGAAGAACTCAAGTGTTCTATGGCTACCATTGGTCTTTGGAATAGAGGATCGAAGACTTTGGACAATATCATTGGGTCTCAACAAATTTGTTTTGACAAGAGTGGCATTGGGTTTGGTGGTAAGAAAGAGCAAAAACAGAGTGCTTCCACATCCCATGATACAAGAACTCAAGGAAAGGGAGAACAAAAAATTCAACATAAGGATGGACTTCTCAAACTTCCTAGAGTTGGTAAGGTAAAAAAAAGAAGGTACACCCTATTTTTATTTGTCATCATTGTGGTATGCATGGTCATATTCGCCCTTATTGTTATAAGTTGCATGGGAGAGTGTATTTGCCTAGACCTAAAAATAGAAAGTTGGAAACCAAGTCGAGACGGGTTCCCATTGAAAGAAAAGGGAACCACAACATCAAGACATCACCCAAGAACCGCAATGCTCACAACTTTGTTTATACTAAAGCGTTTTTGGGTGAGAAAACTTGACTTGTGTTAATTTGTTTATTTGTTTTAGTTTTTGGGTTTCTGTTTATTTGTTTTAGTTTTTGGGTTTCTGCGTGTTTTTTTTAATGAGAAAAAAAAAAAGTGTGCATGTTCGTTTTTTGTCTTACTTTGGTTAAGAAAAAAAAATGAAAAAAAAAAAAATTCCAAAAAGATTTTCTTAGTATGGTTTTGCAAGCTTCAAATTTTTGAGTGGTCCTTGGTGCATATTGGAATTGATGAGAATATCCTACAAGTTAATATGTGTGTGCTTTCTGTGGTCATTACTCATTTTGGAGTGTGTGTTTTTTGATTAGTATGTCTCATTCTGTACACATTCTTGGGTTAGCAAATATTGGAGTCTTCCGACTTAGTGATTATTTTTTTCTATGGACTTCTGGCATTGTATCTTTTGCTTTTCTAGAGGAATTGAGCTATACTAGCATTTCATGGGTGATGTTGAGTCTCTTAACCACCTTCCATCTTTTTGCATCTCCACAGCTTTCCCCTCTTTTTTTGTAGTCCAAGCATGAGGAAAAGGCTACCTCAGAGTCACCAACCAGGCTATCCTTATTATATCCATGCTTCTCTGGTTCGGTTTCCATACTCTTGAGTGTGTCAGCCGCCAATGAGTGTGCAAAAGAAAAAGAAAAAGAAGAAAAAGAAGAAGAAGAAAAAATGTGCAAAAGAAAGAAAAGAAAAAATGTGAAAATAAAAAAAAGGGATTCATTGATTGAGGGGGAGCCTCCGCTTTTACTCACCAAATACCCCTTGATTCCTAGTGGTTTGACTTTCCTTTGTTGTGCTTAGATTCTCTTGTCGGAGGTCCAACTTTCAGATCACTACTAGGATTGAATCTAGTGTTTGTCGAACTCCAAAAGTCACACACACACTTTTCTCATGGGATCTATGCTTTTCACATAATGCATCACTTTCTTTTATGAGGAATCTTCTAGAGGCTGTGCACATTGTGTTTTCAAGTAATTGTTCTTCTTGGATAGTCTTGTGTGGTTTAAGGTACTAATATAAAATTCCTTGCTTGCTCCACCATATTATTTTTTGTTGTTTTCTTCCTGTTGATTGTTTTCAATGTTTATGGTTGTTTTTCGTGAGGGAGAGTTTGGTTTATCATTGGAAGAGCTTGTTAACATGAACACTTTGATTGTTTTGGTAAGGGAGATTGGCCTTAGTTGTGTTGCATGTTGCTATGCACTGCTTCTTTCTTGTTTCCTTTTTGCATGCTATAGTTGTTTAACCTTCCTTTGTCAATTCGTGACAAAAAGAGGGAGTTATGTTGTCAAGTGCATGTGTCTTAGGTTTTCATGTTTTTCATCTCATGCTTCAAGATAGTCTAGTCATATGTTTATTGCTTTTTCCTATACTCTTGTGACACTAATAGTTCTTTTGGAGATTGTGGCACTAATAGCTGTTTTGCAGATCATGACCTTGTGAAAGAAGTTTGCGTTTGTTGGCTGTAATGGGTTGGGGTGTTTAGGATTTTATTTGTTTAGGTGTGTTTTGTCACGGCATTGCCAAAGGGGGAGATTTTTAGGTTTTATTTCTTGGCAATCCCGTTTGACAAAACTCCTTTGAGTTGTAATTTTATTCGCATTTTTATTTCAGTGAGGCTATGAGTTGTTAGATGCGAATCCAACCCGAATCGTGCGTTGCAGAGAAGTTTTGTGATATTAATTCTTTCAAGATTGCCACTTCGCTGATTATGACGGGGATTGAGTTGCCCGGTCAGCTTGCGGGGTTGAGGCAGCGCCCGGGCAGGGTCGAGGGGCAGCGCCCCCGAAGGAAAATGGAAAATTGCCTTCGAAGTTGCCTATCCGCTCGAGCGGAGAATCCTTGGTTCCAAAAGTTTGATCGTCTGAAAAAATACTGCGATATGTTTTTTCCCGCTCGAGCGGAACTTTCCGCGCTCGAGCGTAGGTCAGCTCGAGCGGCCAATTTGACGCTCGAGCGGAGATCGCGGGACAATTTTCTATAAATACGTGTTTAAGTTAGATTCTAGGGTAACGCCTCTAGATCTTCTTCTTGGGTTCTAAGGTTTATATCTGGGGCTATTTTGCTAGTTTTCTTTGATGTTTTCATTGAGTATTCAACTCATGGTTTAAGGAGGATACATCAAAGGATTGTTTGTTCATACTATACAAAAGAGAGAGTTGTTCTCCGGTGAATTCTGAAGAATTCGAGCCTGAAGCTTTGGTGGATTCTGGAGTGGCTTATCATCAAGACAATTCCGAGGTGAAGACGGGGTTGGAAGAGGCACATAGGGGTTGGTTCAATTCGGGCATGGATTCGCTAGGTAATTGAGAGTATACCCGTGTAATTCCTTTATATCTTCTTAGTGGATTGTTTTGTGGCTGTTGCCCATGGTTTTTTTATCACAATTGGAGGTGCTCCAATTGTGATTTTTCCACGTTAAAATTGTTGTGTTGATTTGTCTTGATTGTTTGATTGGGATTGTTATATACTGCTTAAAATTGATACATAATCACAATATCTAGGGGATTTCTAGATTTTTCAGTATAAACTAACTGTTGGAAGCTAAATATTTAGAAACAAATAATTCATGGAAGCTAGCCTTTATGATATTAAATTGAAAAACTAGTCGTCGAGTGGATAACATATTTAAATATAAGAACATCATGCTAACATTCTCTGTATCATGTAACAAAATATTGAACAAAATACTATGGTAAATAAAAAAAAAAACACTTAAAGCCTACATTTGCTTCTCGGAATCAGTTTTTGGCAACACATTAACATTTCCAATTGACCCAAAAAATAAATATTAATGATTACATCATGTCAGTGGCATGCTTGCATAAATAAGAACAAGATTCAAATTATTCAAATATTAAAGACGAATGCATCTTCAAACCATGTTTCCATATTTCATGTCTTCAATGCTCTATGATATTCACCGGACAAGTGTCTTATACATTCAAAATTCAAATTCAAATTCTATGTTTAGCACTCACAAACCATAGGTTTTGTGTGCTTATTCCATATATCAAAGGATAAACTACACATGGAGTAAATCATTAAAGTGAAATTCACCAAATTCATTTAATTGTTGAATCCTGCATATCAAGCTGGCATGTTGCTAGTGTATGCATACATATACGGAGAGGAAGATTAATCCAAGTGGATAAACATGTATTGGAGTTTTTGGAAACTATGATGTAAACAATCTAATAACACATGCAATAGGCAACAATTCAAGGACTGGTGAATAAAAAGATGCATTGAAATCAAACATTTTCTTCAAACATAAGGCAAAGAACATAAAAAATTTAGAGAGAGAGAGAGAGAGAGAGAGAGAGAGAGAGAGAAACAGAACCTTTTGATAAAAAGATGGAGCTTTCACTGTCTCATGACCCTATAATTGCAAAAATGTTTTCATAACTACTTGCCATTGACATGTATAAAAATGTAAATAGATGAGCGGAATAAATAACTATTTATTAACAAAATTATTAGGTGAAAGAACAAAACTTTTGGATTTTCTTTTGCAAACTAGAACACAGGCACAAGCCTTGTAAATAGAAATATATTAGCACCCTCGCCATTGCCCTGCTATCAATTAAAAACAAACAAATAAATTAGCACACCCGCCAGTGCCCAGCTATCAATTAAAAGCAAACAAATATATTAGCACACCAGCCAGTGCTACTGCTAAAGGGGAGGAAGGTATACCTTTACTTCTACATAAATGTGGTCAAATTGAGTACCTGCAACAAAATAAAACAGAACATGAAAATGAGAGTTAGTAATGAAGATAATGCTTAAGGAAAGGGAATAATTTATGTATGACAACTATCATTTTGCAAAGATCCTTTCACATTAACAAACCACATAAGCAATAAAGGAGATGAAACGCTTAGTACATTTGTTTGAAGTATCAATAACCATTATGTAAAGACTTAATCGGACATACCAAAATCAACCCTTTGACCAATTGAAAATAAATAAATAAAAAGAGCTACAAAAAACAACTGTGACAACAATTACAACCAAATATTAGGAACAAGGACATGAATTATCATTCCTCTACACCAAACATAAAAGGAATTATCATTTTCATCCAAGCATTTTCTATTACAAATAAGGCAGAATCAATCCAATTACAAATAATTCAAATGGATATATCATCCCCTTTTCTTTGGAAGATGAAAATAAGAAAGTGCAAAATCCTATGCAATCTTGTGAATCTAGTGTAAAAGAATAAAAACCAAAACAAATAGGACTCTTCTTTTTAAATACAAATATATTACAAAAAATAAACAAATATATGATGGTTTGATTTGGTTCAAGACTGTATCAAAGCCTTAAAATTGCGAACTAAACTGAACCGTTTCGAACAGTTTGACACTTGGTATCTTAAATTCTAGTGGCAATGAGTTTACTGGCCCATTGAAATTAAGAGTGACCAACTTAAGTAGCCATTTTAGAGGGTCAAATTGGCAATTTTATAGTCCTGTGTTTTGGTCCTTCTCTTTCACTCATTGTTTATTTTTTCAAATTCAAATGTGTTTTTGTACATGACTTGGTTGAATAGAGTGGCACACAAAATAACAAATAAAACATTAATCTTAGATCAATTACTTTTTAAAAAGCATTGGGTAAGGGACGCTTGCTTAAAAGTTCTATATTGAACTACATCTAAAGTTTGATTGGCCAATTTGGTAATAATTAAGAGGTTGAGCCCCCCCACAACAAGAGGTTGAGAAAGAAATTGTTACTATTAATAAGTGATTAAACTTAACTCTTAAACCATCCCTTTTGTCCAACCCAATTGTTGGCCTACTTGAAACATTTCATCGAGCAATTCATGAAAAATTTATTTAACTAAGGCCAACTTCCCCATTTTGGAAAACAATTTTTTCATAACACCTAGCAGTTACCTGCAATGTAAAAAGCAACATTAACTTATAATAGAACTCATTTGAAATCAAGAAAAACCAAAAACCCCATTGAAATCAAGAACATTAAGCCCTCTGTTTGATGATTTTTTAAGGTAAAACGTTTGACCCAATTGAATTTTGTAATCTTTCTACAGAAAAATAAATAAATAAAAATGGTTGATGGTATGTGCATAGAAAATAGTACAAAGAGAAGACCACAGAAATAACTACTCAAAAGAAATTTATATAGTGATCTCCAAAATCACTGTTAGAATAGTAGAGAGAGAGAGAGAGAGAGAATAATATGTATTGTATTGAATCGATTGTATTGAATGATTTGTATTGAATGATGTCGAGTAGAATGTATTCTATACAATAGAAGGCATGTATATATAGGTTGAGAAAGAGTATCCTACTAGAAACCTAAATCAATACTTAATATATTTAGGAATACCACATATACATTAACATCCCTCCTCAAACTCAAGGAGGATAAACATCTTGAGTTTGGAGAGAGAAACTAAAACATGAAATAAAACTAAATAAAATAAAAGACAAATAGATTGCAAAATCCGAACGGGAGCACAAGGGCGCTTGAAATAGATCAGAGGCCAAACTAAAGCCGGGAAACAGTTTATGGTCATGTCGGACCATTGTAGGAACTGGCTGGAACTAACGCTAGGACAGTTTAAAGAAGTCACGCCGGACCGATGTAGGAGCTAACCGGAATCAATGTCGGGACAGTTTGAAGGGGTCATGCTGGACCGATGTAGGAGCTAACCGGAATCAATGTCAGGACAGTTTAAAGGGGTCATGCCGGACCGATGTAGAGACAGTTTAAAGGGGTCATGCCAGACCGATATAGAGAACTGGATGTTGAACCAGCAAGCGTGACACACACATAACTAATGACGTGGTGCTGAACAATGATGGAAACAGATAACTGAGTGCGCTAGGGGATGGCTTGGATAGTGCGCCAGGGGGCGACTTTGGTGGTGCGCCAAGAAGACGGCTTAAAGAGTGCGGTAAAAGGAGATGGCTTAGGTAATGCGCCAATGGGACGGCTTAGAGAGTACGCCAAAAAGGCGGCTTAGGGAGTGCACCAAGGAAGCAGCTTAGATAGTGCGCCAATGAGACGGCTTAGTGGTGGTTTGGGGCTTAGGTGGTTCACATGGTATATCACCATGCTCACCATGATATAGGTATAATACCCCCCTCAAACTCAAATAGGTGTGAAGATAGATACCTATTTGAGGTTGAAGCAGAGGGAAAGACAGAGTGGAGCAAAAGCACAAAAAAAAATAAAAATGATTGAGATATTTAGGGTAGGAATAAACCAACAGATAAAAGAAGAGATCACCACGAAGCAATATTGACAAGAAAATATGACAGCAGAATAGGTTGAGGTCCGGCGGGCAACCAAAGCAAGCCTGCCGCTCGCCGGTAAGGCGAAAACACCAAGAGCGTTACCTATAGCTCTAATACCATGTTAGAATAGTAGAGAGAGAGAGACAGAATAATATGTATTGTATTGAATCGATTGTATTGAATGATGTCGAGTTGAATGTATTCTATACAATAGAAGGCATGTATACATAGGCTGAGAAAGAGTATCCTACTAGAAACCTAATTATGAAAAAGAGTATCCTACTAAAAGCCTAACTATGGATATTCCTAAATATATCTAGGAAATCAATAATACCTAATATATTTAGGAATACCACATATACATTAACAATCACAATTTCATACTAATAAAAATCAAATATTGCATTCGCACTTTACTCGATACCAAAAGGAACCCAATACACAGGACAACAGAGATGGAAAAATTACTAATTAGGAAGAAATAAAATGAAGTACAAAGAGGATAGGAGTTTACAGATTTCAAGACATACCTCTTCAATGAGAACTCTTTCGAACCAGTAAGTTACTAGAGAAGACAGAAATCTTCACCAACTCTTTGAGAGCAAGAGACGAGTGAGAGATGATAGTGCGCAAGAGAACAAACAAAAAAAATCAGAAAAAGAGAGGGAGAAACAACAAATTCGGAACGAAGAGGAGAAATAGACAAGAATTCCATGTATAATCAGTAAAATTCACTTAAATTAAGATAGGAATAAATCACTACAATAATTCAAAGGACTTTTCTTAGGTGTGCCTTGCATAGGTATGCAAGGCATTTATACCCTTTCTATTTTGCATTTACACCTTATATGTATTGGGTTATATGACATTTTTTGAAAGTTTACACATTGGTGACCTGCTAAACCGGTCCTTTGCAGGTAAATTAATTAAATAATATAATATATTAATAATTTCATAAAAGGTGTAAGGTATAAACTTTCAAAAAAAGGTGTAAACCTTCAGACAATGGTGCAAGTGTTTTGACGAAAAGGTATAAACTTTCAGAAATGGGTGTAAACTTTCACAAAATGGTGTAAGGTATGGAAGAGGTGTAAACCTTCAGAAAATGGTGCAAGTGTTTTGACAAAAAGGTATAAACTTTCAGAAATGGGTGTAAAGTTTCACAAAATGGTGTAAGTATTTTGACGAAAATGTATAAGTTTAGAAATTTTTTGAGAAAAGGTGTAATGTTTCAGAAAAAGTGTAAAATTTAGTTTAGTGTAAATTTTATCGACAAATAACAGTTTAGTCGCTAAAGGTTTGAAATTTTATTACCATCGGCCCCTCTCTTCTATGTTTCCCACCGATACTTTCTCTGTTCTCTCTCACACGCACACAGAATAGTCACCACCAATCCTGACCCACGCTGACCACCCAAGCGTCGGTGGCCTTCGGTGCTCACTGCCGTTTGACATCACCACCTCTACGGCGACCGCTACGGCCACCGCCACCACCACTGTCGCAAATCAAAGGTTTTTTCTCTCTCGCTATCGATCTTGGTCTCTCTCTGTCGATGTCGGCCTATTCTCCGTTGATGTCAGTCTCTCTCTGTCGATCCCTGTCCATCTCGGTCTGCCTCCAGCGATCTTGGTCTGTCTGTGTCCATGTCGGTCTCTTCTCTGTCGATCTCTGTCGATTTCGATCCTTCTCTGTCGATCTCAGTCAGGCTATCTCTGTCGATCACTGTCCATCTAGGTCTCTATGTCTGTCGATCTCAGTCTCTCTCTCTCTCTCTCTGTCTGTCCCTTGCTCTATATTAAAAACAGTTCTCTTTTACATTGACATACTTGGTTGGATTTGGACTTGGAGTCGCTATTTGAAGCCCTCCCAAACTCGTCTTCTCTGAAACGAACTTTTACTGAGAGAAAGACCAAGCCCTCCAAAACGTCCTTCTCTTTCACATTGCCATTCTTTGAACAAGACAAATACAGTTTGATTGGATTTTAGGAACTTACACGTTTTGTGAAAAAACGAAACTTACATGTTTTGCAAAGTTACTTACATCTCTTATGAAAACACTTACACTATTTGTAGAAGGTTACACATTTGTGAAATAATTTATTTTGTAAAATTTACACCTTTTCGTTAAAATACTTACACCTTTTGTGAGAAGTTACTACTTTTGTAAAGAATGTTATTAAAAAAATTTACACCCTTTATTGGAACTTACACCTTTTCTGAGAACAGAACTTACACTTTTTGTCAAATAACTTACATCTTGTGTGAAAAAATTTACACACCTATGGGAAATATGTTTTCATAAAGTTTACACCTTTTATTAAAAACTTATACGTTTTCTAAAAGTTTACACCTTTTAGTGGAAATAATTACACCTTTATGACAAGTTACTCCGTTTGTAAAACATTTTTTTTCCAGAAAATATACACCTTTTATTAGAACTTACACCTTTTGTGACATAACTTATATCTTTTCTGAAAATGTTTACACTTTTTATGGAAATCTGAATTATATTTTCCATAAAATTTACACCTTTAATGGATTGTGAAAAAAAAACTTACACCATTTGTGACACAACTTCTATCTTTTGTGAAACCACATACAAGTTTTTGAAAATATACACCTTTCATGGAAAAAATATTTGCATAAAATTTATACCTTTTGTTAAAAACATAAACTTTTTCTGAATGGTTACACCTTTTTGTGGGAATACTTACACCTTTTCTGAATGGTTACTGCTTTTGTGAATAATTTTTTTCATAAAATTTACACTTTTTATGGGATATTGCACCTTTTCTGCCAGCAAAACTTACACATTTTTTAAAAATTTACACCTTCTATGGAAAATATGTTTTCATCAAGTTTACACCTTATTTTAAAAACTTACACCTCTTCTGAAAAGGTACTCCTTTTGTGAAACAATTTTTTTAAAAAAATTTACACCTTTTAATAGGAGTTACATCTTTAGTGAAGACAATTACACATTTTTTGAAAATTTACACGTTTTATGGAAAATATGCTTTGATAAAGTTTGTTAAAAGAAATTATTTGACAAAAGGTATAAGCTTTTCAAATATGGTGTATGTTTTTCCGAAGAAGGTGTAAATGACCTTAGAAAAGATGTAAGTTTTGTTTTTCACTAAAGGTGTAACTTCAAATAATAAGTGTAAATTTTATGAAAAAGGTTTTTCCACAAAATGTATAATTTTTCAAAGAAGTTGTAAATATTTCCATGAAAAGGTGTAAATTTTTAGAAAGGTGTAAAATTTAGGAATAGGTGTAAACTTTGTGAGACAATCAAGCTGAATGTTTCGTTTTTACAAAAGATATAAGTTCCCAAAGAAGCTCTAACTTTTATCGACGACTTATACGTCGAAAATTTTATCACCACCGAGCACTCAACCGTCGCGGGCCACCGTTGCCTATCGCCGACTGACATTGCCACCACCGCCACCGCCACTAGTGCAAATCAAAGGATTTTTCTGTCTCTATCGATCTTGGTCTCTCTTTGTCCATCTTGGGCTCTTCTCTGTCGATGTCGGTCTCTCTCTCTCTGTCTGTATCGATCTTGGTTTGTCTGTGTCGATTTGGGTCCCTCTCTCTCTGTCGAACCATATCGGTCTCTCTCTCTCTGTCTGTATCAATCTTGGTTTGTCTGTGTCGATCTGGGTCCGTCTCTCTCTGTCGAACCATGTATATCTCGGTCTCTGTCTGTCGATATCGGTCAGTCTCTCTCCCTCCCTTCATCTCTGTCTGTCTATATCGATATCGAACCATGAACAACACAAATACAATCTGATTGCGTTCTAGCAACTTACTCGTTCTGCGAAAAAACGGAACTTACATGTTTTGTGAAGTTAATTTCATCTTTTCTGAAAACACTTACAGTATTTCTGGAAGGTTATAGTTTTTTGTGAAATAATTTATTTTGGAAATTTACATATTTTCGTTCAAATACTTACACCTTTTCGGAAAAGTTACCCCTTTTGTAAAATAATTTCATTACAAAAATTTTCACCTTTTATGGAAAACTGCATTTCATAAAATATACACATTTTGTTAAAAACTTACACATTTTCTTAAAGTTTACACCTTTTGTTAGAAATACTTACACGTTATCTGAAAAGTTACTCCATTTGTGAAATACTTTTTTCCATAAAATTTACACCTCTTATTAGAACTTACACCTTTTTTGAAAACAAAAGTTACACATTCTGTGACATAACTTACATCCTTTGTGAAAACAGTTACATCTTTTTTGAAAATTTCCATCTTTTCAGAAATGGTGTAAGTACTTCCACTGAAAGGTTTAAACTTTTAGACAAGGTGTAAGGATTCACAAAAGGTATAAATTTTATGAAACCAAATTTTCCATAAAAGGTGTAAATTTTCAAATAACGTGTAAATGATTTCACAAAATATGCAAGTAATGTCACAGAAGGTGTAAATTTTGTTTTCAGAAAATGTGTGACTTCCAATAGAAGGTGTAAATTTTATGGAAAATATTAACTCACAAATGAAGTAACTTTTCAGAAAAGGTGTAAGTATTTGCACCAGAAGGTGTAAACTTTTAGAAAAGGTGTATGTTTTTAGCAAAAGGTGTAAATTTTATGAAAAAATTTATTTCACAAAAGGTGTAACTTTTCAAAAAAGGTTTATTTTTTTCACAGAAGGTGTAAATGATTTCAAAAATAGTCTAAGTCTTTGATTCACAAAATGTGTAAATTTTGTGCAAAGTTTATTTCACAAAAGAAGTAACTTTTCAGAGAAGGTGTAACAATTTTCAGCAAAAGGTGTAAGATTTAAGAAAATGTGTAACTTTGAACAAAATATGTATATTTTTGGAAAGAAAGTATTTCACAGAAGGCGTAATTTTTGAGAAATGGTGTAAGTTTTTCCACAAAAGATGTAAGTAAATTGGCAAAAGGTGTAAGATTCGTTTTCAGAAAATGTGTGAGTTCGAACAAAAGGTGTAAATTTTTGGAATAAAATATTTTACAAAAGGTATAACTTTTGAGGAATGGTGTAAGTAATTTCAGTACAACATATAAGTTTTCAGAAAAGGTGAATGTTTTAAAAATGTGTAAATTGTATAAAAAAATTTCTTTCACAAAAGGTGTAAATTTTCTGTAAAGGTGTATGTTTTTTCACAAAAGGTGTAAGTCATTTCACAAAATGTGTAATTCAAGTTTTCACGAAAGGCGTATGTTTTTCCACAGAAGCTTTAAGGGACATCAGAAAATGTGTAAGTTTTGTTTTTACAAAAAGTGTAAGTTCCAAGGTGGAACTTTTATGAACAAAATTAATTTATAAATGATGTAACTTTTCATAAAAAGGTGTAAGTTGTCAGCAAAAGTATAAAATTTTTAAAAATGCCGTAAGTGTTCAGAAAGGTGTAAGTTCCCTCAGTCCGTCCGTCTCTCTTCCATCTCGGACCCTGTCTCTCTGTTTGTCTCTCTCTCCCCGTCTCTCATTGTTCCATTTCCCCGTAGTTGTAGGGTTTTACAGAGAAAAATATTTGAGGGCAAAAATCATATTGAAAGAACAAAGCTTATTTACTTGAGTTTGGCGAACATCAATCATTTAAGTTCTTGGGAAGGCTAGCCATGGAAGTGGATGCATAAATTCTTTTTTGAAGTTGATTTTTGTCGCTGGAGCATAACCGTAAGGGTTAATCGAGCACCACCATCGGTTTGTCTGCTCCGGTTGGTATTTCCTTTATTTCGTGCTCTCTCTTTCTCTGTCTCCTTTTTGTCTTCTTTCATTCGCATATACCTTCACACCCAACCCTAAATCGACCAAATAGGAACTGTTCTGTACTCCATTTTGGTATTTTGTGCTATTTGAATAGGAACTCTTCCCTCTGCTACCCGAAATCGACCCAATAGGAACTGTTCTGTACTCGATTTTTGTATTTTCTCCCCTTCGAATAGGAAGTCTTCCCTCTGCTATCAATGCTGCAAGTTGAACATAGGTATTATAGTAGTTAGCAACAAGCGTAAAAGGTGTTCTGCATTTACATGGCCAACTTGTTAGGTTAGGTTATATATAACCAAAGAAGACTTAAAAAAAAATTTGTGTAATGTTGGCACAGGAAAAACAAATTTTTTTTAGAGTACCCAAAAAAGCAAAAATAAGAAACCCGATAAACAAACAATGACTAATCTTGATTCCGCAACGGCTAGCACGCTCGGTTGAATTCTGCTTTCAATTTTGTAGTACTTGGTGATTTTATATTGCCGGAACTTATGTTTAGAAACAATCTGTGTTACACGGACTCTTCAAAATAGATCAAATACCCATGTCGGACACCTGAGAGTCGGACAAGGGTATAGGATATGTGTCGGATACTTTTCAATGGACACTTCTTATATAATTGTATATAACACAATTATTATATGTGCAAATTATTGTCAAATTACTATAAATGTCATTTTGACACTGTAAGTTACATATAGTACCATTTTATGTCACATATTAGATTAAAAATATGATATTTTTGCCCCAGACCGCGTACTGTTGAATGTAAGATTTAATGAGTCGGACCTGTACATACATACCAGCACCCAGCACCCGTACCCGAGTCCATGTAACACAGGAAACAACTGTTTGTTTCAGTGCTGAAGTTCATGCATAGTTAATGGTATTGAACTTAAAACATAGGAAAGCCAATTGAAAGAGTTGAAATGAGGATGACGATTTTCAAATTTTGTAGAGAGCTATTCGTTCCCTACACCCAATTCTTTTCCCAGAGTCGAACCCTTCACTTTCATGGCTAGCCTTACCAACAACTTAAGCGGCTGGAGATGATGGCTGAAAACCAATACCTTCTCCCCACCTGATTCGGACAAGCCTAACAGATTAAGGAAGAAGTTTGCCTTCAGTCCTTCCCTAATATCCAACTTTTCTAAGATGTGGTCCATCTGGCATTGTCAATGCCCTATGTTTCTGTGGTTAACGTGTTTGTAGGTGAACTCCTTAGGAGAGATCTCAACTGTGCATGCACATAGAGTGTGCTCCCATCCCAGGTGATGTTGAACTTCTTAACTAAGTTGTTCAGTTCTTCAACTTCACGAACTGTTGTATGGCTGAGGTGAAGAAATGTAGAAAAGTCAACAAGCCCAGGGAATTCATGAAGAAAATCTTATTCGTAGAAATGGACAGCCTTGCCTGTCATTGCATGCAACTCTTGAATGACGGTTACCTTTCTCTTGAAATTATCATCTTTCTGTTGAATAACAGTTACATTTGAAGAGAAAGGTAGCTGTCATTTAGGAGTTGCGGGCTGTCTGGACTTTATTGAGCGAGTTCATGAAATACGTACTTTCATTTGTGGGAGTATGACCTTCATCCAGAATGAGAATGGATGGGTACGTTAGTAATATTTGTTGGCAAGCAACGACAGTCTTGCTTGTTTCATTGTCACATACAATTGAAGAAACTTGCTTGTACGCCCGGAAAAGTATTATTCTCTGATCTGCCCACTGTCTGAGCACCCGAAGGTAATGGAGCATGGTCTAGGATGCAGCCACCTCGATTCTCTGCAACCAAGTTGCTTAGTAGGAAATTGAAGACCTCAACTTGATGGCGTTTCATCTGGTTTTTGTGCCTGGGATGAGCACCAATTTCAGTGATAGCAGAATCTTGTCCAGATTGTTTAACCGCATTATGAAATAGTTCAGTTGCTTCTTTGTCCTTTGTAGTCGGGCCTTCATAAAAGTATGTGCGTGTAGTCCTTTAGCCCTAAATGAAAAACAAAATGTAGTCCTTCCTCTTTAATTTTTGGGAAATTATGCATTTATCGCTTGTACACATAATTATTTCAATTGTAAGCTATGTGAACTAAATGCAAAATTTTGATGTGTGTCCTTTCTTTTGTCCGTTTCAAAATCTATATATGTGTTGGGAAATTTTGCGTTTTGTTGTCTGTGTTTATGCAAAATTTTCAGGTTAACAGCCACATGTTGCATCCGTTTGTTTGTGTTCTTGTAAATATTGATTGGAATACTTTGTAGGAATTGTTATCATTGCATCTGATGGATATTGGTCACCTCGCACCAACAATGTTAGTTTTCTCCTTCAAGACTTGCTACCACTTGGTTTCGTACATATGTTTGTAAACAAACGAAATCCATCACCAAGGAACATGCTGAATTTCTTTTGGGATCAATTCTTACAGCAGCCCATGTACTTTTGTGTTTGTGTTATTTGTTTTGCACAAATTTTGAATGGCCTCGCTTTTGTTTCAATTACTTCCATTTGATTACAACTCTTCACTATTTTCTATCAGAAAATATGCATATACGTGGCAACTGTACTTTTTGTTGTCATCAACTTATAACTTTATTGAACTTACATAATCTCAATCAATTAACATTACAATATTTGTTATAAAAATCACAAACGGCATTAGCAATTTGACCAAAATTGTCCAGGAAATTTAAAATGGAGTGTTAGAATTGACGGAGTTTAAAGTGCATCAATTCAAATTAGACAACGGACAAAATGTGTACACCACCCCTGTAATTTTCCCTTCAATCTAATTTGTATGATTTGCTCTTTCATAAAGGGAAAGGAAAAGATTGAAGACAATTGCCGAACAACATATCCAAATGTTTGACACTATCGCTGGCTCTTGTCGAAAGCGGCCAATTGCACCATTCATTTGTTACAGGTACTAGTTGTTCATTTTGACAATCTGGAATTACATTTTTTGTAGTGAAACTACGCGCCTTGTTGAAGTTCAGTTTGTGATGTTTGAAATTGGTTTCGTTTCGCATGTCTGAAAATGTTTAAATTGGTGTCGATTCAGTCCCGGATGTACGAAAGGTGTGTTATGCAGATTTCGGGGCCAGCTTGACATAAATACTTGCATATATATATATATATATATGTTTCATATTTAAGATTCAGTGATGATAAGCTTCACGTTGCTTGCATGCAACTAGCAACAATTCAAGGAAATGCAAGGGCCAGACAACACTCGACGAAAAATGGTGAATGTCGAAATTTGTATTCTCTATAATACACTATGATGGAAACACATGGCTGGGTTGCTATCCACACGTTGTATTGAATGGTCGTAGTGGGCTTGTGATTGTTTTACGTTTGTAGGATTGTAGCATGTAATAATGTCACCTTCCTATTGTTTTTGTAAATTTCAATTCATTGTAAAAATCCAGCTACGTTTTGTCGCTGACTTTTTCCTGCAACTCTTATTTGTATTTGCAATCTTATTTAATTACCAACAATGCATGCGGATTACGTTTGGCATAAAGTTGTAGTTACAGTTATTTTGGACTCATAGTTGTTACTTGTGTTGTACGTCTGTCACTTTCGTGGTTAAAGAGTAGAAAGGAGATTGGGGAAAGGTGGAAGGCACTCCCCTCTGATGAGAAGAAGAGGTTTGCAGAAATGGCTAAGGCGAGCGCCGAGGAACACGCCAAAGTAGTACCATATGCACCGAAGTCTGAAAAGGTCATTATGTACTTCATGTTTTCGTAAATGCATTCGGCTAGGTCTTGCTTTGCTGACATTGTTGGTTGTATTTTTGTATTAATTTAAGGGTAAAAAATGTGCAGGGTAAAAGGCAACTCCGCATATCATTGAAGTCAATTGTTGAGCTAGTTAACCGGTTCAACGAAGCACAAAAGCAGGCAGTCATTGACATTGGGTTTGCTGGCCTCCTGGGGATGAAGTGTACACATATAGATCACGACTTGTGTGCATGGTTGGTACAGAACTTCTATCCTGACAGTAGTTCATTGAATGTTCATGGTCGTCAACTCAGGCTTACCTGTAAGGCAGTTAATGTTTTATTGGGAATACGGTGTGAAGGCGATGACATGCAGTTGGCTGGGTCATTAGAAGCATATCCCAATATCTACGATGAGGTTGGAGTTGTTAACGAAGTCATTCCTTTGAACAAGTTGAGACTTTATCTAACCGAGATTGATGGTGTGGAGGACGAGTTTTGGAGGAAATTTGCACTGTACGTCTTAGGGGCCATGTTGTGTCCTACCACAATGACCACCTTGAAGCCATCATTTATCCATGCCGTGAAGGACGTGAATGGTATGGAAGCTTGTAATTGGGCAAAGTCGACACTGCAATTCCTTCATAACGGTGTTCGCAAGTATAAAGGTCATCGCGGTGCAACTGGATGTGTGTAGACACCCCATTTTTGACCGGCCCGAAGACTTGGGCGCGACTGATGTTTTGGTCGATGTTGAGAGATGTGCAGGCCACAGGTTCAGTTTCTTTGGCAAGAAGAGAGGCAAAACTTTCCAAACACTTTGTTTAAGGGTTTGGAGTTCAAGAGAAGAGGAGAGGAGAGGAGAAAATAGGTTTGGGAGAAGTTCGACATGAATCCGGGTAGAAGCGAGTCGCGCAGCCTCGCTGAATCAGGCCCATTCATCCGCATACTTGGAGTTAAGCTATGAGGCCACCACCATTTGAAAGAAGACTTCCGGGCTTCATTTTTGGTTCAAGAATCTCCTACATCCAAGTCCGGGTGCAGGAGATATGACTGGTTAAAGCAGGGGATCATCCCGGTTGGATCGAGTCTGCGCGACTTCACGGAAAAGGCATAACTTTTTCCACAGAGGAATTTTAATGCAAGGTTTGCGCCATTGGAAAGCTAACTTCCGGGGCTTCAATTTGCATACCTCACCGGCCGTGTTTTGACCAAGGAATCATCCATCGGCACTCTATTTAGCCGACCGGCAGAAAAGAGTGCCGACCGGCACTTTATTTTGGACAATGATCGAATCTTTGGCCGGTTTGCACCCTTTGCACCCCAAGCCTGGTACATACCAGTTGTGCCAGCTGGGATGCACAGAACCAGTTCCACGTGCATATATGAGGCCTATTTTGCACCCTTTTGAGCCTTTTACCCACTTTTTTGGTCCAACCTTTTGAACCCTTTGGCCAAGCTTCTTGGAGAAGCTTGGCCAGCTGTTTTGGCTTCTCCTAGAAGCCTTGCACCTCCCTTTGAACCCCTTGGCCCCTTGACCCTTTTTTCCTTTACTTAGCCATTAATTTCTAAGCTTATACTTGCCTATATAAGAGAGGCTCTTCTCCTTGTCTAGGGTTGAGATTTGGAACAAAAAACCAGCAGATATATATGTATATCTGATATATACATATAGATCCCACCCCCTCTCTCCATATCTCTCTCAATCCACCTCCAAACAACCTTGTTCTTGGACCATTCCTTCACCAACCCATAGCACAACACCACCACTTCCATTTCCAGCGACTTGGAGGTCATTTGCAGAGCTTAGGAGCACCTAAACTTGGATCAAAACCTGCTGGTTCATTGGTCTTCAAGGGTAAGTGTCTATTTCCCTCAAACTAGCATTTTCTTGCATCATCTCTTAGCCTTGCTTGCAAGCACTTTTGGGCTCGACCCAAACTTCAAATAGTCTTATTTTGGGGTCCTCTTCATGTTTGATTGAGGACCCCTTGCTGTTTGGTGGTTGCATCTAGCACCTATCTCTTTACCCCCTTGTATGCCACTATTCTTGCATAGTATATTTGGCTGATTTATAATCTGTTTTGAGGCATAATGTAAGCTGCAAGTAGGCTTATTTTGAGCCCTTCTTCAACATTGTTGAAGGGCTCAACATCGTTTGCATACTCCATGTGCTACTTGCTTTGAAATCTCTTCTATTTACCGTAATTTTGCATGCTTTGTTAGACCATCTTGCTTATGTTTTTGTGGCTGGTCATAAACTGAAAATGTGCTTGTTTTTCCATGTATAAGGTCTGTCCAGGTTGTTTGGGTCAATCTCGGCATGCCTTGTATAGCCCCTTTGCATTGTAGCTTGTATGCTTCGAGTAGGTGCATGTGTAGGATGCATTGCCTCCATGATTCAAGGGTTTGGGACCTTCTACATGCTATTTCAGACCCTAATCCATGCTCACATGTTCATTTTTGTCGTCTCTTTCATGTTTTAAGGGTTGTGTCCTTTTATGCCTTGAAATGTGCCTCGTGCATGCTTGTGTGTAGAGCTCTTGGGATGCCATGTGTGTGAGTTTTGGGTGTATTTTCACATGCTGAAAAATCTGTTTTCGGTTGCTTGAGTCTTGCCATGATTGATCTTGTCAAGTGTGGTTCAAAGCCTCATTACCTTGCTTCAAGCACTTGGGCTATTTGCATGCTTTGTTTGGTCTTGTTTGGCTTGGTTTGGCACCATGTTTTGCATGATTTCAGAGCTTTATAATGCATGCTAGTTGTTCATGTTTAGCTTCCTTTAAGTGTGCTTAAAGCTTGCTTCATTATGCCTTAATGTTGGTACCTTTGCATGTGTATGTGTGCATATGTGTTTGGCCTTCACTTCCTTGGTTGTGGTCACTGTTTTAGGCCTAATTGGAGCTGTCTAATTCATGTGTAAGACCATCATTTGCTCAATTGTATGCTCACCTTACATGTTGGTACATTGTCCATGCCCATGCTTGCATGCTTGCCCTCATGATCATGTTGCGTATTAGCTAACATGCCTAGGATGCATTGTACTTTGCATGCATACCTTGTCCCTTGATTTGGTGATGGGGATTAGGTTCCTTGATTTGCTTGGTTTGCATTGCATTTGATATCAAAGTTGCTAACTTGGCTTTTGGGCCATCATGCATTGAAATGCGTGATTGATGGCCCGGGGTCGAGGGCCATGCTCCCTTGAGTCCATTGCATGATAGGGAGTGTGTCCGTGCATACATTTGTCCCAAAATTCCATACCATGCTCTGTTGCTGTCTGCTGCTGTCAAAACTGTCTCCTGCAGGAATTTAGTGCCGACCGGCACTCTTCAGTGCCGACCGGCACACTTTTTGTGCCGATAACTCAATTGCAGCCGGTGGCCAAACCCTGCAGCCGATGGTCCAACCCTTCAGCCGGTGGTAATATTCAGGGTATGTGGAAGGTCCCAGGACTCTGGCAATTTTCCAGAGAGGCAGGGCAGCAAAAGCAGGGAACAGAGGCATGGTGCGGGTTCCCGGGCAAGGCGGACATCGAGCATGCATCATTCGCACATCCCGAGGCGAGGGGCTGTGGCCCCCTTTTATTTCACATTTATTTATTCAGTAATTAGAATTTGTAATATTTATTCATTTATTTTTGGACTGTATTATTATTTTGGTCCCTCCGAGTGAGGGCGCAATTGTAATAAGTGTGTGAGTGGTGTATGTCTTCCAACCCCACTTCTTTCTCCCTTTTATTTACCTGCTTTGATGGTAGATTAGGGCATACTATTTAGCATACCTTATGCAATGCATGCGTGCATTCATGCATTTGTTTACACATCGGGCTCGGTACATCATACAAACTGCATGTATTTCAATTCCAAATTGAATACGTGATATTGTTGCATTTCATGTGCCATGCTTAGGATAGCCGAGCCTGTCTAGATTACATCCTGTATGCGATGCATTAGCCACTTAACATGAACTAGGTCATGCATGTTTGCTAACGGGTTATGTTTTGGCACGGAGTACGATGTAAGTTTTATGCTTTAGCATTCGCATGCGTGTGAATGTTAACATGACAGTATGCTTACCATGCGGCTAAATGCTTATGATAAACTGTTTGAATGCCTGTGGGTGGAGGTTGGATTGCTGAGTTGGAACAACTCATTGAAATCCGTTTAGCCTACTTGCGAGTAGCAAAACCAACACGTTTTTCGAGACAAAACGGATATGCAATGTTTATTTCCAAATTAGGCAATCTAGTCTATACTTGTTTGCTGTGCGCAACATAGTAATTCTAGGCTAATAATTGGAATAAGAACGCATAAGTTTTCAAAATCGGATATCACGGTTAGTAGAGGCCGGTCTTCGGACCGGGCGAAAGGGGGTGCTCATAGCTGACCTTCCCCGATCGTACCCAAGCTCCCGAGCCAAGACACTTTGGTGATGACGGACACGTGGCCTTCGGCACCGAGTCAGGGTTTCCTAAATTCCCATTTTAAAAATATTTAGGTGGCGACTCTGTAATCTGGCAAAGCAGTCCATGTTTGGCACTACTTTTTCAAAAATCTGTTTTTCTCAAAACGATTTGCCAGAGTTGGACTCTTTGGTTCAGATTTAGAACCGCAACACACAAAGGGAGTCCGAACTGTAGCGAGGTCCCCCGCGGACGTCTACAGTTTCTGGCGACTCTGCTGGGGATTTTAGAGAGCTTGACTCGAACTCGTGATATCCTGTTTTGATTACACTTATGTGTTTCTTTGCATTGCATGTGCATTGGTGCGCCTAGGACACCGTGTTGGCCATCTGCTATTCCTGAGCGGTTTGCCGGAGGCTTGTCTTGTCAAGGCATCCATAAGGCTGACCGGTTGCGGGCTCTGCCAGTATGGGAACACAAACCCCGGTTTTACCGGGGCACCCTTTTGACCATTCGACCTAGTGCATATTCGGAATCCATAGTGACCATTCCAAACTAGGACAGGTTGCTTACCCGATTTAGGTTGTTTGAAACCGCTGTGTGCGTAGTGAAACCCTAGCTCCTGACAAAATAGGACAGGGAAACCCTACCCCAACATAGGGGTGTATTGGCTCTTTTACTTGCTATGTGCTTTTAGAGTGTATCTCTACAGGGAATGCATATACCAGTTTGCGAGTCTGGGTATCCGGCCTGCGGGCACCAGTATCAGTATTTTGAGAATCAGTTATATCTGCGGGTATCAGATTCAGATTTGGGGCAGTGATTTCGGGGAACAGTGATCAGTAATAGAATACAGTCGTTCAGCTTTGCTCGTATCCGTTCCAGTGAAGTTGAGCTGAGATGCTGTCTGTTTTCTCTTTTGCTAGGTAGTCCTGGAATCATAGCTTCAGAAGGCTCCACTATCCCCCAGGTACATTGGATTTGTGTTGATAGACTTTGTCAGGTCAGAGACTCAGTTCAAGGGTAATCAGGGCCAGAGAAGGCAGTCAGGCACAGACCACCAGTACAACAGCTACCAGATCAGTGATCTTTGAGCGGTCGGGTTGAGATTTCCAAGCCTACTACAGACACAGATATACCGGTTGCTCAGTAATCAGGACAATATGTCGAGTCTGGAAGAGATGGTGCGCCAACTCCAGGATAGTATGAAAGCCATGCAGCAAATGCTGTGCGTTCAATCTGAATTCACCAAGCAACAGGCTGTGGTCATAGCCCAACAGGCAGAGACAATTGCCAGGTTAGAGCAGCAAGCCGGGGCATCTGCTTCGCATCAGGCTCCTCCCCCACCAAGGGTTCCGATACCCGAGGAGACGCCAAATGTCCAAAATGTCCAAGAGGATACAGGCCTTCCAACGGGGCCAGCTCCGCCCCGATTCTACCGCAACTATCCAAGGCGCCCACGCCTATCAATGTACCGGACTCTCCCTTTGAGTTCGAGACGGATCCCACAGCACTGAAGTTGAGCAAGCTTGAAAAGCTGTTCAAGAAATCCCAGGGAGTCAAGACCATCCCTGACATTGAAGATGGATACACGGACACAGCTGTGACATTGCCAGACAGGTTCAAGATGCCTCACATCGACCGTTTTGACGGGTCAGGAGATCCCATGGTCCACCTGAGTTTGTTTTCAGATGTTCTGCGCCCGATGGGCTTGACAAGATTACAGAAGCTCTCCCTCTTTAGCAGGACCCTGTCGGGTATCGCGGCCATCTGGTACGCCAAATTAGAGGACTCAGTGAAACGAAGCTGGGAGGAGATGTCCGAGGCCTTCGTCGCACAATATTCATACAATACCCAGATCGAGATCACAACCCGTGATCTTGAGACAACCAGGCAAGAGCCGAAAGAGGGCTTCTCTGACTTTGTAACCCGTTGGAGGCCAAAGCTTCTTCGATGACCACCAGGCCGGTCGACAAGGACCAGATACGGATGATTGTGCGCAATCTCCAACCCAGGCTGATGCAGAAGATGATTGTCCTCCCCCTACCCACCTTTGCAGACCTCCATGAGATTGGGGTACAAATCGAGGACGCTATAAAGCAGGGCCTCATTGACCAGGAAAAGGAGCAGCCCAGGAGGGCGTTTACCCGCAGTTCGAATGCGACCACCAGTGGTGATGCAGCTGCAAGATCTTCTGAAGTGGGCATGGTCACCACCACACATCAAAAACAGCTACCCCATTCACCGGTGCGTCCGGAAGTAGCTCACAGAAAACCAAATATCCACCTCGAGTCAAGAGGGTTTTCACCCCACTTCATATGCCTTTGTCAAAGGCTCTAGAGGTTAATCCGGAAAGGACATCTGAAACCATTGGAACAACGGCCTTTACCTGATCCTCTCCCTTCAAAGCATGACCGGACTAAGTACTGTGCGTACCATCAACAAACCGGTCATGAGACCGATAGCTGCTTTCGTCTGCGCCATGATGTACAAGATTTGTTTGACAACAACGTCATCACCGCACCAGCTCAATAAGGTCTATCGTCACTGGATCAGTGAATTTGGGGGATAGTATGAATGTGTGATCGGGGATGAACCACCTGCGGGCGGTACTCAGTTTACTCCAGACGTGGGAATGGCACGCACTGTTTTGAGCAGTATGCAAATACTAGTTTTTGTACTTTCTGGCTTGGGTATTGAGCCAGTTCTATTGTTTTGTTTAGAGTCTGTCTCTTTGTTTGAGTCAGTCTTTTTGGTTAAGGTCTGTCTTGTTGTATGGAGTCAGTCCTGTTATGTAGGAGTCGGGTGATTCCGGGGGTGTTACCTCGACATCACCATTTGTTTTGTGTTTGTCTTTTCAAACTTTTGAGTCTGTTTCTGCCTTGGAGCCAGTTACACCAGAAGATTTGAATGGAACAGCAGTGATTTTCACACTCTTGTGTTTGTATCTGCCATGTGCTCGTTGTGCCAGAAATTCTAAATGAGATGCCAGTATTTGACTAGAAGCTGTGCCTTTTCTGTGCCTTGAATCATTGCATTGACCTAAGTTTTTCAAAACTTTTTCTAACACTGTGGTGAAAACGAAGAGGAAGGAATTCCTCGGGTTTTGCAAAATTTGATCAATTGAGAGAAAGAGAGGCGTGCTAAGCCCTTAATGAATGAAATCATGCTTGTTAGTGTGAGTACTGAGAAGGACCCTAGCTTTGATCCAGATCGGTCCTACACTGTCTTCAGCGCGAGCGATTTGTCGCTTTCTTAAAAACTTTCAAAAAATGTTTTGCGCGGTCCTGCGAAGACATGTGTGGAATCGCTCTTGAGATTGTGCAGCCTAGGATCGCTCTCAGCCTCGAGACTCGACCCCTCATTTTCGAACCTCGGACTCAAACTCAGAATGTTCAACGGTTAACTACAACGTGAGGCCTGTGAGACCAGATTCAAAGCAGCCCTCGAACAAGAGGCAAGAAAGTCAAATCAAGAAGATCAGATGTCGTCAAGAGAGGCTTGGGAAGCTAGATCAGAAGCCCCCCCCTCAAACTAGGGGCAAAGATGTCAGATGTGCCCGAAGAGCCGAAGATGAGTTCTCTTACGAATCAACAGCCACTCTCCTGGGTACGGATGGCATCAAAACCCCAAAACCATTTGGCATGGACTTGCTACACTTTTACCCTTTGAGAGGCCCGCTGGGCCGAAAACCCGGATGGGCGACCTAGGCAAAAGTTAGAGCAAGCAAAAAAGATACATACAAAAAAAATACAGAAAAAAAAGAAGAACAAAGGAAGAAGAAAAAGAAAAGAAAAGAAAAAGAAGCTCGCAAGGTCGAAAACCCGCATCGGGCGCCTTGGCAAAAGTTAGAGCCTAAAAGAAAAAAAAAGAGAAAAAAAAATGAAAAAGAAAGAAAAGAAAGAAGAACAAAGCTCGCAAGGTCGAAAACCTGCAACAGGCGCCTTGGCAAAAGTTAGAGCATAAAAAGGAGAGGTTAAATACCCGAGTGTACCTTAACCCCGAACTACGTAAGGCTTGATTCCCATCTTTGGGATACGTAGGCAACTTCATTCTGAAGTCCAGCCCTAAAACACTTCAAATTCAGTTGTGTCCATGAAATGGTTTTGATCATCTTTGCCTTCTCTGTATTCGAGAGTTCGGTTGTGATCGTCGCTCTGAAGGATTGATTTCAATACGCTGCGGTGCCATTTAGACAAGGGGCAACTTTCCGTTGCCATTCAATGCACTGCGGTGTCATTTCAAACAAGGGGCAAACTTTCCGTTGCCATGCAGTGTCCTTCAGACAAGGGGCAATTTTCCATTGCTTATGGATCTGAGGTTGCGCATCTCGAGAATAGGTTCCGTGCTTGTTGAGCATTGGTCGTTTGCAAAAATAGTTTTTGAGAATTTTTACTGAGGTCGACTAATTCTCTCAAAAATTATTTCATTTTCCAAAACTGGACCATTTTCTTGGACCCAAAAAAAGGAAAATTTTTAGTGCTCATAGCCTGACTTGCATGATTTCAAATCAAAAATCGAACAAGTGTGTTAATCTAACTCTCACATTGGTCAAAATTGTTTTAGTAGAAAACCAAAACAAAAAATGGTCAAAATGATGAACTAGGGGCACAGTTGAGTCAGGTGTTCTGTCTTTTCCCCATCATCAACATACTTGCCAAGAAGGGCACTCCACCTGCCAGAAGAGGGCACAACTGAAGTCAACAACAAAGGGCTGAAAGCTCTCTCGTCCTCCAAGCAGCGAGGTATCAAGCCATGTGCGAAGCATAAATTGGAATGGGGCGAGATGTTCCACTTCCTCATCTGGACAGATCTAACCACGTCCAAACTCCCAGCAGGGCATCATCAACCGATGTTAGCTGCAGATTTGCTACACCCCAGTTGTGGCACAACCTCTCTGTGGGAAAGTTCACTACTGTGTGCGAAAGAAAAGAATCTAGCAGAATGCTAGGGGCAAGAGCCCGCAACTTCTTGTCTATCTACCAACCACTCTGGGGAGGGATAAAAATGAGAGATTAAAGAATAGAGAGATGTGCGTTGAGAGAAAAAGTGAGAAAAGGGCTTTTTCAGAAAAACAGAGCTTGAGGGCCGAGTGATGTGAGAATCACAAATGAGAAAGGGTAGGAAATAATACCCGGTGAAACAGGCTCCCTGTGCACGTCTGTGTGTCGTGTCCTTTGTTTCGTTTTATCTCGATTCTTGTTTTGAGTCGTTTCGAGTGTCAATAGATGTGTTTAGGTTGTTACCTTTGTTTTCTTTTGTTGAGTCTTTTTCGCTGTGTTCAGTCGTAGGCTCAATACCCGGTTAAGAACTCATTTCTTAATTTCAAAAAAAAAAGAAATCAAATCATCTTGTGCTCAGAGTGCCGTGCCATTCTCCACATTTGTGCAAAAACAGATTCGTTCTTTCATAAAACTGCAGGGCCCACCCCCGATCAGTGTGAACAGTAAAATCAGGACCTATCTGAAGCTATACAGGTTCCGGACCGCAAAGCAAAAGAAAAGAGGGAAAATTGAAGCATCTGAGTGTGTTTCACCTTCAGCAAGTTCCGAAACTACATCCCGTGTGTACCTCTTCAGGCCTTGCCAATGCTCCGAAGTATGAGTGTACCTCTACCTCAAACTCAAGATCAAGTCTGCTTCAAGCCAGAATAGTGTATCAATTACACTCTCATTCCCTTAGTGTATCAATCACACTTCATTCACTTTGAGTATCTATCACACACGTTCATTTGCTTCATTCAGTGTATCTAACACACTTTAGTTGCCTTAGTGTATCAATCACACTTCATTCACTTTGTGTATCTATCACACACATTCTCATTTCATGTATCTATCACCCTTCTTTCATTTCGTGTATCTATCGCATACATTCCCATTTTGTGTATCAATCACACACTTCATTTGCATTCAGTGTATCAATCACACACTTCATTTGCATTCAGTGTATCTATCACACACCTTCTCATTTTCTATATCTATCACATTTCATTTGCATTTAGTGTATCAATCACACACTTCATTTGCATTCAGTGTATCAATCACACACTTCATTTCATTTAGTGTATCGATCACACACTTCATTCACATTTAGTATATCAATCATACTCCTGTTCACTAAGTGCATCTATCACACTTCGTGTTCACATTTAGTATATCCATCATACTTGTTCACTAAGTGCATCCATCCCACTTTGTGTTCACATTTAGTATATCAATCATACTCCTGTTCACTAAGTGCATCTATCACACTTCGTGTTCACCCTTAGTATATCCATCATACTTGTTCACTAAATGCATCTATCACACTTTGTGTTCACATTTAGTATATCAATCATACTCCCGTTCACTAAGTGCATCTATCACACTTTGTGTTCACATTTAGTATATCAATCATACTCCCGTTCACTAAGTGCATCTATCACACTTCGTGTTCACCCTTAGTATATCAATCATACTTGTTCACTAAGTGCATCTATCACACTTCGTGTTCACATTTAGTATATCAATCATACTCCCGTTCACTAAGTGCATCTATCACACTTTGTGTTCACTTTTAGTATATCCATCATACTTTGTTCACTAAGTGCATCTATCACACTTTGTGTTCACATTTAGTATATCAATCATACTTTGTTCACTTAGTGCATCTATCACACTTTGTGTTCACCCTTTGTGTATCTATCACACTGTGCTCACCACACTCGCTTACTTTGTATCAATCACACGCTTGATTTGTGTATCAATCACACACGCTTACTTTGTGTATCAATCACACGCTCGCTTTGTGTATCAATCACACACTTTCTCTTTGTGCATCTATCACACTATGCTCACCTTGTGTATCCATCACACTTTACTTCATGCAGTGCATCCATCACACTGCACTCACCTTGTGTATCCATCACACTTTGCTTCATATAGTGTATCCATCATACTCTCTTCACTTTGGTGTATCCATCACACATGTTTGTCCACTTAGTGTATCCATCACACTTCGTTCACTTTTGTGTATCTAACGCACATGTTCGTGAGAATTGCATAATTCTCTTACATCCTTTCTACATGAGATGTAGTTTGGTTCATGTTTACTTGCTTGCATAGCATTCGCTTAAAATGTTGCATTTATAATTGCTTCATTACAGCACCCTTTGCATGATCATAAGTTATGCACTTGCATTGTGCATCACTTTGCATCCTGCCCCTGAACTACGCTGGTTTGATTCCTTGCAAAGGGATACGTAGGCAGCCTGCGGGCACAACCATTTGTCTATCTATATTTTTTTGTTTGTTTGTCCAAGTCTTCGGCCCTGTCAAAAATGGTCGTCTCGGGGCTTTGACATTCACTCCCGTCATTGTTATGACTTTCGAGTTCTGTCAAAGAGGGGCAACTGTAGACACCCCATTTTTGACCGCCCCGAAGACTTGGGCGCGACTGATGTTTTGGTCGATGTTGAGAGATGTGCAGGCCACAGGTTCAGTTTCTTTGGCAAGAAGAGAGGCAAAACTTTCCAAACACTTTGTTTAAGGGTTTGGAGTTCAAGAGAGAGGAGAGGAGAGGAGAAAATAGGTTTGGGAGAAGTTCGACATGAATCCGGGTAGAAGCGAGTCGCGCAGCCCTCGCTGAATCAGGCCCATTCATCCGCATACTTGGAGTTAAGCTATGAGGCCACCACCATTTGAAAGAAGACTTCCGGGGCTTCATTTTTGGTTCAAGAATCTCCTACATCCAAGTCCGGGTGCAGGAGATATGACTGGTTAAAGCAGGGGATCATCCCGGTTGGATCGAGTCTGCGCGACTTCACGGAAAAGGGCATAACTTTTTCCACAGAAGGAATTTTAATGCAAGGTTTGCGCCATTGGAAAGCTAACTTCCGGGGCTTCAATTTGCATACTCACCGGCCGTGTTTTGACCAAGGAATCATCCATCGGCACTCTATTTAGCCGACCGGCAGAAAAGAGTGCCGACCGGCACTTTATTTTGGACAATGATCGAATCTTCTGGCCGGTTTGCACCCTTTGCACCCCCCAAGCCTGGTACATACCAGTTGTGCCAGCTGGGATGCACAGAACCAGTTCCACGTGCATATATGAGGCTATTTTGCACCCTTTTGAGCCTTTTCACCCCTTTTTTGGTCCAACCTTTTGAACCCTTTGGCCAAGCTTCTTGGAGAAGCTTGGCCAGCTGTTTTGGCTTCTCCTAGAAGCCTTGCACCTCCCTTTGAACCCCTTGGCCCCCTTGACCCTTTTTTCCTTTACTTAGCCATTAAGTTTCTAAGCTTATACTTGCCTATATAAGAGAGGCTCTTCTCCTTGGTCTAGGGTTGGAGATTTGGAACAAAAAACCAGCAGATATATATGTATATCTGATATATACATATAGATCCCACCCCCTCTCTCCATATCTCTCTCAATCCACCTCCAAACAACCTTGTTCTTGGACCATTCCTTCACCAACCCATAGCACAACACCACCACTTCCATTTCCAGCGACTTGGAGGTCATTTGCAGAGCTTAGGAGCACCTAAACTTGGATCAAAACCTGCTGGTTCATTGGTCTTCAAGGGTAAGTGTCTATTTCCCTCAAACTAGCATTTTCTTGCATCATCTCTTAGCCTTGCTTGCAAGCACTTTTGGGCTCCGACCCAAACTTCAAATAGTCTTATTTTGGGGTCCTCTTCATGTTTGATTGAGGACCCCTTGCTGTTTGGTGGTTGCATCTAGCACCTATCTCTTTACCCCCTTGTATGCCACTATTCTTGCATAGTATATTTGGCTGATTTATAATCTGTTTTGAGGCATAATGTAAGCTGCAAGTAGGCTTATTTTGAGCCCTTCTTCAACATTGTTGAAGGGCTCAACATCGTTTGCATACTCCATGTGCTACTTGCTTTGAAATCTCTTCTATTTACCGTAATTTTGCATGCTTTGTTAGACCATCTTGCTTATGTTTTTGTGGCTGGTCATAAACTGAAAATGTGCTTGTTTTTCCATGTATAAGGTCTGTCCAAGGTTGTTTGGGTCAATCTCGGCATGCCTTGTATAGCCCCTTTGCATTGTAGCTTGTATGCTTCGAGTAGGTGCATGTGTAGGATGCATTGCCTCCATGATTTCAAGGGTTTGGGACCCTCTTACATGCTATTTCAGACCCTAATCCATGCTCACATGTTCATTTTTGTCGTCTCTTTCATGTTTTAAGGGTGTGTCCTTTTATGCCTTGAAATGTGCCTCGTGCATGCTTGTGTGTAGAGCTCTTGGGATGCCATGTGTGTGAGTTTTGGGTGTATTTTCACATGCTGAAAAATCTGTTTTCGGTTGCTTGAGTCTTGCCATGATTGATCTTGTCAAGTGTGGTTCAAAGCCTCATTACCTTGCTTCAAGCACTTGGGCTATTTGCATGCTTTGTTTGGTCTTGTTTGGCTTGGTTTGGCACCATGTTTTGCATGATTTCAGAGCTTTATATGCATGCTAGTTGTTCATGTTTAGCTTCCTTTAAGTGTGCTTAAAGCTTGCTTCATTATGCCTTAATGTTGGTACCTTTGCATGTGTATGTGTGCATATGTGTTTGGCCTTCACTTCCTTGGTTGTGGTCACTGTTTTAGGCCTAATTGGAGCTGTCTAATTCATGTGTAAGACCATCATTTGCTCAATTGTATGCTCACCTTACATGTTGGTACATTGTCCATGCCCATGCTTGCATGCTTGCCCTCATGATCATGTTGCGTATTAGCTAACATGCCTAGGATGCATTGTACTTTGCATGCATACCTTGTCCCTTGATTTGGTGATGGGGATTAGGTTCCTTGATTTGCTTGGTTTGCATTGCATTTGATATCAAAGTTGCTAACTTGGCTTTTGGGCCATCATGCATTGAAATGCGTGATTGATGGCCCGGGGGCCGAGGGCCATGCTCCCTTGAGTCCATTGCATGATAGGGAGTGTGTCCGTGCATACATTTGTCCCAAAGTTCCATACCATGCTCTGTTGCTGTCTGCTGCTGTCAAAACTGTCTCCTGCAGGAATTTAGTGCCGACCGGCACTCTTCAGTGCCGACCGGCACACTTTTTGTGCCGATAACCCCAATTGCAGCCGGTGGCCAAACCCTGCAGCCGATGGTCCAACCCTTCAGCCGGTGGTAATATTCAGGGTATGTGGAAGGTGTCCCAGGACTCTGGCAATTTTCCAGAGAGGCAGGGCAGCAAAAGCAGAGGGAACAGAGGCATGGTGCGGGTTCCCGGGCAAGGCGGACATCGAGCATGCATCATTCGCACATCCCGAGGCGAGGGGCTGTGGCCCCCTTTTATTTCACATTTATTTATTCAGTAATTAGAATTTGTAATATTTATTCATTTATTTTTGGACTGTATTATTATTTTGGTCCCTCCGAGTGAGGGCGCAAGTGTAATAAGTGTGTGTGAGTGGGTGCATGTCTTCCAATCCCCACTTCTTTCTCTCCCTTTTACTTACCTGCTTTTGATGGTTAGTATTAGGGCATACTTATTTTAGCATACCTTATGCAATGCATGCGTGCATTCATGCATTTGTTTACATACATCGGGCTCGGCACATCATGCAAACTGCATTGTATTTCAATCCCAAAATTGAATACGTGATAATTGTTGCATTTCATGTGCCATGCTTAGGGTAGCCGAGCCTGTCTAGATTACATCCCTGTATGCGATGCATTAGCCACTTAACATGAACTAGGTCATGCATGTTTGCTAAACCGGGTTATTGTTTTGGCATGGAGTACGATGTAAGTTTTTATGCTTTAGCACTTCGCATGCGTGTGAATGTTAACATGACAGTATGCTTACCATGCGGCTAACTGCTTACATGAGATAAACTGTTTGAATGCCTGTGGGTGGAGGTTGGATTGCGTGAGTTGGAACAACTCATTGAAATCCGTATTTTAGCCTACTTTCGAGTAGCAAAAAACCAACACGTTTTTCGAGACAAAACGGATATGCAGTGTTTATTTCCAAATTAGGCAATCCAGTCTTATACTGTTTGCTGTGCGATAACATAGTAATTCTAGGATAATAATTGGAATAAGAACATGTAATGTTTTCAAAATCGGATATCATGGTTAGTAGAGGCCGGTCTTCGGACCGGGCGAAAGGGGGTGCTCATAGCTGACCTTCCCGATCGTACCCGAGCTCCGAGCCAAGACATTTGGTGATGACGGACACGTGGCCTTCGGCACCGAGTCAGTGTTTCCTAAATTCCCCCATTAAAAAATATTTAGGTGGCGACTCTGTAATCTGGCAAAGCAGTCCATGTTTGGCACTACTTTTTCAAAAATCTGTTTTTTCTCAAAACGATTTGCCAGAGGTGGACTCTTTGGTTCAGATTTAGAACCGCAACACACATAAAGTCGAGAGTCCGAACTGTAGCGAGGTCCCCCCGCGGACGTTCTACAATGTGTTTTCTTGCTAATGGTATGCCAATAACTCGATTGTTTTTTCCATTCCCCTGTTCATATGTTTCATGCATTGTTCTGTCATGGTTCAACAAATTGGCCTTGATTGGGACATACAATGTTACCTGTTTTGTGAGTACGGCAAATAACACTCTTACTGACCAAGTATGGTACTCGCAGAAATATATTTTCTGTGACTACCATCATGAATTTAAGAACAAAGAGTACAAGGCAAAAAGTATGACGGACCTCAATAGAGGAACCAACTTGCCTACGTTGCGAAGAGGGGAACATAATTGATTGATCTTCATCGGTTTGGAATAATCAATCAGACACCAAATGACACAGGAAATATTATACACATTTGTAGGCAGAGTTGAAGAAGAATATACAGAAGAAACCTTGATAGGACCATTACTAAACCAAACGTATTGATTCTGGGAAAGGCCTTTTGGGTTGCAGCCATTCATATATACAAACATGTACATAACTTTTTTTTCTTGGTTTCATCAAGAAAGTCCTTGGTTTGCTGTACATTTTTTTTCCCAAAAAACATTGCATGATATGTGCCTATAAAGTCGATAGCATCGTAAACAAAATCGGTATTCTATGTACGTTCGCTGCAAAATTGAGAAGAATGAATGTCATTGTTACTGAATATAGTTGATTTTTGTGGGAAGAATAAATTAATTATGGTGTGCCCCTTAATGTCCACAGCTATTGTACCTTGATTGTGTTTGTCTGAGCTCGACAAGTACGTCGGCTAACGCGGTCCACGCCTCGGCTTCATGATTGGGGTGATACCCAAATACGGGAGACGCTGCGACGTATCAGAAGGAAGCAAAATTTCCCAACAATTGCGGTAAGCACTCCAACCACTGTGCACATTTCACACCATCGACCCACTTGTCTTCAACATACAATGTCAGACTTCATTTATGCGTTTCTATGATTAGGTGGAGTTTGATTACAGTAACGACGAAAGCGACGCCGATGATGCTGACATGGATGCATGCCATGTCGAGAACCAAAAAAAGGACAGTACGATGAAGTCCGTATGAGCAATTTAGAGTCCGACATTCGCGAACTGAAGGAAATGATGAAGCAAGTTCTCCACAACCAAACAGATTTAATGGAGATGTTGCGACATTTCCAAGGCAAGCAAGTTGTTGACAATGACAAGGTAATCTATCCAATCATTACGCAATTTTGACACAGTTGAGCCACATCATTTGAAGATGATTTATAAGACTAAGTTCACGAATGTGTATGTATGATTAGGTGGAAGGCAATGATGTGTGTATCATTAACCTCTCCTCCAATGTTGCTGAACTGAAGGAAATGCTGAAGCAACTGCTTCAACGTTTCAGTTTGGGCTGCAACGAACCGTTCACTGAACAAACCAATTTAGGTGAACTGAAGCAAATGCTACACCACCTCATCGAAGGTATATTCTCTAGACCACAACCGCAGGCGTGGACAAACAGGGTGTGGACCCTGCTGTTGGAGTCGAGGCGCATGACGATGGCGTGGTGAAACCATCTGACGAAGTTAACCCAATGGAGTGTAATATTTCAGATGTACAAGGGGTGGATCACCAACAACAGAATTTGAAGGGAACCTTGGCAAGGGACAAAAGTCATTTCCATGATGGGCACAAGGTGAACATCGAAGAAGGTGGGGACAACCAGAAGAAGGGAGGCCTTCAGTCGGGGGAAACATACGAAACTGAAGATAAATACACTCCTGACCTTCAGTCAGTGGGCGTCAAGAACGTGGCGTGCGATGTGCATACTTCTCCTACTAAGCTTGGCCAACCATTGGGAGCAACTGGAATCGTTAGAGGAAGTGCAAAGGGAAGAGGAAGAGGAAAAGGAAAAGGAAAAGGAAAAGGAAAAGGAAAAATGCGCAGAAGTGGAGTTCAAGCCACTGAGGTCGGGGATATGCAATTGTGCATCGATAGCAAAACAAATAGTGGAGTTGACGACATCAGTTCACCTGTGGATGTTGATGGTGTGAATAAGGTGAACAAGGTACAAATACTGCCTTTAATGCCCCACAAGTTCTGAATACCCAATTCATGCCCACATCAATAATGTGAATCACTAATTTTACAATCATCTGTGTTATATTGTACTAGTTGTCAAACAATTGCATGTTTGCAGTTATGACTGCTGGCATATGTTTGTACACATTTCTAACAAACTCCGCACCAAACATCACAAGTTGGGAAAACTCTGAGGTTCACAGTTTATACATCATTTCACATTCTTTTTTATGACTACCGACCTTGTAATGTAAGCTTCAATTTTTTTTATGAAATGTGTAGTGTTAGTTGGTTGTTTTTTTTTTGTAGGACTCGTTGAGGATGTTGGACAGCGAAGGGTTGTTATCGGCGGAGGAACAAATACTTCTTGACTATGTATTTGACGATAGCAAAAATGAAGTGTATTGTTTCATTTAGTACTTGCAAATTTTAAATGACAGCCCACTGTGAAATAACTATCGTCCTAAGGATCATTATTGCTTGAAGGGACATTGTTGTTTCCATGAATCTTCATGGACGGGCATGTGAAATTGGTACCCAGCATGACATGCGCACGCTCAAACTAGGGTCGTGGCTATCCGACACTGTAAGTGTTGGCTGTGCACATATGAATCTGCGTTTTTCAGTACCCCTGAACTCAGAAACCTTTCTAATCAACTTGCCTTGTGTCTTACATACAATGTTCCAGCCAATCAACTTGGTGGTGGTGCAATTGACTAATCGACAGAGGGATTTACACAATGACGGAGGCATACTGATTGGTTCTTTCCCGTATATCTGTGGTAAGTAAGTGTTTAAAGCTACGTTGTGTTTTGTGTATGACATATTTTGACAAATGTTTCCGTCAATGACCTTTATGCATTACACATGCAGACTTTGATTCTAAATAAAGATACGCAACCTCTGCACCATGAAAATATCGTCACATCATTTTTCGGACATGACAGATACACTGGTGCGATTGATGCATGCCAGAGGGTAATATCAATGTTCATCCCGTTATATTAAAACGAAAATATGAAAGCCATTACATGTTTACATGGCCTCTAAACAAGGTCTGCCCTTGTGTTTGCGTGTAGATTTACATGCCTTTCAATTACAGAGGAGTGCATTGGTTGTGCGTTAAAATTGATATGGTGGACCGTGTAGCCTACCTATTTGACTCGTTCCCATCCAACCGACCGAACAAAAGGAAGCTAAATGCGGCAAAAATTTTGGTATGTCCTTCTGGTGCATTTCTCAACACTACAACAAACTTGAACATCCTTTACATAAACCAACTTCAACCTTGTGGAACAGGTTCAAACTATGCACGACTTGCTGCAACTACACTTTGGAAATGATTATGTTACAGACGTGCGTAGCTTCCACCTCCGCATGTTAGATGAGAGGCCAGTACAACAACTGGACGAGTAATCCACAATCCCTCCCTCACATTAATGTGTATGCTGCATGACTGACTTAACGAACCTACTGACATTGATGACAAATTTAATGTGAAATTATTTTTGTAGCACGTTTGACTGTGGGATGTTCGTCATCAAATTCATGCAGCAACCTGATTTAAGCCCCGGTCCACACAAGGTACATTCTACCGCTTCATTTCCATTTGTCAATCAAATCCTTCCTTGTATGTCCTGCAATTTTAACTGATTTGTCTTATGATCTTTCTGTACAAAGTTCCATCCCTTGTGCGTCATAAGTTGTTGGTTGACATCGTTATGGATGTCAATAATGCAAAGATCGCAGAGTACCGGGAGTGCCTTCATATGAGCAATGCCACAAGCTAGGCCAGTGATGGGAATGGGCTGCCAGTACGCCAGTAATTTGGGTGGCAACAGGACTTCACTAATTTTTTATTCTTTGATTTCAATATGGATGTTAATTATGGCTCCCCAGTATTGTTTTTGCTGGACGATGTAAAGATGGACTAACTGCAAAGTGCAAGTCAAATGTAAACATGGATCAAACATGTCGATGTGGCTGCTGTCTTAGTACTATTTTGTTTACGCATGTTTCTTGTTCGGATGAATGCGACTGAAACAAATATAATTTACGGCTGTTTTTTTTACTCATATTTGGAGAATGTACTTGCTGCCCAATTTGTCAGCATAACTTTGATGTCGCAACTGTAATAAAAAAACAATTTGAAACTTTTTAAAAATAAATAAAAACTAATATAATTACAAAATGAATTTATAATGAAATTTTTTTACTGGCTGCTGTCTTAGTTGTATTTTTTATTTGTTACCGAAATGAATTTATAATTTAATTACAAAAAAGGAAAAATTAATTTTCAGAAATGAAACCAACCACATTATGAATGAAAACTCAATACTCTTTGTAGGTAAGTTATATATCAGCCCATTAGCACATATGACTCCAGCCAAAACAAAAAATGCAACGTCTTACAGGAAGGTTAAAAAAAAAAAAAAATCTACATATCTGCTGCATCATCAGCAGCGTCTTCTGAAGAGTTGTCCGTACTGTCTGATTGACTGTCCTCATCCATTGTCTTATCAGACTTGCTTCGTCCCGCCAATTTCTCATCGGTCAGCCAATCAACGTTCTGCTTCATAGCGCCGACTTGCCGCTCCAAACTTGACAACCGTGTGTCCACTTCATTCAGCCTTTCGTAGATATCTTGCAACTGCTGCAATACAGGACCAACATGAGCTTCAACAATAGCTTCAATCTTGTTCGAATCAGACATTTTGTAGGAATGTGTTTAGTTTATTTTACTTACTACTTTTTTAAAGAAGTGTACAGGTTCATAATATTACACAACACTATGTTGTAAGTATTTGTAAGATATGGTACATGACTTGTATGTTTTCAGAAGACCTCATGCATTGTGACATACATTGTATTAATTTCTCAAACTGGCCGAATTCATCTTGCACAATCCGTTCCTTCTTGCATACACCAAGTCATCCGTTCAGTACCCCTAATCGTCCATTATTTGGCATTTCCAACACACATGCATTGTACCTTCCATCAGTAATATCCCACTGTCATTGATTTCCACACCCACAGTTTATCATACATTCACATTCGTCATTTGTATTTGTGCCCCAACCCAACTTTTGGTCTACCCCAACCCAATTACATGTCTACTCATCCATAAAGCTTAGCAAAATTCCTCTTATCAGATACATATGCCTTTCCAACTACCGAACCTATTAAATGAAATATTCAAAATAATTAATTTGCTTTTACTCAGTTTGGGTAGGTGTTGCCACCAAACAACAATAACTGTGTTCACATCTTTAAACCTACCACCAACGTATTAATGACTACGGGTTTAAGGTAATTTAACATTTACAACCAACCACAAAAAAAGTTTGCAACCAGTATTGTTTCCTTTGCATTTGGGTTTGTTTTTGCGTCCTTATATTCTTCATCAACTGCGAAAAACAAAGTTGGACTCAATCAAGAACCGTCACACCTATGGATGCACACCATGGTAAATGCGTCGTGGACAATCACTTGCAAGGGCTGACAGCTCCGACTGAAGTCACCAGAATTGGATTATGCAGGTGGGTATATCGATTTCCTTCGGTCATCGACGTTTCTTCTTTGAAACAGGGTTCCCACTGTGGAGTTTTGAACCTCTACGGATTACAATTGCACCTGAATACAAGATGCTAGCCTGGGGAAGTATTTTGGAATTCCAGTTTCACTGTTTGCCAAAACGAGTTCAGTGTGAACACCCACTGTCGATGTGTTTTTGTCAAGGTTACTAAAGCCCGATCGGTTGAAATGCAGTGGCAATTCCCTCATGTCAGCGAGTCCCAAGTTAGGCATCGTTTGCAAAGTGAGATTGATCAAATGACTCTCGTCGACTCATTAGGCACTCACGCATAGAGGACGCAAAGGCAGAGTCGAAGATACATGGATCGAACCCGGCATCTGCGATCAAGGCTATAATGGAGGATCCTGCACTGGTGTCGGACCCTGACCTTTCAGATTACTCAACTCCGAGGTTGTTGATTTGAGCGAGGATTAGGAGACCTGGACATGTGTATGACATAGTAAGCGTAGTGTTGTAAGATGCCATCATGGTGCGAAAAATACGACTTAGAAACTAACAAACCGTCAATCTGCTACTCTGCTAACCATTTCAATGGTGCATGCGTTAATGTCTTCATCATTTCCGCTTTGTTGAAGGTATTTTTTTGGGTCACTCATCGACTGAAAGCTGTCTTATGATTTTTGTTGGTACGATGACAAGGTATTTTTTTGTAATGTCATTAACCGATATCAGAAGCTATCATTAACCTGTGTTTTGTTGATTACTTCATGTTTTGTGAATCGTTGAATATGGACAATAAGGTTTAAGTGTCAGACTCATTGTATGGAATCAGAAGTTGTAATTGCAAAAAAAAATTGTGCACGACCGGCCAATGGTCTCATATACTCTAACATCAATATGGGCACAAATGTTTTGTTTTTTCAAACACAACGGTTGTATGGAAGCATACCCCGTGGGGTCAGCCTGTGCATTAGCAATTTTTCTCCCATTGTGCATTGTTATGAACTAATCAACTCCCCTTCAAACAAAAAAATATACAATAGACCATTCAGAAACAGAGTATTGATATTCATTAATGAAGAAGTCAGCACAATGGGTGAAGAAATGTACCACGCATTCTGTGCAATACAAAAAAAAAAAAAAAAGATATATACACTAGTTTAGGATATGGGGAAGAGAATGGCTAGAAGCTAGATGACCCCATTCTGATTGAGCATCTGCGAGCATGGCTTGGGCTTGAGCAGCTACAGAGCCAAAGCATCAAAAACCAGATCTGCCAAATCTGCTTTAAACTTGCCAACAGATAATAGTTGAGGCCACATATAAGTGATAAACAGATACTAGTTGATAGACAACAGATCTGCCAAATCTGTTCATCACAAACAAATCTGCAACAGCTAATAGAAGTTGTTCATTACAACCAAAATTCATGCACCCAGATAACAGAACCTGCAACAGATAACAGGCCACAGATAAGTGACAAAGCACCCACAAAATTTAGTCATCCACAAAGCATCCACAAAATTCATCCACATAGCATCCACAAAAATGAATCCACATAGCATCCACAAAATTCATCCACAGATCTACCAAATAGCATCCACAAAGCTCTAACAATGAGACCAATGTTTCCCAAAATTCATTCCATAATAAAATTATAAGTTACATCATAATAACTTATAAAATTCATTCCGTACATTCATTCCATAATAAAATTCATTCCACAAAGCTATTAAGTAAGTTACATAAGTTACATCATAATAAAATTCATTCCATAAACATTAGTTACATCATGAAGTACAATACAACCAAAACTGGTACAAACTTCCATTCAATTTTCCAAAAAACAATAAAGTACAAAAGTTACATGATCAAGTACAAAATGATAGAAAATATTATGAAATACACCATCGCTTTGATATTATTTTCTATCCTTTCAAGCCTTCGACCATGGTCATTTTCCAAGTCATCAAGCCTCGTCCTTACATCGTTAAAGTCTTCTACTGTTATAGCATCACAGGCTCTAGTGTTGAAATGGATTCTGGATGTAACGTCTTCATCATCTTCATCCACGAACTTGAAGTAATTGCAATGGGAAGTGGGAGTGGTACTCTACAATGCATGACAATCAGTTAGTTGAATACAACAAATATTAATGTGACTACTAAAGGATTAAAATTTCCAATACATACTTACATATCTTGATGGGAAAACAAAGAACAAACGCCCTTCATTTCCATTCTCATTGGTTTTTACAATATGTATGGCAGCAGTTCTTCTACAATTGCATAGCCTCGGTTGTAATCTTATGTTACTATTGTTAGAAGAAGAAGCCATTTTTTAAATCTGCATACATGAGAAATTTGTAGTGCTCTGCTATGCTTGTGTTTGATGGGGTTAATAGCAGTTCTATTTGAATTTGAGGGACAGAGTGTGTCTTTACTGAAAACATCTATTTGTTCAAACTGCCATGTTTAATAGCATTTGAACAGAGGTTACACAGACTAAACTGTTAATAGCATTTTAACAAACATGGCAGTTCAATGTCAGTCATTTTCTTTAGTTTCAAACATAGCATTTGTAATTAATTGCACACATGTTACACACATAGCATTTTCAAACTGAACAAACATGGCAGTTTTACAAACATATCAGTTCAATGTCAATTCAATTATCAATCACACATGTTACACAACTATTCAACAAATCATACTGAAGTGAAATGATTATGGGCAGATTGTTGGAGAGTGTGATTCAATTAATAGTTATCAAACTGAAATAGTTATCAACAAATCACACGTGATTTTCAACAAAGCACACTGAAATACTTATCAACAAATCAGTAATAGTTATGAACATTTCAGTTCAGTTTGATAATAGTTATCAATGTTGATAATAGTTAATTCAATTCGCGCAGCTAACATATTAGTTGATAGCAGTTCATTACAACAAATCATGCGTGATTGACAACAAATACACCAAAATTCAATTATCAATCACAATTGAAAATTACACAACTATATGCATTTGTTCAACTAATTATCAATCTGCAAATCATACTATGTTCTGCAAAGATGTGATCCTTTCATTTTATGTTCGATCACTTTCTGCATAATCATACTACGTTCTGCAAAATTTATACTTTAACTCTAAAAGGTAAATGCATATATGTTCCTGACAATATGTTCCACATTTATCAATCATACCATTTATCTATCTGCATAACAGTAATTTTCAAAGCCCTAATTTTGAATGAGTAATTTTGAAAGCCTTAATTTTGGAAGCCCTAATTTCCAAATTTCAAATCTATTTTATCAATCACAACCCTAACTTTTTTATTTCAGTGTCTGGAGGACGAACCTGGTTCATCTATGGCCTGAAAGCCCATGTTCTCCTCAACAAATTCCTTCGCTACAGCCGATGGTGGTCACGGTGGAGCTATGGTTCACGAAGTAGAGAAAATGAGGGCTACAGCGGTGGGTTGGGTTTACGAGTGGGTCGCCGTCGAGAGTGGTCGCCGGTCAGGCTGGGTTCGGTGGAGGAGGAGTGAGTGTGAGAGTGAGGGGGAGTGAAAGTGAGAGTGAGATTGAGGTGTATACGTTGTGTAACCTGTATAGCAGAGCAGGAAAACAAAAAATTTTATTTCTTTATTTTAATTTTTAGTCAAAAAGCCAAAAATTCACTAAAAAAATCAATAAGCCAACAACTCATACAAAAAAGTCAAAGATTTTGTTTTCTCTCTACTTTTTGCACATCTTTTCGTAAAAAAGCCAAAAAGTCTTTCCAAACATACTAGTTTTTTCTAGCTCATATTTTAGGCAAATAGCCAAAAAATTTCTAAATCAGCCTGTTCCCAAACGAGGCCAGTCTCCACTTTAGTCATGACGTAGGCAGTGAGAGAACATTGAATCGACAACAAATGTTGTAGCGAGAGGGCAATATTAGTACAGGTAACTATAAGGGGTGGGATTGTTACTGAGGGAATTATTAGTCAAGGGACTGACAGTGATGGGACTACAAGTAATATTGCCATGGTTTAGGGCTAGTTTGGCATGTCTTTAAGAAGAGAAAAAGTAAAAAAAAGTTACTGAACATGCTAAAAAGTTACCACTAGACACAAATTAAAAATTTTAAAAACATAAATTGCTTGATGCAAATTACAAGTAATAATGTATGACACAGTGATTGGTCTGTCCCGGTACAAATTACACATGGGTGCACAACAAAATTACACAGGACAGTGTTGTTCGGTCCGTGGGAGCTTATCACAGGTTCCGTTTTGATAATCTTCACCGTTCAATGTGTAGAACTCGTCGAGTACTATATGTCTATTAAAAATCATGTTCATCGAATATCGTTAACTATATGATCAAATCAGTTTTGTACAAAAATAAGGGATGGTGTTATAGTTAATGGTTGAAAGAAAACTACTCCGATCAGATAGCTAGCGATATCCGATCAATGTGATTTTTCATAGGCATGTAGTACTCGACGAGCTGTACACATTTAACAATTCAGATTATCAAAACGGGTCCGGTGATGGCCCCCACGGGCCGAACAACACTGTCCAATGCAATGCCCAATATTTGTGTATTCGGAATACGTTGGGATTATGATACCCTCCATAGATGGGATTAGTAGTCCCCCATGAGAGATGGTATTAGAAAACCAATCCCTTCGATAGATAAGTAGAATTGTTGGTTTGGCCCTGTTATCCTATGTAATGTACTTACTGTACTTCCTTAGTAATTAATTTGCTGTCTCAATTTGTTTGTACTTATGTGATCGATATGTCCAGTCCTGAACGAAAATAATTTACGCCTCGTTTCGCATGTAACAATTTTATCTTAACAAGCCAACAAGCACTAGAAAACACCAACAATCCTAATTGTATGTGTAATAACCGAAGTTAATAGTATAATAATAGGTATACGAAAGTAATTATTTTTGTACATTATGACGTGGTGCCTCTAACTCTATGTGTGAAAACAAAATTAACTATTACTAATCCACTACTTATTACTGTGAAGAAGTATTTTGTTATAATTCTATCGCTAATATTCTAGTTACATCCACAATGGATATGTTACTATATTTGTTACTGTCAACTGTTAATTTTTGGCCAACGAAGTTTCTTGTTTGGTGATGCAGTGTAGTGGCTAAGGGCAATGTTACTGACCATAATATGCAATGTTAGATTGGCTATTAATAGTAGCTACCGTTTTAACTGTCGGGGGGGAGGCAGGGAAATGCTAGGCGAAACCCTCCTGGACATCTGGCCGAGAGTCCCACCGGACGTCCACTACGACAATTTCTGTACCGATCGCTGAACTACAATTTATTTTTTTGGGGTTTTTTGTACTTGTTTGCAAATTTTGGCCACTTGCAATTTTTTTTTACTGAAATTACTTATACACATTTGTTTATTACATATATACATAATATATATATTTACTATTTCTGTCAGACACGGATCTTAATACACCCTTTAATCCATCCATTGTATCATCATTCACACAGTTTGTCGTCTTTGTTTGGACTGCATAAGCAGGGATTGTAATCCACCAGACTGTTAGTCATGCGATACATTGTTTGTCGACCAGTCGCTTCGGGTGTATTTGTATCGTATGTTTGTTTACTCATCGGATTAGATGCCTAAATTGGAGTATTTGTAGTGAATCAAATGTTTGGTTCGACGGACTGGATAAGGATAAATTACCAATTTATATTTAATTTATAATACTAAATTTGTAATCTATAATTTATAACTGAACAACAAAAAAAAATTTAATTCATAGGGCCATACAAAATTTAATTTTTAATTTATAGGCTGAAAATTTAATTTAACGTTACCCTACCTTACGCTACGCCTCGTTTGTGAAAAATAAACAAAAACAAAAAAAATTAGCAAAAATAATTAATAAGATAAAATGGCACGCCAAACCTATAATCAGTGCAAATTTCTTGTCACAAACATCATATCCAACTACAACAAAATCTATTATATTTCAAAACACAAAAAAATAAATTTAAAAATATGAAAATGCTAAAATAACATACTAAAATAGCAACTTCCTAACCACCTTAGGGCTGGTTTGGCATGTTTAAAAAAAGTCAAAGACTAAAAAAGTTAGAATTTTATTTAAATCACATCATCTTATTTAAGTCACATCACCTCTCTAAAACATCAATTCAACCCCAACCCAAACGGAACCCATATTTCACAAAAAGTCAAAAAATACACTTATTTAGATTATCCCAAATATTTAATATGTAGTGTCACGTACGTTTCCGTTTCCCTCCCAAATTTGGAACAAAAACCAAAGTTGGCAGACAAAGCCTATAAAATCCCACAGAGGCAGTACTTTTTCATGATGACCCACAGGTCGTAGCCTTTCCAATCTCACCAACTCATTTCCATTTCCCACATACAATTTTGGCAACTTTGCTATCCCTCCTTCTCTCTCCATTTCGGTTTTGCTGTCCATCTCCAGTAACACACTCTCTCTCTGTCTGTCTCTCTATCTCTCCATTTCGACTGCGCCAGCTCGCTAACGGTAACACTCACCATTTTCTCAGGCATATGTGAGTCTGTCTATTTTTTCTTTCGGAGCACATTATTATTATGACCTGCTGTGTTCCACTCGCATGACGCATTCATTTCTCAACTAATAAACTGTTCCTCGTTAGGTCATTGAAACCATACGTACGATTAGGTATACAAACTACACGGGTGACAAACTGATATTGCCATTGAGGAGTTCCATAGTGACAAACGGTCTTGGTTGAGCAGTATAGCCGATTTTTTATTTCTCTGCATGAATGTAAGTTGCGTATGGATGCTCTTGGGTTGAATGTCCGATGTGGCCCTGTTTGAAGTGTGCGTATTGTTTGTTGTTTTTGGCTTGAAGTGGTCAATACTATAAAACGAGTACAACATATGGCCAATTAATTTTCGTAAAACAGCAGCATGCAATAGGTGCATAAATTAACGACAATATATCATACTTGAACAATAAACGAAAAGTACCACTCATACAATGTACATACGACTGAATGGTCCGTTCATTGTAAGTTGTTAACAGTGAATTTCGTTTTGCTACAATTTGGGAGTAACGTTCTTTCTGCATCCTTATCAATATTGCATGAAATTCTTTGCAGGAATTATCGTAATTGGATATGGGCGATATGTCAGACAATGCGAAGCAACTGTGAGTTTATGTCGTTCACTATTTCATACAATTAGGTTTGCAAGGATATGTTTCCTGTACGTACTAAATTCCACGGTCTGTTCGTGTAGGACATATTGTGGCGGTATGTACTGTCATCAGGAGGTTGTGTGATTTGAGTTTCACACATTTGCGATAGCCTCAAATTGCACCATGAATTTCGTGTAATGGATTAAAACTCTGTCCATTTCTTAGCAGAATATGTGCACATACGGCACATGTCGCGTATTCTGCGGAGAGAAATTGTGAAATCCATAACTAATTGAGTTATACTAAACCACTTCAGTTAATAATTTTCGGTCACAACGGAAAACGACATTACCAATTTCACGAAAATGGCACAACTTTTGAAATGACAAGGCAAGATTGACTGTCTTTAAAGTTAACCGACGAAGATGATAGAATGCACAAAACGTACATACCACCGGTGTAATTTGGCCTTCAATAAAATTTCATTTACGCCAATATTTGTTACAGGCAAAGGAAAACATTGAAGCCAAGTGGCGAAGGTTCACGAATCAAAACGGTTGACATTACTGAGCCCCCTCGTCGAAAGCGGCCAATTGGACCATTTATTTTTTACAGGTTCGATCCGTGTCCTTCAAAGCGGCTCACAGTATGAATCCCTCTCGTCAGAAACGGCTGACAGTATTTTTGCACAATTGTGCATTACATATTTTGTACTCATAGTTTGCGCCTGTGCAAATTTCACTTTGTACTCACAAGAAATTAAGATTTTAGAGACCAAAAATAAGGGCCAAAATAATTTCTTACAAACCTAATTGTTGTTGCAGAAATCATGTGGTTATTATATTTTTAGCAACGAAAATTGGACATTACTGATGCATTATTATGTAGTTGGGACCAAATTTGTTTGTGTCACAAAGGAAACCAAATTTGTTTGTGTCACAAATTGGTCCCTAAATGTCAATGGTTGCGATTTGTGTACATAAATGTATATATATCCATCCATATCTAACATATACTTACGCCGAAATTCACAATGGTTGCAGCCAGCAACAATTCAAGGAAAGACAAGAAGCAGACAACCCCGGACCGAAAATGGTTAGTGTGCAGACATGTACTAAGTAGAGTACAGTGATGGAAACACGTGACTGCTGTGATAGCAAAGTATGGACTTCTATTCCATGCGCACACCAGTCATGTGCTTCTATTGTGTCGCATTCAGCGATTTCCAGCAGTCATAGACGCCATATTGCATGTTCTTATAAACTCCGATTATTTGTAAAAGTCCATGTCCATTTTTATTTCAAATGTGTGCGAAATAGTAATTTGTATGAGCAATCATATGTAAATACCACAAAATGTGCAGACATTGCGAGTGATACAACTTCTGGTGGCAATTATTTTGGACGTACAGTTCTTATTTGTCCTGTATGTGCATCACATTGGTGTAACACTTACAGAGCAGAAATGATATTGGGGAAAGGTGGAAGGAACTCCCCTGTGATGAGAAAAAGAGGTTTCAGGACATGGCTAAGGCAAGTGCCAAGGAATTGGGCGAAGAAGTTGCGAACAAATCTGCAAAGGTACTTACGTACTTAATGTTTTCGTAACTGCATTTGGGGAGGACCTGCTATCGACACAATGTTCGTAAATTTTTGTATTAATGTTCACGTTAATAACATTGCAGAGTAAAATGCAAGTCCGCATACCATTGAAGGCAATTGTTGATATCGTGAACCGGTGTAACGAAGCACAAAAGTAGGCAGTCATTGATATTGGGTTCGATGGCCTCCTCGGGTTAAAGTGTACCCGTATAGATCACAACTTGTGCCAATGGTTGGTACAGAACTTCGATCCCGACACGTGTTCATTGACTGTTCATGGCCGTCACCTGAGGCTCACCTGTGAGGAAGTGCATGTCTTATTGGGTATACGGTCAGAAGGCAATGACGTGCAGTTCACTGGTTCAATAGACGCATATCCCAATATCTACGAAGAGGTTGGAGCTGTTAAGGGAGTCATTCCTTTGAACCAGTTGAGAGTTTATCTGACTGAGAGTGATGGTGCGACGACGAGTTTCGGCGGAAGTTTGTGCGTACGTGTTGGGGGCCATGTTGTGTCCTACCACAATGACCGCCTTGAGCCTGTCGTTCGTTCATGCCGTGAAGGACATGACCGGTATGCGGGCATGTAATTGGGCAAAGTTGACACTGCAATTCCTTGTCAAAGGTGTTCGGAAGTATAAGATGAAAGGTCAGCGCGAGGCAACTGGATGTGTTTTCCTTCTAATGGTAACGTAATCGATCATTGTTTGTTTGTACTATGCCGATTACATATTTCATCCATTGCTGTCCATATGGTTCAATAAAATGGCAGTCGTTGCGAAATACAAACTTACTGTTATTGAACAGCATGACAAATATACTTGTACGGGCCACATTTTTGTAACCAGAAAGAGCTTATCTTTTTAACCGGAAAGCTGCATGGGGATTCTGCCATCGAGACACATAAACACATAGATATGATTGTGTTGTAAGTTGTATGCATTGTTAACGAATATGGATTATTTTGCTCGAAACTGTATACTAAATATCTTTTCCCCTTTATAATGCAGCTATTTTACTTGGATCGTTTTGACCCTCCCTATAAGAGTACGTTGGCTACTACACACTCCATCCCTCAGCTAAATGATTGGAGTGATGCCGAAATACGGGAGACGTGGCGACGTATGGGAAGGAAGCAAATGTTGGAGCAACATGAGGTAATCAACCCATTCGTTGTGCACATTTGACAGCATTGTCCCACCTGTGTTATGGAAACAGTGACAGACTGAATTTGTGTTCCTATGACTAGGTGACAAGCAGTGACAATCAGTGACTCATTCTTTAGCGTATGCCATATTTTCACTTTGTCCCTCCCTATTTACTCTCAAATACTCAAACTTTTGCGGGAAAAACATGAAGTTTCCATCTGGACAATATTGTAGCCTTACAAATTCAATTTTATGTACTACTTCCGTTATCAAATGAATTTTGGTTAAGCCCTGAAGTCAGATTTTTGGAAAAGCTTGAAGATTTTGGTTTTTTAACTTGTAAAAAGGTCAAAACATTGTCGTTCAGTTATTGTTAGTTAGTTTGTAATTGAAAGTTTGTCTTTGTTTATCTAAATGGGAAAAGGTCAAGTGGTAAACATGGGATCGACTGTGAAGTTTTTATCCACACCAGATGAGCATCATTTACAACAAATTCTTTGTTCATTTCAGACAAATGGAGTAATTAATTTTTATTAGATATATTTAATATGTAAGTGTGTACACATACGTTGTGTGCAACTTAAGAAAGCGGACCGAAACTTTACGATTCACAGTTGAGATCGATTAATGATTCAGTACATTACCAATTTCATTCATGATTTGAATCCCGATTTGACAACTATGTTAGGTGGAGTTTTATCCAACAATAGAAAGCAACGACATTGATGACGCAATCGACACACACCATATCAATAACAAACAGAAACCACGGATTGATGAAGTTCGTTTGAGCAAGGTTGAGTCCGACATTGGTGAACTGAAGGAAACCTTGAAGCAAGTGCTTCATAGCAATGTGGAAATAAGGGACATGTTGCTCAATTTCCGAGGGAAGGAAGTTGTTGACAATGCAAAGGTAAGCAAAAGCAATCAGTACACATGCTTCACACAGTTCACAGAGGTTACTTGAAGATGAAATATCGTAATAAGTTAATGTATGTGTTTGTGTGATTAGGTGGAGTCGACTGAAAGAATTTGTAACAATAACATATCCTCCAGCATTGGTGAACTCAAAGGAATGTTGAACGAACTGGTTACAACTATATTGTCTGGGAAACAACCGTTTAATGAACAGATACATATTATTGAAATGAAGCAAATGATGTAGCAAGTGCTGGAAGGTTTATCGGAAACAACACAACTGCCTCGTGCAGAGGAAAAGGGTGTTGACCCTAGCGTCGGAGTCGAGTTGCATGACGGCGGCGTGGTATTCCCAAATTATTATGGTAGCCCAAATGAGGGTAATCTTCAAGATTTACAGGGGGTGGATTGGGAGAACAATAATGTGAATGGAATGTTGTCCAATGAGATAATTGATATGCACGTTGGACAGTTGCGTACCGTCCAAGAAGTTGGGGATATGCACAACAACCATGGCCTTGCCTTGGAGGAAACATACGCAAGCGAAGAAAGCAAATCTCTTTCGGTTCAGTTTCTGGCTATCAAGAACGTTGCAAAAGAGAGTTTATCTTCCTTTGATGATTTGCAAACCTTGCCTCTAATGCGAGGAGAAGCAGACAATGTGCATCCTTCTGCTGGTAAGCTTGCCCAAACATTGGGAGCGGGACAAATTGTAACAGGCAGACGAAAGGAAAGAGGAAGAGGAAGAGGAAGAGGAAGAGGTGTTGAAGCCACAGATAGGGGATATGTATTCGTGCAACAATAGAAAAATAAGTACTCGACTTACTGTAGAAAAATTCCCAAGTCGCCACATCACTTCACCTTTCGTAAGTTTCATTACCAATTGATGCCGACAGCATTACTGATCATAATTGAACCATTATTTGTGTTGTATTTTAATAATTGTCATTCTAGTGCAAGTTTGCACTAACAAATGTTGTACAATTGTCTTACAGATTTCGGACAAAGTCTTGTCCAAACTGCACAGATTTCGGACAAAGTCTTGTACAATTGTCATTCTAGTTAATTGTTTATATTAATATGAGGAGTTGATGTTACTTGATTGTTTATATTGATAGAAGGACTTGATGACACTAGAGAGCAGAGAGGTTTTATCAGCGGCCGAACACAAAGTTGTTGACTCTGTACTTGACGACAGAAAAATGAAAGGTACGGATGAGTTTAGTACTCGCAATTAACCTGTTCCGTAGTATTTGTGAAATAAGTTTGAATTCCACAATTTTCATTTGTCGTGCTATGTTTATTTGATTTTTGTAGCTATCAGTTCTTTAATTTTCACTGGTTCATGGATACGTTTAATGTAGGGACATTTTCGTGTCTATGAATCTTCATGAAATGCCTTGCGAATGTGCTACGCGACGTGACATGCGCACGCTTAAACCAGGGGCATGGTTATCCGACACTGTAAGCCGTGGCATCTGACAATGTTATTTCCACTATATTTGCATGATGGACATTTCCATGTAGGGACATTGTTATTTCGTATTACATTTAAACAAATTGCAAACCTTATTTCGCAAGTTGCCTCGTCTGTTACAATGTTCCAGCCAATCAACTTGGTCGCGGTTCAATTGACTAACGGACAGCGGTAAGTACACAGAGACGGGAGGCATATTGCGTGGTTCTTTCCAGTATATCTGTCGGTAAGTAAGTGTTTTAGGTCGGTTATGTATTGTAGAAGACATATTTTTAGAAAACTTTAGCTGACTGAACTTTACACACCAAACATGCAGACTTTGATACTAAATCAAAAAACTCAACCTCTGAACCATGAAAATATCGTCAAATCATATTTTGGACATGACAGATATACTGGGGTGCTTGATGCATGTCAGAAGGTAATATGAATGTCCATCCCATTGAAGCGAGTAGATTTAATATGAACGTCGGTAATATGAATGTCGATCCCATTTACATGAATGTCAATGTAAATATGAAAGTGTGTACATGTTCGCATGCCCTGTAAACAATGTCTTCACTTGTGTTTATATGTAGATTTGCATGCCTTTCAATTATAGAGGAGTACATTGGTTGTGCCTAAAAATAGATATGGTAGACTGTGTGGCGTACCTATTTGACTCATTGGCATCCGCCACACTGGACACCAACTGTAGACACCCCATTTTTGACCGCCCTTAAGACTTGGGCACTACTGATGGTTTACTTGGTGGAGAAAGGTGTGCAGGGCAAAGGTTCAGTTTCTTCAGCAAGGAGAGAGTCAAATCCCAACTTCATACCCCTTTTGGACCAAAACAATCTTGATCAAAATATTTTAGACCTTGAAACCCTCTCTTTCAAGATGTTTTGAAAATAAAGTTCCTACGATGTTCCGACGCTCGCATTTCGTTAAATATTGCGCTTTTCGGTAAACCGAGCAAGGACAAAGTGGACATAAATGAAAGAGAGATGAAATCTTTGAAACATCTTTCAAAACACTTTGTTTAGGGGTTTGGAGTTGAAGAAAAGAGGAAAGGAGAGAAGAAAACTAGTTTGGGAGAAGTTCGGCATGAATCCAGGTAGGACCAAAACTGATCGGCTTCACCAAAACAGGAATAACTTTTTTCACAGTTGGAATTTTGATGCAAGGCTGGTGCCATTGGAAAGCTTACTTCCGGGGCTTCAATTTGGGCACAATAATGACCTGAAAAAGAGTTCATATGAAGGAGTTATGGCCATTTGAAGTTGGACCTGGAAGGCAGAATTTTCCTGCCGACCAGAAAAACTAGCTGGCCGACTAGAAAAAGTGGCTGGCCGACCACTTTCTCATGAAAAGTGGTCGGCCGACCACTTTAACTGGTCGGAGGCCTTCCTGCATATTCTACAGGTGTTGTGGATGCCAGCTGTGCCAGCTGGAGTGCACAGATTGCATCCTCCATACACGTGTATTGAGGGATTGCATCTAGCTTCAAGCTTCTTCAACAAGCTTGGTGCTTGTTTCTCTATAAGAGGAAAGGCTCTCTCTCTTGTCTCAGGTTCTGAAGTTGGCTAAGGGTGATAGATACATCTCCCTCTCTATATTCTTCTCTCCCTCTATATTTTGTGCCTTAAAGAGTGTTATTTCTTCATTTGTGCACACAACCTCCTAGCCAAACTCTCTTACCTTGTTGCTGAGTTGTTGGAGAGTCTTGTGGGAGTTCAAAAGTTGGTTGGCTCAAGAAACCTGCTGGTTTTGCAGTGCTTCAAGGGTAACCCCTTTTCTCCTCTTTAAGCTTTGTTTTTGGTTACTCTCCTAGCCATATTTGCATGCTGATTTGAGCTTACCTTCCTACTAGAAAAAGTTTTGTTTTTAGTCCTTGTGATGTTTTTTTAAGGCCATTTTTGTATCGGGGGTGGTCCACCCCCTCTTAGGCCTTGTTAGGCCTTGTTTTGAACCATTCCTTTTGGCTCTTATTCTAACCTTTGCATGACCTTTCTACCACTGAAATCTAGTGGATTTTTAGTGGTAGGCATGTGGTTTTGAGGCCTCAAATCAGAGGGGGGTGACCCCCTCTCTTTTGGTTTTGTTTGCTTGAGTTTTTGGCCTATCAAAGAGCATGTGTCCCTTTACTTCCAAGGCTCGGTTCAGGAAATTTTAGTTGACTTTTGGGGCCTGCCTAGACTCTGTCCATAGTTGGTTTGGTCACCTTGAGTTTGCCTCTTGCATGTATAGAGTAATCCCATTTGTGGCTCATCAAAGTAGCATGTCAATCTAGCATGTATTAGCTCCATTTCAGTGCATTTTTGGTCATCATTTGGCATGTAATGACTCTATTTTTAATTGATTTGATAGTCCTTTGTATGCTCCATGTATTTGTAGAACAAATCTTGCTTACTAGTCTTGTGTGCATGATGTTTTGGCTCATCATTCTAGCATGTTTTGACTCCACTCCAGGATATTTTTGGCTTTGATTTAACATGCTTAAGGTCTGATTTAATTGGTTTTGGTCATGCATGTTTGGTTTTGCATAGCTATAGTGCATTTGGCTTTGCTAGCCTTGCACTATGGGACCCCTAGCATGTCATATTTGAGCCTCTTGCATGGCATGGCATCATTTGTTAGGTAATTTCAGACCATAAACTTCTGCCATGCTCTCATGTTTATCACTCTTTCATTGTGTTTAAGAGTTATGCCCTCATGTCTTGTTTGTGGGCTAATTCGGGAGCCTATCTTTCTTGCCATCTTTGTTGCGAGCGTAGCATGTTTTTGCTACCATATTGACCTGCATTAGGTCTATTTTGAGTGCTTTAGGTCATTCGAGCATTGCTTGGTATGGTTGTAGTGTAAAGCCCTTGACTAGCTTTGTATTTCAAGTCTCTTGGCATGCTTTATTTGAGCTATTTGCATGATATGGCTTCACTTTGCATGTAATTTCAGAGCATATAGACTTGTCATGCTCCCACTTTTGTCACCCCTTGAGTGCCCCTAAGGGTTGTGTTCTTGTTGCCTAGCTTGTGGACCAATATGTGTGCATGTATGTCTTGCCTTTTGGTGCCTTAGTCCTGGTGTTATGGCCACTGATTTGGGCATGACTGAGGTCAATCCATTTTGGTTTAAGTCCATCGAGCATTGTGTATGCCATGTGGTTCATTGCGTTGTGTATGCCATGTCCATTTGCATTGTGTATGCTAGTTGTTGTTCATGTTGTTTGCATGCTTGTCCCTTGCATATTGTTTGCATGCTTGTTTCATTGCATTACATTTTTACATACTCCATGTTACATTACATTGTGCATGCTATGTTATGTGTTGCATTGTGTTTGGAATAGGTGTTAGTCCAAACAAGGGAAACGAGGGACGTTTCATACTTGAAGTGATGAAACGTGCTTCAATTCTTGGTCGTCGACGCTCTTAATCATACATGATAGAGTTTTAGGCTTTATGTGTTTACTTGTGCATTCATTTCCATATTGAGTTGCGCAATTCGGCCCCTCGGCCATCATGCATCGAGATGCGTGATTAGTGGCTCGAGGGTCGAGACCTACACTCCCTTGAGCTTATGTAATGATAGGGAGGGTGGTCGCGCATACATGTGATGCAAATACTTTGCCACGCCCCTTTCTTGCCCTCTGTTGCAGAAAACCAGAAACTAGCAGCAATAACTGGTCGGCCGACCAGATAAAGTGGCTGGCCGACCACCTTTTCTAGTTTTCACCACAAAAAGTGGTCGGCAGGTGGTCTCCAATGCCAAAAACTGGTCGGCAGCATCCCTACAGGTTCCTATGATGGAGTTTCAGCCTTCTGGAGCTTGGTGTAAGTTTCTGAGATCAATTGCAAACAGAGACAAATCGGGGCGTGTAGACACCCCATTTTTGACCGTCCTCAAGACTTGGACGTCATCGTTTGAACACTCGATGATCATCCATGTTCGTGTTCGTTTTGAGTTCCCGGAGGTCTCGGCCGCGCGCCTTGCCTCAAGATCTCTTAACTTGCCTGTTCTGTGCTTGGTTGTGGACCAAGAACTTGTTTGTTTTTGCTTCTGAGGGCAGAGAATGGCTTGTTGGTCATCCCCACACCTCACTGGCCTTGGCTTGAGGCCACCGGCCCTGTGTACTTGCTACCGGCCATTGGTGATGGTCGGTCGACATTGTTTTTGTTCGGCCGGCCGTTTGTTTGGTCAATCGGCCATATTTTCTGGCCGGGGCTTCTTTTTTGCCTTTTTTAGGCATTGTGCATGCCAGCTGTGCCAGATAGAGCACACTTACCTGTCCTCCATACACGTGTATGGAGGATTTGCACCCTTTTGCTCTAGTTTCTTGAGGAAGCTTGAACCCTTTGCTCAAAGCTTCCTCAAGAAGGTTGAACCTTTGTTCTAGCTTCTTGAGGAAGCTTGACCCCTTTGTCTTAGCTTCTCCAAGAAGCTTAGGCCCTTGTTTTGTTCTATAAAAGAGGGCCTCCCTTCTCCTTTAGGGGGGTTGAGCAAATCAGAGATATACATCAGAGATATATATCACATATATCACTCCCTCTCTATATCGTCCTCTCTCTCTCCATTTGTGTGTGGAATAGTGTTCAAAGGTGTACTTTTGTTCTTAGTTTTGCACTAAAACACCTAGTGTTACACTATACTTCGGTTACTAAGGTGTTGAGGGACTGGTTTTAGAGTTTTTAAGTTGGTTTTGATCAGAGGAAGGGGCTGGGGTTGGAGTTCTTGAAGTGTTCTTCAAGGGTGAGCACTATTGCTTTATATTTCCCATTTTTGTACAAGCTTTTAACCTATCTTGCATGCTGTTTTGATCTTTATGTATAACTGATAAAAGTTTTGATTTTTCATGTTTAAAATGTTTCATTAAGGTCTCTTTTGTGTTTGGGGTTGACCACCCCCTCTTAGGCCTTGTTTGGCCTTTTTTTTGTGCCCTTCTCTTTGAGCTTTGGGACTCCTTTATTTCGACCTTCTCACCACTGAAATCCAAAGGATTTTCAGTGGTGGAGAAGTGGTTTTGAGGTCATGTATAGGGGAGGGACACCCCTCTCCCTTTTTGTCTCCTTTGCTTGTGTTTTTGGCTTATAAAGGTAGCATGCATGCTTAGTCAATTTTGGCTCCATCTCAGTGGGTATTTAGTGATGTTTTGTCATGTTATACCTCTATTTTAAGTTGGTTTAATGGCCTTTTGCATGCATCATATGCTGGCCATGTAATCCCATGTTTTGGCCTAACATGCATCATGTGGTAAGGTGGCATTTTTGCATGATTTTGGTTTGGTTCCAAGAACATTTTAGCTCTGTTTTGCCATGCTTTAGGTTTGTTTGGTGTCCTTTTGCTCATGCTTACATCGCTTTGTATAGCCTCTTTGCATTCTAGCTTGTTGGTTTCGGGTGTGTGAGTCATTAGCATGCTTCATTTGAGCTGTTTCAGTGATTTGGCATCGCTTGTCATCATATTTCAGTCTATGTTTTGTAGCTACACACTTGCATTCATCACCTATTCTATACTTTGGAGAGTTGTTATTTCATGCTCCTTATTTGGACCATTGCATGTGCCTCCATGATTTGGTCTTTGGAACACCTTCTCATTGGGTTTTGGGGTTTGTTTTGGTGTATTATAACTCTGATTTTATTTGCCTAAGTCATGTCATGTTCGGTTGTAAGAGGTGTAGTGCATTTGCCCTTTTGGGCCTTGTATGCGTCTTGTTTTGTGCCCTTCTCTACAGCATGTTTTGGCTTTATTCCATATGAGTTTTAGCTTCATTTTGGTCTTCCTCGGGACTGTTTTGGTTGCTTTAACCATTTGGGGCTTGGTTGACATAGTCATGGTTCAAGTCCCGTAGCTAGCTTTGAGCTTTAACCCCATTAACATGCCATGTTTGCATTGTGTAGTCGATTTGGCATCATTCTTCACGTGATTTCAGAGTTTATTGTAATGCCATATCCTCATATTTATCACATCTCGCTCATGTTTGAAGGATGTGCGTTGTGGCCTAGTTGATGAACCAACATGCGTACATGTTTATCTTGCATATTGGTGCCTTAATTTTGGTATTTTCGCCACTGTTTTGGGACATGGCTGAGGCCTCCCATTTTGGTTTAAGCCCATCCTTGTACATAGTTGCATGTTTGGCATGTTGCATCTTGTTACATCATTTGCATGCTTGCATTATACCATGTTTGCATGTTCTTGTTACATTAGCTTAGCTTGCATGTTAGGTCGCATCGTATTGTATCTTGCATGCTTAGCACATTGTACATTTGCATGTTTAGGTTGCATTGCATTTGGCATGCTTTGCTAACTTAGCCTCATATTGCATATATGCATTGCATTGTGTTTGGTTTGGGGTGTCAAACCAAACATGAGGTATGAGGTGTGTTCGTACTTAAAGTGACGAAACACGCCTCAATCCTCAGTCGCCGACACTCTTGATCCTACCATGATAGAGTGTGTAGCATTCATTTGTTTTCGTTGCATTCATTTTACATTAATTTGCAAACTTGGCACCTTTGGCCATCATGTATCGAAATGCGTGATTGGTGGCCCGAGGACCGAGAGCCATGCTCCCTTGAGTTCATTGCATGATAGGGAGAGTGGCTATGCACACATTGTCTTGAAAATACCTTGCCATGCACGGCCTGTCCTTCGCTGCAGCAAAACCAGTGTTCTGCAGGAAGTAATAGCCGGTCGGCCACTTTCAGTGACGGCCGCTACCAAAGTGTAGCCGGTGGTTCCACTTTTGGTCGATAACTATATTCCAGTGGCCGGTGGACTTGCATTATGGCCGGTGACATCCCACGGTGCTATGGGAGTGTTCCAAAAGCATCACAAGTATTTTCACAGTTCTCAGAGGTGCAGAACAGTGCTAACAGAGGCAACGGTGGCACGGCGATGGGTTTCCGAGCGATGCGAATCGAGCATACATCATCTAAGCATTCTGAGGCGGGGCTGTAGCGGCCTCCCTTTGTAACTAATTTGTTAAATAATTTAGGGTTTTGTAATATCTAATTAGCTAGAGTAGTTAATTATTTATTTGTTTTGTATTATTTATTCGGACCCTCTGCGAGAGGGCAATGTTGTAATAAGTGTGTGTGCGTGTGATGTATGTCTTCCAACTCCACGTCTTTCTCCCTTTTATTTACTAGCTTATGATGGTTAGTTTAGGGCATGTTTTAATTAGCATACTTATGTTCGCATGTTTGCATCCATTCATCTGTCTTGCATGCACCGGGCTCGGCGCATCATACTAACTACATTGTATTTCAATTCCAAGTTGAATACATGTTATCTGCTGCATTTCATATGCCATGTTTAGAATAGCCGAGCCTATTGTAGTTGCATTTTTGCATGTGTTGCATTAGGCATTTCAGCATAGTTAGGATTCATGCATGTTTTCTAATTAGCTTCTTTCTTTGGCTTGGAGTACTCGGTAAGTGTTTATGCTTTAGCATCCTTGCATGTGTGTGAGTGACTGCCATGATAGCATGCTTGCCATGAGGCTAACTGCTTATGTGATATAACTGCCTGAATGCCTGTGGGTGAAGGTTGGGTTGCTTGAGTTGGGATAATTCGTCGAAACCCGTGTTTTAGCCTACTTGCGAGTAGCAAACTTCAATCCATTTTCAAAACAAACAGATATGCGATACTTTGTTCCAACTTAGGCAATCTAGTCTATACTTGTATGCTATGTGCATCACATAGTAATTCTAGGGCAATAACCGGAATAAGAGCACACAATGTTTTCAAAACTCGATATCATGTTTAGTAGTGGCCGATCTTTGATCGGGCGAGCGGGGGTGCTTACGAAGTGACCTTCCCCAATCATATCCAAGTTCCCGAGCCGAGGCAACTTTGGTGATGACGGACACGTGGCCTTAGGCAACGAGTCAGGGTTTCCTAAATTCCCCAAAATAAAATATTTAGGTGGCGACTCTGTATCTAGCAAAGCAGTCCATGTTTGGCACTTCTTTCAAAAAATATGTTTTCAAAACGATTTGCCGGATTTGGACTCTTTGACGATTTATTAGTCTTGCATTGCACTCTGTGAGATTAGATACAGGACCGTGACATTTGAGTCCTGAACTGTTGTGAGCCCAAATGAACAAAACGGGATTCCCTCCCGGGGCATTCGGGGACGTCTACAGTTTCTGGCGACTCTACTGGGATTTAGAGAACTTGACTCAAACTCATGATATCTTGTTTTGTTTGCACTTATGTGTTTCTTTGCATTGCATGTGCATTGGTGCGCCTAGGACACCGTGTTTGCCGTCTGCTATTCCTGAACGGTTCGTCGGAGGCTGCGTGCCATAAGGCTGACCGGTTACGGGCTCCGCCATGATGGGAACAAAAACCCCGGTTTTCACCGGGGCACCCCTTTTGACCATTCGACCTAGTGCATATTCGGAATCCATAGTGACCATTCCAAACTAAGAGAAGTTGCTCACCCGATGATAGGTTGTTTGAAACCGCTGCGTGCGTAGTGAAACCCTAGCTCCTGACAAAATAGGACAGGGAAACCTTACCCTAACATAAGGGTGTTTTGGCTCTCACTTGTTTGTTATGTACTTTTAGAGTGCGTCTCTACAGGAATGCATGTATTAGTCTACAAGTTTGGGTATCAGGCCTGCGGGCACCAGTTCAGAATTTTGGGAATCAGTTATCTGCGGGTATCAGATTTAGTTTTGGGGGCAGTGATTTGGGAACAATGATCAGTGTTTAAGAACAATCTATCCAGCTTATCAACCGTGTGTCGTGATGCCCAACTGTGTGTTGTGTATTTATTTACGCTGTTATGCTGTCTGTTTGTCTGTTTGTTTATTTCCTTATTATTGCTTTATTTGTCTTTTTGCTAGGGATAGTATAGCACATTTGCTTCTAACCAAGCAGATATTCCCCAAGCACTCTGGACAAGAGGTTGCAGACTCCATCGATCTGAGGATCTGGTGGACGGACAGCTAGTGTTTCATTCTCTACCCCCGATTACCAGACGGAGAACAGTCAGGCAGAGGGTGTCAGTTCAGCCGTCAGTTCAGAGGGCTTCGTCTACCCCACCTGTGTACAGTAGGGATCAGGGTTTTATTTCTCTCGAAGAGAGGGAACATATACCGGTAGTACAGTTAGATCAGGGCAGTATGGCTGGAATGGAGGAAATGATGCGTCAAATCCAAGAAAGTATGAGAATCATGCAGCAGGACGCTGTTCGTCGGGATGAGTTTGCCAAACAACAGGACGAGGTTATGGCTCAACAAGCAGAGTTGGTCGCCTGGTTACAATAGCAAACCGGGGCATCTGCTTCGCACCACGCCCCTCCTCCACCAGGAGTTCCAGCGCCCGAGGAGGCACCAAATGTCCAGAATGCCCAGGAAGATACAGACATCCCAACGGGGCCGGCTCTGCCCCCGATTCTACCTCAACTGTCCAAGGCACTTATGCCTATCAACCAACCGGACTCTCCTTTTGAGTTCGAAGTGGACCCCACAGCATTGAAAGTGAGCAAGCTTGAAAAGCTGTTCAAGAAGTCTTAGGGTGTCAAGACCATTCCAGATATCGAAGATAGGTATACCGACGCAGCTGTGACGTTGCCAGATCGGTTCAAGATGCCCCAAATCGACCGCTTTGACAGGTCCGATGATCCCATAGTACATCTACAATTGTTTTTGGACATACTGAGACTGATGGGGCTCACCAGGTTACAAAAACTATCTTTGTTCGGCCAGACCTTATTAGGTGTGACGGCCATCTGGTACGCAAAACTAGAAGACGATGTTAAAAGGAATTGGGACGAGATGGCCGAGGCTTTTGTCGCTCAGTACTACTATAATACACAGATCGAGATTATAACCCGTGATCTTGAGACGACTAGGCAGGAGCTTAAGGAGAGTTTTTCTGACTTCGTAACCCGGTGGAGGGCCAAGGCCTCAATGATGACCACTAGGCCTACAGATAAAAATCAAATATGGATGGTTGTGCGCAACCTCCAGCCTAAGCTTATGCAGAAAATGATCGTCCTTCCTCTCCCCACTTTTGCAGACCTACATGAAATTGGGGTGCAGATTGAGGATGCTTTAAAACAGGGTCTGATTGACCAAGACAGAAAGCAACCTAAGAGAACCTTCAACCGTAACACCAGTATAGGCACAAGCAACACTACAACTACCAGAGCTTCGGAAGTAAGCATGGTCACCACCACTCCCCCAAGAACCCTTGCGGCTACACCATTCTCCGACGCGTCCAGTAGTAACTCGCAAGCAACCAGATACGTACCCAAGGGCCAAAGAGCCTTTACTTCACTATATATGCCCCTGTCCAAAGCTCTGGGGGTTTTAATCAGAAAAGGGCACTTGAAGCCCCTAGAGCCGCGGCCATTGCCAGAAAAACTTCCCCCCTCCCATAACCCGACGAAATACTGCGTGTTCCACCAACAGCATGGTCATGACACCGACCAATGCTATAGGTTGCGTCATGAGATCCAAGATCTCATTGACAATCGGGTGATTATGCCTCCAGAAAAACCCAATGTCACAAACAACCCCCTCCCACCACACAACTAAGCTACACCTCCCAAACACATCAATCTAATCCAGACTGGAGTCGTATCACATGATCCTAGCATATACACCACTCCCTCTCATCTACCCAAGTCGGAGGTGTTCATTCCCAATAGCACCGAATTGTGCATGTTGGACATCTCCCGAACCCAACCTGAGCCAATGGTGGTGACCGTCGAAGACAGAACAGGGGAGATTTCAGAGGAGAATAGGATTGGTGAAACAGAGGAAGCTGAGAGCTTTGTTGAGGGGGAATACAATCCAAGTGGCTACATCACATCAGTGGGCCAGGCTAGGCCAAACTTTGAATTGCCGGCAGGGGTAGAGCTTTGTGTCATACAGGGGGATGGATTTGAGCAGAGGATAGAAGACTTGGCAGCTGTGGAAGAGGACTTTGCTTGCCTCCAGTTTTTCAACGAACAAAATCCAGGGGACACGGCAGTCAACCAGTTTGATTTTGAGGAATCGACAGAGGTTACCGGGTGGCTTGATGATCAACCAAACGTTGTTGAAGGATCCCAACCAGAATAGGGCCTGTCAGGGGCAAGTACGTCAGTGGTGGCCGAAAGAGCCGGAGATCAGAGTACATCGTTGGAGAGCGCCAGTGCTAAGAATTTCGCTTGGGACTTGGGCATTGTGAATACAGGAAATGTTGAGCAGGCTGTGTTGAAGTAGTTAGAACAAGAAGGGATCGAAGATTCAGAAAGAGCCAGAAAGGCTAAAGCTCCTGTGGGGGTTGAGAGTGCTGTGCGCACAAGAACAGAATGTACTGCGAGTACAGGAACGCAAGGTGCTGCGGGCACAAAGATTTTTGCAACGGAGTGGACAGGTGTCTGTCGGCTGCCAGTGGAATGTGGTAGGAAGATGATGATCTATGTCTTGCCCACACGGATGAGAACTGGGGGAGTAACCAGCCGGACGATACCTGGTACATTGGCGAAGTGGATCATATGACCAGGAGCAGGCCCCCGCACCTAGATCAGCCAGAAGCGTCTATGAAGGATAAGGAGGCAGAGAAACAGAAAGAGAAGCAACTCGAAGAAGAGGCCGTACTAAAATAGTTGAAAAAGATACAGGCAGACATCTCCATCTGCGGACTGCTTATGGCTTCACGTGTTCATAGACAAGCTGTCTTAACGGCAATGGACAAGGCCAAACTCTCGATAGAGGCAATGGACAAGGCCAAACTCTCGATAGACACCACGCCTGAACATCTGGTGGGATTGGTTTTCTCGGGAGGGGCTTCCCCGATGTTGACCTTTTCAGACAAGGAACTACCATCTGAGGGTGCGAACCATAACAAGCCGCTCTATATCTCTGTGGAGTGTAGAAACAAATGGATACCAGTGGTTCTCGTCGACACCGGGTCCACCATTAATGTGTGCCCGTCGAGGATGGCCTATGCAATCGGGTTAAAGCCTGCGGACTTTGTGCCTACAACCTAGGTAATTCGGGCATATGATAACACAAGCAGAGAGGTAATGGAGACCGTGAAAATTCAGACCCAGGTCGGTCCAGGACAACATGAGATCGATTTTCATGTCTTGGATGTTCCCGCAACCTTCCACCTACTCTTGGGGCGGCCGTGGCTGCACCAAGTCAAGGCAGTCTCTTCCACCTTGCATCAGATGTTGAAGTACCCCCACAGAAAGGGGGTGGCCATTGTTTTTGGGAATTCGTCGATCCATTCCCCGGCAGAAGTGTCTACACCAGTCTTGGAAATCGAGCACGGCACGGAGGATGTGTTCTTATCGTGGTTTACTCTGGCTGAGGCTCGAGTCGTGCAAAACATCTTGGCTGTTGATGAAGGGGTGTATGTCAGTGCACAATTAATATACCTCATGAACAAGCTTCAACACATCCCCGGGATGGGATTGGAAAAGAGTGGCCGGAAGGGCATATCAACATCGGCCGAAGTGCCGCACAACCCACATACCTTTGGTTTGGGTTATCTGCCCACCAAGGAGGACTAGGTGAGGAAAGGCAAGGAAATGGCTGGGAGAGTCAAGGCAAAGCAGGCGGGGAAGCCTTTTGAGTTAATGCACCGACCCATTTAGGGTACCCTAAACGGACGATTTGTCTGGGAGGGGGAGGACTTTCCATTTTGTGGCTTCCCAGAGCCGTGGATGAACGAGGAGAAGCGCCGTGTGCCAGGGTTTGAGATCTTTTTTGACTTGCAGTTATCCGAGGATGATGTTGCCAAGGAGCAGACAGACCCATCAGCTGAGGTTGAACAGTGTGGAAAAGGGGATTCTGAGGATACTGAAGTTGAACTGGGGGTAGCGCTGGCTTGTCTACTTTCAGATCCTCCGATCGACCAGAAGTGCTTGGGGGATAACTTCTCGGTGTCCATAATTGGGAATGAAACGGCTGCGGGCCTACCGTCGAACATTTTGGATGCATCCATCTCACCCTCCCTCATCTGGCAGTACGAGGAGGGATTTTTGTCAAGCAGCACCGGGTCAGGTAGTGAGCCGGAATCTGATTCCACCGAATCTGTTGAGTCGGAATCAGGTTCCAACTCGACTGAGTCTGAGTCTGGTATTCTTGGGAGTGATAACCCGGATGCCACAGTCCTGTCTAGGTCGTCTTTTTCTTTCTCTTTTGAGTCTGTTGTAACCGAAGAATCAGACGATTTGGAAATGCTTAATGAGAATGAAATGGATGTGGTTTCTGAGTACTTTTCTATGCCTTTGATTTATTGTATTAATCAGGACTTTCAAAATTTTGATGAAAACGACGAGGAAGAAATTCCTCCGGTTTTGCAATGCTTAATTGATCAAGAGCAGGAGAGATTTGTTAGACCCCTGGTTGATGAAATCACTACAGTTAATGTGGGTACTGAGGAGGACCCGCGGCTGGTCCAGATCGGGTCCACGTTGTCTTCAGAGGAGCGCGAGCGCTTAGTCGCTTTATTAAAAGGTTTCAAAGATGTTTTCGCGTGGTCCAACGAAGACATGCCTGGGATCGATCCTGAGATTGTACAGCACCGGATCCCTCTTGACCCCGAGGCCTGACCCGTTAAGCAGAAACTCAGAAGGATCCGCCCGGATTGGGCCCTCAAGATTAAAAAAGAGGTCACCAAGCAAATTGACGCAGTGTTCCTGCTGGTATCCGAATACCGAACTTGGTTGGCCAACATTGTTTCGGTGCCGAAGAAGGATGGCAGGATCTGGGTATGTGTGATACCCCTGTTCCGTAGTATGTTAATTGGTCCTTAACTTGCGTATGATTATGTGTTTAGCATGATTTTATGTGCCATTTTGTGAATACATGTGGATTTGAAGTTCTATCTGTTCACCGTAGGAATATCTGTTTGAATAGTTTGCTTTGGGAATTAAATTGGAGGCCTTATCGGCCACGGAACCCGAAATCGATTGCGCCATGGTGATGGGCATAATTTTTAGAACCTATGGTGAAATTTAATTGAAAATTGATTCGGCCAGATTAAGTTGATTAAATTGTTAAACTAGTGCCCAATTACTTTAGTAATATTATATTGAAGTAGTGGGACTTTATGGGTGAGGCTTTATACACTTATTTTCCCTCATATACCTTCATTTTGGCTGATCAAACTCTAAGGAAGAGAGGAGGCCGGCTGTTAGAGAGAGAGGGGGGGAGAAAGTTGTGTTTTGGCTTAAGCTTGTGAATTTGAAGTCCAACTCAAGAGTTGATCATAAATTGAATTTCTAGGTAAGTGATTGTTTATGAATTTGTGAGTTTGAACTTGTGATTTGGTGAATTAAAGGTTAATTGGTGATCAAGAACAAGAGCTACACTCTAATTGATGAAATTGAAGTTGAAATGCACATGCATGCATAGAATTGTTATAAATTGCCATGGTTTGGTATAATCTAGCATGTGGCATGTCAAATAGGAAAGATTGAGGTGGATCATACATGCAAGCATGTTTTTGTTGAATTTCATGTGAATGAATACCAATTGCATCAATTGTGATGAAAATGAGATCAAATTTAGCATGCATGTTTGATTGTTAAAAATATGGAGCTTAAATGAGGTTGAAGGCATGACCATGAGTGAATTTGAAGTATTGAACCATGATTTTAGAGGATTGGCTTCATATTGCTTACATCCATGTGTTAAATGGTATAATTGCATGTTTTTGGTGCCTTAGTCGAGCTTATGAGCCTTTTGAATGTTGAATTGAACTCCAAGAACAGTTTGGAATTTCCAGAAAGTTTGATGTCCGCTGAGCAGGGAAACCGCCGCTCGAGCGTGAATTTTGTGCTCCTAGTACTTTTGCAAATTTGGTTTCGTCGAGCGGGGGAAGGTCACGCTCGAGGGGGAGCAGCTATCTAGACAGGCCTTCCGCTCGAGTTCCTATTACACGCTCGAGCGTATTTTTCATGCAACCAGTACTTTTGCAGGCCTTAAGGGTCCGCTCGAGCGGGGAAGTCCACGCTCGAGTGGGGACCCTGTTTCTGAAAATCTGAAAATGCACTATGTTCTGTTTTTCCGTTCCCTTTCACTTTAAGCACTCTTGGGCATGCATTGGGCATTGTGATTGAGTTAAAGAGTTAAGAATGAAGCCTAAAGAGGAATGTGTGAATTAATGAATGGATTGAACTAATTGTGACCCATATGTGTTACATGATATGTAGGGTCAAGCTCCAAGGGCAACTACGCAAGCCGATCACTGTGAGTAATATCTTAACGAGATATTTGAAAAATACTGTTGTCCAATGTTACTCATATGTAAGTTTTATAGTTCATTAATGAATGATGGACAACGATTGATACGAATAATTGGGCCAAAGGCCGATTGATACGAATGATTGGGCCAAAGGCCGATTGATACGAATAATTGGGCCAAAGGCCGATTGATACGAATAATTGGGCCAAAGGCCGATTGATACGAATAATTGGGCCAAAGGCCGATGGATATGAATGATTGGGCCGAAGGCCGATGGATATGAATGATTGACATGAATGATTAGGCCGAAGGCCGTTTCCGTACTGTTTCAATGATTACTTATATATTTTCCTCATTTGATATTATTCACTGGGCATTCGCTCACGCTCTATGGACATGTAAGTGAGCCAAGGGACATCCAGAACCAGCCCCGGTGAATTTGTGAGAAACAGCTTAAGTTTTGAGGAGTCAGCCCAAAAGTCTCCCGCACGAGACTGTCTTCGCCTTTGACCTTTGTTTATAGTTTTGTTATGTTGGCGAATGCGTTGGACTACTTTTGTATATAAGTCTTGGGTTTGACTGATTTAAATCTGTATGATCCTGAATGTACAGTCTTTTGAGTTAGTACACATTTTGATGTGGGTTATTAACATATATATGTTTGGAATGTTATGTGCATTTAAGCACGGCTCTATGGACAAAGTTTTTGAATTGCTTCCGTTTGGCCCCTTTATCTCTGATGAATTTCGATTTATTTGGTTTGAGGCCGTAGGTAATCACACGATTACTGGCCGGTTATGGCCTTAACCCATAGGGGCGGGTTCGGGTCATGACAGAGTGGTATCAGAGCACGAGTTAATAACTCACACACTTGTCCAAAAGAGCAATAAGCGTCTAGAAAAGATCTAGGATGCATTCATAAGTATAAATTTGATAGCACCAAGTGTATGCATAAATGTTTTGATATGAACGACTATGTGCCATAAGTTATGATTTGCCTGCATTGCAAATTATCTGGATGTATGTGCTCTTAATATATATATATGCACACTTGTAAATCTTTTGCATAAAATATGTTTTCATGAATATAATGCAAGTTGTCTCAGATGGTGAGAACAAGAGGCGATGAGTTGGAGGAATCCTCTACAGCCAGAATAGACAGGATGGAAAGATTGCTACAGGAAATGGCAGAAGCCTTGAGACAGCAACAAGAGTGGCAATAACAGTGGCAGCGACCACATTCGCCACCTCCACCTCCGGCACCTCCTGTGCCAGATAATCAGAACGATGACCGAATCATAGCCCTCACCAAAGAGTTCAAGAAAATGAAACCACCCCAGTTCCATGGCGGACTAGATCCTCTGAAAGCTGAAGCTTGGGTCCTCGGCATCGAAAAACTGTTTGAAGTATTCCCATGTTCAGAGGCACAGAAAGTGCTTCTAGCCACCTTTATGCTAGAGGACGAAGCGAGAAGATGGTGGATGTTGATGCGTGAGAGTTACAAAGATGCTGATTGGGCAAAGTTTTAGAAATCTTTTATGACAAGTACTTTCCGCAGTGTGTCCGGGATAGGAAAGTGGCGGAATTTATGGAACTGAAACAAGGCAGCATGACCGTAGCTGAGTATGAGGCCAATTCACCGAATTGGCCAGGTTTGCGCCACACGTGATTGACACAGATTATAAGAAGGCGCGACATTTTGAAGGTGGGCTCCGAGTGATATTCTAGAGAGAGTGAATGTCTTGAAGCTGGAGACTTACATTGGGGTATTAGACCGGGCCATAATATCTGAGGCTAATATAGCCAGACAAACTAAACCAACAACTGATTGGAAGGGTAGCAAAAGGCAGGGCTTCTTCTCAAAGAAGAAGTTTTCAAAGAAGCAAAATACGGGCTCCTCAAATACTTCTAATTCTTCCCGAGACACAACCCCGTCGTGCACCACTTGTGGAAATAGGCATCGTGGGGTTTGCTACCGTGTGACAGGAGCTTGTTTTAATTGTGGTAAGCAAGGGCATATGGCCAGAGACTGTAAGCAGAACCGTGGAAAATTTGCTGCTAGTTCAACAGCATCAGTCCCAAAACCAGGAAATGTTACGGGACCTACCCCACCGGAGATACCGTGAGACAGGGAGAGTTTTTGCGCTTGTCCCGGGCGATACCCGGAATGCCAATGCCGTTGTCTCAGGTACCATTTCAATATGTAATCAGGATGCCTTTGTATTAATTGATTCTGGATCAACACACTCATTTGTGACATATGCATTTGCATCTAGACTAAAAAGACCCCTAGAGTTGTTGCCATATTTGTTGTGTGTGTCTGCTCCATCGGGGGAATCTGTGTTATGTGACTATATATATCGGTTTTGCGACATGCATATTGAGGATGCTACCTTATATGTAGACTTATTGCCCTGAATTTAGACATTTTGATGTGATTTTGGGCATGGATTGGTTGACCAAGTATTGCGCCACCATAGATTGTGTGACAAAAAGGGTTGTGTTTAAACCAGAACAAAAAGAAATTGTGTTTGTGGGTAATGGGGTAGTGCCTCCACCTTATTTGATATCTGCAATGAAAGCATGTAAATTGATTAGGAAGGGGTGCCAGGGTTATCTGTGCTATGTGTTGACTGATCAATCTGTGAATGTTGAATTGAATGATATTCCTATTGTTAGAGAATTCCCAGACGTGTTCCCAAATGAATTACCAGGGGAATTGGTAGACAGGGAGATAGAATTTACTATTGAGATTGTGCCAGGCACCCAGCCTATTTCTAAAACTCCCTACAGAATGGCTACTGCTGAAATGAGGGAATTGAAAGAACAGTTGCAGGATCTGCTTGATAAGGGGTTTATCCGACCAGCACTTCGCCTTGGGGTGCACCAGTGTTGTTTGTGAAGAAGAAGGATGGTACCTTGCGCCTGTGCATCGATTATCGGGAATTGAACAAGGTAACGATAAAGAACAAATACCCCCTACCCCGTATTGATGATTTATTTGACCAGTTGCAGGGATCACAGGTGTTTTCTAAGATTGATTTGAGATCCGGGTATCATCAGCTAAAGGTTAAGGCAGAGGATGTTGAGAAGACCGCATTCAGAACAAGGTATGGTCATTTTGAGTTTCTTGTTATGCCATTTGGAGTGACTAATGCTCCGGCAGCATTTATGGACTTAATGAATAGAATTTTTAAAACCTACCTTGATGAGTTTGTTGTAGTCTTCATCGATGATATTTTGATATACTCGAAAGATAGACTTGAGCATGAACATCACTTGAGAACTGTCTTACAAATACTTCGGGAAAGGAAATTATTCGCTAAGTTAAAGAAATGTGAGTTTTGGTTGGATGAAGTTGTTTTCTTAGGGCATGTGATCAACAAGGAAGGAATTTCAGTGGACCCGCAGAAAATAGAGGCAATTATGAATTGGCCTACACCAACCAATGTAACAGAAGTTTGCAGCTTTATGGGTTTAGCTGGGTACTACAGGAGGTTTGTGAAGGATTTTTCGAAATTAGCTTTGCCTCTTACCCAATTGACACGTAAAGGGCAGCCATTTGAGTGGAACAGCGAAAGAGAATCAGCCTTTCATGAATTGAAGACGAGATTGACTACTGCACCAATTTTAACATTACCTTCAGGTACGGAAAATTTCGTGATTTTCAGTGATGCATCTTATAAAGGTTTGGGTTGTGTGTTAATGCAGAACGGAAAGGTTATTGCTTACGCCTCCCGACAGTTGAGACTGCACGAGAAAAACTACCCAACACACGACTTAGAATTGGCCGCAGTTGTTTTTGCTTTGAAAATCTGGCGGCATTATTTGTATGGGGCAAAGTGTGAAGTCTACACAGATCACAAGAGCCTGAAATACTTCTTTACACAGAAAGAGCTGAATATGCAATAGAGGAGATGGCTTGAGCTAATAAAAGACTATGATCTTGAGATTCAGAACCACCTCGGGAAAGCCAATACGGTTGCTGATGCCTTGAGCAGAAAATCAACAGGAAGTGTAGCTTGGTTGCTTACCGAACAGAGAGAAATTTTGCAGGATTTTGAGAAATCTGAAATCGAAGTGGTAATGTGCGAACAAGGCGGATTGATAGCTGCTATGACAGCCGAGCCAGCAATTGTTGCAGAAATCAAACAGAAACAGAAGGAGGATGAATTCCTCAAGAAAATGACTGTTGACTTTGAAACAAGTCCGAAAGCAGAATTTAGCATTGAAAATGAAGTGTTGAGATTTCGGAACAGAATGTGTGTGCCAGACATTCCGGAACTGAAGAAGAGGGTCTTAGATGAAGCCCACAGATCCGCATTTGCTATGCATCCGGGTAACAACAAAATGTATCGAGATTTGAAATAAACTTATTGGTGGCCTAAAATGAAGAAGGAAATTGCAGAATATGTGTCCAAGTGTCTTCAATGTCAACAAGTTAAAGCCGAACATCAGAAGCCGGGCGGTTTACTTCAACCCCTCCCTATTCCTGAATGGAAGTGGGAGCACGTGACTATGGATTTCGTTGTTGGCCTACCTCGGACTTCTCGAGGTATGGATTCGATTTGGGTTGTAGTTGATAGACTAACTAAATCTGCACATTTTCTGCCTGTCAAAACTACATTTAATGCTTATAGATTGGCTACTATTTACGTGGATGAGATCGTTCGTTTACATGAAGTCCCGGTGTCCATTGTGTCGGATAGAGATCCGAAATTTGTGTCTAGATTGTGGAAAAGTTTGCAGGAAGCCATGGGGACGGAACTAAGGTTCAGTACTGCCTTCCACCCACAGACAGATGGGCAATCAGAATGGACCATACAGACATTGGAGGATATGTTGAGAATGTGTGCCTTAGATTTTCAGGGGGGCTGGGAAGACTATTTGCCGCTTGCAGAATTTGCTTATAACAACAGCTTCCACACCAGCATCGGTATGGCACCATACAAGGCTTTGTATGGTAGGAGGTGTAGATCACCTATTTGTTGGACAGAGGTCGGGGATAGAGCTTTGCTTGGGCCTGAAATCGTGCAAGACACTTCTGAGAAGATCAAGACGATTCGTCAAAGGCTCAAAACAGCCCAGGACCGACAAAAGAACTATGCAGATGTTCGAAGAAGACCTCTTGAGTATGAGGTCGGTGACCATGTGTTTGTTCGTGTGTCTCCAATGAAAGGCCAAATCAGGTTTGGGAAGAAGGGCAAGTTGTCGCCCCGTTACATTGGGCTGTTTCAGATTTTGGAAAGGCTGGGTCCAGTTGCTTATAGAGTTGCCTTACCACCGGGATTTGAACAAATCCATAACGTATTTCATGTGTCGATGTTGAGGGGTTACCTCCGAGACCCGTTTCATGTGATTGATTATCACCGGGTAGCTATTGATGAAAATATAGAATACGCTGAATGGCCAGAACGAATTGTTGATCGGCAGGTGAAGCAATTGAGAAGCAAGTCCATCCCAATGGTGAAAGTGGAATGGAAGGAACATTATGGGACGGATGCTACATGGGAAAAAGAGGAAGACATGCGATTACGCTATCCACATTTGTTTCCCGACGAAGGTAAATTAAGTTTGGAGGACCAAACTTCCTAAAGGGGGGAAGACTGTTCCGTAGTATGTTAATTGGTCCTTAACTTGCGTATGATTATGTGTTTAGCATGATTTTATGTGCCATTTTGTGAATATATGTGGATTTGAAGTTCTATCTGTTCACCGTAGGAATATCTGTTTGAATAGTTTGCTTTGGGAATTAAATTGCAGGCCTTATCGGCCACGGAACCCGAAATCGATTGCGCCATGGTGATTGGCATAATTTTTAGAACCTATGGTGAAATTTAATTGAAAATTGATTCGGCCCAGATTAAGTTGATTAAATTGTTAAACTAGTGCCCAATTACTTTAGTAATATTATATTGAAGGTAGTGGGACTTTATGGGTGAGGCTTTATACACTTATTTTCCCTCATATACCTTCATTTTGGCTGATCAAACTCTAAGGAAGAGAGGAGGCCGGCTGTTAGAGAGAGAGGGGGGAGGGGGGATAAAGTTGTGTAATTTTGGCTTAAGCTTGTGAATTTGAAGTCCAACTCAAGAGTTGATCATAAATTGAATTTCTAGGTAAGTGATTGTTTATGAATTTGTGAGTTTGAACTTGTGATTTGGTGAATTAAAGGTTAATTGGTGATCAAGAACAAGAGCTACACTCTAATTGATGAAATTGAAGTTGAAATGCACATGCATGCATAGAATTGTTATAAATTGCCATGGTTTGGTATAATCTAGCATGTGGCATGTCAAATAGGAAAGATTGAGGGTTGGATCATACATGCAAGCATGTTTTTGTTGAATTTCATGTGAATGAATACCAATTGCATCAATTGTGATGAAAATGAGATCAAATTTAGCATGCATGTTTGATTGTTAAAAATATGGAGCTTAAATGAGGTTGAAGGCATGAACCATGAGTGAATTTGAAGTATTGAACCATGATTTTAGAGGATTGGCTTCATATTGCTTACATCCATGTGTTAAATGGTATAATTGCATGTTTTTGGTGCCTTGGTCGAGCTTATGAGCCTTTTGAATGTTGAATTGAACTCCAAGAACAGTTCTGGAATTTCCAGAAAGTTTGATGTCCGCTCGAGCGGGGAAACCGCCGCTCGAGCGTGAATTTTGTGCTCCTAGTACTTTTGCAAATTTGGTTTCCGCTCGAGCGGAGGAAGGTCACGCTCAAGCGGGGGAGCTATCTAGACAGGCCTTTCGCTCGAGCTTCCTATTACACGCTCGAGCGTACTTTTCATGCAACCAGTACTTTTGCAGGCCTTAAGGGTCCGCTCGAGCGGGGAAGTCCACGCTCGAGTGGGGACCCTGTTTTCTGAAAATCTGAAAATGCATGCTATGTTCTGTTTTTTCGTTCCCTTTCACTTTTAAGCACTCTTGGGCATGCATTGGGCATTGTGATTGAGTTAAAGAGTTAAGAATGAAGCCTAAAGAGGAATGTGTGAATTAATGAATGGATTGAACTAATTGTGACCCATATGTGTTACATGATATGTAGGGTCAAGCTCTAGGGCAACTACGCAAGCCGATCACTGTGAGTAATATCTTAACAAGATATTTGAAAAATACTGTTGTCCAATTGTCTACTCATATGTAAGTTTTATAGGTTCATTAATCTGAATGATGGACAACGATTGATATGAATAATTGGGCCAAAGGCCGATTGATACGAATGAATGGGCCAAAGGCCGATTGATACGAATAATTGGGACAAAGGCCGATTGATACGAATAATTGGGCCAAAGGCCGACTGATCCGAATAATTGGGCCAAAGGCCGATTGATACGAATGAATGGGCCAAAGGCCGATTGATACGAATAATTGGGCCAAAGGCCGATGGATATGAATGATTGGGCCGAAGGCCGATGGATATGAATGATTGACATGAATGATTAGGCCGAAGGCCGTTTCCGTACTGTTTCAATGATTACTTATATATTTTCCTCATTTGATATTATTCACTGGGCATTCGCTCACGCTCATTCATGTACATGTAAGTGAGCCAAGGGACGTCCAGAACCAGCCTCGGTGAATTTGTGAGAAACAGCTTAAGTTTTGAGGAGTCAGCCCAAAAGTCTCCTGCACGAGACTGTCTTCGCCTTTGACCTTTGTTTATAGTTTTGTTATGTTGGCGAATGCGTTGGACTACTTTTGTATATAAGTCTTGGGTTTGACTGACTTAAATCTGTATGATCCTGAATGTACAGTCTTTTGAGTTAGTACACATTTTGATGTGGGTTATTAACATATATATATTGGAATGTTATGGTGTGCATTTAAACACGGCTCCATGGACAAAGTTTTTGAATTGCTTCCGTTTGGCCCCTTTATCTCTGATGAATTTCGATTTATTTGGTTTGAGGCCGTAGGTAATCACACGATTACTGGCCGGTTATGGCCTTAACCCATAGGGGCGGGTTCGGGTCATGACAGTATGCATGGATTTCAGGGATTTGAACAGAGCCAGTCCGAATGACGACTTTCCCTTGCCGCATATTGATGAGTTAGTGGACTTCACAGTGGGGCATGCTTTGCTTTCATTCATGGATAGATTCTCGGGCTATAATCAGATAGTGATGGCACCTGAAGATCGGGAGAAGACTGCTTTCACCACCCCGTGGGGGACTTATTGTTACAGGGTGATGCCGTTTGGGTTGAAGAACGCTGGAGCTATGTATCAACGGGCCACAACCACAATATTGGATGACATGATCCACAAAGAGGTTGAGGTGTATGTGGACGACATGATTGTCAAGTCCAAAGAAAGATAGGGCCACTACACCGCCCTGCAAAAGTTTTTCCAAAGGATCAGAGAATTTCAGTTGCGGCTGAATCCTCAGAAGTGTACGTTCGGTGTTACAGCAGGGAAAATGCTGGGGTTTCTGATTACACAAAGAGGTATCGAAGTCGACCCTTCCAAAATCAAGGTCATCTTAGAAATGCCACCACCAAGGACTAAAAAGGAGGTGCGAGACTTTCTGGGTAAAGTGCAATTCATAAGACGGTTTATCTCAAAATTAACCTTGACTTGTGAATTACTTTTTGGTCTCCTGAAGAAAGGAAAGAAGTTCCAATGGGACGGTCGATGCCAAGCGGCTTTTGAACAGATCAAGGAATACTTACAGAACCCACCCGTGTTGTCACCGCCCGAGCTGGGGAAACCGTTGATTTTGTATCTTTTAGTAACTGAGACTATAATGGGCTGCATGCTCGCACAAGAGCTTGAGGACAAGGTAGAGAGGGCTATCTACTATCTAAGCAAGAAGATGCTGGAGTATGAAACCCGCTACACATCGTTGGAAAAGGCTTGCTTAGCCTTGGTATGGGCTACCAGGAAGCTGCGGCACTACCTGTTAGCTCACTCTGTAATGTTGGTTTCAAGATTAGACCCTATCAAATATCTCTTCGAGAAACTGGCACTTACAGGTAGGCTAGCTCGTTGGTTGCTGTTGCTTTCCAAATTCGATCTGAAATATGTGACGCGCAAGTCAGTCAAGGGAAGAGTGGTAGCAGAGTTCTTAGCCGATCATCCAGTGGAAGGAGGTGAAGCAGTTGAGTACTTATTCCCAGATGAGGCCATTTTGCATATTGAAGATGAAACTTGGACGATGTACTTTGACGGAGCGTCAAATCAATACGGGTATGCGATAGGAGTGTTGCTGATAGCACCCGACAATTCCCGTATCCCTTTAGCCTTCAAACTCTGGTTCAAAGTCTCGAACAACGAAGCAGAGTATAAAGTATGCATTGCTGGTTTAGAAGCAGCCCTGGAGCTAGGGGCAAAAAGGTTGGACGTCATCGAGGACTCGAACCTTGTTGTATCTCAAGCGAAAGGAGATTGGAAAGTCAAAGAAGAAAAGATGATAACGTATCACCAGACCTTGGACTTGTTAATTCCTCGGTTTGAAAAACTAAACTTTGCTCATCTGTTAAGAGAGAACAACAGGTTCGCAGATTCACTAGCAACTCTATCTTCTATGATAGACATCCCTTTCGGAGTCCGGATGCGTCCGATCATCATTGACCAGAAATTTGCACCAGCCTACGAGTCGATTGCTACTATAGATGAGGTTCAAGATGAGAACCCTTGGTACTACGATATCTGGAATTTCTTGGAAAAAGAGGCGTATGCACCAGGGGCAAATGCCAAGGATAAAAGAGCAATCAGAAGGATGGCCGTTCAATTCATCATCTGCGGAGGAAAAATGTATAAGAGAGGTCATCTGGGAATGCATAAGCTATGTGTCGAAGCTGAAGAATCAAAACGCCTGATGGAGGCCATCCATGGAGGAGAATGCGGAGCGCATATGAACGGGGTAATGTTAGCTCGGAAGATCCTCAGACAGGGTTACTACTGGTCCACCATGGAGGAGGATTGTATCGGCTTTGTTCGGCGATGCCACAAATGTCAGATCCATGCAAACCGCATGAACATCCCGCCGTCAAAGCTGTACAATATGACTTCGCCATGGCCATTTTCAGTTTGGGGAATCGATGTGATCGGGGCCGTCACTCCGAAGGGTTCAAATGGGCATGAGTTTATCCTGGTCGCAATTGATTATTTCACGAAGTGGGTCGAGGCCCAATCTTATGCGGTGTTGAAGGCTTCGCACGTTGCAAAGTTCATCTGGAACAACATCATCTGTCACTACGGGGTCCCAAACGAGATTATTTCAGATAATGGTTCCCACTTCAAGAAGGAAGTGATTGACTTGTTGGAAAAATACAATGTGGTTTTTCATAAGTCATCCACCTACCAGCCTCAGACCAATGGAGCAGTTGAGGCCGCTAACAAGAATATCAAACACATTTTGCAGAAGATGGTGGAAACCTATCGGGACTGGCCAGATAAGCTGCCATTTGCTCTGTGGGGCTACCGAACTTCAATCAGAACTTCTACTGGGGCGACTCCGTATTCATTAGTTTATGGGATGGAGGCCGTTCTACATATTGAAATTGAGGTTCCGTCATTGAAAGTGCTAGCTGAGTGTCAGATAGCCGAAGCATATTGGCAGCAGAGCAGATTCGAGGAACTCATGCTCTTTGATGAAAGAAGACTGAAAGCACTGTACCATGTTCAAGGTTATCAGCATAAAATTGCTAGGGCTTTCAACAAGAAAGTTAAGTCCAGAAATTTGAAAGAAGGAGATTTGGTGCTCAAAGATAACCGAGCTCCCATTCACGACCCTAGGGGCAAGTTCAAACCCAACTGGACTGATCCTTACATCATTAAGTCTATCTGGCCGGGTGGAGCTGTCGTTTTGATGGACCTAGATGGCCTGGAGTTCTCACAACCGATCAACATGGACAAGTTGAAGAAATACTACCCCTGAGAGGCTCGCTAGGCCGAAAACCCGAAAGGGCGACCTAGGCAAAAGTTAGAGCATGAAAATTTTGAAATTACAAAAACTGAGCTCGCAAGGTTGAAAACCCGCAAAGGGCGGCCTTGGAAAAAGTTAGAGCGTAAAAGGAGAGTGAAAATACTCGAGTGAACCCGAGCCTGAACTACGTAAGGCTTGATTCCCATCTTTGGGATACATAGGCAACTTCATCATGAAGTTCAGCCGTAAACTTTTCCCTGATCAACTTTGTCCATTTGATCATCTCGGTCATCTTTGTCTATTTAGCATTTAAGAGCTTCGGTTGTGATCTCTGGTGCAGCGCTATTCAGACTAGGGGCAACTTTCTAGTTGCTGGGATCCGGGATTGTGCATCTCAGTGACAAATCTCAGGCGTGTCTAGTTCTGATCCATATCGAAAATGGTTTTGAAAAGTTTTAATAAAAGTTGATTTTGCTCAAATTAATCTTTTTACGACTTAGACCATTTTTGGACCAAAGCGGAAAATTTTCAGTACCCACAACCTTCAATTATATTGATTTCAGTACAAAGTTCTCCTGCTCTTGAATACAAATTGAAGTTTCTTTTTATTACATTCATAAAGAAAACTTAAAAGTACTGATAAAGTAATAAATCCGGGCATAGATAAGTCAGGTGTTCCTGCGCCCCCTCCCAGTGCTGGTCGAAGCTTCTGACGCCAAAGTGGGCCCAATCTGTGCCTCTTCATTGAGCCAATCTATGCATTCATCAGACAGAGTGCAACTGAAAGTGGGAGCGGGGGCCAGGAGCTCTCTAGTCTTCCATGCTGTGGCATACCGAGCAAGCTGCACGCCTCGGACCGGAAATGCAGCTGGGTATTCTATCCCCTTTGGTGGGCAAGTTTGATCATGGCCGAACTGGCGCTGGAACCAAAAAGGAAAGTAGAACACACAATGTGTCAGACCAGTCAACTAAATCCCAGGCTGTCGGGACATGCTGTAGCTCATTGTCGGTAAATTGAGCCAAGGACAGCACCAAGCAATGCGGTCTGCGGACAAGTTGCACATCCAGTCAAACCAGAAGTCCTCATCCAGGGCATTGACTAGACGCTGTCGGAAGAAGTAGCCTCCACAACCTGTAACTTGTCCATCAACCACACCTGGGGAGGGATGAAAAATGAGAGATTAAAGAATAGAGAGATGTACGATGAGAGAAAAGTGAGAAAAAGGGTTTGAGAGAAAAATCAAGCCTGAGGGCCGAGTGATGTGAGCAATATATATGTGAGATAGGGAGGGAAACATTACCTGCAGCAGTAGTGGACTCCCCGCCAATCTGGTTGTTTCCCGGCGATGGAAAGCATCCAAGCCCATCAATGTCTCGGCCAATGACATGGCAATGCATCTTTTACCCTCCTTTAAACCTTGGGCAACCTCGATCAACTAGACACTAGATCCTCCGCAGCCTGAGGCAAGCAAAAAGTGTGATAGCATGCACAAGCAAAGGGCATGACACCGAAAACCTTGCCAATGATGGTCGCCGCGGTCACCGGCATCAGAAAAGCGATGAATCAAGCCGAGGATGTCCAATTCTCCATTGCAGATCAAAGACCGAGCGTCATGCATAGTGAGCCCACACATCCATCCCAAAGCTTGGTCGTGGCCGAAGTGAAACTGGGGCAAAATTTCTTCGCTGTGCTCGGATTCCATCAAAGCTTGGAAATCTTCGAAGGTAGGACACACCTCTTGCCCGCCGAAGCTAAAGACATGTGTTAGTGGATTCCAAAACCTTGTCGCGGCATAGAGGAATGGAAGATGTAGCAGGGTACGGCCTAAGGTGAATAGTGCGTTTATGCCGAAGCCCCGAAAGTTCAGCTTTTCCGAGCCATCCAAGTTGGCAATCCAAGCTGTGAGATTTTAGGTAAGAAACTCTTCCATTTGGTGCAAATCAGTGTTGAAATGAGAAAAACTACGAAGCTGGAGCTTTTGTAGAGGATAAGGTGTTGAGTGGAAGACAGGTGTCAACATCCTGGAGGTCCTCACCATTTTGGCCAATCGACCAAGAGTAGTGCCGATCGATTGTTAGTTTTGGCCGACTGGCTAACATATTGGCCGATGCCAATTTATTGTGGCCAATGATGTTTCCCTTTGGCCGATGGCCTCTACTTTTGCTCTAAGTTGGATAAATGTTAAAGCATGCTGAAAACTGGTGACTGACACCACTTCCAATGTCTTCTGGTGATGCTTGTGCGGACTAGCGCCCGTTAGTTCGATTTGTTTATCGAGTTGTTGCACGTTTGCTTATCTAGTTGTATTGTATATTCTTTAAGTCGTTGTTTTGCTTATCGAGTTGTACTTGCAGTTGGTTAGCTTATCGAGTTCTTTGTTTTGATTGTCAAGTTGTTTTTGTCCTTACTTGGTTCACTACCTGATTATTACTATGCGAATGCTTACTTTTCAAACAAAGGTTCAAGTCTCTTTTACATTGTTATGTAATGCGATGCGATGCGATGCATAAAACGTGACATGTTTTGAGCAAAATAGCTGTTTTATTTCCATCATGGCTTTTTACAAAAAGTTCATAGTTTTGAGAAAGTAAAACTTGCCTGAGGCAGTGCAATGTGCTTAAGTTACCAGTAAAAAATGAGAAGTAAAGCGAAAGGGAGAAGGACAACGGAGTGTCTGGATTAACACCGGTGGTCTTCCCTTGTGGTCAATGCACCTCCGACGCCCTTATTCGAGTCAATTATGTGGTTTGGCACCTTCATTACTGAAGCCAGTGCAAGGGGATGCGCTTTCGAACCTGAGTAGACCTTCATGTTGACCTCGAGCCGTGTCTTCTATGTACGATGCTCGGTACGTGTGGGGGGTATCCTTTCTCGTATCCTTTTCGTAGCTTGTAAATTCCACAAATCGCTTCAATTATGTTGTATTACGTTGCTTCATTTTGACTTTGATAAAATGCGCTTGTTACGCGTCTTGCGTTGAACGATGCCTCGTCTTGTTTTGGAGTTGCATCTCAACGTCATAAATAACATGCCTTTACCATGCTTCTGTTGAAAATATGCCTTCTTCTGTCATCGCATTGTGACACACATGGCACATGTTTTTGCGTGTGCTCATGCACCTTTCTCCCCTTTTCAAGTTCCTATACACATTGCATGCGTTATCGCGTTATGCTTTACTTATATGTGTTCAAGTTTCTATACACATTGCATGCGTTGTCGCGTTATGCTTTACTTATATGTATTCAAGTTCCTATACACATTGCATGCGTTGTCGCGTTATGCTTTACTTATATGTGTTCAAGTTCCTATACACATTGCATGCGTTGTCGCGTTATGCTTTACTTATATGTGTTCAAGTTCCTATACACATTGCATGCGTTGTCGCGTATTGCTTTACTCACATGTGTTCAAGTTTCTTTTATACACATTGTATGCGTTGTCGCGTGTACTTTACTCACATGTGTTCAAGTTCCTCATTATACACATTGTATGTGTTGTCGCGTGTGCTTTACTTACATGTGTCTACATCATCACACATTGTGCACGTTGTCATGTGTTCTTTACTCACATGTGTTTGTGCCCCTTTCGCATTGTTATGCTTGTTTCAAATCGTATTGTTATGCGTCCTACTCGGCTTGCGTTGTCACGCACTTTCAATTGCATTGACATGCATACTTCTAACAATATTGTACCTGTTAAGTTTTCTTTCTCTTACAGGCACGATATTGTATGTACGGTTCATTTGAAGCTGGCGCGACCAGACGAACCGCACGGGTATTATTTTCTCCGCGTGAGACGTAGTGAGAATTGAATAATTCTCTTACATCCTTTCTGCATTGTAATGTAGCTTGGTTCTTGCTTAAAACTGTTGCATGATTATGCTTCGTTACAGCTTTCTTTGCATGATCATAAGTTATGCTCAGCCTTGTGCATTGTTCTTGCATTTTGCCCCTGCCTTCCGGCGCATATCTTCGTCTGTAGTTTGTATGTTGTGTCCAAGTCTTCAGCCTTGTCAAAAATGGGTCGTCTTTGGGCTTTGACACTCACTCCCGTCATTGTTATGACTTTCGAATTCTGTCAAAGAGGGGCAACTGTAGACACCCCATTTTTGACTGTCCTCAAGACTTGGACGTCATCGTTTGAACACTCAATGATCATCCATGTTCGTGTTCGTTTTGAGTTCCCAGAGGTCTCGGCCGCGCGCCTTGCCTCAAGATCTCTGAACTTGCCTGTTCTGTGCTTGGTTGTGGACCAAGAACTTGTTTGTTTTTGCTTTTGAGGGCAGAAAATGGCTTGTTGGTCATCCCCACACCTCACCGGCCTTGGCTTGAGGCCACCAGCCCTGTGTTGTTGCTACCGGCCATTGGTGATGGCCGGTCGGCATTGTTTTTGGTCGGCCGGCCGTTTGTTTGGTCAATCGGCCATATTTTCTGGCCGGGGCTTCTTTTTTGCCTTTTTTAGGCATTGTGCATGCCAGCTGTGCCAGATAGAGCACACTTACCTGTCCTCCATACACGTGTATGAAGGATTTGCACCCTTTTGCTCTAGCTTCTTGAGGAAGCTTGAACCCTTTGCTCAAAGCTTCCTCAAGAAGCTTGAACCTTTGTCTTAGCTTCCCCAAGAAACTTGAACCTTTGTTCTAGCTTCTTGAGGAAGCTTGACCCCTTTGTCTTAGCTTCTCCAAGAAGCTTAGGCCCTTGTTTTGTTCTATAAAAGAGGGCCTCCCTTCTCCTTTAGGGGGGTTGAGCAAATCATAGATATACATCAGAGATATATATCACATATATCACTCCCTCTCTATATCTTCCTCTTTCTCTCCATTTGTGTGTGGAATAGTGTTCAAAGGTGTAATTTTGTTCTTAGTTTTGCACTAAAACACCTAGTGTTACACTATACTTCGGTTACTAAGGTGTTGAGGGACTGGTTTCAGAGTTTTTAAGTTGGTTTTGATCAGAGGAAGGGGCTGGGGTTGGAGTTCTTGAAGTGTTCTTCAAGGGTGAGCACTCTTGCTTTATATTCCCCATTTTTGTACAAGCTTTTAACCTCTCTTGCATGCTTTTTTGAGCTTTATGTATAACTGATAAAAGTTCTGATTTTTCATGTTTAAGATGTTTCATTAAGGTCTCTTTTGTGTTTGGGGTTGACCACCCCCTCTTAGGCCTTGTTTGGCCTTTTTTTGGTGCCCTTCTCTTTGAGCTTTGGGACTCCTTTATTTCGACCTTCTCACCACTGAAATCCAGAGGATTTTCAGTGGTGGAGAAGTGGTTTTGAGGTCATGTATAGGGGAGGGACACCCCTCTCCCTTTGTGTCTCATTTGCTTGTGTTTTTGGCTTATAGAGGTAGCATGCATGCTTAGTCGATTTTGGCTCCATCTCAGTGGGTATTTAGTGATATTTTGTCATGTTATACCTCTGTTTTAAGTTGGTTTAATGGCATCTTGCATGCATCATATGCTTGTCATGTTATCCCATGTTTTGGCCTAACATGCATTATGTGGTAAGGTGGCATTTTAGCATGATTTTGGTTTGGTTCCAAGAACATTTTAGCTCTATTTTGCCATGCTTAAGTTCTGTTTGGTGTCCTTTTGGTCATGCTTACATCGCTTTGTATAGCCTTTTTGCATTCTAGCTTGTTGGCTTCGGGTGTGTGAGTCATTATCATGCTTCATTTGAGCTATTTCAGTGATTTGGCATCGCTTGTCATCATATTTCAGTCTATGTTTTGTGGCTACACACTTGCATTCATCACCTATTCTATACTTTGGAGAGTTGTTGTTTCATGCTCCTTATTTGGACCATTGCATGTGCCTCCATGATTTGGTCTTTGGAACACCTTCTCATTGGGTTTTGGGGTTTGTTTTGGTGTATTATAACTCTGATTTTATTTGCCTAAGTCATGTCATGTTCGGTTGTAAGAGGTGTAGTGCATTTGCCCTTTTGGGCCTTGTATGCGTCTTGTTTTGTGCCTTTCTCTACAGCATGTTTTGGCTTTATTCCATATGAGTTTTAGCTTCATTTTGGTCTTCCTCGGGACTGTTTTGGTTGCTTTGACCATTTGGGGCTTGGTTGACATAGTCATGGTTCAAGTCCCGTAGCTAGCTTTGAGCTTTAACTCCATTAACATGCCATCTTTGCATTGTGTAGTCGATTTGGCATCATTCTTCATGTGATTTCAGAGTTTATTGTAATGCCATATCCTCATATTTATCACATCTCGCTCATGTTTGAAGGATATGCATTGTGGCCTAGTTGATGAACCAACATGCGTACATGTTTATCTTGCATATTGGTGCCTTAATTTTGGTATTTTCGCCACTGTTTTGGGACATAGCTGAGGCCTCCCATTTCGGTTTAAGCCCATCCTTGTACATAGTTGCATGTTTGGCATGTTGCATCTTGTTACATCATTTGCATGCTTGCATTATACCATGTTTGCATGTTCTTGTTACATTAGCTTAGCTTGCATGTTAGGTCGCATCGTATTGTATCTTGCATGCTTAGCACATTGTACATTTGCATCTTTAGGTTGCATTGCATTTGGCATGCTTTGCTAACTTAGCCTCATATTGCATATATGCATTGCATTGTGTTTGGTTTGGGGTGTCAAACCAAACATGAGGTATGAGGTGTGTTCGTACTTAAAGTGACGAAACACGCCTCAATCCTCGGTCGCCGACACTCTTGATCCCAACATGATAGAGTGTGTAGCATTCATTTGTTTTCGTTGCATTCATTTTATATTGATTTGCAAACTTGGCACCTTTGGCCATCATGCGTCGAAATGCGTGATTGGTGGCCCGAGGACCGAGAGCCATGCTCCCTTGAGTTCATTGCATGATAGGGAAAGTGGCTATGCACACATTGCCTTGAAAATACCTTGCCATGCACTGCCTGTCCTCCGCTGCAGCAAAACCAGTGTTCTGCAGGAAGTAATAGCCGGTCGGCCACTTTCAGTGCCGGCTGCTACCAAAGTCTAGCAGGTGGTTCCACTTTTGGTCGATAACTATATTCCAATGGTCGGTGGACTTGCATTATGGCCGGTGACATCCCACGGTGCTATGGGAGTGTTCCAAAAGCATCACAAGTATTTTCACAGTTCTCAGAGGTGCAGAACAGTGCTAACAGAGGCAACGATGGCACGGCGACGGGTTTCCGAGCGAGGCGAATCGAGCATACATCATCTAAGCATTCTGAGGCGGGGTTGTAGCGGCCTCCCTTTGTAACTAATTTGTTAAATAATTTAGGGTTTTGTAATATCTAATTAGCTAGAGTAGTTAATTATTTATTTTTTTTGTATTATTTATTCGGACCCTCTGCAAGAGGGCAATGTTGTAATAAGTGTGTGTGCGTGTGATGTATGTCATCCAGCTCCACGTCTTTCTCCCTTTTATTTACTAGCTTATGATGGTTAGTTTAGGGCATGTTTTAATTAGCATACTTATGTTCGCATGTTTGCATCCATTCATCTGTCTTGCATGCACCGGGCTCGGCGCATCATACTAACTGCATTGTATTTCAATTCCAAGTTGAATACATGTTATCTGCTGCATTTCATATGCCATGTTTAGAATAGCCGAGCCTATTGTAGTTGCATTTTTGCATGTGTTGCATTAGGCATTTCAGCATAGTTAGGATTCATGCATGTTTTCTAATTAGCTTCTTTCTTTGGCTTAGAGTACTCGGGAAGTGTTTATGCTTTAGCATCCTTGCATGTGTGTGAGTGACTGCCATGATAGCATGCTTGCCATGAGGCTAACTGCTTATGTGATATAACTGCCTGAATGCCTGTGGGTGAAGGTTGGGTTGCTTGAGTTGGGATAATTCGTCGAAACCCGTGTTTTAGCCTACTTGCGAGTAGCAAACTTCAATCCATTTTCAAAACAAACGGATATGCGATGCTTTGTTCCAACTTAGGCAATCTAGTCTATACTTGTATGCTATGTGGCTAATAACCGGAATAAGAGCACACAATGTTTTCAAAACTCGATATCATGTTTAGTAGTGGCCGATCTTTGATCGGGTGAGCGGGGGTGCTCACGAAGTGACCTTCCCCAATCGTACCCAAGTTCCCGAGCCGAGGCAACTTTGGTGATGACGGACACATGGCCTTAGGCAACGAGACAGGGTTTCCTAAATTCCCCAAAATAAAATATTTAGGTGGCGACTCTGTATCTGGCAAAGCAGTCCATGTTTGGCACTTCTTTCAAAAAATCTACTTTCAAAATGATTTGCCGGATTTGGACTCTTTGACGATTTATTGGTCTTGCATTGCACTCTGCGAGATTAGATACAGGACCGTGACATTTGAGTCCTGAACTGTAGTGAGCCCAAATGAACAAAACGGGATTCCCTCCTGGGGCATTCGGGGACGTCCATAGGGCATCGCGAGAGATTTCCGAACAAAGCGACTCGAGCATGCATGCATCCTTTGTCATCCAAAGTAGAGCTGAGGCAGCCTACATCATGTAGTTTACATGCTTATCCAATTGCTAACTTAGTTAATTTGTTAATTAGTTAGAGTTGTGTAATAATTAGCTGTAGCTTGTTATTCTTTCTGTTGTGTAATAACTAGTTTAATTAGATTAGCTTAGACTAGCTAGTTGGTTATGTATTATTCATTCGGACCCTCCGTCGAGAGGGCCAACTGTTGTAATAAGTGTGCGTATGTGTGATGCATGTCTTCTAACCCCACGCCTTTCTCCATTTTATTTACCAGCTTATGATGGTTAGTCTTAGGGCAAGTTTTAATTAGCATCCTTATGTTCACATGTTTGCATCAATTCATCTGTCTTGCATGCACCGGGCTCGGCGCATCATACTAACTGCATTGTATTTCAATTCCAAGTTGAATACATGTTATTTGTAGCATCTCATATGCCGTCTTAGAATAGCCGAGCCTATCTTAGTTGCATTTTGCATGTGTTGCATTAGCCATCTTAACATAAACTAGGATCATGCATTGATTACTAACTAGTTTCTGTTTTGGCTCGGAGTACTCGGTAAGTGTTTATGCTTTAGCATCCTTGCATGTGTGTGAGTGACTGCCATGACAGCATGCTTACCATGAGGCTAACTGCTTATGTGATGTGACTGTCTTAATGCCTGTGGGTGAAGGTTGGATGACTTGAATTGGAATAATTCATTGATTGCGAGTTTTAAGCCCACTTGAGAGTGGCAAATCACCATGTTTTCTAAGCCCACTTGAGGGTGGCAAAATCCGCATTTTAGCCTACTTGCGAGTAGCAAACCGCTCTAAAAAACAAACATGAGATGTTTTGTTCCAACTTAGGCGGTCCAGTCTATACTTGTATGCTGTGTGCATCACGTAGTAATTCTAGGCTAATAAACCGGAATAAGAACGCATGTGTTTTCAAAAACAAGATATCATGTTTAGTAAAGGCTGATCTTTGATCGAGCGAGTAGGGGTGCTCATTGCATGACCTTCCCCTCTCGTACCCAAGTTCCCGAGCTGAGGCAACTTTGGTGGTGACGGACACGTGGCCTTAGGCACGAGTTAGGGTTTCCTAAATTTTCCAAAATAAAATATTTAGGTGGCGACTCTGTATCTGGCAAAGCAGTCCATGTTTGACACTTCTATACAAAAATCAGTTTTCAAAAACGATTTACGGGATTTGAACTCTTTGGTGATTTATCAATCTCGCATTGCACTTTGCGAGATGAGATTAAGAACCGTGACATGGAGTCCGAACTGTAGTAAGCTCCAATGAACAAAACGGGATTTTCCCAGGACGTTCGGGCGCGTCTACACCAACAAGTTGAACGCGGCAAAAATGTTGGTATGTCGTGCTGAATTTTACAAATCTACTTCCACACTGTCACATCCTTCACATAAACTAACCGTCTCATTCTACAACAGGCTCAAACAATGAATGCCTTACTGCAACTACAGTTTGGAAATGAATATGATGTAGACGTGCGTACCTTTGACATCCGTATGTTAGAAAAAAGGCCATTACAACAGCTGGACGAGTAATCCACAAACCCTGCGTCACATTGACTTGACTCCTGAATGACTCATTTAACGAACCTGCTTATATTTACGAGAAACTGAATGCTACATTTCATTTGTAGCACTTTCGACTGTGGGATGTTTGTGATCAAGTACATGCAGCGGCTTGATATACCTAGCGGTCCACACAAGGTACATTCTACCGCTTCATTTCCAATTGTGAAATAAATCCGTTTATTTCCTACTGCTGTAACTGTACCTGATTCATGTTATTCGCTTTCTCTACATAGTTTCATCCTTCTATGCGTCGGAAGTTGGTGCTTGACTTCGTTATGGATGTGAATAATTCAAAGATCGGCGAGTATCCTTCGTGCATGTGATTGATTGCAATTACAACAAATAGGGCAACGATTTTATCATGGCCTGCTAGTACGAGAGTAATTTCGATGCCCAACCACAACTGGATTACTGCATCTGCTTGTCGTGACAACTTTTTAGGTCGCAGCTGTGATAATACTAATTTCCCACGCGTATTGATTGTACACATAATTCCAATGTTTGGGACTGGAACAAACGACGAAAAGTAGTAATGTTTGTTTGCTTTTATCGTGGCCTGTACGTAATGTGATACAGATAATTCCAATGTTATGGGTGTAGAACAAACGATGCAATGTGATATTTGTCCAACAAACAATGCAAGTTGAAAGTAGTAATGTTTGTTCGCTTTTACCACATGAATTATGTTTGTTCGCTTTTTTTGAATGCCATAATTTTGTCCAAAACAAAGCAAAAAAATTCCCACAGAACAAACAAATAACAGTGACTATAATGCACCAACAGGGGTCCACCTGTCCACAGGAATTCATGTGGTAAACAAACTGCTGTAATTCTCCTGTCGAACCACCTTACTATTATGTTTCCAACTGTCCCTGCACATTGTGGACTTCACATCTTCAGGTCAAGCTCTGTATTCTGCCAATGACCGTTTTTGCAATCCACCCAGTTAGTCCATGCAATATCCTCGTAACTCCTACACCATGTGGGCCCTCACGTGCAGTTAAACTAAACCCCTTTCATATGTGTAACTGATGGACTCTGACGTTGACTTTTGCACATGTCACATTGTGGTTGATCCACGTGTGAACAGGCACGAAGAAGTGCAAATTTTAAACTGCAAATGTGCCACAAATTTTTAACTGCAAACAATGTCATGTTGCATACTGCCTGGTTGTTTCCAGTATATCGGTTGGTAAGTAAGTGTTTTACGTCAGTTGTGTATTGTAGATGACATATTTTCATAAATATTTGGCTGACTGACTTTACACACTAAACATGCAGACTTTGATACTAAATAAAAACTACTAAACATCTGTACATGACAGATATACTGGTGTGAAGAAGTATGACATCCTTTACACAAACGAATCCTTGGAAGGGCAACCACATAGAAGATATATAAACGGAAGATATGTGGAGAAGTATTATCCAACCATGTGGGAAACTTTGAAGGAGAGTTGATTACTTCATAACAATGCACAAACGGAGAAAAATTGCACCAAAAGAAAACATACAACAGACCATTCAAAAACAGAGTATTGATATTCATTAATGAACAAGTCTGCACAATGGTCTGAAAGATAGCACGCATTCTATGCAATACAAAAGAATACATATATAAACTAGTCTAGGATTTGGGGAAGAGAATGGCTAGAATACCCCATTCTGATTAGGCATCTGCCAGCATGGCTTGGGCTTGGTCCAACTCAGCTTTAGTTGTCTGAATTGATACAGAACGATGTCTAATTTGGGAGAGCATCATTCTTGCTTCTTGATTAAGCTGGTCATGTTGCTGCTGCAGATGAGCCTTTCTTTGCCAGACAGAGGCAAGTTCTGCCATGAGTTTGGTTTCCTCAAGTTCAAGTGCTGAGTGTTGCTCAAGAATAGCTGCAGAGGTTTGCTGGCTGATTTTGAGTGAAGTAGATATGGTGTGGGCTTCGTTTAGGAAATCTTTTTTGGTTTGAATATCCTTCGAGCAAGTCTGAACCATCTCTGAAAGGGTTGGCCATTCCGTGATGATTTTGGCCAATTACTTTAGTTGAATGGGGTTGAAAGGATTAGGAGAGAGGTTTAGAACAACAAAAAGACAGGCCAAGGTTTCATCAGGTTTGTGGAGAATGATTTCTTCAACTGGGGTGTTAATGAGGTTGATGAAGGTGGTTAAGGTTTGTTGAGTTTCAGCATGAAAGAGATGTAGCCTTTGAGGCAATGGGGATATTTCGTCTAGATGTTGTTGAAGAATAAAAAGTTTGGTCCAAATATCCTGACATGGAATGATGGCCTGTGAACATTAATAGTTTGATGAGAATATATGCTTGCAAGTAATAAAGAGTAAATAGGATGAGGTTGGAAATGGTAGGACCTGTCTTGATAACGTGCGCGCAGACGGTTGGCCTTACTAGGCTATGGTTGTGGCAACAGGAGGAGTTGTTTCGGGTACTGATGAAATGGCAGCATCAGCGCCTTCAAGCTCTTTTTCTGGTTCTGCTAACAGGGGAAAGTCATGAGGACCTTCAAGTTCTTTCTCAGACATTGGTCGTGGAGATGAGTCGTGTATTATGTCCATCCCTGTAAATTGGAGAAGAATACTAGTTACTTAAAGAGAAGTTTTTTTTTTTTTTCAAACGAACAGTCACATTTATATTTCTATTTACCTTAGTTGTTGTAGTTGAGGGGATTTTGTATTGTCATCTGTTGGAGAGGATTGGTTGTTGATTGAAATGTCAAAATCAATCCTCTCTGATTCTTTGTTTGAAGTTTGGGAATTTGAGGGGTTGGATGGTGATGGTTGAGGGCTAAAGATAGAAGGGACAATAATAGGCTTAGTGCCCCCTAGGTAATCAACCTCCATCGGGACAGCCCCAACTGTGACATCCCTGAGAGCAATAGGAGGAGGTTCTAGCTATGAAGGATTGTGTGATGCAAATTGTGTAGATTGTTGTGGCGAAGACTCTGAAGGAGGTTGTAAGGAAGTTTGTTGAGATGCTTTCGGTGGTGGTGGAGTTGGTTCTACAGTGGGTTCTCTGGGTACATTGGTGATGGGACTAGGAATTGGATCAATGTGTTGAGGAGAAATGGAAGGATATTGTGATGCAGATTGTGTAGATTGCTGTGGCGAAGACTGTGAAGCAGGTTGTAAGGAATTTTGTTGAGATGCTTCAGGTAGTGGTGGAGTTGGTTGTAGAGTGGGTTCTCTGGGTACATTGCTGATAGGACTGGGAATTAAATGAATGTGTTGAGGAGAAGTGGAAGGGTCCTCATCATCAGCAGCAGTAAGGAGTAATCTCCTTCTTTTTCTCTACACAAAAGTAAGTGATCAGTCGGGCGTGAATGGAAATTGAGATGATGTAAATATGTAAAGTGAAGGCATACTTGGTACAGCTGCCTTGAAGGATTTGATGTTGTTTGGCCAACCATTTGGCTGAGAGGGATATCCCAATCACTTAGGTCTGTACTTAAAGCAGGAGCAGTGGAAGGCTCTTCTCTTTTCTTCGCCGTGACCTCTGTCTCGACAGCGGTACGGGTGGTAGTTTTTCTCTGTGGTTGTGTCCGCGAGGCTGCAAAAGAGTCTGCCATTAATTTTGGAACTGAGGGGGTGTTTGTCTGAGTAGTTGGATCCATTGGAGCCTTGCCTTTATGTTGGTCCCTAACCAATGGTTCAGCAGCAGGCCCAATTTTGGCTGTCAAAGGTGAAACAAGTTAGTGTTGTAAAGAAAAAAAAAATGCATGACACAATCAGGGATATGAAGTATATGAAGGACGAATACCTGTAGCCTTATGCTTGGAAGGCGAGGATATGGGACCCTGATTATGAACACAAGTATCGTGAAGGCAGCTTTCAAGTGGCTTGCAGAAAATAATGGCAGTCATAAGTCCCCACCAATGGTCAAAAGTAGTGGAGCAGTCCGATACAGGTTTGAAGAAGAAGGGGCGAAAATCTTGGAAAAGTTTGGTGTTCTTTGTCAAAATGGATTCAGCTTGCCTAGGATCTTTGAAGTAGATTCTGGACCCAATCTCCTCATGGATGGTTGGGTGGAAATAAGGATAAGGGATTCCCTGGGAAAGACCTAATTGCCTGGACCATTGATTGGGACAGTATGTCTCAAAACTGCAGTTGGACAACTTGGTGGAGGATATGGAACAACCAACCAAGACATGTCTAGAGCTGAGAATGTGTCTCAAAGTCTCATTTTGTTCTTGGACTTGCTCATTATGTAAATCAGAAGGGTCTATGAAGAGGAGGTGAAGTCTACTGGAGGAGAATTGAAAGTTTTGAAATGGCATGTACAAGTTGGAAGGTCTCTTCGAAGGAAGGTTGTAAAACATGGTAAGATGATTTCTGAAAAGTGAGGATGGGTTGGCTGTTATAAGTAAGCAATTGCTCAGCATAGGAGTGGAAAACTGGTTTCAAGGTGTTAGCTAGTGGGGGTCGTGCCTCAGGGAAATAGACATACAACCAGGCCTAGAAGAGCCAGAAGGGGCCACCATAGTTGCTAGAAATCTTCTTTTGGACAAAGGAAAATAGGGCCTTGTAAAGGGTGGTAAGAAGATAAGGGGCTAAAGCCATAAGTTGGCCATCTTGCATACACAAGGCAATGAGGAGGTATTCCTTTGTGATCTTGTACCCAGGGACACAAAAAACAAACTCACAAAGCCAAAGTAAGTAAAAAACAGTTCTTTCTTTGTCCTGGACAGGGGAACCAGGCTCGCCTTTGTATTTTTTGGCGAAATCTGTATAGCACATGTCAGTGTTTAAAGTAAAGGTCACTTTTGGAGGCTCAAGGAGAGAATGAATTGGATTGCCCAAGATTGGGAGACCAGTCAAGTGAGCTACATCTAAGATGGTAGGGGAAATCATACCAAAATTGAGGAGTAGGGAGTTACAAGATCGCGACCAAAAGCATACAGTAGCAGCAGCAATCAGCCCTTTGTCCATATCATAATTTTTAGTTAACAGTCTAATTGCTTCACTAATGCCCTGGTGCTTCCATACTTCAGCGTCGTGACCTTTAATTCACCTGGCCCAGCTTCGCCAAACAGAGTCTGGTGACCTCCACGATCTGAGTGGGTTTTTGCTGACATTCCAGTTAGTCCACTTAAGTCCAGGTTGGTTGAGAAGAAGGTTCTCACCATTACCAAGGGGATAGTATGGAGCTAGCTCATCTTGGAAGTAAGACGCGAAGGTAAGGTCTAGAGTAGCCTTAGCGACAGAGCTTGTGCTGGGCAATAGGGTTGCACCAAATTTTAGAGGAGTGATACGTGCTCAGATAGGGTCTGGGAAGCGGAGTAGGTCTTCATTGTTCTCCTTAGATGGAGATGGCTAAGATTTTTTTGGCGCCGTGGCTTAGGGTTTTGTGGTGTTGTGGTTTTGACCGGCGATGCTTGAGAAGAAGGAGTACAGTCTGAGGAGTTCGAATCAGAGGGAAATGAGGTGGTTTGAAGTTGAAAAGGTGGGTATTTTATAGCTTATGATGGGGCCAGTATATTTAAATGCTCTTATATTAGGCTGTAGTTTTTGTTTGTTTTGGGCCCATATTAACAAATTTGCTATTGGGCCCAAACAATGGCCCCCTCGTTGAAGTTAAATATCATATGACTTGGACCCCCAAAAGGGGGGCACCCCCATGACCCCCTCTCTCTCTAATTGGCCTATTTTTTACTTTTTTTTTTCCTTCACCTCCAAACACTAGCCCTCACGTGTGTGTATATGTGTGTTTGTTGGGGGGGGGGGGAGTGGGGTGGTGGTGCAGGTGGTGATTGGGGGGGTCACCTAGAAGTGATGGGGGAAGTTTTTAGCACCAGTCATGGAGTTAGTGGCCACACTTTCAAGAGGAAGCATGAGACAAAGCAGGAGCCTTGCTCTGTCGACAGAAGTTTCAAACAGTTGGTGGCCATGAAATAAACACAAGAAAAGGGAGATCGACAGATAGAAGTGGAGGTTTAGTATACTTGGAAAGCCTAGAAGGGAGATCGTTGGTTTCGATATCCGAATACTGTTTTTGTGGCCCATCATTGCATGATCCCACACGTCTACACCATAACTGCCACTGTAACTGCCTCCTAACTTTGAATCTTCAAGTCCCTTATGCCAAATATTGACTCTTCCTTGTCGATCTTCCTTCTCACCATTGTGGGGGCATGTCCCTTATCACTATGACAGAAAAATCGACAGAATATTGTCCACTAAACACAACCACAATCCTTGCAAACTGGGCCACTAAACCACAACACTTGGCCACTCACTGTTACTGCCCCTGACTTTGAATCATCAAACTATGCCAAATATTGAATTTTGAGGGGGAGGGGCGTTGGGGTGGTGGTGCAGGTGGTGATTGGAGGGGGTCTCAATCACTTCCGCAAGGTTAATTCATATGTTATTTAACTTGAACAAGGGGGCCATTGTTTGCACCAAGTTTTGCCAGTCTCTGTCGACAGATGGTCCACTTAATCGAGGACACATGGCCAAGTCTGAAGGAATGTCCACCAGTTGAAAGTGGGCTCTCTGCATGTGGGTCACCTAGAAGTGATGGGGGAAGTTTTTAGCACCGGTCATGGAGTTAGTGGGCACACTTTCAGGAGGAAGCATGAGACAGAGCAGGAGCCTTGCTCTATCGACAAAAGTTTCAAACAGTTGGTGGCCATGAAATAAACACAAAAAAAGGGAGATCGACAGATAGAAGTGGAGGTTTAGTATACTTGTAAAGCCTAGAAGGGAGATTGTTGGTTTCAATATTCGTATACTGTTTTTGTGGCCCATCATTGCATGATCCCACATGTCTACACCATAACTGCCACTGTAACTGCCCCCTGACTTCAAATCTTCAAGTCCCTCTGCCAAATATTGACTCTTCCCTGTCGACCTTCCTTTTCACCATTGTGGGGCATGTCCCTCATCATTATGAGACAAAAATCGACAGAATATTGTCCACTAAACACAACCACAATCCTTGCAAACTGGGCCACTGTACCACAACACTTGGCCACTCAGTGTTACCGCCCCTGACTTCGAATCATCAAATCTAACAAATATTGAATTTTCCCTATAATTTAATCAAAATATATTCAATGTCAGTAAACTTGTTAATATTTGAAATAACCTTTTTTTGGATTGTAATGACTTAAACACAATTGTTGTCCTACATTTTACGTAACCAAAATACACAACTTATTTATATCGAAAACAAAATATACATCTCGGGTTTATAATCATAAAAATGGAAACTACTTTTTTTTTAAAAAGTTCATTCATATTTTCAGCTAAATTATGATTGGTTATCTTTAAAAAATTCCTCTTTGCACCTATTTTTCCCACATCCTACCAACAGTTGATCCATTCAATTGAGGACACATGGCAAGTCCACCTGAAGACAAGGGTTATCAACTAACATTGAATCTTGCATGCCACCTGACTTACACGGTGGAGCAGTTACTGGCAGTGCTCATGAATTTAGTGGCCAGCCTCCAAGAGGAAACATGAACGAATTGGGAGTCTGTGTATCTGTCGAGGAAAGGCTAAAAGGACTTGGGCACAGGTGACAACTTCCATTATCTGCACTTCGACAGGTACAAGTGAAGGTTTTATGTGGTTTCAAGACACAGAAATGACCGTGCAGCTATAGAAGTTACACAGAAGCAGTTGTAGAATCGGCAGATCATGGAGTCATGGGAAATAATAGCTATAAAGGGCAAAATGTTTACAGAGAGAGAGGACATGAACAACAACACAACAACCTACTTTCTACATTGTAACTTTTGAGTAGTTTCTTCCCTTCTACTTTCTACTTTGTTACAAACAACACAACAACATAACAACTTACTTTCTACTTTGTAATTTGTTACTTTCTACTTTGTTACCATCAATTCATCGAAAGAAGTCTTCATCCTTTTTAGGCATTCGAACCAATAGCACAATTGCTTGATTTTCTTCTTTAACTTGTCAACTTTAAATTACTGCTTCGTTGCTGTCGATATAGGCCCACCATAATTTTACTAACAATAAACCCATCACTTTCATAGTTAATATGAAATAATTTCACAACTCTTGTTCATAACTCGTAATTCATATACCAATCGGCATGGAGATAAAGTAACGAGTTCGTTGGGTTACTTTCTCCAAGTAACACCCAAAATTAACTGCCACTTGGATTATATATAAAATGCATGGGCTGGGATGTAATTTTACAAACCCACATGGACAAAATTCGTATTTTACTTGAAATATAACACTAATTTACTGAAACAAGTCATAACAAATCAATACGAAGCCAAACACATCGTTAGTTGATAAACCACACCGTAAAAAATCCTTCAGTTAGATCCAACCAAATATGGAACAGAAACAAGCAACCCGCAATAGGAATCTTAGAATACAGACATAAGCCAATTTCCAACCCAAAACAATACACAGACAACCCATATATATCTCACCTTCAATTAGTTTTCAAAATGACAAGAATCCGTGCAAAATCAAAACTACATACATTATTTACATGTGTTTTAAGGGAATAAGTAGTACTGTCTACCTAATAAATTAAGGGAATAAGTAAATCATACAAATTATAAAATTACCTGATTCATCTCATCAATTGTGGTCGAATCATTTTTGCACACTGCTGCTTCAACACTACCATATTGGCCCACAGGCTGCTTGGAATCAGGAGAAGCATCGAAAAATAGTCACCGTTGCTTAATATGCGATGTACTTGGATCCACCAACCCAGTTTTGCAGCGAACGGGCAATGACTCCGCATTGTACTCACAGTCAGTTATGTGGCTTGTATCTGCATCTGAGTTATTATCCACTGTTCGGCTAAACCGAAGATTAGGACACGTTCGCTTTGTGTGCCCAATGCATTTGCAATTCCCACATTTTCTTGGTCTTCGACAGTTGGAGGAGGCCCGTCCCGGGTTTCCCTTTGTCTCTATTCCCATCGTTCAAATTCCTTTCATATAACTCCTTCATCCGGCTCGTCATCGGAAGACATGCATCCCTAGCCTCTTTGAAACCTTCCGTTGATTGCGAGGCATAGAAACACATTTCATTGTAAGAAGAACTCAATATCCCATACAGGGCCATCTGTGTTGTAGTGCTATCAATTGAGGGTTGAGGCCATTGCTGGCCATTCTTGCTTGCAGCTCTTGTCCATCTATGCAGCACACAAGTTGGGGGAATTTGCATTAAATTTTCAACTTTCATAACACATATCATGTGACAGCAAGGTAGCCCCAACGACTCAAACTTCATGCAAGAACATCTCATTGCAGCATCCACTAGACTGTGTGTTACTATCCATGATCTATCCTTCACTTTGTACTTATGAATATAGTAGCATTTCTGACCATCTGGCAAAGGGAACACGTCCTTGACATTCAACTTCCCCTCTTCTAAGATTTCATCACGGAACATTCTAAATATATTTCGGGTGAATAGCTCAGCTCCATGTCTCTCTATATCTCGCAACGGAGTAATCAATACCGAAAAAGTGTTATTTGTTTCGGCATCATCTCCAGCCTCGTTATACCTTATCCTGGCAAGAGCCCGATCATAGTGCCTAACAAATTCATATAGCTTCAATTTGTGTTGGAGGAAGGGATTGAAATACGCATTCATACTCTCCAAGCGCTGAGTGCTCTTCATCCCAACAAAGAAATGTCCACGCATATATGCCTCAGCCCACATATGACGCTTCTCATATGTCTCCAACACCCAACTGTTGGTTTGAAGTCCAAATTTTTCGACCATTGTCGTCCAGCCATGCTCAAACTTTGTCTCATCCGTTTCCATGTCCATGCACTGCTTGAAAGCATGTGCAAAGCCACTTTTGTGAACATTTGAAGCAACATTTTTCCCAAGATGCCAATTACATAATCGATGTCTTGCATCTGGAAATACTCTTCTGATTGCCTCTCGCATCGCCTTATCCCCATCTGTCAGTACAAACACAAGTGCTTTATTGCCCATCGCCTCCATAAATGTTTCCAAAACCCATGTGTATGTATCAATTATCTCATTAGCTAGCAAAACACATGCAAATATCGTGGTCCTAAAGTGGCTAGTCACACCAGCCAACATGACAAAAGGTTTCTTGTATGCATTGGTTCTGTAAGTTGAGTCAAATATCAACACATCACCAAACTTTGCGTAGTCGGCCCGCGATTTTGAATCTTCTCAGAACAGATTTTGTAACTTGTTATCATTACACACATCATACTTGTAAAAAAATCGTGCATCAACATCAAGTTTTGCACATAGGTAAACCAACGCACCCTGCGCATCACCATCCTCAACTTCTGCTCTACGTTCGGCTTGAATATGGTTGTGTAGATCCGTATGGATGAAACCAACATTCTTATAAAACCCGGATTGATTTACCATATAGTCCATGATTTGGCTAGGCTTCACACCGACGTTGCACATTGCTATTGCTTGAGCTTTGTCAGCGCTGTTTAAACTGCAATGTGACCTCAGATACATCACACAGTGTTGTTCCGCCAATACATGGTTGTGGTCTGCGACGAAGTGAGTCACAACATACTTTCCCCCTTCACCAGCATCTGCATCGTACCGTATACGAAATTGGACTTTGCAACCTACTCTTGTTAGTGCCTTGGGAGCTCTACTCTTCTCAACAACACGGTCCAAGTATTTTGGTAATCTCTGACCTTCCCTTGAACACAACCACAGCCTACTAACAACCTTTCCCTCTTTATTTGTGTTAAATTTGGATTTTCGTATACTAAATCCCTTGGCTTTAGCATACGCATTGTAGAAAGCTTTTCCATCTTCGACCGAATCAAATTTCTGTTCCAGAATAGCACGTTCAACATCACCAACCATGTCATTGCGATGAGCATCGTCAACCATTTCTTTTTTCACATCGGCTCCGCCATCTTCAACGTTCATGTTGGTTGCTTCTTCATTGCTCAGACCAGCTTCGCAACCATGATAAGGTTCCGCCCGACCTTCATTCATCAAACGAATGTCATCTGCTTCATTTGGAATGTCATAATCATCACCTTCCCTTTTAGCTTCAGCTGGGGCCATACTGCACATGACATTAGTACAAACAGTTACTAGATGACTGAAAATGTTAACACAAACACAAACATGACATTTTCACACGGTTTAGTTGTTTGTGCAAACACAAACACTCGCTTGAGAGAGAGAAAGTTTAGTTGCCAATGGAGGGGTTTCCGTTTGAGCGAAGCGTAGAGCGGTTGAAGTTAGGATGGGGGTTTAGTTGAGGGAAAATAGCTGAAGTGAAGAGGCGAGAGAGAGAGAGAGGGAGACAGAGAGAGGGAGACAGCTCCATACCTCATATCTAGTTGGAGAGAACTACTTCACTTCAGCAATGGAACCAACATAGCCTTGTAGTTCCGTTGTTGTTGGAAATCGCCCGTTATACTATTCCCTATAGAGCTTCGTCAATGGAACCAACCTAGCACGGGCTTCTTGCTGTTAATGGAAATCAATGGTTACACTGACTCAACCTTACACAGAGAGGAGAACAGAGAGAGATAGAGACGAAATACAGAGAGTGAGTGGGATGCAATCATGCAAATACAAGCATTAACCAGTTGCCCCGGTTTCAACTTTTTCACGATTAAACAATTCAATGGTCTTGATCAATTATTGTAATCTAACGGCTACCAATTGGGTTGCATATGGTGTGCAACCTTAAAGGGGTTGCACACTTAAACAGCTCCCTAATTCAAATAGACAAAAATTTGATCATGTTGCTTTATAGGATATTATAGGATATCAAAATTCAATTTACAAGTAGAGTCGAAAAATATAAAATGAATACAAATAACAAAATGTAATAGAGTAGAAAAATATAAAATAAAAACAAATAACAAAATGTAAAACCAAAAAAAATAATTCACAATCCACTGAAATACAACCCACATAAATCTTCATCAAAACTGAACCAAAACCTAAAATAGAAATCACTCAGTTTGGTTTTGATTTCCAAAATTCACTTTTAAGAAAATTTACTCTTTTTTTTTGTTTTTGTACTTTTTTTAAATTTTTTATCATCAATAAATTTTTTTAATATTTGTAAATATTAGACAAACCTAACATAAATATATTTAAAAAATATAATAATTATGAATTTTAGCACATTATCCTATTTGGGTCACAATTATCTTATTAAAAACATTTCATTTTTATATAATTTTATATTTTGATTGGGAAGAAATAATTTTTTATATTTATTTTCGTTATTTTTTCAAAAGTCAAATATGGCAACAATTTTAATGTCATCATTAAACCAATCTATTAAATCAAAAAATCCAAAACTAAAAACATTTAATATATTAAACATATTAATTACACATTGAAAATCTAATAATCATTTATTCTATAATAATTATCCAAAAATATCTATTAATAAAAATTCGGTGATGCTACATGCACCAATTAATGTACACACTAGTGTATCAACTAGTGTTATATTATTAATGACTCCACCTATTATACAAATTACAAATACCAAAATCTTCTAAAATTATGTCACATCATCTGTTAGTATACTAATTAGTACATATAACATTATTCATTAAAATTTAACCATCTATTATATGATAATCATCCAAAAATATCAACAAAAATAACCATACATTACATGAACATCATCCAAATACATACTAAAAAATGATTTGGTAAACAAATAAAATATAAAAATATAAAAGATTTATCATTTTATGTATAATTTTATATTTGGTGGATAGAAATAATTTTTAAAAATTTAAAAACATTTTTTTAAAATTTTTAATTTTTTTTTTTGACATTTATTTTTGTCAAACTATTTATATTTTATCAAATTGATGATTTTGCCCTTCAATTGGAGTAACAATATCTTCAATTATTTTTATTTGAAATGAGATTCGAAATATAGGGTCAAATGTATCACAATCAAAAGGTCAATGATCAAAGTAACACAAGCCCTAAATTACAGGGATCATTAGTGTAATTCGCCCAAGTTACAAATGTACCATCTTTTAAGTTAGCTTAAAATAGGATCTCCCTTTATAATTTTAGAAATTATATCCCACCTTTTGAAATTTCTAATTTTATAATAAATGGTCATTTTTGTTAATAAATTATCAAATCAACTAACAATTTTTAATGATATTAGCAATTTATTTTAATTAATAATTCAATTGAGCAATTTATTTTAATTAATAATTCAAGTAATTTTATCATTGTATAAGAGAATAGTTAAAATTTTATTTTTTTAATTAATTCTATTAAATAAAAAATTCTGAGCATGGGATATTTGTGATTTTTTAAACCAGAGAAAACAATTCATATTTAAGTAAATTTCAAATGATGTATTTTGTAATTTAGTCAGAAAAAAAAAAGGGGAAGGAAATTTTTGGAAGCCAATTTTAGTGCAAATGTCGTCTAATTTAAAGAGGGGAAATTAATCGTAATTTTAATTTAATTAATGTAGACATTATGTTACGACACTATTACAGTTAAATAATTTTATGTAAGAATTTAGTAATAATTGTATTTTAACAAATATTGGATGAAGTTAATTTGGTTTGATTTTCAAAATTTGTTTTCGGTAGATTTTGAAAAAAAAAAAATTTTAACAAAATTAAAATAAATAAATAAATAATTCGCCACTTCAAATTTTTTTTTTAGATAAAATTTTATTTTTGAACTACCATTACAAAATTTTGACAAAAGAGTTTAGTCCCCAAAACCGTATGTTGTAATGTGTTTGTTTGTTTGTTTGTTTTTTTTTTTTTTTCCTATTTTTGTAAACTTTTAAATATTTTAATCATTTTTTATATTTTAGATGTACTTAAAAAGTAAAATATTTGTAATTTTTTTCAAATTCACTAAATACTAGGGATGAGCAGCGGATATACCGATCCGCCAAAACCGACCGAACCAAACTGATCTGCCGCATTTTGGACAGATGCGTGATGACAAGCGGACGGTTGCGGATTGATTTTCTCTAATCCACCAATTTGGCGAACGGATGGCGGATTTGAGGTTCCTTTGGCCGCAACCGAACCGCCAAACCGCAAGCACCCTTAATAATTTATAAGACTTTGTGTTTTTAATTTGTTTAAATATTTTGTTTGCGTTTTCAATTGAAAAAGAGTTCAAATATTTTGTTAAAAAAAAGTTTTCAACTTGAATATATTTTTTGAGTTGAAAAAAACAAACATATTATTTATCTATATTTTTTGGTTTTTAAATGTAACTCTAAAAGTAATAAATAGAAAATATGATATATGCTGGTTGGTTTTTATTTTCAAAAACATATAAATGTAACAGTACAGAGACATACAATCTCTACTATTGCTGTGTTCATGATTTTAGTGGTTTAAATTGTTTTTATATTTTAAGAACCACAGATTGTAATATTTTATATGGATGAGGCATGCTGTGATTGTAATATGTAGATGAACCATGCAGTGATTGTGATATTCTAAAGTTTCAAACTTTCTTTTTTTGGATGAGGCATGCAGTAATTGTAATATTTTTTTAAGTCATTGACTGTAATACTTTCTTTCGTCTTTTTTTTTTTTTTTTTTTGAGGAAGTGGACAAGTTGAACTATGTTAAAAATTTATAAAATTTCAAACCGCCAAACCGATTCGCATCTATTCGCCAAACTGCCAATCCGCTCAATCCATAATTACCGGATTGGCGGACGGATGCGGATTGATTTTCTTCAATCCGCCAATCTGGCGGACGGATGGCAGATTACAGGTTCCATGACCGCAACCGACCCGCGCCTACCCCTACTAAATACAAAAATTTAATACATTTTTTTTTATTAAATTTTTTTAAAGATTTTCCCACACATATTTTACCGTTTAGGTTCGTCTAAGTTATGTGATCTAAAAAAATTGACTAAAATATAAAATAAAAAAAAATGCTAAAGCCAACAACAGAAAAGGCAAGAAATTCAAATTCAAAAATTAAAGTCACGATAAATCATAATAAAAAATCACAAATGTGATAATTAAAGCATACGGTACCCAATCCATTCCCAAAATGAAGTGTGTATCATAGAATTTGCTTTCTAACAAACAGTGCCGGCTGGACCATAAAGAGAACCAAGCCTAGGCTTTAGGACTCTAAATTTGGGAAGGTCTAATTTTTTTGATATAATATAATAGACTCATGTGATTCATTATTTATTTATTTATTGAATAAAAAGGCCTAAAACAAAACAAAACAAAAGGGTCCAAATTTTATCTTACCCAAAAATATAATAATAATAAAAGGGCCCAAACTCTTTATCTTACCCACACTGGGAAGGCCCATAATTTTGATATAACCTAATAGGCTCATGTGATTCATTAGTTATTTTGGGGGAGTTACGAGCCAATCTTGCTTAGGAAACTTATTACTGTTGGAAATGGTTATAAATTCTGGGTAAAACCAGAATTTTATCCTAAGTTTGGTCTAATTTTTAGGTGGGCCCCGTGCGTCAGAATTTTATCCTAAGTTTGGTCTAATTTTTAGGTGGGCCCCGTGCGTCGATTTACGCGGGTCAAAGTGGTAACGCGTTCTATGCCGCGTTGTGATTCACGTGGTATATTTGGTTGCTCAAAACCATTACCGAGTGAATGGGAAATTGAAGCCAAAGTGAGCTCCATGGAAATGGAGTTTTGGTGGAAATTCCTTATGGTTTGAATAAGGCTTGTCCCACATTGATTTGGTGGGAAGTTTTGAAAGGGTTTATAAAGCTTGGGCTTGGTACTTGGGGTGTGCCCCAAGGGGTACCCAAGTGTTTTAGAGGGAGAGGTTATGGGCAAAATGGGCTAGACCCATTGGACTCAAAAATCACCACACGCGCGCGCGCCGCCGTCCGGCCGGTCGGGCGGGCTGGGCTTGGGCGCGGGTGCGTGGTGTGTGGTTGGGTTAGGCTTGTTCAACTCGATACTAATCTTTTTGGGCCAAAAACATTTGAAATTAATTTTATTAATTCAAATTAAACTGGTTTGGTTTTATTGTGCATCCAAACAAGGCCCTTCCCGAAATAAACAGGTTTGGTATTAATGTTCATCCAAACAGGGCCCTTCCCGTTTTTAAACAGAAATAAACTGGTTTGGTATTATCGCGCACCCAAACAGGGCCCTTCCTGTTTTTATTATCTGTTTAATTTGTAACCCAACAGATTCAATTCTGTTTGAATTCAAAGCCAACAGGTATCATACCTGTTCAATTCAAAACCAAGAGCCACCTTTAAATCTATAAATAGGACAACCCTCATTTGGATTTTGGAACTCTAATTTTCGTTCTTCATGATTCTGAAACATCCTCTTCATTTTGCTGCATTTTATTTCTGAAAGAAAGAGTGTAAACACTTAGTGTGTTCGTAAGGCAAACAATTTGTAGTGCTGCTATTGTTTGTAGTAGATCATTTTATCCTGGGAGATAGACGTCCAAATTCTGAAAGCACCGTGGAGAGGACGAATCTGTCTTAAGGACACAGTGTCAAACACTGGACTTGATCAGATTTTATTTTGAAGAAATTAAATCAAGTAAGTTCTTTATTTATTATTCTGTTTTATTATTTATTTAAATCAGATTTTTTAATTTTGTTTTTGTAACAAAATAAAATCTGTTTTTATTTATTTATTTATTATTTCAAGTTTGATTTTTATAATCAAACATATACTCTCCTTTTCTTTATTTCTTTAAATTCTAATTGTTGTTTTGTACACAATAGAATTAAAATCTTTTAAATACAGTGAAGATTGTCCAACAATCTTAAGACAGAATCCTTTTTGGTATCTTCATTGTATTTTATTTTTCTGTTTTTCAAAGTAATATTCTGGTTGGAAAAACAAATAGTAATTTATGCTATTTGACAGATAGTAGTAATATACTGTCTCTTTTCTTTGACAACTAGTAGTACGATACTGGTGTCATTAACAATTTTAGAATATTATTTGGTATTACAGAAAATTATTTTGGTATTTTATTTTTCCTGTTTTAGTAACAAGGAAAATAAAATTATTTTGTTATTATAATTTATTTTCTAGTTTTAGTAACTAGAATTTATTTTCTAGTTTTGGTAACTAAAAAAATTATTGTGTGTTATTCTGATTTTTGTAATCAGATATTTTTGTGGTATTTTATTTTCTAGTTTTAGTAATAAGGAAAATAAAATTATATTATTTTCTAGTTTTAGTAACTAGAAAATTAATTTGTGGTTTGGTTTTCTGAATTTTGTAGTCAGATATTATTTCGGTATTTTATTTTTCTAGTTTTAGTAACAAGGAAAATAAAATTATATTATTAACAAGAAAAATACAATTATTTTGTATTATAATTTATTTTCTGGTTTTAGTAACTTAGAAAATTAATTTTATTAATAAATCATGTAACTTTGTGAATCGGTCACAATTTGTAAATTTTGTACATGACTTACGATTTCGTTTGTAAGATCACTTAATTTTGAACCCTTTGTGAAAAGGTTTTAATTCTTTTGACTTTATCATAGTTATGAGTATACTTGGTAGAATTTGTTTCTAGAGTAAAATATTAGTTTTACAAACTTATTTCATTTTTATTACGTAGAAACTTTTGTGGCAAGATTATTTTCTTTATTGGTTTTCTGAATCATTCTTTATTTTCTGTGTGTGGATCCGTAGTTGTAAATGGTTTCTGCACATGAGTCGGAAAATATATATATTCACAAGAACGTTTGAATGCATATTTAATTAGTTTATTTATGTATAAATCAAACTGATTAAATAAATGTATGTTTTGTCATTTTGAAGTTTAAAGTTTAAATGCGTTGGATTTTATTTATGAGTTGAGAATCCTTTAATTTCATGATACAAGTGATGAGATCATGCATGATTAATTTATTTTGCTAAATTCATTATTTTAGTTGATGCGTTGATATGCGTTTGATATGCATGTATTGATATCAACTCAAGTTATTTCTTTAAAAAATAATGTCATGTGAGTTGGAATGATAAATTGTCATGTTGATTTTTAGTTTCTTTTGAATTATGTGACATGAGTTGTCATTAATAATTATTTTACTTGCGTAGTAGAATTTGTTAAATCATAAACCATTTTATTAATATGGGGTGTATCTCTTGCATTAATTGAGATAATTTAATTTTTCTTCTGTCACAAATATTTTATGACAGTGACATTTATTTATAAATGAGTTGCAAGAATGTATACAATCAATAGGGTTTTTGAATTGTTCGTTTCTTAGGCAAATTTTTATGAGGATATTTTTTGACAAAACATTAATTCTGATTTGTGTAGTCATAATTATTGTGGATTTTTCATTTGAAATTTATGGAGCACATCATATACAACAAATGATGAATGCCATTTACTAAGTTCAGGCTTACCACAGAACTTGTGGGGGAAGTAAAATTGTCTGCTAATTATGTTTTAACATAATACCCCACAAGAAAACCAAAAGCATTCCTTATAAATTGTGGAAAGGTCGACCACTTTCCTACAAATATTTTTTTAAAAAAAAATGTGGGGGTGTTTGGCAAAAGTTGAAGTTCTTGTTCCAAAAAAGACTAAGATTGGACCAAAAACAGTAAATTATGTGTTTATTGGTTATGCTCAGAATAGTAGTGCATATCGGTTTCTGACTTATAAATCAGAAATACCTGATATAAATGTGAACACTATTATAGAGTCAAGGAATGCTGTGTTTTTTGAACTTGTCTTTCCTTACAAGAAAGGACAGGAATTAAGTTCACAGAAAAGAACTTATAATTGTACACAAAGACAAGAGACTAGTAATGGTCTCAACCAACAGGATTTAACTGATGATGAACCAAGAAGAAGTAAGAGAGCAAGAACATCAAAATCCTTTGGTCCAGATTTTCTGACATACCTGTTAGAGAATGAACCTCAAAGCTATAAGGCAGCAATGACAGGTCCTGAAGTACCTTTGTGGAAAGAGGCTGTTAATAATGAAATTGAATCCATTATGCAAAGTCATACTTGGGAATTGGTGGATCTACCACCAGGTTCTAAACCTCTTGGATATAAATGGATATTCAAGAGAAAAAATGAAAGCAGATGGTTCAATTGACAAGTATAAAGCAAGACTTGTAGTTAAAGGTTACAGACAAAAAGAAGGTCTGGATTATTTTGACACTATTCCCGTGTGACAAGAATAACATCTATTCGCATGCTTATTGCTAAAGCAGCGTTGTTTAATTTAGAAATACATCAAATGGATGTTAAGACAGCTTTCTTAAACGGTGATCTAAATGAAGAGATCTATATGGAACAACCCGAAGGGTTTGTAGTATCAGGGCAAGAAAAGAAAGTTTGTCGACTTGTAAAATCCCTTTATGGATTAAAACAAGCACCTAAGCAATGGCATGAAAAAATTTGATCATGCAATGCTTACTAATGGGTTTAAGATAAACGAATGTGACAAATGCGTCTATGTTAAAAACACTGACCAAGGATATGTCATCATGTGTCTTTATGTGGATGATATGCTTATCATTGGAAGCAGTCAAAATAAGATCAAATCAACTAAGCCAATGCTTAACAAAAGATTTGATATAAAGGATATGGGGGTCGCAGATGTTATATTAGGAATGAAGATTACTAAAACATCTGACGGATATGCATTATCTCAATCTCATTATATTGAGAAAATTCTTGATAAAATTATCAAAGATGATTTGAATTTCGCTAGAACACCTGTAGATGTCAATCTTTATTTATCAAAGAATAAAGGTGATGCCGTGTCTCTGTTAAAATACTCTCAAATCATTGGAAGTCTAATGTACCTAATGCACTGATATAGCTTATGCTATCAGTAAATTGAGTAGGTACACTAGTAACCCCGGAGAAGACCATTGGAAAGCGATCATTCGGGTTCTTAGATATCAAAGATTCACCCGTGATCATGGTTTGAACTTTACTCGATATCCAGCAGTACTTGAAGGTTATTGTGATGCCAATTGGATATCGGATACTAAAGATTCAAAATCCACTAGTGGATATGTCTTTACTCTAGGAGGCGCTGCTGTTTCTTGGAAGTCTACGAAACAAACTTGCATCGCACGATTCACAATGGAATCTGAGTTCATTGCTTTAGATAAAGCAGGTGAAGAAGCAGAATGGCTTCGTCATTTCTTAAAAGACATTCCAATGTGGCCAAAATCTGTGCCAGCTATTTGCATTCATTGTGATAGTCAATCTGCAATAGGTAGGGCACAGAATCACATGTCTAACGGTAAGTCACGACATATTCGTCGTCGATATAATACCGTAAGGCAATTGTTGTCAAACGGAATAATCTCCATAGATTATATAAAATCTAAAGAGAATATTGCAGATCTGTTAACAAAAGGTTTGACAAAAGAGCTAGTGTATAGTTCATCGAAGGGGATGGGATTAAAGCCTATTACATAAGAGTCGTCATAATGGTAACCCTACTTATATGACTGGAGATCCCAAGAACTAAGTTCAAAGGGACAACTAAGTTATGTATGGCTCGCCAGAAATCACCAAGGGATTAATTTTCCCTACCCATTCCTATGGTGAGAGTGATATCTGCAACATATGTTGTCTGCAGGGGCATAAGGATAAGCTTTGCTTTTAATGATTACTTATATCTTGATTAAGGCATAAAATCAAGACGAGTATAAGGAGATACTCACAATAAGAATCACCTATATGAGTGTTGAACTGGGGCCGGTTCTATGAGAATGAAAGAGGCTACATTCTCTAGAAACACTTATGAAAACCAGGTGCGTTCAAGGCCAAAATGAACACAACAGTGAGAACCACGATGTGTTAGAAGATATTTTGTGTGAAATCTATTGTCTTGGCTTACACAAACGGCTGAACAATTCAAGGCATCGCGTCCATTGGTTAGCCAGTAAGTCCGATAGGTTATCACTGGGGAAGGTTCAAGGCCGAAAACTACCTATCCTGATGCAAGATATTTTCGACTTATACTCTTTCGATAAATCTGCATATTGTTGCATTTCCGTTGTCATCAAATTCCATTCATGTGGGGGATTGTTGGAAATGGTTATAAATTCTGGGTAAAACCAGAATTTTATCCTAAGTTTGGTCTAATTTTTAGGTGGGCCCCGTGCGTCAGAATTTTATCCTAAGTTTTGTCTAATTTTTAGGTGGGCCCCGTGCGTCGATTTACGCGGGTCAAAGTGGTAACGCGTTCTATGCCGCGTTGTGATTCACGTGGTATATTTGGTTGCTCAAAACCATTACCGAGTGAATGGGAAATTGAAGCCAAAGTGAGCTCCATGGAAATGGAGTTTTGGTGGAAATTCCTTATGGTTTGAATAAGGCTTGTCCCACATTGATTTGGTGGGAAGGTTTGAAAGGTTTATAAAGCTTGGGCTTGGTACTTGGGGTGTGCCCCAAGGGGTACCAAGTGTTTTTAGAGGGAGAGGTTATGGGCAAAATGGGCTAGACCCATTGGACTCAAAAATCACCACACACCGCGCGCGCCGCCGCCGCCGTCCGTCCGTCCGGCCGGGCTGGCTGGGCTTGGCGCGGGCGCGGTGCGTGGTGTGGTGTTAGGCTTGTTCAACTCGATACTAATCTTTTTGGGCCAAAACATTTGAAATTAATTTTATTAATTCAAATTAAACTGGTTTGGTTTTATTGTGCATCCAAACAAGGCCCTTCCCGAAATAAACAGGTTTGGTATTAATGTTCATCCAAACAGGGCCCTTCCCGTTTTTAAACAGAAATAAACTGGTTTGGTATTATCGCGCACCCAAACAGGGCCCTTCTGTTTTATTATCTGTTTAATTTGTAACCCAATAGATTCAATTCTGTTTGAATTCAAACCAACAGTATCATACCTGTTCAATTCAAAACCAAGAGCCACCTTTAAATCTATAAATAGGACAACCCTCATTTGGATTTTGGAACTCTAATTTTCGTTCTTCATGATTCTGAAACATCCTCTTCATTTTGCTGCATTTATTTCTGAAAGAAAGAGTGTAAACACTTAGTGTGTTCGTAAGGCAAACAATTTGTAGTGCTGCTATTTTTGTAGTAGATCATTTTATCCTGGGAGATAGACGTCCAAATTCTGAAAGCACCGTGGAGAGGACGAATCTGTCTTAAGGACACAGTGTCAAACACTGGACTTGATCAGATTTTATTTTGAAGAAATTAAATCAAGTAAGTTCTTTATTTATTATTCTGTTTTATTATTATTTAAATCAGATTTTTTAATTTTGTTTTTGTAACAAAATAAAATCTGTTTTTATTTATTTATTTATTATTTCAAGTTTGATTTTTATAATCAAACATATACTCTCCTTTTCTTTATTTCTTTAAATTCTAATTGTTGTTTTGTACACAATAGAATTAAAATCTTTTAAATACAGTGAAGATTGTCCAACAATTACCTGCTAGGTCCAGCCCAATTTAATAAAGTCATTTTTACAATTTTACCCATAGCCTCAACCACGGTCCTCCTTTGTCATCGTCGACATCATGGGCCTCAACCATCATTCTCGCCTTCTTCCTTCGCCATCGCTCGCCTCACACTACCATCCTCATCCTTCATTGCCATCATCGCCACTCCTCCATCATTCATCTACTATCTTCAACACCGTCGTTGTCACCATCATCATCCTCCATTACCGATATATTCTCTTTGATACCAATCTTCACTAGCAACTTTAGATCTAGCCAACTTCAACTCCGATCTATAATCTTCAACCTTAGAACTCGATATATTGTGTATAAAATTGGAAAGAATCGGCCTAAATAAATTCATCAGTGATAAATTTATCAATAAATTTGTTGAATTCTCTGCTATTAATTCATCAGTGTTTTGGTTGTACAGTGTTAGTGATTGTTGAATGATAATTGAATCACAAATTAATTTGATTGTTGATCATAGAATGATAAAAATGATTAATGGACCATCTTGCATATTTATCTCTTTACATTGACAAAAATGATAAATTTATCACTATATTAGTATTAAAATTCCATCACAGCAACAACTACATATCGAACAAAATCAGTGATAAATTTATCACTATATTAATATCAAAATTTTAGCATAGTGATAGTCCACAACATATTGAACAAATGAGCTTTCAGTGATAAATTTATCACTGAAACTATAACTAAAAATATATAATGCTGTAAATCTATACACAACAATCTCCACATTCATTCAGAACAATACATAAACTCAACGTTGAATATAACAGATCAATGATGGAAGAGAATGATAGTGACAGTGTTGGAGGATGGTGGTGGTTAAGGCGAGCGACGTTGAAGGTGATAGAGAACAGCAGTGGTTGAAGTGAGCGGCGTTGAAGGCAACACAAGAGATCGTGCGCCGATTGGAGAAATCCTTAGAAGAAGAGAGAGAGAGAGAGCAACGAACAAGGACAAAACAGAGCAGGGGTAAAATGAAAAGGAAAAAAGAGCCTCAGGACTTATTCAGTGTGTTTGGTTTGAGTTTTCTGGATTAATTTTTTTGGAAACTGAGTTTTTTTGTTTTCGTTTTTTTTTTTTTTGTTTTTAGTGAATATTTTAAATTTTTTTTTTTTTTACCTTCTTAGATGCACCTTACTTAAATGTATCTAAAAAGTAAAAAATTTGTGAAAAAATATTTTAAAAAATTAATAAATACATAAAAATACAAAAAAATGTACTAAATTCTTGTATTTTTTTTATTTTTTATTTTTGTATTTTTGGTATTTATTGAATTTTTAAAAGATTTTTTTTTACATTTTTTTTACTTTTTAGGTGTATTTATGTTAGGTGTGTCTAAAAAGTAAAAAAATTGCTTAAAATATTAAAAAAATTCAGTGAAAATAAAAAAAACACGAAAAATAAGAAAGTAGAATTTTCTGAAAAGTGTTTTTGGAAAAATGGACCCAAGCAAGCTGATTGGTGCATAAAATCAAACTTCATGGCTAAAATAGGAATAGCTCTTCAAAGCAAGACCAACCAGTAAAAAAGCCATTTATTTTTTGAATAAAAAGGTTCAAAACAAAACAAAAAAGGCTCAAAACAAAATAAAATAAAACAAAAGGTCCAAACTTTATCTTACCCAAATCAGGTTCTATTGTTCTACCCTTTCAATATTTTTTTTTTTTGTATTTTTATTATTTCTAATGTTGTGCCTTCTTTTTTTCTTTTTTTTGATTATTTTTGGAGAAACAAATATGTCTAACAGAAAATATGAATCTGAATATGAAAAACTTAAGAAAAAAAAATAGAAAATCTTATTCAATCTCAAAAAGGGGCTCTTGATAAGTTCATTACAATTAATAAAAATATAACAAAAAATTTAGACAAATTCTATAAATGAACAAGTAATTGATCCAAAAAATTAGAACATATTGAAAGTGTTAGGTTTTTATTCTTGGCAACCCCGTTTGACAAAACTCCTTTCAGTTGTATTTATTTTCGCACTTTTATTTCAGTGAGGCTATGAGTTTATTAGATGCAAATCCAAACCCGAATCGAGCCATGCAGAGAAGTTTGTGATGTTAATGCTTTCAAGATTGCCACTTCGCTGATTATTACGGGGGTCGAGCTGCCCGGTCAGCTCGCGGCCGAAGCAAAATGCAAAATTGCATTCAAAATTGCATGTCTGCCATTGGTCGCTCGAGCCAAGAAGAGCTCGCTCGAGCGAAGGTTTGCTCGCTCGAGCCAAGGATTGCGTCCATACAAAAACCTGAAAGAGTGTATTCCTCGTTCGAGCCAAGGATTCGTCGCTCGAGCCAAGGCACTAGTAGAAATCACGAAAAATACACTCCTCGCTCGAGCCAGCAAAGCTTCGCTCGAGCGAGCCTCAGAATCCAGATTTCTCAAGGAGTTTGTTTTCTTCCCAATCTAGGATTACTTTTGGTTCTCTATAAATACTTGGTTTTCTCCCAAAACTAAGGCATTCATTGAAGTCCTCCAGATCTTCTTTTTGGTTCTTAAAGGTTTATATCTGGGGATATTTTGTTATTTTCTTTGATATTTTATTGAGTATTCAACTCATGGTTTAAAGAGAGTACATCAAAGATTTGTTTGTTATACACAAAAGAGTGAGTTGTTCTTCAGTTGTGGATTCTGAAGAATTCGAGCCTGAAGCTTTGGTGGAATCCGGAGTGGCTCATCAGAAAGACAATTCTGTGGTGAAGATGGGGTTGGAAGAGGCACATAGAGGTTGGTTCAATTAGGCGTTACGGATTCGTTAGATAATTGAGAGTATACCTGTGTAATTCCTTTATATTTTCTTAGTGGATTGTCTTGTGGCAGTTGCCCGTGGTTTTTTTATCACAGTTAGAGGTGTCCAATTGTGGTTTTTTCCACGTAAAATCATTGTGTCTCGTTTTCTTGATTGTTTGATTGGGATTGTTATATTCTGCTTAAAATTGTCACATAATCACAAATCAACATCTAGGAGGTTTCTAGATTTTTCAGAAAGTATAAAAAAGAGATGATAAAACAAAAAAATTTAGGTACAAACTCCGTAAATGAACGAGTGATTGATATAAAAGAGTTTGAACATAATAAAATTACTCAACAAAAAGATCGCAGTACAAACAAATTTAAATAAAAATTTTATTATATAAAAGACTTTATTTTTAATTATTGCTTTAGGCTGGAATCATCAGGTACATGAGCCACAATATAGGGAAAGCAGTGGACGAAAAACAAGTTGAATACAACGTTTTTTATTGTTATTTTTATCGATGAAACTTATAGTTGTTAGTTATTAGATTAAACATTTATAGAGTTAGTCGCCTTACTCATTGCAAAGAATTAAGTACTTGTTATTTCTTTATAGAGAGTTGAACCCATAACATCCCCTTAAGAATTAAACTCTTAGAAAAGTTATGGTGGCCAATGACGGAGTCAGTAAACTAAATCAGAAAGGACACTTATTAATTATAACTTTAATTTTTTTTCCATAACTAACAATAAGAAGATAATAATAATTTTTGAATTAATATTAAGTACAAAAACTTAAATAAATTATTACAAAAGTATTTCACATAAAATTTTACAATGAACTTCGAGTAAAAAAAAAAAAAAAAAAGCATTGCCTGCAACTAGTGTATCATGGACAATGTAAATATATATATATATATTTAAGTCTTAAAATAAATTATATAATGGTAAGATAAATCAATTTTTTTCAAAATTTGAGTAAAAATTTCATATAATAGTTATATCACGTTATCATTGACATATGATATCACCAACCAATAGTAAAATAACATATGAATGATAAATTTCACATCCAAATATAACTAATAATCTACTAATTTTTACATATATATAGTGAGATTACTTATATTTGCATATCAATAATGATGGATATTTTTTTTTATCTTTAGATTTTTTCACAAAATTTTCATACATAAAAATATAATTTGTTGTTGTCAGTTCATTTTCAATAAAATAATTACTATTGTTTTCATAAATTTAAAAATGCCCTTGACATTTTATTCTAAATATTATTTTTATTTATATACATATGTAAAAAAAAAAAAAATCAAGGGGGCACGTGACCCCCTAGTCACCATGTGGCTCCGCCACTGATGGTGACCAATGGTGATACTACATCATTGATACTTTCATTTAATAAGATTTTATCATTTATCTTTCCATATATATGTGACAATGTAATTATATTCTGAAAGTAGAGTTCATCCTCCACATGTTACTAGGGAGTGGTTATTAGGAATTGGAAATGTTGCTGCGAGGGCTGTGCAGCAGCAGTTGCTGTGCAGCAAAATGGACCCATTTTGGAGCTCATTTCGATAATCTGAACCATTTATATTTTAGAATACATCAGGTAGAATATGCCTGTAAAATATCAAGTTAATCGGATATCGTTTACCTATTCATCCATCCACATTTTTATTCATTTTAATAGTTTAAGTCATAATTATTTTTTATTTTTGTAAATACAAATGTGAGTGGATGAATGGTTAAACGATATCCAATTAACTTAATTTTTTACAGACATGTTATACTTAATGTATTCTAAAATATGAACATTTCGAATAATCAAAATAGGCCTCGAAATAGACCCATTTCACTACATAGCTGTTGCTGCTGTGCAGCCCACGTAGCAGCATCCCCGGTCCTGGTTATTGTTACATTATCTTAATATTTTCACTAACCAAATTATAGGAAAATTTGAAGGCCCATTTTGACAATGTGAACCATTTATTCTGCAGTACTTTTGATGTATACGATTTATGAAAAATATTAAATCAATTCAATAATCGTTATTTTTTTTAATTACATTTGTCTCGAAAAACATTGACAATAATTATATTTTTTAAAATAGACCATTATTATTTTTTTTAGACAAACCGGAAAAGACTACAATCATCAAATTTACTTAATGCTTTTTATGGATGATATATGTTAAAGATTTTACAAAATAAATAATTTAAATTATTAAAACGGAAATTGTGGTGAGCCCGTCATGCCACTCAAATTCTCTCAAATTGATAAAGCCCAACCCATTCGTTTTTCACAGTACACATTAGTACAATAAACACTACAAAAATGTTAGAGCTGTCAAAAATTTTATCAAAAGTTCAACGAAATATCTCACATAGGTGTGAGACTCACATGAGACCTACATTGTGTGGGTTCTACACCTATGTAAGACATTTGATAAAAATTTTAATAAAATTTTTGAGGCCCCTAGCATTACTCTAAATACCGTAAACAACATTTGTACAATCCAAGTGATAATACAATGAGCAAGTTCTTCCTTCTCTTACTCATCTTGGCATTTCATTCTGTTGGTACAACGTTGTGTGAGGAACAAATTATCAGTCACCACCAACTCATCCAACAAGTCGAACTAGTCGAGGTTCATGTCATCAGCAATGTTCCAAACCCACCACGAGTTCGTTGCCAATCCAAAGACAATGTTTTTGGAATGCACACACTCAACAATGGTCAAGATTTCTTTTGGAGATTCAGACCCAGGCATACTCTCTTCTTCCGCCATTTTTATTGGGGTTCAAAGGATAAAATGTTTGATGTTTTACAATGCAGAGGTAATAGTTGATTGTGGGCTTGTTTGGTTTGTATCCTAAAATACAATTTTTGAAAAAAAATTTCAAAATCATTTTAACTCTCGTACACATCAACCAATCACTTTTTCTCTCTCCTCCCTCTTTTTTAATTACTTTTTCTCTCACACATATTTACTCAATTATAATAAAATATCAAATCATCTCAAACTCCTAAACTTTAAAACTATTTTCAAGATATACAACCAAACAAACCAAAAAAAATTTCTAAACTATTTTCTCAAATTTCTTTTTTGAAAATTTATCTCTGCAAGTTTAATCTATCCATACTGCTATTGGGTTGTAAGACCTGACAATTTCTACATCAGCAAATAATAAAACTTGGAAGAAAAGAGCTGACTGGGCAAAACAAGCCTGGAAAAAAAAATTATTTCATCCTTGAAGTTATCATTCAAAAATTAATTTAAATTTTATTTTTTAATAATATAAATTTTATACTTAAATTATTTAATTTTTAAAATCAATTTTACTGTTAGATGCCGTTAATAATAAAACAAAAAGTAGTTGATGTGACATTAAAATTTCATTTTAAATTTTATTTTACCTTTTAAAACTATTTCTAAATATCAATTAACCTTCAAATTTCATTTTATCCAAGTGTTCTAATTGATATGTTGGGAATAGTTCTGGGGATAAAATGAAATTTCAAGTAAAGTTTGGTACTATATCAACAACTTTTGTTTAATTGTAGATGGCAATTGACAATGAGAGTAAAATTGATATAAATTGAATAATTTAAATATAAAATTGATATTATTAAAAAAAATATGATTTGAATTGATTTTTGAGTGATAATTTGAGGAATAAAATGATATTTTCTCTAATAGCCCATGCATCAACTTTCACCTTAATATTGGATTTATCACAAAATTATAAAGAAAAAAGGTAATATATATCTTTTTTTAAACTTACGATTTTCTCTCACACTATATATATATTGTGGGGACATAAATTTTGAATGACGACACGTGGTCGAGGTGTCATCGAAGTGCCAGCCGGGGTGCCACGTGTCTTGATCATGATGTTGAGACGATCTCGGCTAAGCCGAGGTTATCTATGAGAATATCGGAATCTGGGATAAGCGGATATGGGACAAAAGTCCTAGAATGGAAGAGGACTTCAGTTTGGGTAAAGATAAGACTCTTAGAGAGTTTATCCTAATCCTACTGAGAGTCCAAGATTAGCAGTAATCCTAAGCCCATTGGAGTTAGGCTTCTAGTAGGACTAGGTTTATGTTGGCTATAAAAGAGGCACCCCCATGGGTCTAAGGTATGTCTTTTAGGCCTCGTTTGGAAACAGGCTAATTTAGTAACTTTTTGGCTATTTGGCTAAAAATGTAGGTAAAAAAAACTTATATGTTTGGGATGACTTTTTAGCTAATTACGAAAAGATGTGCAAAAAGTAGAGAGAAAAGAGAATCTTTGACTTTTTGGTATGAGTTATTGGCTTTTTAGCTAAAAAGGTAACTTTTTGACTTTTTGACTAAAAAGGTAAGTCCCCAAACGGGGCCTTATGTTCTGTCTAGTGAGTTAAGTACTATTGGTTATCTTTGAGAGATATTTTACTGATTTGATCGTCGGAGTGCCCCCGGGTGGATGAACCACCGCGGGATTCTTATCTTTCTGTGACAGGTTGTTCGGGCTTAATCTATTCTGCCGGTGTTCTACAGCTGAGTACTAGTTTGGCAGTGTGGTCGGAAATTGACACACACAATTTGGCGCCGTCTGTGGGAAAGAAAGGAGAATAGATGGCCAACGACGGACATAAAGAGAAGGTTGGGGACGACACTCCTACTGGGAGTGGAAAACATACTGACCTTGATGTCGAAGAAGACAACTGCAACGAAGAGACTCGTGATAAGAATCACGTAGAAAATGACGTCGGCCAGGAGGGCGGCGTATCGAAGAAATCGGACTGGAGCGGGTATTATAACGAGGACGACCTCCAGGTATGGAAAGATAGATGCCTGCGGAGGGATGACGAGATGAAGGAAATAACGGACAAATTGGCGGACTTGCAAACGGTCGTCAATTTCATGATGCAGAACAACGTCGATTCTAGCGGCCAAGAAGGGTGCCCAGAAAGGGGAGCAGAAAACGGTTCATATAGTTCCTCAACACGCTGGGGACGAAGGCGACAAAACAAGAGAAGGGAAATGGCTCGCTGAAGCGAGGCCGAGGTAACAATGGATCCAACAAACAAAAGACCAAGGTCATGTTTAATACTTGTTGAAATTTTAAAAATTTACAAGTTGAAGTTAAACCAATGTTATGTTTAACACTTGTTTAAATTTTAAAAATTTACAAGTTGAAGTTAAACCGAGGACATGTTTAACACTTGTTGAAATTTTAAAAATTGACAAGTTGAAGTTAAACCGATGTCATGTTTAACACTTGTTTGAATTTTAAAAATTTACAAGTTGAAGTTAAACCGATGTCATGTTTAACTTGTTGAAATTTTAAAAATTTACAAGTTAAGTTAAACCGATGACATTTTAACACTTATTGAATTTTAAGAAAAATTTACAAGTTGAAGTTAAAACGATGTTATGTTTAACACTTGTTGAAATTTTAAAAATTTACAAGTTAAGTTAAAAAAGATCAGTTTTAAACACTTGTTGAAATTTTAATTTACAATTGAAATTAAACCGAGACATGTTTAACACTTGAGAAAAATTTTAACAAGTTGAAGTTAAAACGAGGTCATGTTTAACACTTGTTGAAATTTTAAGAAAAATTTACAAGTTGAAGTTAAACCGGGGTCATGATTAAAAAGAAGGAATGATAAGGTTCCATCACCTTAGGATGCCGAGGAATAGGGGCAGTTGTGGGAACATAAATTTTGAATGACGACACGTGGCCGAGGTGTCACCGAAGTGCCAGCCGTGGTGCCACATGTCCTGGTCATGATGCTGAGATGCTCTCGGCTAGGCCGAGGTTATCTGCGAAAATATCGGAATCCGGGATAAGCGGATAAAGGACAAAAGTCCTAGAATGGGAGATGACTTCCGTTCGGGTAAAGATAAGACTCTTAGAGAGTTTATCCTAATCTTACTAGGAGTCCAAGATTAGCAGTAATCCTAAGTCCATTGGAGCTAGGCTTCTAGTAGGACTAGGTTTAGGTTGGCTATAAAAGAGAGGCACCCCCATGGGTCTAAGGTATGTCTTTTATGCTCTGTCGAGTGAGTTAAGTACTATTGGTTATCTTTGAGAGATATTTTACTGACTTGATCGTTGGAGTGCCCCCGGGTGGATGAACCGCCGCGGGATTCTTATCTTTCTGTGACAGGTTGTTCGGGCTTAATCTATTCTGCCGGTGTTCTACAGCTGATGTCACGCCCTCAAATAATACATAAAACCCAACATTCTTAACATGCATAGATATAAGAGAATAAAACATATTTCTATTTATCAGAGTATTCATTACAGATGCATTACATATTGACAACAAAAGTAAATGCCCATGGCTTACAACTTTCCAAGCCAACACTTGGTTACAAAAAAAAAAAGAGTACTAACTATACATATTAAGCCCTCGGCTTGAATTTACATGTAATACAACAAAAGAAAAAAATAACCAAAAAGAGTCTTCAACTCCCAGAACTTCCCAAGTTATGATCTCGGGGTGCATCTCACATGGACTTGAAAATGATGTCCCATAAAGGGTGAGACAGCCCAGTAGAGATATACTAAACCAACTATAAGCAATGTCTAAATAATAGCATTCGATAGATGGTTACACTTAAAAAAACCAATTTGATTCACAATACAGTTTCCATGACAATCATGTTCCTTAATACAATCCATTTTCCTTACTTATCATGCCATTTCATAAATATGGTCAGGACCTGGCCAACATTATAGAATTCGTACTAGAATAATTCCACATCTTCACAATTTATAAATGAGATTTCGTCTCATATTCAAACACTTCCATACTCCAAATAATACATGTATTCGCTATATTAACACTTCCATTTAATACACATATTTGCTGTATTAACACTTCAATCCGATACACATATTTGCTGTATCATTAGAGTTCATCCCCTATCTCCTCCCAAATAACATCCGGTTTAGGAGTCCATTCCCTATCTTCCTCCTAAATCGTGGAGTACATCTATCCTCCCACACAACACAATGCATATAAACGTTATCATATACATGTTCAATCAATACACACTTTGATGTATTATTCCAACCGTCATATACAATGTGATTAGTTTTAGTTTTCCCTAATCAATAGTGTCTACAACAATCAAGACTATCCTCCACGATAGCCCAAAGTAGTTATTTCTAAAAGATAATAAATGCATCAAACAGATATAATCTCAACATTTCCATAGGTGAGTGATAAATTAATCCAACTACACCATTCAATCCCATAATTTTCTTAATTTCATGGATTTCAACACAATTCCACATTTTTCCCAAATTAATTATCCAATTAATCTATTTCAATAATTAGGACATTTCCCCAAATCCTCAATCATATCAACCCTAAGGTTTGATTTCACCAATAATACAACATTAATTCCAATTTCCCAATGTCTCACATACATATGGGTTTTAATATTTGAAACCCCCTTCTTTTATAAATTACAAAACAACCCCAACTTTTCTCAAAATTACCCAATATCACCAACAAATCAAAATGACCAAAATTAAAGACAAAACTCATAAGATGGAGTAGGGTATCCCTACCTCGAAATTAGAAGTTCAAAGGAGAAGATGACCAAAATCCAAAGTGCTCCAAATATGAGATTTTTCAGATTAAAAGGAAACCCTCAACACCCTCTATCTTTCTTACAAAGAACTTAGAGATGAAACCTTAGAGAGAAGGTGTGTAGAGAGAGAGGGAGCTCGAATCTAGGGTTTGTGCAAAGAAAAGAGATGAAAAAGTGAAGTGTTTCCCGTTGCTGTGTACTGATATAACACAGGCTCGCTCGAGCGACCAGACACAAAGAACCCTCGCTCGAGCGTAGGAAGACTCGCTCGAGCCAACGAAACGAAGCTTTAGGTCTGCAACCCAGAAGCACGCTCGAACGACAGAATGCTCGCTTGAGCTAGGAAACTCAAAACATACACCTCGCTCGCTCGAGCGAAGGAAATCTCGCTCGAGCCAAGAAACACAGCTCTCAGGTTTGAAATGAGATGCAGACGTACGCTCGAGCGTAAGACTTCTCGCTCGAGCCACCAGACACAAAACTCAACTCTCGCTCGAGCGAAGGAAACCTGGCTCGAGCGAAGAAACTAAAACACAGAGCTCGCTTGAGCGACAAAAGCCTCGCTCGAGTGCAGGACCAAAATTCTGGGCAGTAACCATTAGCTCCCAATCACACCAAACCTGTAACAATCCTGAATCCTATAACTCAAATACAAAGTATTGGAGGACGGAAACAAGATATATACCATAAAAATCCGGATTACACTAATCAATGGAGGGAAAACCGGTATCGCTATAACCTCCCTCCCCCTTAAAGAATTTCGTCCCCAAAATTAGATATGAGTTTCAAAAATAAGTTTTCTCAATTCACAGTAGTGTTACCATTCAACATTTCACAACTTGACCCATTACCGGTCATCCCATCTCTTATCAAGTGGCATTTCACAATATATATTACAACATGCATTATCAACATGCATTTCTTTCAAATCCAACAATTTCATATCATATTCAATGTTCATGATATATTTCCATTTCTACAACACATTCAACATATACAATGTTATAATAAACTTCCATTTTAAGGCAAGTTCTACAATACTTCCATAAACCAAAACATATACAATGTTTTTAATGTTCAACAATACGACAAAATTCCCAATACATGGTTAAACATTTACAAACAAGTCCGGGTATTTCTCACGGACCTCCAACTCACGTTCCCAAGTGGCTTCCTCCACTCCGTGATGTTTTCACAAAACTTTTACCAAAGGAATGGTCTTGCCTCGCAAGACTTGATCCCGTCTATCCAAGACCCGAACCGGTCTCTTCTCATACGAGGCATCCCCATCAACCTTTAAGTTGGTCCAATCCAATACATGAGATGGATCCGGCTCATACTTCCGAAGCATACTAACATGAAACACGTCATGCACTCTAGACAACTGCGGCGGCAAAGCTAAACGATAGGCAACCTCACCAATCCTCTCAAGGATCTCAAAAGGGCCAATAAACCGAGGGGACAACTTCTCACTCTTACCAAATCTCATCAAATCCCGCCTAGGTGATATTTTCAGAAAAATATGATCACCTACCACAAATACCAAAGGCCTCCTCCTGCAGTCGGCATAACATTTCTGACGACTCTGGGCTGTAACAAGCCTCCTACGGATATGTTCAACTTTCTCCGTCGTTTCCCTCACCAACTCTGGGCCTAATAAAGGTGCATCACCCACCTCGACCCAACAAACTGGAGACCTACAAGGTCGGCCATACAAGGCCTCAAACGGGGCGATACCGATGCTCGACTGGAAACTGTTGTTGTAGGCAAACTCCACTAAGGGCAAGTGCCTCTCCCACGACCCACTAAAGTCAAGGACACAACCTCGAAGCATATCCTCAAGGATCTGAATGGTACGCTCGGACTGCCCGTCAGTCTGAGGATGATAAGTCGTGCTAAAGGTCAACCTAGTGCCCAAGGCACTCTGCAAACTCTGCCACAACCTCGCAGTAAAACATGGATCTCTATCAGAGACGATCGACACTGGGACCCTGTGCAACCTCACTATGTCCCGAATATACAAGTCGACAAGATGATCTACCGAATCTCTCACGCGCATAGGGATGAAGTGTGTTGACTTAGTCAACCGGTCTACAACCACCCAAATAGCATCACTACCCCGCTGAGTCCTCGGAAGACCTACAACGAAGTCCATAGTGACATGCTCCCACTTCCACTCGGCAATAGGCAAGGGTTGTAACAAACCCACTAGCCTCTGATGTTCGGCTTTCACTTGCTGACAAGTAAGGCACTTAGACACAAAAACTGCCACATCCTTCTTCATTCCCCGCCACCAAAACTGGCGACCCAAATCACGATACATCTTAGTGCCTCCCGGATGCACCGCAAGGCGTGAATGGTGAAACTCTCAGAGTACCTCCTCTCGGCAAGACTCCGGTACAAACAAACGGTCTCGGTATCTCACACTTAGGTCGGGATACACTGCCACACCCTTCTCAACCTTCCCACTGGAGATCTTTTCTCGGAGGGATTCTACCTCCAGGTCACCTCTCTGTGCCTCTAACACTTGAGTCACAAGTGTAGGCTACACAACAACAGAAAACAAGGCCGCAGCCTCAACGGATTCGCCGAGAAGCAAATTGAACTCGCCAAGTGCACCCAACATCTCCCACTCCCGGATGGCTATACAAGCTACATCACTAATGGATTTCCTGCTAAGGGCATTAGCCACAACATTGGCCTTCCCCGGATGATAATGCAACTCGAAGTCGTAATCCTCAATAAACTCCATCCACCTCCTCTGCCTCAAGTTCAAGTCTTTCTGTGTAAACAGATATTTCAGACTCTTATGATCCGAGAATACCTCGAACCTCTCACCATAAAGGTAGTGCCTCCAAGTCTTCAAGGCAAAAATCATAGCTGCCAATTCTAGGTCATGTGTAGGGTAATGTCTCTCATGTATTTTCAACTGACGTGAGCCATAGGCTACCACTTTTCCCTCTTGCATCAACACACAACCCAAACCCTCTCGTGAGGCATCACAATAAATGGCATAACCCAAACCCCTCTCCGGAATAATCAAGACCGGAGCGGTGGTCGATCTAACTTTCAATTCCTGGAACGACTTTTCACAAGTCTCACTCCATACAAATTTGACCCCTTTCCTTGTCAATCTAGTCAATGGTGAAGCTAGCCTGGAGAAATCCTTTACAAACCGGCGGTAATACCCAGCTAATCCCAGAAAACTGCGGATCTAAAAAACGCTCTTAGGCTGTGCCCAATCTTGTACTGCCTTAATCTTGGATGTATCAACAGACACCCCTTCCCCAGAGACCACATGGCCTAAGAACTTGACTTCTCCTAGCCAGAACTCACACCTTCCCAAACTTGGCATACAGCCTATGGGCTCTAAGCAATCAAGCACCACTCTCAAGTGTTCCTCGTGTCTCCTCAGAAGGCGAATAAATCAGGATGTCGTCCACGAAAACGACCACAAAACGATCTAAGAATTCCCGAAATATCTGGTTCATCAAATCCATAAATACTGCCGGTGCATTGGTGAGCCCAAAAGGCATTCACCAGAAACGCATAATGGCCCATACCACGTACGAAATGCCGTTTCGGGAATATCCTCCTCCCTGACCTAAACTGATGGTAACCCGATCTCAGTCTATCTTAGAGAAACAACGGGACCCCCTTCAAACTGGTCAAACAAATCATCTATACGGGGCATAGGGTACTTATTCTTGGCCGTTAGCCCGATTCAACTTCCGGTACTCAATGCAAAGCCTCAAGGCACCATCTTTCTTTTTAGCAAAGAGGGCCGGTGCTCCCCACGACGAAACACTAGGGCGAATAAAGCCCTTATCTAGCAACTCCTGGAGCTGAATCTTTAACTCACTCAACTCGGCTGGGGCAAAACGATATGGTGCCATAGAAATCGGCGCCGTGCTGTAGATACCCCATTTTTTACCGTCCTCAAGACTTAGACGTCACCGTTTGAACACTCGGTGATCATCGGTGTTTGTGTTCGTCTTGAGTTCCCGAAGGTCTCGGCCACGCGCCTTGCCTCCGGATCTCTCGACTCGACTGTTTTGTGTTTGGTTTTGCACCAAACACTTGTGTTTTGCTTTTGAGGGGCAGGGAATGGCTTGTTGGCCATCCCCACACCTCACCGGCCATCGCTTGAGGCCACCGGCCACTGTTTTGTTTCCATCGGCCAAATGTTTGGCCGGCCAGCACTCTTTGTGGCCGGCCGACCATTGTGTTGGCCAATTTGTCATTTTTGGCTGGCCGACCACTGTGCATTTGCTTTTGGCAGATATTTTGTGCCAGCTGTGATAGCTGGCACCCATTTTGCACCTTAGCTTGTTTTGTAAGCTTTGCAAGAGTGAATCTCTATAAAGGGAGGGGCCTCTCCTCCCTTCTCCAAGGTTACAAAAAAAGCTCCAGAGAGGGTCTGAGATTAGGGTTAGCATATTATATCTATCTATCTCTATATCTTCCTCTTTTGTGTCTAGTGGTGTTTGTTCATAGTTTTGCATACAAACACCTAGTGTTACACTTTCCTTTAGCCACTGAGGTACTAAGGAGTGATTTTTAGAGTTTTGAGCTGGTTTTGAGCTAAGGAAAGCAGCTGGAGTGCTGTTCTTGAAGGAGTCTACAAGTGTAAGAACTTTACCTTTAAATACCCCATTTTTGCATAGTCCTTTTTCCTACCTTGCATTTGTTTTTGAGCTTAGTGTATAACATATAAAAGTCTTGTTTTTACTTTCTTAAAATAGTTGTTTAAGGTTGTTTTGGTGTTTGGGGTTGTTTGGCCCCTCTTAGGCCTTGTTTGGCCCCCATTTTGTGCTATTTTGGTGAGCTTCGGGACCACCTTGTTTGGGCCTCCTCACCACTGAAATCTTGAGGGATTTCAGTGGTGAGGATGGTGGTTTGAGGTCCTAAGAAGGAGAGGGCCATCCCCTTTCCTTATTGCCTTCAAAAAGTGCCATTTTAGCCTCATGTGTGAGCACCATTTTTAAGTTCATGTTGGCCATGTCTTAAGTGTTATTTGTGCTTATTTTGCCATGATATAGCACTATTTTTACTTGGTTTAGACACACCATGCATGCTTAGCATACTTGTCTTGTAATGCCATGAATTTGCCATAACATGCTTTGTGCTTTGAGCCTTGTTCTAGCATGATTTTGGCCAAGCTTTGTGAAGCTTTTATGCGTGTTTTAGTATGCTTTAGCTCTGTTTTTAATTGCTTTGGCCATGCTTGACATGTTTTGTATAGCCACCTTGCATTTTGGCTTGCTAGCCTCGGGTGTGTGAGTGTTGAGCATGCATTGCTTAGCTTGTTTAAGTGGTTTGGCACCACTTATAGCATCATTTCAGTCCCCATGGTATGCTTGTATGCTTGCATTTGATGCTCCTTTAATGCTTTGAAAGGTTATAATCTTGTGCTCCATGTTTGGCCTCTTTTGTATGCTTCCACGTGTAGGCCACTTAGAAGCTATCTAGGTGTGTCCTTAGTTTTGTTTAGGTCTACCTTGGGACTATTCTAAGTCCTCTTAGCCTTGTGAGGCTTGGTTGGCATGGCCATGGTTTAAGCTCCTTGGCTTGCCTTGAGTTTTGGACATCGTTGCATGCTTAGCTTGTCTTGTTTACTTGGTTTGGCACCTTTTATAACATGATTTCAGAGCTTAGTATGCATGCCATTACTCCATGATTGTCCTCTTTTAAGTGTGCTTAAAAGTTGCTCTTTGGTGCCTAAGTGTTGGACCATGTGTGCCTGCATGTTTGTATGTGTTTTGGCTTTCATTTCCTTGGCATTTAGCCACTGTTTTGGGCTCATTTGAGAGTTGCCCAAATTGGTATAAGTCCATTGTTTGCATGTTGTCGCATGCTCGCCTCGTGTGTTGTTGCATGCTTAGCCCATCGCATGTGTTGCATGCTTGAAACACTTTGCATTTGGCATGCATTTCCTTTGCTAAGTTGCTTTGCATGTCTCCATGTTAGTTTCCTCACATGTTGTTGCATGTTTGCCATTAGCATTGTTATTGAATGCCTTGCATGCTTGTTTGCTTAGGTTGAATGCCTAGTGCACATTGCTTGCTTGCATGCTCACGTTGCATACTTAGCTAACATGTTTAGCTTGCATTTGGCATGCATGTCTTGCCTCTTGATCAAGTGATAGAGGTTGGGCCTTATGTGTTTATTTGGTTTACATTACATTTGAAATCAAAATGCACAACTTGACTTCTTGGGCCATCACGCATTGAAATGCGCGATTGGTGGTCCGAGAATCAAGGAACATTCTCCTTTGAGTCATAAACATGATAAGGGGTGTGTTGGTGCACACACTTGCTTGAAATGCATTGCCATACCTTGCTTGTCCTCTGTTGCTGTCAAAACAGGATTCTGCAGGCATAGATGGCCGACCGACCTCATTCAGTGCCGACAGACCGTCCATTTATAGCCGATGGCTTCATTTGTGCTCGACGGCCACTTACCTTTGGCCGGTGGTGTTCCCCCTTGGCCGGTGACCCTCCACAGTGTTCAGAGAGTGTTCCTTGGAAATTTTGCAATTTTCAGAGGAGTAGAGCAGGGTAAACAGAGTCAGCTTGTGCATGGCGTTGGATTTCCGAGCGGAGTCGAGCATGCGTGCATTGGGCCCTCTTCCCGAGGCTGTTTTACCGCTTTATTAGCTTAGTTAATTTGCTTAACTAATTAATTGGTCTATAATTATTTAATTAGCTTGTTAGTTGATTAATTTGTATATTCTTCTGGTCCCTCTGGGCGAGGGCGAATTTGTAATAAGTGTGGGTGCGTATGTGCATGTCTTCCAATCCCCACTTCTTTCTCCCTTTTACTTACCTGCTTTTGATGGTTAGTATTAGGGCATGTTTTAATTTAGCATACCTTATGCTATGCATGTGTGCATCCATTCATTTGTATTGCATGCACCGGGCTCGGCGCATCATGCTAACTGTATAGTATTTCAAATCTAACTTGAATATGTGCTATTTGTTGCATTCCACATGCCATCCTAGGATTAGCCGAGCCTATTCTAGTTGCATTTTGTATGTGATGCATTAGCCACTTAACATGAACTAGGATCATACATTGATTGCTAACAAGTTCTTTGTTTTGGCTCGGAGTACTAGGTAAGCTTTTTATGCTTTAGCATCTCGCATGAGTGTGAATGTTAACATAATAGCATGCTTACCATGTGGCTATATGCTTATGTGATATAAACTGCCTGAATGCCTGTGGGTGAAGGTTGGATTGTTTGAGTTGGAACAACTCATTGAAATCCGTGTTTTAGCCTACTCGCGAGTAGCAAATTCCAAACCATTTTCAACGAACGGATATACGATGCTTTGTTCCAAATTAGGCGATCTTGTCTATACTTTTATGTTGTGCGTATCATATAGTAAGATTAGCTAATTAATCGGAATAAGAACACATAACGTTTTTAAAACAAGATATCATGGTTAGTAGAGGCCGATCTTTGATCGGGCGAGCGGGGGTGCTCATAGCTGACCTTCCCCAATCGTACCCAAGTTCCGAGCCGAGGCAACTTTGGTGATGACGGACACGTGGCCTTAGGCAAACGAGTCAGGGTTTCCTAAATTCCCCAAAAAAATATTTAGGTGGCGACTCTGTATCTGGCAAAGCAGTCCATTGGCACTTCTTTAAAAAAATCTGTTTTCCAAAACGATTTGCCGGATTTGGACTCTTTGGTGATTTATCATCTTGCATTGCATTGCGAGATCAGATTAAGAACCGACACAAATCGAGTCCGAACTGTAGCATGAGGCCCGGGGGCGCGTCTACAGTTTCTGGCGACTCTGCTGGGGAGTTTTGAGAACTTGACTCGAACTCATGATATCTGGTTTTGACTACACTTATGTGTTTCTTTGCATTGCATGTGCATTTGTGCGCCTAAGTCACAGTGTTTGCCGTCTGCTATTCCTGAACGGTTTGCTGGAGGCTCGCATCGAGGAGTGTGCCATAAGGCTGACCGGTTACGGGCTCTGCCATGATGGGAATACAAACCCTGGTTGTCACCGGGGCACCCTTTTGACCATTCGACCTAGTGCATATTCGAAATCCATAGTGACCATTCCAAAATAGGACAGGTTGCTTAACCCGATTATAGGTTGTTTGAAACCGCTGCGTGCGTAGTGAAACCCTAGCTCTTGACAAAATAGGACAGGGAAACCCTACCCCAACATAGGGGTGTTTTGGCTCTTGCTTGCTTGTTATGTGTTTTTTTAGAGTGTATCTCTACAGGGGAATGTATATATCAGTTTGCAAGTCTGAGTATCAAGCCTGAGGGCATCAGTACCGGAATTTGAGAATCAGTTATATCTGCGGGTATCAGATTCAGTTTTGGGGCAGTGATTTTGGGGAATAGTGATCAGTAGTAGAGTACAGTTATTCAGCTATGCTTGTATCTGTTCTGATTGGGCCGAAATGCTGCGTGTTTTCTCTTTCAGTTCAGAGATCTAGTACAGAATAGCCAGTGGTCTCCTTTGCTGAGGCAAGACAGACATCTGATCCATCGTCTCCGTTCAGTTCAAGAGGACTTATGATGACCCAAAGTTCAGAGGAAATAGTGGTTATGGCAGCCTCATTGGATCAAGGAATCATCTTACAGAATGAAACCAATGTTGATGTACCGCATCCGCCCAGGTCGCCTGCCGCGTGCCCGATCTGGGAACCACAGTTGTTTCAAGCTCGTGAGCCCACCACGTTCGAGTTAATGGGAATGATCGGCGATCTTTAGCGATCTGTGACTGATCTCGCCTACAGAATGTCGGCTTCGCCACTAACCCCATCCTACGCCGGGAATTTTGTACTGCAGGAGCCCCCGCTACTGGGGCGAATTGTGATCGAGCTCAGCCAACCTGAGGCTACCTCAAACTATGGCCATGACATGGCAACAACAACCGGGTTTTGCTCTGATATAGCAACCCAAACCCTCGATCAAGCTGAGGCCAGAGGTAAGAACAAAGTGGGAACAGATGCTGATCCCGTTGAACAACTACTGTGGGCAGTCGAGGCTTTGAAAACCGAGGGGATGAATAAACAACAAATATTCACAGTGGTGGCCAAAATTGTGGATGATGCTTTCCCTACTCCAACCGAGGGGAGTTCCAGCCAAACAGAAAATCGGGATAGGCCCCGTCATGCCAGAACAGTTCCCTCCAATCCTAACCCTGCACCGGGAAAGGATCAGAAAGTCAAGGCGGCACCTGCCGATCCTTTTGCCAGTGCGTCCGGCAAAAGTCAGCAAACTTCGAAGCATCTGCCCCGAGGGCGCAGAGTCTTCCACGCACTCTATTTGCCTTTGTCTAGGGCGTTCCAGATCCTTGCCGAAAGGGGGCACCTTAAACCCCTCAAGCCTCGGCCTCTCCCGAAGAATCTCCCTCCCTTCACACGATGCTACCTTGTACTGCGCGTACCACCAGCAAACCGGTCATTGCACCGATAACTGTTTTCGTCTTCGTCATGAAGTACAGGATTTGATCGACAATGAGGTCATCCTCCCGCCTACCTCAGCGAAGTCTGTCACTGCTGAGTTGTTAGATTTCGACGATACTGCGAGTATGTGATCAGAAGTTGGACCACCTGTGGGCGGCGCTGAGTGTATTTCAGATGTGGCGTCTGGCACGCACTGTTTGGAGCATTTGCAGATGCTGTTTTTTGTAATTTCTGGCTTGGGTGTTGAGCCATTTCTTTGATTTTGTTTTGAGTCTGTCTCATTGTCTTGAGTCAGTCTTTTTGCTTAAGGGTCTGTCTTGTTGTACTGAGTCAATCCCATTGTATAGAATGTCAGGTGATTCCAGGGTTGTTGCCTCGGATATCATGTTTTTGTAATTATTCTTCTGCTTTCTTTTGAGTCTGTCTCTGCTGTGGAGCCAGTTGCAATCGGAGGTTTTGAATGACACAACTGCGGCTATCATGTTTCCGTGCCTATTGCTACTTTGAGCCTATTGTGCCAGCAAGTTTAGAATGAAACGGCAGCGCATTTTACCCGCTCTTTTGTGCCTATAAGTCATTGTATTGACCTAAGTTTTTTTAAAACTTTTCGAACAATGCGATGAAAACGAAGAGGAAGGAATTCCTCGGGTTTTGCAAAGTTTGATCAACTAAGAGAAAGAGAGGCGTGCTAAGCCCTTAATGAATGAAATCATGCTTGTTAGTGTGGGTACTGAGAAGGACCCTGGCTTGATCCAGATTGGTTCCGCATTGTCTTCCGCGCGAGTGATTTGTCGCTTTCTTAAAAACTTTCAAAAATGTTTTGCGCGATCCTACAAAGACCAGTGTGGAATCGTTCTTGAGATTGTGCAGCTTAGGATCGCTCTCAGCCTCGAGACTCGACCCCTCACTCTCAAAGCCTTGACTTACATTCAGAATGATCAACGTCAACCGCAATGTGAAGGCCTGTGTGGCCAGATTTGAAGCAGCCCTCGAACAAGAGGCACCAAAGTCAGATCAAGAAGATCAGATCAGAAGAAACTTGCGAAGCTAAATCAGAAGTACCCCTCGGACTAGGGGCAAAAATGTCCGATGTGCTCGAAGAGTCGAAGATGGATCCTTCTATAAATCAATACAACAGTCACTCTCCTGGTTACGGATGGCTTCAAAACCCTAAAAACATTTGGCATGGACACAACTACACTTTTACCCTTGAGAGGCTCGCTGGGCCGAAAACCCGGAAGGGCGACCCAGGCAAAAGTTAGAGCAAAAAAAAAAAAAAAAAAAAAAAAAAAAAAAAAAGAAAAAAATGCAAAAAAAGAAAAGATAAAAAAAGAAAAAGAAAAGAAATGAAAAAAGAAAAGAAAAACATAGCTCGCAAGGTTGAAAACCCGGAAGGGCGACCTTGGCAAAAGTTAGAGCGTGGTGAGGGTTAATACACGAGTGTACCTTAACCGGAACTACGTAAGGCTTGATTCCCATGTTTGGGATACGTAGGCAACTTCATCCTGAAGTCCAGCCATATGCACTTTCAAGTGACTGTGTCCATATATTGGTTTTGACCATCTTCGTCTTCTCTGTATCTGAGAGTTCGGTCGTGATCATCGCTAATGAGGATTGACTACAATATGCTGCGACGTTATTTAGACAAGGGGCAACTTTCCATTGCCATGAGTCGCCATTCAAACTAGGGGCAACTTTCCGTTGCCGTGCAGTGCCATCCAGACAAGGGGCAAATTTCCATTGCCTCCGATCCGAGGTTGTGCATCTCAAGAGTAAGTTCTGCGCTCGTTGAGCATTGACTGTTTGCAAAAATAGTTTTTGAGAATTTTTACTGAGGTTGACTAATTTCTTGAAAATTATTCCATCTTTTCCAAAACTGGACCATTTTCTTGGACCCAAAAAAGGAAAATTTTCAGTGCTCATAGCCTGACTTGCATGATTTCAAATAAAAAATCGAACATGTTAATCTAACTCTCATATTGGTCAAAATTGTTTTAGTAGAAAGCCAAAACAAAAAATGGTCAAAATGATGAACTAGGGACACAGTTGAGTCAGGCTTCCTGCCTTTTCCCCCATCGTCAACATACTTGCCAGAAGGGCACTTTACCTGTCAACAAGGGCACAACTGGAGCTGTCTGTAAAGGGCTGAAAGCTCTCAACATCCTCCAAGCAACGAGGTATCAAGTCATGTGCGAAGCACGAATTGGGGTGGATCAAGACACTCCACTCCCTCGTCTAGGGCATCGACTAAATATCACCAGAAGAAATAGCCGTGAGCTAACAGTGTTGGGCATGAACCCACGACCTTCAATTTATCCATCAACCATCCAGGGGAGGGATACAAAATGAGAGATTAAAGAATAGAGAGATGTAAGTTGAGAGAAAAGTGAGCAAAAGGGGTTTTGAGTGAAAAAATCGAGCCTGAGGGCCAAGTGATGTGAGAATCACAAATCAGAAAAGGTGGGAAACAATACCCGGAGAAACTGGCTCCTCGTGATCTGAGGTCTCTCGTCTCGATAACACGTCTGTGTGTCATGTCTTTTGCTTTGTTTGTCTCGATTCTTGTTTGGAGTCGTATCCGAGCGTGTCTCATTGTGTTTAGGTTGTTTACCTTTTGTTTTTCTGTTGTTGAGTCTTTTTGTTCACTATGTTCAGTCATAGGCTCAACACTTGGTTGAAAACCCTTTTCACAAATCATTTTGTGTGCTCGGAGTGCTGTGCCATTCTCCACATTTGTACAAAACATGATTTCGTTCTTTTGTAAAACCACATGGGTTCAACCCCGGGTCACTTGGAAACAGTGAACATATGGGTTCCAGATTGCATCCGAGTGTGTTTCAGCTTCAGAAGATTCCACCTTTGTACCCCGTCTTTTCAAGATTGAATTGTTTGTTCATCATGGGCCATGTGCAAATGAACAGAATACTGCGTTACGGGCTTTGAGTTCAGAATGAGCAGTGTTCAGAATGAGCTATGTGTATGAGCTATGTGTCGGGTAAACCAAGAGCTGTGTTATGGGCTGTGTGTTCAAAATGAGCTGTGGGTTGTTTGAGTTGTTTTGCTATTGGCCGGTTCATTATCTGGTTATTACAATACAAGTGTTTGATTTTCAGACAGGAGATCAATCTCATTTACATTGAGGTGTAATATGATGCAATGCAATGCGAAATATGAAATGTACAAATGTAACACTTTTTCTGATAAAAAGTTCGTTTCATTTCATCATTTTTTAAGTACATAGCTTTGGAGAAAACAAAAACCTGCCAGCGGCAGTACAAAGTACTCAAACTACTACCTAAAAAAGGAAAATGTCTAAAGCGAAACAAAAAGAAGAAAAGCAGCAAAAGTCTGGATCAATGCTAATTGGTCTCAGGCCCGTGAGTCTGTCCTCGTCCTCTTCCTAGACGAAGGACCAGGAGCATCATCATCATCGGCACCATCGTCTGAGCCCAAGCCCGAGTCGTCTCCGGTCTCCTCCTTGGACGACTCTGCCTCCGACTCCGCCTTTGTCTCCACCTCAGACTCATCATCATCGGGAATTGGTACCCGAGAGCTACTCCCAACATGAGTACGCCCCGCTTTGGTGCGGGGATATACTGTGCCTCCTCGCCCTCCTCCCCGAGCCGGAATAGAAGGCCCAGCTGGAGCACCTCCTGCAGCAGGAATCTGGAATGGAGGCTGAACAGCGCAAATGGAAAACGCATCAGTATGCTACGCAAAACAGTGTATGAATGTTATGAGCAGTGTATCAGTACAGAATGTAGTGTATGAAAACAGTGTATGAATGTTATGAGCAGTATGTCGGTACAGAATGCAGTGACTGAGTGCAGTGTATGAATGTCGTGAGTAATGCTGTGAACAGTCTGTGGGATGCTGTGTATCAGATGCCGTGAGGGCCGTATATCGAGTGCTGTGGTAATAGTGCGATGCATCAGATTGTATAAAGTTTGAGACTGCGGTTGAAGGAACTTACCAGAATGCCATAGATGGTCAGTAGATCGAGGCTCTGCTGGAGCATCCCCATCACAGAGGCGGTCAGCTCCAGGGACTGGCGAGTGTACTCGGAGGAAGCCTGCAAAAGTGTTAGAAGCATCAGTATTCTGTGGAATATCAAATGAAGTGAAATGAAATGATAGTGCAAGATGTAAAATACAGTAGTACATACCGGAGGCAAGTCGTATAATCCGACTAGCTCGTGATCAGCCGGAGGGGGAGCGATGGGGATCTGGTAAGTCTCCCCACCCTACCCTCGGCATGTCATCATCGTGGGCAGTACTGGCCAACTAGCCCCCCGTCCTCTCCGAGTCCCACTCTTGCCATGGACCCGAGCCATCCTCGATGCTCCTACTCCCGCTCCTGCCCTAGCCGCCAGTGCCGTGGGCCTCTCTCGCTCAACTCGACGGCCACTGCTCAAAGGCTGCATAATGTAGGTCCGGACATACTCTGCGTAGTCGCCCTCGCCCCTGAAGCCCTCCGCATCCCAGCCAATCATGTAATCAGCCATCTCCTCGAGAGTATACCTCTCGATATGCCTCATATGAGTAGGAGGTGGCCGCGAAACTGCCTGCTCTGGCACGCCTAGCATCTGCCGCAAGAAGCGCTCCCCCAAGTACCAGGCGCGGCAGACGGGGCCCTCCAGTAAAACTCTGAATCGGGCCGTCTCTCGGGCACCAGCATACCGATCCCGTACCGCGATGGGCAAGGAGGCCCAAGGCTGCCAGGTAATCTGCAAACAAAATACATTTCGTTATCTGCTGCTATTGAAAATGCAATACAAAGTGAAGCTTAAATGAACTGCAAGTTCTAAAATACCTTTGCGGTGGTGATGGCATCGAAATAGAGGCGGAAGAATATGAAAGACTCCCGAGGCCTCCGCTTGCACCTCACGTCGAAGCGGTGAGAGAATGGGATCATAGGGGGCATCTCCTCCTCTGGCACTGGGGCAAGCCTAGGGAAGTAGGCGTACACCCACAACTACAATGAGGCAGAATAGATATCAGTATACTTATCAGATAAAGCAGTATGCAGATAAAGCAGAAAGTGGTATGTGCAGTGTATGGTGCAGTGTGTGCGGTGTACAGAATACAGAGAATGTAAAGCAGAAATGAAAAAAACAGAAGAAGAAGACATACCTCCCAAGCCCGCTAGTAGCCTCCGAGCAGCTGTCCGCTGAGGTGAGAGGATGAGCTCATATAGCCATAGAGTGTGGCCAAGCCTGCGCCACCCCAGTCGTAGCCATGAATCCTGGTCACGTCAACCAGTGCGCTCAGCAGGTAAAGGGGCACGGTGTTCGCCCGGTCGGCGAAGAGAGTGGTCCTTAGCAGGAACATCAAGAAGCCGCGAGCATACTGCTCCTCCTCCTCCTGAGTAGTCAGTGCCTGGATCCGAAAATGAGCCTCGAACTAAGAATATCGCACAAATCCTGGACGAGCAAGAGGCGGTAAGACGCCAAGCATTTACATCTAGGCTGCCTCCCACTCATCCATGTCTGTGTCGAAGGGGATCGGATCACCCCCTACCCCGATGCCGGTAAGCATCGAGAAGTCGAAGGGAGTCATCGTCATGTCTCCCGTGGCAGAGAAGTGGAAGGAGTCGGTGGTGTCCCACCACCTCTCCGCCAATGCAGCAAGGAGCGGCCTATTCGCAGTAAGGCGCGAGAGCCCCATGCAGAAGGTCCCGAAACCAGCTCGGTCGATGATGCGACGAACCGCATCAGGTAATTCCATGTACCAACCTCGTGCGGCGACGTTCCCATACCCCCGGAGGGTGTGGGAATCTCCCTATGGTCAAAACAAACAGTCGCGAAGCGACATTATGAATACAGTGTTGAATGTGCTCAGAATCAGTACAGATATAGCGTGTGTGCACGTTTTCAGATTCAAACAGATATCGGGTGCTGGTGTGCTCGCAGTGAACTATGACATATGATATGTCAGTGTTTTTAAGAGGTTCAGTACAGATATAGCGTGTGTGCACGTGTTACACGTGTTCAGATTCAAATAGATATCGGGTGCCGGTGTGCCCGCAGTGAACTACAGCATATGATGTGTCAGTGTTTTCGAGTGGTTCAGTGAAAATACAGCGTCAGTACACAGGTTTAGATTCAAACAGATATCAGGTGCAAGCATGTTCACAGTCAATTACAGCATGAGGTATATCGGTGTATCCGAGTTAAACAGTTAAAAGGCAGAATCGACTATTGCAAGTTATACATTCTACTTTGCAGAAAAATAAAAAGAAGAAGAAGAGTGTACCTCGGAGGGAGGCGCCGAAGGACAGATGTGACTCTGGCTCAGCACGAGTAAGAGCTTCCGGCGCCACACCCCTCGCGAAACTGTTGAAGTGGCGAATGCCGTCGGGAGGCAGCACATGAATCGCCGACCTGTAGGCTGCCGGATCGAACGGTCGAACGCTCAAGGGCAAGAGCTCGGCCTCGGGGTCCATCTCCTGCTCCGGGGGAGTCCCACCTCGTGGAATATCATCCGCCATGCCGAAAAGGGTGTGAAAATGGCCGGAAGAGTGAAAACGGGGCGAGAATATGAAAAGTCAACCGAAAAGTCAACCCCGAGAGGGTGAAAAATGGCCGGAAAGGTCGGGGTATGAAAAAGGCACAAAGATCAAGGAAAACTCGAGGGAAACAAGCCCCGAGTGGTGGAAATGGAGAAAGAGGCACCGAAATGGAAATTTGTTCGGTTCAAAGTATTCGAAACGCGAAGGAGTTCGCGAATCGAACGACGAAACGGGCTCGAAAACCAAGGAAAAACGAGGATCAAAGATGGAAAAATAACCTAGAGAGGAGGGGGACTGATTTTCGAGCTAGGGCAAAGTGAGAAATGAGGGCTAGAAGCCCTATATTTAAAAACTAGTGCCGAAATGTCAAAACTACCCCGAACAGGCACTTTTGGCCGGTCGGCCATATTGTTGGCCGGTCGGCCAAATAGATGGCCAGTGGCCTTATTTTGTGGCCGGTGGATGGCCGGTGACCTCCCCCGATGGCCGGTGAACCTCCTACACCTTTGTTTGGGTCTTTGATATGGTTTGGGGCCTTCATTGCTCAAGATAGTGCCTCCATTGCTCAAAACAGTGCAAGAAAATGCATTTCCGAAGCTTAACCGGTCTCTGTGCCGTGTCTTTTGTGTGTAGCACTCGAATACGTGCGAGGTGTATCCTTTTTGTATCCTTTTTGCTTCTTGCGAGATTCGACAGTTGCCCCACATGCATACGTTACAACGTTTTGTCGTGAAACGCGTGTTGGTTATACGTCATTTCACTCGCATCGTTATGCACACATCTCGCATTGTCATGCGCATGTCATACTTGCATTAGTGTGCACATTCTTTAGGTTGCATCGTCATGGGCACCTCACATGCATTGTCATGCATATCAAGTGACGCGCGTTCTTGCGCATTCGAGTTCACATGCATTGTCATGCATTTCGAAAGACATGCGTTGTCACGCATTCAACCTCATGTGCATTGTCATGCATCTCAAAAACATGCATCATTTGCATTTGCATGCATTCCAAAAAAAAACAAACAAAAAAAACATGCATCATTTGCATTTGCATGCATTCCAAAAAAAAAAAACATGCATCATTTGCACTTTGCATGCATTCCAAACAAAAACAAAACATACATCATCATGCACTTTTCATGCATTTTTCTTCCTTTCGCATTGTCATGCATTTCAAAAAAAAAAAAAAAAAAAAAAAAAAAAAACAAAAACAACATGCATATGTCATGCATTCCATTGTACATATATTGCATATGTCATGCATACAATGTAAATAGTGCATATGTCATGCGTCACTGTAAATATGGCATTTACATACATTCATAGTACATAGCATTGTACATATCCATTGCACATTGTATATATTGCATTGTAGCTTGCATGCATTCGCTGCATCACCTCCATCTATGGCTTGCACCTTTCCATGTTGAGCTTGGTCTGGTATGTGCTCATACTTTTCGCGTTGAAGCACAGTTATGATATTATGTGTACGCACCTAGTGTTGTGGGTGACGGCACCGTTTCTATGTTAAACATGGCTTGTTTGTGTCCATGCTTTTCCTAGGCAAGATACGTTTTGGTCGCGCGCCATATCCACTGTATATACTGCATTGTAGTGTAGTTCGATTGCATCCAGCATTTAGGATCATGAGCTTTTCTGAGCAGAGCATGCTCACTTATGTCATTCCTCACTTGTCATCCACCAATTACTTGTTCTTGTGTTCCGTTTATATCACTCATAGTTCTGCATGTGTACGCGCCTATTCCACTGCGGGTATTGTGGTTTGAGGGTTGCGGCACCTTTTCTATGGTAGACGGACTTTGCATCTCCATCATCCTTATGACATTTGTGTGGTTTTTGAACCGCTCATGATTGGTTCATGATTCAATTGCATTGCATATCATTTGCATCGTTTATACATAGATTTGTAAATGTTGCATATCATTTTGCATCCATTCCGCGTTGTTCTGTGTTGTCACGCAGTCTTAACTTGCATTGTCATGCATGTTGCTAACAATATTGTACCTGTTAAGTTTCTCTCTTTTACAGGCACGATATTGTATGTACGGTTCATTTGAAGCAGGCACGACCAGACGAACCGCACAGGTATTGTATTCTCCGCGTCAAGCGTAGCGAGAATTGCATAATTCTCTTACATCCTTTCTGCATTGTAATGTAGTTGGATTTGTGTTTGATTGCTTAAAACTGTCGCATGTTATGCTTCATTACAGCTTTTTTTGCATGATCATAAGTTATGTTCGGCTTCTTGCATTGTTAGTTGCATTTTGCCCCCACCTTCGGGCACATATCTTTATTGTCTTGCGTGCTTTGTCTAAGTCTTCGGTCTTGTCAAAAATGGGTCGTCTCTGGGCTTTGACATTCACTCCCGTCATTGTTATGACTTTCGAGTTCTGTCAAAGAGGGGCAACTGTAGACACCCCATTTTTGACCGTCCTCAAGACTTAGACGTCACCGTTTGAACACTCAGTGATCATCCGTGCTTGTGTTCGTCTTGAGTTCCCGGAGGTCTCGGCCGCGCGCCTTGCCTCAAGATCTCTTAACTTGCCTGTTCTGTGCTTGGTTGTGGACTAAGAACTTGTTTGTTTTTGCTTTTGAGGGCAGAGAATGGCTTGTTGGTCATCCCCACACCTCACCGGCCATGGCTTGAGGCCACCGGCCACTGTTTTGTTTACATCAGCCAAATGTTTGGCCGGCCGGCACTCTTTGTGGCCGGCCGACCATTGTTTTGGCTAATTTGTCATTTTTGGCTGGCCGACCACTGTGCATCTGCTTTTGGCAGATATTTTGTGCCAGCTGTGATAGCTAGCACCCACATTGCACCCCTTCCATATGTGTATGGAGGGATTTCACTCTTGCTTAGCTTGTTTTGTAAGCTTTGCAAGAGTGAATCTCTATAAAGGGAGGGCCTCTCCTCCCTTCTCCAAGGTTACAAAAAAGCTCCAGAGAGGGTCTGAGATTAGGGTTAGCATATTATATCTATCTATCTCTATATCTTCCTCTCTTTGTGTCTAAGTGTGTGTTTGTTCATAGTTTTGCATACAAACACCTAGTGTTACACTTTCCTTTAGCCGTTGAGGTACTAAGGAGTGATTTTCAGAGTTTTGAGCTAAGGAAAGCAGCTGGAGTGCTGTTGTAGACACCCCATTTTTGACTGACCTTAAGACTCAGACGTCACCGATTGAGCGCTTGGTGATGTTGCATATTGTGCTCGTTCTGAGGTTGCGGAGTCCCGGCTGCGAGCCTTGCCTCCGGACTTCCGGACTCTTTTGTGCTTTGCCTCGGTTTGCAAACCAGGCCCTGTTTTCTCTGTTTTCTCTTCCCAAAGGGAGGGAGAGGTCTCGTAGATCATCTCTCAGTGGCTGTAGGCTACGTTTCGTGGTCGTAGGCCATTTTTCCCGTTTGGAGCCCGGTTTCCGGTTTTTCGGAGCCGTCAGGCCGTGTGCCTCGGTTCGGGACCGCTTAACCACCTCCGTTTGCCCCGGTTTTTGGCACGTATCTTATTTACTCCCTTTTGAGGGACACTGTGGTCCGAGAGACCAACTTCGTGGTTGAGCACCACTCCCGGTGCCTAATAGCCCACTTTCGGGGCCCCGAACTGCGTGTTTTGGCTCCCGAACCTTCATCCTACATTTTCGGGCTCCGACCCAAACTTAAGATAGTCATATTTTGAACTCCTTTTCATGTTTGATTAAGGACCTCTTGATGTTTGACATCTCCATCTATCACTTGCTTCTTTACCCCTCCATTTTCCCCTTTTCTTGCACGGTAGTTTAGGCCTACTTGTATTTATTTTCGTGGCTTGATGTAAACTACAAAGTTCCTTGTTTTGAGCCCCTATTTAACTTTGTTAAAGGGCTTGTTGCTATTTGGGACCCGCAGATATCACTTGCCCCTTTACCTCTCCTTTTTGGCCTTTTTGGGGGGAATTTTGAATCCGAATTTCCCCCCCTTTTTTCCCTCTCTTTTTCCACCCCTTTTGCCTATATATACAGCCCCTCCCCTTCAGATTTAAGGGTTAGAAAATTTTCTTTGAGGCTCTTGCATTGTATATCTCTCTTCCTCTCTTCCAAGCGTTAAAACCTTAAAGCCCTATACCATTTCTTCACCACACACCACCTAGCACCACCACCACCACTCCATTCCAGCGGCTTGGAGGACCTTCTCAGAGGCAAGGAGCATCTTTTCTCAAGCCAAGAGGTTGCTAAAGACTAGTCTTCAAGGGTGAGTCTCGTTTTTCCTCTTTTTGCTCTTTTCTTGGCCTATATTTTAGCTCCTTATGCTTGCACATTTGAGCTCCGACCATAACTGGAACTAGGCCTATTTTGAGCCATTTTTCATCTTTCATTAAGGGTCTCTCACTATTTGAGACCTCCTTTTGGCCCTTGCCTCTTTGGCCCTCTTTATGCCATAATTTTGTATAGTATTTTTGGCCTATGTGTAATCTGTTTTGGAGCATGATGTCAACTGTAGATAGGCTTATTTTGAGCCCCTCTTCAATATTGAAGAAGGGCTCAACACTGTTGGGGACCTCCATGTATCACTTGCCATTGTACCCCTCTTTGGTCCCCATTTTTGCATGATTTATTAGCTTATTGAGCTTCTATTTTTGGACCTTGGTCAGAACTGAAACTAGCCCTATTTTAACCCAATCTATACATGTTTCATCAAGGGTCCATGGCTGTTTGAGACATCCATTTTGTACTTCATGTTATAGCCCTCTTGTGGCCTTAATCTTGCATTGTATTTTGAGCATGTTTGTATACTGATTTGGGCTTGATCATCTGCTGTAAAATGCCATATTTTGGGACCCTCTTCAACATTGTTGAAGGTCCCTCACTTTTTTGAGACCCCCATATATCAGTTACTTCTTTGCCCCTTCGTTGGCCCATTTCTTGCATGAATTGTTTGCCATACTTGTGTCTGTTTTTGTGGTCTGTCATGAACTGTAAAACATCATATTTTGGGCCCCTCTTCAACATTGTTGAAGGTCCCTCTTGTGTTTTAAGTCAGCAGCTGCCACTTGTTTCATTACCTCTCTCTTTTTGGCCAATTTTGCATGCTATCTTAGGCCTATTTGTGCTCACTGTTTGGCCTTTCTTAGAACTGGAAACATGCTTGTTTTGGGGCTGCCTTGCTTCTGTATTTAGGTCTCATGTTCAAATAATGCATGCATTGCATAGCTATAGGTCATTCCTTGAGCCAAATTTCATGTTTCGGGATCGATTCCTTGCATCGGGTGTTGTTTTGCCATGTTTCGGGGCTGTTTTGCATCTCATTTTGCCTCTGAAAATTTCATGCTAGTATGCCATAATCCATGCTTTGCCATGTCATGTTAGAGTGGCATTCGTGCCTTAGGTTCGGTCCTCAGTTTGCGTGCACGCGTGCACGCATCTCGAGTTGTCTCATTTTCATCTTATGGCCTCTTATGTGAGTGTGGCTGAGGTCCACTCATGTTGTTGTAAGTCCATTGCGCATTGTGTATGCCATCTCATTCATAGCATTGTGTATGCTAGGTTGCATATTAGAACATTGTGTATGCCATGTTACATCGTGCATCGTGTATGCCATTCCATAGCATTTTGCATGTTAGGTTGTATCTTAGTTGCATTTCATGCATGTCATGCATATTGCATTGTGTTCGGGATAGGAGTTAGCCCGAGCATGGGAAACGAGGTACGTTTCGTACTCCGAGTGACGGGACGTGTCTCAATTCCCAAGTCACCGACACTCCGGATTATCCATGATGGAGTTAGGTTTAGTTGAGTTTTCATGTGCATTCATTCTATATTGAGTAGTGCAATTCGATTCCTCGGCCATCATGCATCGAGATGCGTGATTGCTGGCACGAGGATCGAGGCACGCATACATTTGTGAAAATACATTGCTATGCCCCTTTCCTGCTCTCTGTTGCAGCAAAATCAAGAATCAGCAGTCTTTCGAGGCTTGGCGCGCATTCCAAGAATAATTGCAAAACAGAGGCTAATTGGGGCATCTCAGTGGATTTCCGCGCAAGGCAGCCCAAACATACATCGTTCATCAGAGTCGAGGCAGTCCCTGGCTTGCATGCCAATTTATAGCTTTCCTAGATTAATTTGTAAATTAATTAGGATTTTTGTACATATTTGGACAGTATTATTTGGACTGTAATATTCTTTTATTCGGGACTGTATATTTATTCGGACCCTCTGCGCGAGGGCATAATTGTAATAAGTGTGCGTGAGTGTGATGTATGTCTTCCAACCCCACGTCTTTCTTCCTTTTTTATTTACCCGCTTATGATGGTTAGATTAGGGCATGTTTCAATTAGCATACAGTATGATAGCATGTTTGCATTCATTCATCTGTTTTGCACGCACCGGGCTCGGCCCATCATACTAACTGCATTTGTATTTCAATTCCAAGTTGAATACATGTTAGCTGTAGCATTCCATATGCCATATTTAGGATAGCCGAGCCTGCTATAGTTGCATTTTTGCATGTGTTGCATTAGGCATTTCTGTATAATTAGGATTATGCATGGATTTCTAATTAGCTTCTGTTTTGGCTTGGAGTACTCGGTGAGTTTTATGCTTTAGCATCCTTGCATGCGTGTGAGTGACTGCCATAAATAGCATGCTTACCATGAGGCTATGTGCTTATGTGATATAACTGCCTGAATGCCTGTGGGTGAAGGTTGGGTTATTTGGATTGGAACAATTCATCAAATGTTTGTTTTAAGCTCACTAGATAGTAGCAAAACCATGTTTTCTAAGCCCACCCGAGGGTGGCAAATTCACGTCTTAGCCTACCTGCGGGTAGCACCATCAAACCATTTTTCAAACAAACAAACATGAAATGTTTTGTTCCAATTCAGGCGATCCAGTCTATACTTGTATGCTGTGCGCATCACATAGTAATCTAGGCTAATAACCGGATAAGAACGCACAATGTTTTCAAAATAAGATATCATGGTTAGTAGAGGCCGGTCTTTGACCGGGCGAGCGGGGGTGCTCACGAAGTGACCTTCCCCAATCGTACCCAAGTTCCCGAGCCGATGCAACTTTGGTGATGACGGACACGTGGCCTTTGGCACCAGTCAGGGTTTTCCTAAATTTCCCATTAAAAAACATTTAGGTGGCGACTCTGTATCTGGCAAAGCAGTCCATGTTTGGCACTTCTTTTCAAAAAATCTGTTTTCAAAATCGATTTGCCGGATTTGGACTCTTTGGTTCAAGATTAAGAACCGTGACATTTGAGTCCTTGAACTGTAGTGACCCCAATATGAACGGAACGGGACTTAACCCTCCCGGGGCGTTCGGGGACGTCTACAGTTGTTCTTGAAGGAGTCTACAAGGGTAAGAACTTTACCTTTAAATACTCCATTTTTGCATAGTCCTTTTGCCTACCTTGCATCTGTTTTTGAGCTTAGTGTATAGCATATAAAAGTCTTGTTTTTACTTGCTTAAAATAGTTGTTTAAGGTTGTTTTGGTGTTTGGGGTTGTTTGGCCCCTCTTAGGCCTTGTTTGGCCCCCATTTTGTGCTATTTTGGTGAGCTTCGGGACCACCTTGTTTGAGCCTCCTCACCACTGAAATCTTGAGGGATTTCAGTGGTGAGGATGGTGGTTTGATGTCCTAAGAAGGAGAGGGCCATCCCCTCTCCTTGTTGCCTTCAAAAAGTGCCATTTTAGCCTCATGTGTGAGCACCATTTTTAAGTTCATGTTGGCCATGTCTTAAGTGTTATTTGTGCTTATTTTTCCATGACATAGCACTGTTTTTACTTGGTTTAGACACACCATGCATGCTTAGCATACTTGTCTTGTAATGCCATGAATTTGCCTTAACATGCTTTGTGCTTTGAGCCTTGTTCTAGCATGATTTTGGCCAAGCTTTGTGAAGCTTTTATGCGTGTTTTAGTATGCTTTAGCTCTATTTTTAATTGCTTCGGCCATGCTTGACATGTTTTGTATAGCCACCTTGCATTTTGCCTTGCTAGCCTCGGGTGTGTGAGTGTTGAGCATGCATTGCTTAGCTTGTTTCAGTGGTTTGGCACCACTTATAGCATCATTTCAGTCCCCATGGTATGCTTGTATGCTTGCATTTGATGCTCCTTTAATGCTTTGAAAGGTTATAATCTTGTGCTCCATGTTTGGCCTCTTTTGTATGCTTCCATGTGTAGGCCACTTAGATGTTATCTAGGTGTGTCCTTAGCTTTGTTTAGGTCTGCCTTGGGACTATTCTAAGTCCTCTTAGCCTTGTGAGGCTTGGTTGGCATGGCCATGGTTTAAGCTCCTTGGCTTGCCTTGAGTTTTGGACATCGTTGAATGCTTAGCTTGTCTTGTTTACTTGGTTTGGCACCTTTTATAACATGATTTCAGAGCTTAGTATGCTTGCCATTACTCCATGATTGTCCTCTTTTAAGTGTGCTTAAAAGTTGCTCTTTGGTGCCTAAGTGTTGGACCATGTGTGCATGCATGTTTGTATGTGTTTTGGCTTTCATTTCCTTGGCATTTAGCCACTGTTTTGGGCTCATTTGAGAGTTGCCCAAATTGGTATAAGTCCATTGTTTGCATGTTGTCGCATGCTCGCCTCGTGTGTTGTTGCATGCTTAGCCCATCGCATGTGTTGCATGCTTGAAACACTTTGCATTTGGCATGCATTTCCTTTGCTAAGTTGCTTTGCATGTCTCCATGTTAGTTCCCTCACATGTTGTTGCATGTTTGCCATTAGCATTGTTATTGAATGCCTTGCATGCTTGTTTGCTTAGGTTAAATGCCTAGTGCACATTGCTTGCTTGCATGCTCACGTTGCATACTTAGCTAACATGTTTAGCTTGCATTTGGCATGCATGTCTTGCCTCTTGATCAAGTGATAGAGTTTGGGCCTTATGTGTTTATTTGGTTTGCATTACATTTGAAATCAAAATGCACAACTTGACTTTTTGGGCCATCACGCATCGAAATGCGCGATTGGTGGTCCGAGAATCAAGGAACATCCTCCTTTGAGTCATAAACATGATAAGGGGTGTGTTGGTGCACACACTTGCTTGAAATGCATTGCCATACCTTGCTTGTCCTCTGTTGCTGTCAAAGCAGTATTCTGCAGGCATAGATGGCCAACCGACCTCATTCAGTGCCGACCGGCCATCCATTTATAGCGATGGCTTCATTTGTGCTCGACGGCCACTTACCTTGGGCCGGTGGTGTTCCCCCTTGGCCAGTGACCTTCCACAGTGTTCAGAGAGTGTTCCTTGGAAATTTTGCAATTTTCAGAGGAGTAGAGCAGGGTAAACAGAGGCAGCTTGTTCATGGCATTGGATTGCAGAGCGGAGTCGAGCATGCGTGCATTGGGCCCTCTTCCCGAGGTTGTTTTACCGCTTTATTAGCTTAGTTAATTTGCTTAACTAATTAATTGGTCTGTAATTATTTAATTAGCTTGTTAGTTGATTAATTTGTATATTCTTTTGGTCCCTCCGGGCGAGGGCGAATTTGTAATAAGTGTGGGTGCGTGTGTGCATGTCTTCCAATCCCCACTTCTTTCTCCCTTTTACTTACCTGCTTTTGATGGTTAGTATTAGGGCATGGTTTAATTTAGCATACCTTATGCTATGCATGCGTGCATCCATTCATTTGTATTGCATGCACCGGGCTCGGCGCATCATGCTAACTGCATAGTATTTCAAATCTAACTTGAATATGTGCTATTTGTTGCATGCCACATGCCATCCTAGGATTAGCCGAGCCTATTCTAGTTGCATTTTGCATGTGTTGCATTAGCCATCTTAACATGAACTAGGATCATACATTGATTGCTAACAAGTTCTTTGTTTTGGCTCGGAATACTAGGTAAGCTTTTTATGCTTTAGCATCTCGCATGAGTGTGAATGTTAACATAATAGCATGCTTACCATGTGGCTATATGCTTATATGATATAAACTGCCTGAATGCCTGTGGGTGAAGGTTGGATTGTTTGAGTTGGAACAACTCACGGAAATCCGTGTTTTAGCCTACTCGCGAGTAGCAAATTCCAAACCATTTTCCAAACGAACGGATATGCGATGCTGTGTTCCAAATTAGGCGATCTAGTCTATACTTTTGTGTTGTGCGTATCATATAGTAAGATTAGCTAATTAATTGGAATAAGAACACATAATGTTTTCAAAACAAGATATCATGGTTAGTAGAGGCCGATCTTTGGATCGGGCGAGCGGGGGTGCTCATAGCTGACCTTCCCCAATCGTACCCAAGTTCCCGAGCCGAGACAACTTTGGTGATGACGGACACGTGGCCTTAGGCAACGAGTCAGGGTTTCCTAAATTTCCCCAAAATAAAATATTTAGGTGGCGACTCTATATCTGGCAAAGCAGTCCATCTTTGGCACTTCTTTAAAAAAAAAAATATGTTTTCCAAAACGATTTGCCGGATTTGGACTCTTTGGTGATTTATCAGTCTTGCATTGCATATTGCGAGATCAGATTAAGAACCGACGCAAATCGAGTCCGAACTGTAGCATGAGGCCCGGGGGCACGTCTACACGTGCCGGGCACTAGATCAATAGAGAACTTAATCTCTCGATGAGGTGGTAAGCTAACAAGGTCCTCGGGAAAAACATCCGAATACTCACAAACCACTCTCGGCAATACAGTCTGGGTCTCATGACACTCACTACTCATAAAGCTAGCAAGAAGACCACTAAGCTCACTCCGCCCTCGCGGATCATACACTGGTGGCAAAACACTACCAACCCAATCACCCAAGAAATGGAAACAATCCCCGCTCGGGGTACATACTGTGACCCTCTGGCGATAACAATCGATAATAGCCCGGTATGACGATAGCCAGTCCATACCCAAAATAACATCAAAACCTGACACAGCCATAACTACAAAAGGAAATGGAAACCGGCGGTCGGCGACCTCTATATCACAGCCCCGACACCCTTGTTTCAAAATCAGTTCACCCCCAACAGGCGATACAACACATATAAGAGATGCTAACTGTGCCAACTCTAACTCCAAAACAGATGCAAATGCAGCAGATATAAAGGAATGTGATGCACCCGTATCAATCAACACATTAGCAACCCAGTCACAAAACAAGAAGGTACCTCTCACAACAGATGGAGCAGGTACAAGATCCTGCACGGTAACAGCATACACGCGCCCTGAAGGTCTCTGCTCTACCTGCTCACCCCTAGGAGCAAAAGACTGCTGTACACACTGGGACGACGAAGCTCCCTGATTAGCCCTCGAGGCCTGAACAGACAGTGCTGGCTGAAAACTCTGCGTCTGCCTAGAACTAGACGCACCCGATGTGACACTCAACTGCGGGCAAAACCTCTTCAGGTGCCCCGCCTGACCACACTGATAACAAGAGAGCGGCTGGCCTCTGCCTTGACTCTGGCTCTGAGGTCGAGCCGAAGATGAAGCAACTCTCTGACCTCCTCCTCTTTGCGGGCAAGCTGGAGACTTGTGACCTAGCTGGCCACATTTGTAACAAGTAATGTCTCCCTGACTGCCTCTCCCAGAACCCGCACTCGGTACTGGAAAGGTGGACCTAGCAAAACCACCTTGAGACTGCTGAGGGTTAGAACCCCTCTGTCTCCTGCCATCACCCTGACCATCCTGACTCCTCTTAGAGCCCCTCAACCTCTCATCCTCCTCATGCATCATAATCTCCATATGGGCTGCAGCATCCACAAGACGCGCATACCCTCGGGTCATAGACCCTCCAACCCTCATCTTGAGCCCGTGCCTCAACTTCTTCTCAAATTCCAGACAGCGGCGTTCCTCAGACGCCACAAGCTCAGGTGCAAACCTGGATAAACTAGCAAATGCGGCCTCAAACTCGGCCACTGATGAACTCAGCTGCTTAAGCTGGCAGAACTGATCTCTCAACTTCTCCCTGACAGCAGGAGACAGGAACTTCTCCTGGAAAGCATCCACAAAGGCCTCCTAAGTATCACCAACACGACCCCTCATGAACTTCCACCACTGACCCGCATCCCCTTTTAGCTGGAAAGATGCCAAGGTCACCTTCAGTGCCCCGTCTTCGATGCCAAGCATCTCAAACGTCTTAGTCATCTACTCCAACTACTCATCAGCCTTAAGTGGCTCTTTCGGATCCCCCAAGAACTTATCCGGATTAGACTGGAAAAACTCCCTCTTCAGAAAGGAAGGCCCTGCATCAACAACCTGGGCCTGAACTTGGTTCTCAGCTTTGAGAATGCTTATGGATTCCCTCAAAGCTCCTGCTAACTCGCAGGCTAAGGCACCCATGGCCTGCTGACCCAGTGGCTCGGCCACATTGGCCTGACCAACTCCCTCCTGCTGCTCCGGAATGTCATTCGGTATAGGCATTTCCTGCCTCCTAGGCCTACTATGCCTACCTCCACGTGTAACGCCCTCAAAATAATACATAAAACCTAACAATCTTGACATATATTGACATGAGAGAAATAAACATCTTTCCATTGATCAGAATATTCATTACAAAAGTATTACATGTTAACAACAAAAGTAAATGCCCTACGGGCTTACAACTTTCGAAGCCAACACTTGGTTACAAGAATAGAGTACTAACTCAAATACATATTAAGCCCTTGGCTTGAATTTACATGTAATACATCAAAAGATAACAAAACAACAAAAGAGTCTTCAACTCCTAGAACCTCTCAAGCTATGTCCTTGGAGGTGGCATATCACCTGGACCGGAAAATGATGTCCCATAAAGGGTGAGCCACAACCCAGTAGAGATATACTAAACCAACTATAAGCAATGACTAAAATAATAGCATTTGATAGATGGTTAACACTTAAAAACCAGTTTGAATCACAAACAGTTCCATGACAATCATGTCCTTGATACACTCTATTTTCCTTTACTTATCATGTCATTTCATAAATATGGCTCAGGACCTGGCCAAACATTTCAAAGAGACTAGAATTCATACTAGAATAATTCCACATCTTCACAATTTATAAATGAGATTTCATCTCACATCCAAACACTTCCATATTCCAAATAATACACATATTCGCTGTATTAACACTTCCATTTAATACACATATTTGCTGTATTAACACTTCAATCCGATACACATATTTGCTGTATCATTGGAGTTCATCCCCTATGTCGCCCCAAATAACATCCGGTTTAGGAGCCCATCCCCTATCTCCTCCTAAACCGTGGAGTACATCCCCTATCTCCTTCCACACAACACAATGCATATAAACGTTATCATATACATGTTCAATCAATACACAACTTTGATGTATTATTCCAACCGTCATATGCAATGTGATTAGTTTTAGTTTTCCCTAATCAACATGCAGTGTCTACAACAATCAAGACTATCCTCTACCGATAGCCCAAAGCAGTTATTTCTAAACAGATAATAAATGCATCAAATAGATATAATCTCAACATTTCCATAGGTGAGTGATAAATTAATCCACCTACACCATTTAATCCCTTAATTTCTTAATTTCATGGATTTCAACAAGATTCCATATTTTCCCCAAATTAATTATACCAATTAATCCATTTCAATAATTAGGCCATTTTCCCAAATCCTCAATATCAACCCTAAGGTTTGATTTCACCAATAATACAACATTAATTCCAATTTCCCAATGTCTCATATACATATGGGTTTTAATATTTGAAAACCCCCTTCTTTTATAAATTACAAAACAACCCCAATTTTTCTCAAAATTACCCAATATCACCAACAAATCAAAATGACCAAAATTAAAGACAAAACTCATAAGATGGAGTAGGGTATCCCTACCTTGAAATAAGAAGTCCAAAGGAGAAGATGACCAAAATCCAAAGTGCTCCACATCCAAGATTTTTTAGATTAAAATGAAGCCCTCAACACCCTCTATCTTTCTTACAAAGAAGTTAGGGTAGAAACACACTAAAGGTAGATGAAACCCTAGAGAGAAGGTGTGTAGAGAGAGAGGGAGCTCGAATCTAGGGTTTGTGCCAAGAAAAGAGATAAAAAAGTGAAGTGTTTCCCGCTGCTGTGTACTGATATAATACAGGCTCGCTCGAGCGAAGGATTGGTCGCTCGAGCGACCAGACACAAGGAACTCTCGCTCGAGCGTAGAAGGCCTCGCTCGAGCCAAGAATGCGAAGCTTCAGGTCTGCAACCCAGAAGCACGCTCGAGCGACAGAATGCTCGCTCGAGCGAGGAAACTCAAAACATACACCTTGCTTGCTCGAGCGAAGGAAATCTTGCTCTAGCTAAGAAACACAACTCTCAGGTCAAAATGAAACGCAGACGCACGCTCAAGCGTAGTACTTCTCGCTTAAGCCACAAGACACAAAACTCAACTCTCGCTCGAGCGAAGGAAACCTGGCTCGAGCGAAGGAACTAAAACACAGAGCTCGTTTGAGTGACAAAAGTCTCGCTCGAGCGAAGAACCAAAATTCTGGGCAGCAACCATTGGTTTCAACTCACTACCAACCTGTAATAAACCTGCCCATAACATCCTATAACTCAAATACAAGGTATTAAAGGATGGAAACAAGATATATATAACAACCAACATCCACGGAACTAAGTCCGGATTACACTAATCAATGGAGGGAAAACCAGGGTCGCTATACCACGTCCTCGTCCTGACATCCTAATAAAGGTAACGAAGAACATTAGCACATTCACAAATGTGCCGAAGCTATAACACTCGCGTCCTAATGCAATGGACAACAGTAATTCACTCCACGTAAGCACATAATCACATAAGCACTTACGAATTTCCTTTCCAGATAATGATAGTCCCGAGGCGTTACTAGAGTTCCGGTTAGAAACAACATTGATCAAGTGCTTTTCCAACAAGACTCCCAGAAACCCAAGGATCCAATCAACATCCTGGAAATTAAATCCCATACCCATATAATCACATAAACATGTTATCATATAAGTACATAACATTACATCTAAGTCTCTAGCAAATGAGACGAACCCATTGTGATAATAATCACTTCGCACGTACCCAAAGTATTCAAACCCGATACGCTTTGATACCAAGTTGTCACGCCCTCAAATAATACATAAAACCCAACATTCTTAACATGCATAGATATAAGAGAATAAAACATATTTCTATTTATCAGAGTATTCATTACAGATGTATTACATGTTGACAACAAAAGTAAATGCCCTATGGGCTTACAACTTTCCAAGCCAACACTTGGTTACAAAAAAAAAAAGAGTACTAACTCATACACATTAAGCCCTCGGCTTGAATTTACATGTAATACAACAAAAGATAACAAAATAACCAAAAAGAGTCTTCAACTCCCAGAACTACCCAAGTTATGATCTCGGGGGTGGCATATCACCTGGACCTGAAAATGATGTCCCACAAAGGGTGAGCCAGAGCCCAGTAGAGATATACTAAACCAACTATAAGCAATGTCTAAAATAATAGCACTCGATAGATGGTTAACACTTAAAAACCAATTTGATTCACAATACAGTTCCATGACAATCATGTCCTTAATACAATCCATTTTCCTTTACTTATCATGCCATTTCATAAATATGGCTCAGGACCTGGCCAAACATTTCAAAGAGACTAGAATTCATACTAGAATAATTCCACATCTTCACAATTTATAAATGAGATTTCGTCTCATATTCAAACACTTCCATACTCCAAATAATACACGTATTCGCTGTATTAACATTTCCATTTAATACACATATTTGCTGTATTAACACTTCAATCTGATACACATATTTGCTGTATCATTGGAGTTCATCCCCTATCTCCTCCCAAATAACATCTGGTTTAGGAGTCCATCCCCTATCTCCTCCTAAACCGTGGAGTACATCCCATATCTCCTCCCATACAACACAATGCATATAAACGTTATCATATACATGTTCAATCAATACACAACTTTGATGTATTATTCCAACCGTCATATACAATGTGATTAGTTTTAGTTTTCCCTAATCAACATGCAGTGTCTACAACAATCAAGACTATCCTCCACCGTAGCCTAAAGCAGTTGTTTCTAAACAGATAATAAATGCATCAAACAGATATAATCTCAACATTTCCATAGGTGAGTGATAAATTAATCCAACTACACCATTCAATCCCATAATTTCTTAATTTCATGGATTTCAACACAATTCCACATTTTCCCCAAATTAATTATACCAATTAATCTATTTCAATAATTAGGGCATTTTTCCCAAATCCTCAATATCAACCCTAAGGTTTGATTTCACCAATAATACAACATTAATTCCAATTTCCCAATGTCTCACATACATATGGGTTTTAATATTTGAAAACCCCATTCTTTTATAAATTACAAAACAACCCCAACTTTTCTCAAAATTACCCAATATCACCAACAAATCAAAATGACCGAAATTAAAGACAAAATTCATAAGATGGAGTAGGGTATCCCTACCTCGAAATTAGAAGTCCAAAGGAGAAGATGACCAACATCCAAAATGCTCCAAATCCGAGATTTTTCAGATTACAAGGAAGCCCTCAACACCCTCTATCTTTCTTACAAAGAACTTAGGGTAGAAACACACTAAAGGTAGATGAAACCCTAGAGAGAAGGTGTGTAGAGAGAGAGGAAGCTCGAATCTAGGGTTTGTATAAAGAAAAGAGATGAAAAAGTGAAGCGTTTCCCGTTGCTGTCTACTGATATAACACAGGCTCGCTCGAGCGAAGGATTGGTCGCTCGAGCGACCAGACACAAAGAACCCTCGCTCGAGCCAACGAAACGTAGCTTCAGGTCTGCAACCCAGAAGCACGCTCGAGCGACAGAATGCTCGCTCGAGCTAGGAAACTCAAAACATACACCTCGTTCGCTCGAGGGAAGGAAATCTCGCTCGAGCCAAGAAACATAGCTCTCAGGTTTGAAATGAGATGCAGACGCAAGCTCGAACGTAAGACTTCTTGCTCGAGCCACCAGACACAAAACTCAACTCTCGCTCGAGCGAAGGAAACCTGGCTCGAGCGGCAAAAGCCTCGCTCGAGCGAAGGACCAAAATTCTGGGCAGCAACTATTTGCTCCCAATCACACCAAACCTATAACAATCCTGCCCAAAACATCCTATAACTCAAATACAAAGTATTGGAGGACGGAAACAAGATATATACCACAACCAACATCCACGGAACCAAGTCCGGATTACACTAATCAATGGACGGAAAATCGGGATCGCTATAGCTGAGTACTAGTTTGGCAGTGTGGTCGGAAATTGACACACACACATATATCAATATATATATTTATGGAAGCAAAAACAAAAGTCTCTCATTTGCTAAAGGAAAAAATATGCCACACACAAGCCAATAATTCCAATTTTTAACTTTTGGCCGATGGTCATTTACTTATAAAAATTAATTCCTTAAATGTCAAGTAATATAATAAGTTTGTGCAATTTGAAAATTATTTATTCTGTTTGGTTTTGATTTCCAAAATTCACTTTTCAAAAAATTTTGCTTTTTGCCTTTTTTTTTCATTGATTTTTTTTTTTATATTTTAAGCATTTTTTTAAAAAATTTTTAGACACGCTTAACATAAAAATATTTAAAAAGTATAATATTTGTGAAAACAATCCTTAAAAAATTCACTAAATACAAAAAATGCAAAAAAAAAAAGAAAAAAATGAAAATTCAGTACATTTTTCGTATTTTTGTGTACTTATTAATTTTTTAAAATATTTTTTTACAAATATTTTACTTTTTAGACACATCTAAGTAAGGTGTATCTAAAAAAAATTAAAAATTGCTTAAAATTTTAAAAATATTTATTAAAAACACACGAAAAACAAAAAACTTAATTTCTAAAAAATGGAATTCAGAAAATTGAAACTAAATATACTGATTAGAAGTGACCGGTATAACTTTACCTACAAAATTTTTTACTCGCTTTTTCATTTTATTTTTAAATAGGACTTCAAAATTGGCTTTTATTGTTATTTTTTTATTCACTTTGAATTGTATTTATGTTTTATATTTTCATTTTCAGTGGTACTATGATCCCAGAAAGGGAACCATAAAAAAAATGAGAATATCAAATCTATGATTGACATTTAAAGTTGATATTGTGAGCTTATACCTAAAATAAATTTAAACTATTATTGTGAAATTCTAGATATATTTTGAGTTTTTATATCTGGAAGTGTAGTATTGCTCTTTCATTTTAAGGACTAGATAATTCATCTTTTAGAAGTTTGAAAGAACAAAATTAATAACATATAAAACACCAAATTGTGATGCTCTCCATTCTATCATCCAACAGTAAGTGTAGTATTATTTTCGAATTTAAAATAATTATAAATTTGTATTCTTCTTTCATAACTGTTAGTTATGCAATGGAAATCCTCCATTACATATATGAAATGGAGAGGATCAAAGTTACATTAACGTAAAAACAATGAGACACTACCCAATCAATCCTAATAATTAGACTTATTTATCTACATGTCCTAACTGATAAATTTATCAGTGTAAATTTATATATAAAAACAAGAGAGAGAGATAAATTTATCAATATGACTTAATGAGTAATAAGTCTGAAAAGTAAGACTTATTGATAATTTATTCTACTTTTTAAACAATTAATATTTTTCTAAATACATAGCACTTTTTAAAAATTCAATCACGAGTCATCTATTTTAGAGTTAGGTGTATTAGGGCTACCATTTCTGAGATAAAAACCATTAGGTGTTACAACACAGATACATCTTCACGGTTCCTTTGGTTCCTCGCAATAGGGTTTCAAAGTTCTGTAGAAAACAATGAAGCTTTTGTCCTTGGAATTCCACCGAAATTGACAAACGAAAAGAGTGGGTGGAATTATATTTTCTTGGAAACTGCAAGCAAAGTTCTGACCATTGTTGAGAAAATGCACCCCAAGATCGTTGTCTTTTGATTGGCAATGAAGCTTCAGTGGGCCGGGAGTTTCTGGGAGTCTACTGGTTATATAAACCACAAATCTTGTGGTGATACCATCTTCTACACGAATATGGTCTGGATTGGCATACAACACTGTAGAGGCAAAGTGAAGTGCTAGGATGAGGATGGGAAGAGAGAAGAGGCTCATCATGTACCCCATTGTTCTACAATTCAAGATTTTACTTTTCTTAGGATGATCCAAGTGGTATTTTGTGTTGTGTATATATATTGATCAGTGGTGCTATACATACCAATTGGTATATTAATTAGTGTAACGCCCTCAAAATAAACCCATACATAATAAGATGCATTAACCGTAATTCATTCATCAGAGTATCCGTAAATTAAAGCATTACATGTAACATCAAGTTAAATGCCCTACGGGCTTACATCTTGCCAAGCCAACACTTGGACACATACATATGAGTTCTAACTCAATTACAAATAAAGCCCTAGGCTTGAATGTTTACATGTACTATCAAAACATAAATAACGAAAGATAGTCTTCAAGATCCAAATCTTTCCAAGCTAAGTCCTTGGAGGTAGCTTATCACCTGGACCTGAAAATGATGTTCCCTTATAGGGTGAGCCACAGCCCAGTAGAAATATACTAAACCATTTAATCAATATGATCCTCAATTCCATGAATTTAACTAAATTCCCCAATTTTCCTCAAATTAATTATACAAATTAATTTATTAAAACACTAGGGTTTCCCAAAATTACCAAAATACCCCCAACATATCAAAATACCAAAACTTAGAACAAAACTTATAAGATGGAGTAGGAAATCCCTACCTTGAAGAAAATAACCCAAACGGAGAAGATGGAGATGATGACCCAAACTTCAAAGTGTTCCAAACCCAAAGATTTTCAGATTAAAAGATAGCTCTCGACGATCAATAACTTGTTTGTAAAGGCCAAAGGTGAGGAAATAACTCTAACTAGATCAATACCTAGAGAGAAGGTAGAGTTCTAGAGTGAGAAGCTCAACAATGGTGTTTTTGGAAAGGTAAGAGAGAGAAGAGAATGTGAAAAGTGATTTTAGAATGCCAAAACACGGAGCCTTAAACTAGTCTTCCCGCTCGAGCGCCCAAACCCCCGCTCGAGCGGCACTCACAGACTCCCGCTCGAGCGGCCAATTCCCCGCTCGAGCGTCGGATGCACACTCCCAGTACTTTTGCAGACAGGTCCTCCGCTCGAGCGCCCAACTCCCCGCTCGAGCGTACAAGAAACAAAAGGTCCCCGCTTGAGCGTCAAAAGCCCCGCTCGAGCGGACAAGCCAAAATCTGGGCAACTAGACTTGGTTCCTAAGCTCAACCAACCTGCTCCAAATCTTCCAAATACAACCCAAAACTCAATATAAGAGGTAAAGGATGCAAACGTCATATACCCAACAACCATCTCCACGGAACCTAAGTCCGGATATAAGAATCTAAAGGGAAAAGACCGGGGTCGCTATAATTAGTGTTCCAACATATGTTATGACATTGTCACTTTTGTAATGACCCAAATATTTTTTTTTTTAACTAGCCAGCGCACAATTTAATTGAGCAAATTCTATGCCAAAATAGTTCGGTTTTGTATATTTTAAAAATAGTTCCCCATCTCAGAAAATTATGAAATTTTTATATGTTGTTCCCATATGAGTCTAGCACGTTGGTTAAAAATTTCAGAATTTAATGATGAGTATTTATTTTATAAAATTCACAAACTGATTGGTATTCAGTTTAATTTATAGCAAAATTTAAAATTGGGTTTTGGGTGTTCGAACCATGATTTGAGATAAATTTGTTGGGTCTATTTTGGTATATAATTGGATCATATTTGACTTATGGGTGAAACTCATGACTTAGATTTAATTTAAATTGAATTTGTTTAGTGACTCACGTTTAACTGTTTGGTCCTTTTAAAATGTAATTGGTAATAACCACCTTCGAAGTTGTTATTATTTATTATATAGGATTATAATAAATATTTGATAGTTGATTTCATGGTGTACCATTAAACGAAATATATTTTGTAGTGATAAAATATTATATTATTTTATCATTTATGTTACAAAATATTATGATGATATGAAAATATACTTGAATGGATATATATATATAAAATAAAATAATAATATTGATGAGAGAGCCCACGTGGGGCTACCCCCATTCCCCCTTGCTTTTATTTGTTTCCTTTTGTTCTTGGCAGAGAACATCTCTCTCTCTCTCTCTCTCTCTCTCTCTCTCTCTCTCTCTCTCTTTTTACTCTCTTATTTCTCTCATCTTTCTCTAAACACTACCATAAACCCTTAATTTTTTCATTGATCTAGCAAGATCCATTGAGTTTTTAACCATAATTCTTATGGTCAAATTGAAGAACACTTCAAGAATTTCGTTTTGATCGGTGGAGATCGAATTTCAACAACATCAAATTTTGGAGTTTTCATTCATTTTCTCTCCTAAGCTTGAGGTAGAGATTTTTTCTACACTTCTTTATGCACTTTCACTTGATTATATGGAGCTTAGAGTTGTATATAATTTAATTAAAATTTTTGAAAAATTTGTGATTTATTTGCTTAAAAGGGAAATTTTGAGAAAAATAAAAAGTTGATGCCCAAATTGCGAAAGTGTAAACTTGGAATATGTTTGTAAGGTTATGAAAGAGCTATGTTTTAAAAATTTTACCGGTTTACGACCAAAAGAGCATTTTTAAAGAAAACAAAGGAATTATGTTTAACTTTTGGGGCTTTTGATTAAAATAGTATGTCATAGTTGAATAATTCTTGGAGAATGAGTTTGGAAAGAAAATGATGTTTTCTTGGGCATTAACGGTATTATTTTGTTTAATGTATCTGTTGGAATAAAACTGACACGGTTCAAAATGGACCTTGAGAGGTTAACGGACGTGATTGTGATATGAAAACTAGTGTAGTTGTTCATATTTGATGAGATGTGGAATAGATTGTATTTATCATAATTTTTTTTTGGAATTTAATTGTTTAAATATCCGTTTAGAAATATTTATTTTGGACTATTGGTGGAGGATAGCCATGATTGTTGTAGAAATGCATGAGAATTAGGTAAATTGAACCACATTCCTCATTTGTTGCATTGGACATTGCATTACATTCATTTCATTAGAAATGTATCTGTTTTTGAGAAATGTTTAGAAATATATTTGTTTGTGAAAAGATGAATACTTGGTGAATCTGGGTAAGGGGTGTAGAACCGCGCGGTTAGGTGTCGAGTCTTCCAGTTTACTGGTAAAAATGATAGTGGTAGTGCATTAGGGCCTACTTGCAGACACTTACTTAGAGATTCACAGAGCCTGTTGTAGACGTCCCCGAACGCCCCGGGAGGGTTAAGTCTCGTTCCGTTCATATTGGGGTCACTACAGTTCAAGGGCTCAAATGTCACGGTTCTTAATCTTGAACCAAAGAGTCCAAATCCGGCAAATCGATTTTGAAAACAGATTTTTGAAAGAAGTGCCAAACATGGACTGCTTTGCCAGATACAGAGTCGCCACCTAAATGTTTTTTAATGGGAAATTTAGGATGACTCGGTGCCAAAGGCCACGTGTCCGTCATCACCAAAGTTGCCTCGGCTCGGGAACTTGGGTACGATTGGGGAAGGTCACTTCGTGAGCACCCCCGCTCGCCCGGTCAATGACCGGCCTCTACTAACCATGATATCTATTTTTGAAAACATTGTGTGTTCTTATTCCGGTTATTAGCCTAGATTTACTATGTGATGCGCACAGCAAACAAGTATAGACTAGATTGCCTAATTTGGAAACAAGCATTGCATATCCGTTTGTTTGGAAAACAGTTTGAAATTGCTACTCGCAAGTAGGCTAAAATACGGATTTCAATGAGTTATTCCAACTCAAGCAATCCAACCTCCACCCACAGGCATTCAAACAGTTTATTTCATATAAGCAACTAGCCGCATGGTGAGCCTACTATCATGTTAACATTCACACGCATGTGGGATGCTAAAGCATAAAAACTTACCTAGTACTCCGTGCCAAAACAATAAACTAGTTAGCAAACATGCATGCCCTAGTTCATGTTAGAGTGACTAATGCATCACACGCGAAGATGCAATCTAGAGTAGGCTCGGCTAACCCTAAAATGGCATGTGAAATGCGATCATTCGATGCACGTATTCAAGTTAGATTTGAAGATACAATGCAGTTTGTATGATGTACCGAGCCCGTGATGTATGGATGCACGCATGCATTGCATAAGGTATGCTAAAATAAACGTGCCCTAATCTACCATCATAAGCGGGTAAATAAAAGGGAAGAAAGAAGTGGGGGTTGGAAGACATGCACACACTCACCCACACTTATTACAGACTTGCCCTCGCTCGGAGGGACCGAAAGAATATACAAATTAATTAACTACGCAAGCTAATTAAATATTACAAATTAATTAATCTAATTAAAACAGTAAAGCCCTCGGGAAGCGGGTCAGATGCAGCGCATGTTCGGGACTCGCTCGGAATCGCACTGCCATGCCTAGCCTGCCTCTGTTTTCCCTGCTTTGTTCCTCTGAAAACTGCCAAAGTCTCAAGGATGTCTTTCTGGACACTGGAGAATCCCACCGGCTAGAGGAAATGACCACCGGCACTAGGATGTGGTCATCGGCACAAAATAGATCCACCGGCCATTGATTGACTGCCGGTCGGCACTAAACACTGCCGGCCGGCAATGAGTTCCTGCAGGACCTGCAACTCACAGCAGCAGAGGGCAAAATCTTGCATGGCAGCTCAATTCAAGCAATGTATGCATCCAATACACTCCTTATCATGTTTGTGACTCAAAGGAGGATGTGCCTCGATTCTCGGGCCACCAATCACGCATTTCCATGCATGATGGCCCAAAGGATCAAGTGTGCAATTTTCATGTCAAATGAAATGCAAACTAAACAATCAAAGAGCCCAATCCCCATCACCAAATCAAGGGACAAGGCATGCATGCAAGATGCATTGCAACCTAATCATGTTAGCTAGGGATGCAACATGAGCATGTGAACAACAATGCAAGCACACAAGCAAACATGAGGTAAGCATGCAAGCAAGCAAATGATGGTCTTAAACATGACTTAGGGCAACTCCAAATGGGCCTAAATCAGTGGCCAAAATGCCCAAAATGAGGGCTAAACACACATGCACACATGCAAGTAAGTTGGACCAATACTTTAAGCCTTAAACAAGCAACTCCAAACACATTTGAAAGGGGATATCATGGACAACTAGCATGCAATATAAGCTCTGAGATTCATGCTAGAATTGGTGCCAAACCAAGCCAAATGAAGCAAACATAAGCATGCAAGCATAGTCCAAGCACTTGAGGCAAGTCATGAAGCTTTGAAGCACACATTTAATCACAACAAACATGGCATGCACTAAACAACTAAAAAAGATTTTAGCATGTTAAAGCAAGGCCAAAGGACTACTTAGATGGCATCTAAGTGGCTCAAATTCAAAGGCGTGCATAATGGCCAAAACAAAGGGCATACAACACATGTTCTCAAAGCAATAAAGAGGCGACTAAGGCAAGCATATGGGCCATGCCAAAGGGACTGATATTACATGTTGGATGGTTCCAAACCACCAAAATGATGCAAGCAACGCAAGCTACACATCCACCACTCAAGGCGTACAAGCCCGGCAAGCCACAAATGCAAAGGAGCTATACTAAGCATGCCACAAATCAATCAAACGACTATGGACAGACCTAAAGCATGGCAAAATAAGCACAAAACATTCATAAGTCTAAGCCTAAATCATGCTCGAACAAAGGCTAACAACCTAAGACATGTTAAGGAATTACAAGGCATTACATGGCAACTACACTAAACATGAATGGAGCACCAAAACCAACACAACATGATTATTTATGGCATAATAAGCATGAATGCAGCCTAGACATGATCAACACACACTTGAACAAAAGGCTCCTTAAGAGACCAAAAATGGTCCTTTCAAGGACAACAAGGAGAGGGGTGGCCTCCCTTTTGGAGACTTCAAGGCACCATCTCCACCACTGAAATCCTCAAGATTTCAGTGGTGAAGAGGCTCAAAACCAAAGTCTCGAAACTTGCACAAAATAACACAAAAAGAGGCCTTACAAGCCTAAGAGGGGTCAAACTTCCCCAAAGCACAAAACCTCTTAATAAACTATCAAGAGGGCCTAAAAATAGAACTTTTTTGTATTAAACACTAAGCACAAAAACAGCTCTAAGATAGGTAGAAATAGGATGCAAAAATGGGGTAAAAAGGACTAGTTTCTTACCCTTGCTGACCTTCTTCACAAATGTTGATATTGTTGCTTCTTTGAGCTCAAATCCAACCAAGGACTCAAGAACAAGCTCTGGTCCTTGAAGAAACCAAGAAAAAGTGAAAGACTAGGTGTTTGTGTGCATAGTAAGACACAAAGCACTAGAACACACACAAGGGAGATATAGAGATAGGATATGAATGGAACTCAAACCCTAAAACAGAGCTTGCTCTGAGTTGTTTCTTACTAAAAAGCCAACCCTGAAGCCAAGGGGGAAGGGTTCCTCTTATAGAGGAGCCAAACTTGTAATGCTTACAAGTTAAGCAACCAAGAGGGACATCCCTCCATACACGTGTAGGAGGGGGAGCCAATGCCAGACAGCTGTAATAAATATCTGAAAAAGCAGCTGAACAGTAGTCGGCTAGCCAAAAATGTCATTTTGACAAAATTTAGTGCGACCGGCAACAAAGAGTGCCGACCGGCAATAAACATTTCCGGTGGAAACAAAAACCAGCCGTGGCCTCTAGCTAGTGCCGGTGGTGTGTGGGGATGCCTCACAAGGCATTCCCTGCCCCTCCAAGGCAAGACGCAAGTGTTTGGTGCAAAACCAGACACAAAACGGTCGAGTCCGGAGATCCCGAGGCAAGGCGCGTAGCCGAGACCTCCGGGAACTCCAAACGAACACGAACATGGATAATCACCGAGTGTTCAAACGGTGATGTCCAAGTCTTGAGGACGGTCAAAAATGGGGTGTCTACAGTTGCCCCTCTTTGACAGAACTCGAAAGTCATAACAATGACGGGAGTGAATGTCAAAGCCCAGAGACGACCCATTTTTGACAAGACCGAAGACTTGGACAAACATGCAAGACAAACAAGGTATGCGCCCGAAGGCAGGGGCAAAATGCAACTAAAAATGCAAGAAGCCGAGCATAACTTATGATCATGCAAAGAAAGCTGTAATGAAGCACGCATGCGACAGTTATAAGCTAGCAAACACCTACCTACACTGCAATGCAGAAAGGATGTAAGAGAATTATGCAATTCTCAATGCGTCTCACGCGGAGGATACAATACCTGTGCGGCTCGTCCGGTTGCATCGGCCTCAAATGAACCGTACATACAATATCGTACCTGAAAAGAAAACAAACTTAACAGGTACAATATTGTTAACAATATGCATGACAATGCAAATGAAGCAAGCATGCTAATGCAAATGGCGACACGCATGCCAACGAAAATGCGATACGCATGCCAATGGAAATGAGGAGGCGCACGTGCCTATGCAAATGAGGAAGCACACGTGCCGATGGGAATGCGGAGGCACACGTGCCAATGCAAATGCGGCACACGTGCCAATGGAGATGAGGCACACGTGCCGATGGGAATGGGGCACACGTGCCCATGGAGATGAGGCACACGTGCCCATGGGAATGCGGCACACATGCCAATGCAAATGAGGCACATGTGCCAATGGAGATGAGGCACACGTGCCTATGAGAATGAGGCACACGTGCCAATGGAGATGAGGCACACGTGCCAATGCAAATGAGGCACACGTGCCAATGGGAATGAGGCACACGTGCCAATGCAAATGACGAGCGAGACAACGCGAGTCACAAGGGATGCAAAAACGATGCCAATGAGACACGCATGCCTCAAGGGAATGTAAAAAGGACGCAAGCGAGGTACGCGCGCCTCACGAGGATGTAAAATGATGCAAGTGAGGTACGCATGCCTCACGAAGATGCAAAATGTTGCCAATGAGGTACGCGTGCCTCGAAGGATGCAAAATGCTGCCAATGAGGTACGCGTGCCTCACAGAGATAAAATGATGCCAGTGAGGTACGCGTGCCTCACGGAGATGTAAAATGATGCAAGTGAGGTACGCGTGCCTCACGGAGATGTAAAATGATGCAAGTGTGGTACGCGTGCCTCACGGAGATGTAAAATGATGCAAGTGAGGTACGCGTGCCTCACGGAGATGTAAAATGATGCAAGTGAGGTACGCTGCCTCACGGAGATGTAAAATGATGCAAGTGAGGTACGCATGCCTCACGGAGATGTAAAATGATGCAAGTGAGGTACGCGGCCTCACGGAGATGTAAAATGTTGCAATGAGGTACGCGTGCCTCACGGAGATGTAAAATGATGCAAGTGAGGTACGCATGCCTCACGGAGATGTAAAATGATGCAAGTGAGGTACGCATGCCTCACGGAGATGTAAAATGATGCAAGTGAGGTACGCATGCCTCACGGAGATGTAAAATGATGCAAGTGAGGTACGCATGCCTCACGGAGATGTAAAATGATGCCAGTGAGGTACGCGTGCCTCACGGAGATGTAAAATGATGCAAGTGAGGTACGCCTGCCTCACGGAGATGTAAAATGATGCAAGTGAGGTACGCATGCCTCACGGAGACGTAAAATGATGCAAGTGAGGTACGCATGCCTCACGGAGATGTAAAATGATGCAAGTGAGGTACGCGTGCCTCACGGAGATGTAAAATGTTGCCAATGAGGTACGCGTGCCTCACGGAGATGTAAAATGATGCAAGTGAGGTACGCGTGCCTCACGGAGATGTAAAATGTTGCCAATGAGGTACGCGTGCCTCACGGAGATGTAAAATGATGCAAGTGAGGTACGCATGCCTCACGGAGATGTAAAATGATGCAAGTGAGGTACGCATGCCTCACGGAGATGTAAAATGATGCAAGTGAGGTACGCGTGCCTCACGGAGATGTAAAATGATGCAAGTGAGGTACGCATGCCTCACGGAGATGTAAAATGATGCAAGTGAGGTACGCATGCCTCACGGAGATGTAAAATGCTGCCAATGAGGTACGCGTGCCTCAAAGGATGCAAAATGCTGCCAATGAGGTACGCGTGCCTCAAAAGATGCAAAATGCTGCCAATGAGGTACGCGTGCCTCAAAGGATGCAAAATGCTGCCAATGAGGTACGCGTGCCTCAAAGGATGCAAAATGCTGCAAGTGTGACACACATGCCACACGGAATGGAAAATGTAAGTGAGACACGCATGCCTCACGAAATACAAAACAATGCAAGTGTGACATGCGTGCCACACGAAATGTAAAGCAATGCAAGTGTGACACGCATGCCACACGAAATGTAAAGCAATGCAAGTGTGACACGCATGGCACACGAAATGTAAAGCAATGCAAGTGTGACATGCATGCCACACGAAATGTAAAGCAATGCAAGTGTGACACGCATGCCACACGAAATGGAAAATGATGCAAGTGTGACACGCATGCCACACGAAATGGAAAATGTAAGTGAGACACGCATGCCTCACGAAATATAAAACAATGCAAATGAACTCGAGTGCGTGACAACGCACGTGTTTTTTCTTTTTGGAATGCGTGATAACGCAAAACAAGGAGATGCATGACAACATAAATGATGTGCCAAGCAACGACAACACGAATGATGTGCGAGGCGATGTATGTATTGAGATGCATGACAATGCATGACAACGCTTGTAACAACATGCATGACAATGCATGAGGGATGTGCATGACGGCGCGACGCAACGCAGACAACATGATGAATGCATGCAACGCACGCGGGCAACTTTTGAATCTTGTGAAAGACAAAAGGATACAAAAGGATACAACATTGCATGAATTTGAGTGCTACGCACAGAAGACACACGGTCCGAGGTCAAAACGGAGGCCGGTTGAGCATCGGAGATACACTTTCTTGCACTTTCTTGATCTATGAAGACCAGAAACCACTCATATTGCCTAAACAAGGCTGGGAACATCACCGGCCGGGCTAGGAGGCCACCATGGCTGTCCATCGGTTGAAAAATAATTCCATCGGCACAATATTATGCCGGCCGGCACAAAATGTTGCCGACCGGCAAAAAGTTGCTGAGTCGGGGCAGATTCGACTTTTTGCTTCGGGTGTTTTAAAATAGGGTTTCTAAACCCTATTTTCATTTCCTTGCGCGAAAACATCTCTCTCTCTCTAGAACCTCTTTCCTCCTCCTTTGCTCGTTCCTTTGTGTTTTCGCGCCTTTTCCGTCGTTCGATTCGCAAAGTTCATCGCGTTTCGGACGTTTTCGACCGATTGAAATTTCATTTCGGCGCTCCCTTTGCCATTTCCCCCTTTTTGGGACTTGTTCCCCTCGATTTCCTCTTCATTTCCATACCTTTTTCCCATCCCGACCTTTCCGGCCATTTTCCACCCTCCCGGGGGTTGACTTTCGAGTTGACTCTTCGTATTCCGAGCCTATTTTCATTCCTCGACCATTTTCCCATCATTCCCGATTGGCCGACGTTCCACGCGGCGGGACTCCCTCGGATCACGAGATGGATCCCGAGGTCGAGCTCCTCCGTTGAGCGAGCGCCCGTTCGATCCGGCGACCTATGGCCGGCGATTCACGTTCTACCACCCGACGGACTACGCCAGTTCAAGAGCTTCGACATGACGTTGGATCCTGAGCTTTGCTACGCGAGCCTGTCTCCACCTATCCTCCGGTGCTTCCGAGGTAACTTCTTTCTCTGTTTACTTTCTGCAACGTAGAATTTTTAACTGCCAACTGCCATAGCTGATTACAGTCTTTAACTGCTTAGTTCCGATACGCTGATATAGTAATTGTAGTCGATTACAAACACGTTTGCAACTGATTATCTGTTTAAGACTCACACGTGCACACACTGCACTAGCCTTGAACCACTCAAACCACGGCACACACCGTATTTCAACGCAAACACCGATACCCGGTACTTGTTTGAATCTAAAAAACTTGCACGCATGCCACATTTGCACTGAACCACTTAAAACATGCTGACGCATCACACGTTATAGCACACTGGCACCCGATATCTGTTTGAATTTGATAAACTTGCACGCATGCCAAATTTGTACTGTACCACTAAAACACGCTGACGCATCACACGTTGTAGCACACCGGCACCCGTATCTGTTTGAATCTGATAACTTGCACGCATGCCAAATTTGCACTGAACCACAAACACTGACGCATCACACGTTGTAGTTCACCACACCGGCACCCGTATCTGTTTGAATCTGATAACTTGCACGCATGCCAATTTGCACTGATTTACTGTTTCTTCAAAACTGTACATTTTATATTGCTTCGCAATTTGTTTGAAAACAGGGAGATTCCCATACCATCCGCGGGTATGGGAATACCGTTGCTCGTGCGTGGTACGCTGAGCTTCCTGACGCAGTTCCCGCATCGTAGACCAGGCTGGCTTTGGCGCATTCTGCAGGGGACTCTCCCAGCTCACGACATGCAGACCTCTCCTCGCCGCTCTGGTGGAGAGGTGGTGGGACACCACCGATTCGTTTCACTTCTCCATAGCTGGGGACATGACGATGACCCCTTATGACTTCTCGATGCTCACAGGCATCGGGGTAGGGGGTGATCCGACCCCCTTTGACATAGATATGGATGAGTGGACCGCAGCTCAGGTCTACTTGCTTGGTGCGGCACCGCCTCTCGCGCGTCCCGGCTTCGTCCGGTACTCCTGGTTCGAGGTGCAGTTCCGGGTCCAGCCCCTCCTCGTTGATGCAGCTCCGATGACCCCAGAGGCCGTGGAGAGATATGCATGCGGCTTCCTCATGTTCCTATTCGGGACGACCATCTTCGCCGACCGGGCGAACACAGTGCCTCTCTGCCTTCTCAGCGCACTGGTGGATGTCAGAGACATTTTACATTATGACTGGGGTGGCGCCGCTCTGGCCACCCTTTATGGATATATGAGCTCAGCCTCCCGCGGCAGCGGACAGTTGCTCGGGGGTTACTGGCGTGCTTGGGAGGTACATTTCTTTTTCTGCCTTTCATTTCAGTTCTATATTTTCTGTACTCTGCACACTGCACACACTGTAGTCTGCTTTACACTTGCTGTATACTGTACACACGGCACACACATACTCTGCTTTACACTGACTGTACACTGCTCACACTGTACACTCTGCACAATACACTACACAACACTGCTCTGCTATTTCTGCCTTCTATTCTGTATTCTGCTTTATCTGATAAATGCACTGGTATTTATCTTGCAGTTGTGGGTTTACGCCTACTTTCCTAGGCTCGCTCCTGTACCCGATGCAGAGACCCCTCTGGTCGTCCCCTTCTCACGCCGCTTTGACGGGAGATGCACCCGGAGGCCGCGGGAGACATTCAGCTTCTTCCGCCGCTACTTCGACACCATCACCCCTGCCGAGGTATGTTTTACTTGCAGTTCATTTAAGCTTCCTTTCCACTGTATATTTACATAACAGTAGGTAACAAACTGTTTCAATTTCAGATCACCTGGCGGCCTGGGCTCCACTGCCAGCGGCGATGCGGGATCGGTTTGCCGGTGCCGATGAGACCTCACGTTACCGGATTCTGCTCGAGGGCCCGGTCTGTCGGGCTTGGTACCTGGGTGAGCGTTTCTGCGCCAGACCCTAGGCTTACCTGAGCAGATAGTCCCGGTGCACCCTCCTGAGCACATGCGGGATACTGAGGTTCACTGCCGAGCAGATGGCAGACTATACATCGGCTGGGAGGCGGACGACTTCGAGGCGAGGGCGATTACTCGGAGTACGTCCGGACCTTCATCATGCGACCTCTGAGCGGCGGGCCGAGTGAGAGAGAGAGGCCAGCAGCGCCAGCGGCTGGAGCAGGAGCGGGGGGGAGCGCCGAGGAGGGCTCGAGTCCGTGGCAGGGGTGGAGTTCAGCGAGGGCGAGGGACCGGTTGGCCTGCTCTGCCCGCTGCTTTGACTTTCCGAGGACAGGGTGGGGCGACCTATCAGATCCCCTTTGCTCCTCCACCAGCTGACCACGAGTTTGTCGGTGTCCCCGACTTGCCTCCGGTATGTATTACTGCATTCTTCGTCTTGCACTGTTATTTCATTTCAGTTTATTTGATATTCCACAGAATACTGATGCATCTGGTACTTTTGCAGGCGTCTTCTCAGTACACCCGACAGTCATTGGAGATGAATGCCTCCATGATGGGGATGCTACAGCAGACATTCGACCTCCTAGCCCTCTACAGTATTCCGGTATGTTCTTCCTGACCACGACCTCAAACCATACACAAACTGCTTTACATAATTTGATGCATAACACAACATCTGATAAACTGCTCACGGCATCTGCACACTGTACTTACACACTGCACCCTGCACTAACTTACTGTTCACAGTATACATACACTGTACTCATACACTACATTCTGCACTGATTTACTGCTCACGGCATTCACACACTGTACTCATACACTGTATTCTGCACTGATAAACTGCTCACGGCGTACATACACTGCATTCTGCACTGATTTACTGCTCACGGCATTCACACACTGTACTCATACACTGTATTCTGCACTGATTTACTACGTACAGTATTCTGATGCATTTGTCTTTCATGCTTTTTCAGCCTCCCTTCCAGATTCCTCCGGTGGGCGGCGCTCCAGCTGGACCTCCCATTTCTACTCGGGATGGCAGAGCATATCCCGCACCAGAGGGGGCGCACTCATGTCGGGAGCAGCTCGCGGGCTCCGGTTCCGGATGATGAGTCTGAGGCAGAGACAGAGGCGGAGGAGACCGATGATGGCTCGGACTCGAGCTCAGACGGTGATGCCCCTGGTGGTGCCCCTGTTGATGACGCTCCTGGACCTTCGTCCAGGAAGAGGACCAGGACAGATTGATGGCCCGGAGCATTTTTGACATTTGATACAGATTTTTGCTTTTTTTTTTTTTTTGCATTTTCCCCTTTTGTTAGTAGTTAGGGTACTTTGTACTGCCGCAGGCAGATTTTGTTTCCAAAACTTATGTACTTGAAAAGATGATATGAAATGAAACAAACTTTTGTCTAAAAGAGTGTTTACATTTGTGTATATTTCATACCTTGCACTATTGCATCATATTACACCTCAAATGTAAATGATATCGATCTGTTGTCTGAAAAGTGAATACTTGTTTGAGCACTTGCACTATGATAATCAGATAACCAACCAACTAACAGCAAACAACTCATACAAACCACTGCAAACTGCATAATACAGCCCATACTCTACTGGGGATTGATCTGCATACAGCCCATAACACACTCGGTTCATTCTGCACACAGCAAACCCTGAACAAATAACCCAATCTGACAAGACGGATCACAAAACTGACACGGTTGCAGTTGAAACACACTCGGATGTCCCAAATTTTCCTTTTCCTTCTCTTGCTTCGCACGAATGTAGAGAATGGCACAGCACTCTGAGCACAAACGATTTTTGAAATAAAGAAGGGTTTCACAACCGAGGTGTCGAGCCTACCACAGAAGACAACGAGACAGACTCAAACAGAGAAACAAAAGGCACACGACCTAAACACAACGAGACACATTCGGAAAAGACTCAAAGCCAAAATCGAGACCGACAAATCAAAAGACACGACACGCGGACATGTTTACAAAGAGACCTCAAATCTCGAGGAGCCAATTCCTCCGGGTATTATTTCCCACCCTTTCTGATTTGTGATACTCACATCACTCGGCCCTCAGGCTCGGTTTTTCTCTCAAAACCCTCTTTCTTCTCTCCGCTTACACCTCTCTATTCTTTATTCTCTCATTTTTCATCCCTCCCCAGGGTGATTAATGGATGAATAGGAAGTCGCAGGTTCACGCCCAGCACTGTTAGCTCACGGCTATTTCTTCTGGATAGAGTGCCTTTCTGGCAAGTATGTTGCGGGGGAAAGACAGAAGACCTGACTCAATTGTGCCCCTAGTTCGTCACTTTGACCATTTTTTGTTTTCTTCCTAAAACAGTTTTGATCAAAATGAGAGTGGATTAACACACTTATTCGATTTTTGATTTGAAAATCATGCGAATCAGGCTGTGAGCACTGAAAATTCTCCTTTTGGGTCCAAACATGGTCCAATTTTGAAAAATGAAATAGTTTTCGAGAAAATAAGTCAACCTTAGTGAAAATTTTCAAAAACTATTTTTGCAAACAGTCAACGCTCAACGAGCGCGGAACTTACCCTGAGATATGCAACCTCGGATCGGAGGCAATGGAAAATTGCCCCTGGCTTAAAGGGGGATAAGGCAACGGAAAGTTGCCCCTGGTTTGGACGGTAACTCAGGGCAACTTATGGCACTGTATGGCAACGGAAAGTTGCCCCTTGTTTGGATGATGCCGCGGCACATTGTAAGCCAGTCCTTGTTGACGACAATCGGACCCTCGGACGCGGAGGAGACGAAGACGGTTTGAATCAATATATGGACACAGTCACCTAGAAGGTGTTGGTGGTTGGACGTCAAGAGGAAGTTGATCACGTAGTTCCCGGTTGCTGCAGTTGAGACGTTGGATTCAGAGGAGGCGAAAGTGATCAAAACCATGACATGGATTGAGACGCTATGGAAGCGTTGGGGGCTGGACTTCAGGATGAAGTTGCCTACGTATCCCAAACATGGGAATCAAGCCTTACGTAGTTCCGGTTAAGGTACACTCGGGTATTTTAACCTTCACTGTTTAGGCTCTAACTTTTGCCAAGGTGCCCAATGCGGGTTTTCGACCTTGCGAGCTATGTTTTTCTTTTTCTTTTTTCTTTTTCTTTTCTTTTGCATTTTCATTTCTTTTTCTTTGCTATTTTTCTCTTCTTTTTTGTTTCTTTTTGTATTTTTCTTTTTTTGTCTTTTCTTTTCTTTGCTCTAACTTTTGCCTGGACCGCCCTTCCGGGTTTTCGGCCCAGCGAGCCTCTCAAAGGGTAAAAAGTGTAGCAAGCCCATGCCAAATGGTTTTGAGATTGAAGCCTCTCTGTATCCAGGAGGATGACCGTTGTGTTGATTTGCAGAAAAGTTCATCACGACTGCTTCACGAACCTTGCTTGGTGGGATCTGATCTCCTTGATCTGACTTTGACGCCTCTTGCTCGAGGGCTGCCTCAAAATAGGCCACACAGGCGTTTCATGGCACTGTTGAATGTTTTGAACGGATTCCAGTTTGCAACAGATAAATTGAATCTTGAGGCTGAGAGCGATCCTGGGCTGCACAATCTCAAGAGCGATTCCACACAGGTCTTCACAGGACCGCGCAAAACATTTGGTTTTTGAAAGTTTTTAAGAAAGCGACAAATCGCTCGCGCTGAAGATAGTGTGGAACCAGTCTGGATCAAACCAGGGTCCTTCTCAGTACTCACGCCGACAAGCCTGATTTTATTCATTAAAAGCTTAGCGTGCCTCTCTTTCTCTCAAAATGACCAAAATTTTGCAAAACCCGAGGAATTCCTTCCTCTTCGTTTTTCTCACCACAGTGTGCGAAAAGGGTTTTACGAAAAGCTTAGGTCATTATAACGATGTTCAAGGCACCGAAGAGTAGGTGGTATACTGTCGTTCCATTCACATCTTATGGCATGGCTGACTCAAATAGCAACAAGTACGGAACGTGATAGCCACAGCTGTTTCATTCAGATTTGTTGGTATAACTGGCTCCTTGGCAGCAACAGACTCAAAAAGCAAAAACAACTAATTGCAAGACAAAACGGTGTTTGAGGCAACAACCCCGAAATCACCTGGTATACTATACAAGAGGGACTGACTCATTACAACAAGACAGACCCTGTAAGCAAAAAAAGACTGACTCAATACAGAGAGACAGACTCAAGACAAAACAAAAGACTGACTCGACACCCAAGTCAGAATTTACAAAAATTAACATTAACAGATGCCCAAAAATGCGTGCCAAACGCCACATCTAAAAATGCGCCAAGCACTGCCCACAGGCGGTTCGCCTTCTGTTACATACTCGCAGTATCTGTGTCCTCAAAATCCAACAACTGGGTGGTGACAGACTTCGCTGAGGTGGGGGGGAGGATAACCTCGTTGTCAATCAAATCTTGCACCTCATGCCGGAGGCGAAAACAATTGTCGGTAGCATGGCCTGTCTGCTGGTGGTACGCACAGTACTGAGCAGGGTCATGAGTAGCAGGGAGATTCTTCGGGAGAGGCCGAGGCTCCAGGGGTTTAAGGTGTCCCCTCTCGGCAAGGATTTGAAGTGCCTTGGACAATGGCATGTAGAGAGCATGGAAGACCCTGCGCCCTCGGGGCAGGTACTTTGGAGCCTGAGCACTCTTGCTAGATGCACTAGCGAACGGATCGGCGGGTGCGGCCTTGGATTTTTTATCCTTTCCGGATGCAAGGTTGGGAGCGGGAAGAACTGTTTTGGCATGACGGGGCCTATCCCGATTCTCTGATTGGCTGGAACTGCCCTCAGGCGGAGTGGGGAAAGCGTCCTCCACAGCTTTGTCATGACTGCAGATATCTGTTGCTTGTTCATCCCCCTGGCTTTCAAAGCCTCTACTGCCCACAGCAGTTGTTCGATAGGGTTGGCATCTGTCTTCATCTTGCCTTTGTCTCCGGCCTCAGCCTGATCTAGAGTTTGGTTTGATGCGTCGTTGCCATAGCTGGAGGTCATCTCTGGTTGGCTGAGTTCAATTACTATCCGTCCCAATAGCGGGGGCTCCTGGGGTACAAAGCCTCCGGCATATGGTGCGGCTGGTGGCGAAACAGACATTCCATAGGCGAGATCCGCCACGGATCTTTGAAGATCACCTATCATCCCCATTAGTTCAAATGTAGTAGGCTCGCGAGTCTGATATAGTTGAGGGGCCCAAACTGGGTGCGCGACCGATGATCTGGGTGGATGCGGCATGTCAACAGTAGTCTCACTGTGTAGGGTGATTCCTTGATCCAACGCGGCCGTCATGACCACGATCTCTTCTGAATTCTGCGTCATCCTAAGTCCTGCCTCAGCAAGGAGAAGACACTAACTGTTCTGGATCAATTCTCTGAATCTCTGAACTGAAACGGAAAAACAAGCAGTATTTCAGCCCCAAACAGATCAAACACGGGGGTAGCCGAACAACTGCACTCTACTACTGATCACTGTTCCCCAGAATCACTGTTCAAAACTGAACTGATGCCCGCAGACATAACTGATTCTCAATAACACTGATACTAGTGCCCTCGGGCCTGATGCTCAAACTTTGCAAACTGATATATGCGTTCCCTGCAGAGATACACTCTAAAAGCACATAGCAGATAAACGAGAGCCAATACACCCCTATGTTGGGATAGGGTTTCTCTGTCCTATTTTGTCAGGAGCTAGGGTTTCACCACGCACGCAGCGGTTTCAAACAACCTATATCGGGTAAGCAACCTGTCCTAGTTTGGAATGGTCACTATGGATCTGAATATGCACTAGGTCGAATGGTCAAAAAGGGTGCCCCGGTAAAAACCGGGGTCTGTGTTCCCATACTGGCAGAGCCCGCAACCGGTCAGCCTTATGGACATGCCTTGACAAGACAAGCCTCCAGCAAACCGCTCAGGAATAGCAGATGGCCAACACGGTGTCCTAGGCGCACCAATGCACATGCAATGCAAAGAGACACATAAATGGAATCAAAACAGGATATCACAAGTTCGAGTCAAGCTCTCTAAAATCCCCAGCAGAGTCGCCAGAAACTGTAGACGCCCCCGAACGCCCCGGGAGGGTTAAGTCCCGTTCCGTTCATATTGGGGTCACTACAGTTCAAGGGCTCAAATGTCACGGTTCTTAATCTTGAACCAAAGAGTCCAAATCCGGCAAATCGATTTTGAAAACAGATTTTGAAAAGAAGTGCCAAACATGGACTGCTTTGCCAGATACAGAGTCGCCACCTAAATATTTTTAAAATGGGAAATTTAGGAAACCCTGACTCGGTGCCGAAGGCCACGTGTCCGTCATCACCAAAGTTCTTGGCTCGGGAGCTTGGGTACGATCGGGGAAGGTCAGCTATGAGCACCCCCTTTCGCCCGGTCAAGACCGGCCTCTACTAACCATGATATCCGATTTTGAAAACGTTATGTGTTCTTATTCCGGTTATTAGCCTAGAATTACTATGTTATGCGCACAGCAAACAAGTATAGACTAGATTGCCTAATTTGGAAATAAGCATTGCATATCCGTTTGTTTTGAAAACTTTGGAATTTGCTACTCGCAAGTAGGCTAAAACACGGATTTCAACGAGTTTTTCCAACTCAAGCAATCCAACCTCCACCCACAGGCATTCAAACAGTTTATCTCATATAAGCACTTAGCCACATGGTAAGCATACTGTCATGTTAACATTCACACGCATGCGATATGCTAAAGCATAAAACTTACATCGTACTCCGTGCCAAAACAATAAACTAGTTAGCAAACATGCATGCCCTAGTTCATGTTAAGTGACTAATGCATCACACGCGAAGATGCAATTAGAGAGGCTCGGCTAACCCTAAAATGGCATGTGAAATGCGATCATTCGATGCACGTATTCAAGTTAGATTTGAAGATACAATGCAGTTTGTATGATGTACCGAGCCCGGTGCATGTCGACAAATGTATGGATGCACGCATGCATTGCATAAGGTATGCTAAAATAAACGTGCCCTAATCTACCATCATAAGCGGGTAAATAAAAGGGAAGAAAGAAGTGGGGGTTGGAAGACATCACACACTCACCACACTTATTACAGATTGCCCTCGCTCGGAGGGACCGAAAGAATATACAAATTAATTAACTACGCAAGCTAATTAAATATTACAAATTAATTAACTTAATTAAAACAGTAAAGCCCTCGGGAAGCGGGTCAGATGCAGCGCATGTTCGGACTCGCTCGGAATCGCACTGCCATGCCTAGCCTGCCTCTGTTTTCCCTGCTTTGTTCCTCTGAAAACTGCCAAAGTCTCAAGGATGCCTCTCTGGACATGGAGAATCCCACCGGCTAGAGGAAATGACCACCGGCACTAGGATGTGGTCATCGGCACAAAATAATCCACCGGCCATTGATTGACTGCCGGTCGGCACTAAACACTGCCGGCAATGAGTTCCTGCAGAACCTGCAACTCACAGCAGAGGGCAAAATCTTGCATGGCAGCTCAATTCAAGCAATGTATGCACCAACACATTCCTTATCATGTTTGTGACTCAAAGGAGGATGTGCCTCGATTCTCGGGCCACCAATCACGCATTTCCATGCATGATGGCCCAAAGATCAAGTGTGCAATTTTCATGTCAAATGAAATGCAAACTAAACAATCAAAGAGCCCAATCCCCATCACCAAATCAAGGGACAAGGCATGCATGCAAGATGCATTGCAACCTAATCATGTTAGCTAGGGATGCAACATGAGCATGTGAACAAACAATGCAAGCACACAAGCAAACATGAGGTAAGCATGCAAGCAAGCAAATGATGGTCTTAAACATGACTTAGGCAACTCCAAATGGGCCTAAAATCAGTGGCCAAAATGCCCAAAAATGAGGGCTAAACACACATGCACACATGCAAGTAAGTTGGACCAATACTTTAAGCCTTAAACAAGCAACTTCCAAACACATTTGAAAGGGGATATCATGGACAACTAGCATGCAATATAAGCTCTGAAATTCATGCTAGAATATGGTGCCAAACCAAGCCAAATGAAGCAAACATAAGCATGCAAGCATAGTCCAAGCACTTGAGGCAAGTCATGAAGCTTTGAAGCACATTTAATCACAACAAACATGGCATGCACTAAACAACTAAAAACAGATTTTTAGCATGTTAAAGCAAGGCCAAAGGACTACTTAGATGGCATCTAAGTGGCTCAAATTCAAAGGCGTGCATAATGGCCAAAACAAAGGGCATACAACACATGTTCTCAAAGCAATAAAGAGGCGACTAAGGCAAGCATATGGGCATGCCAAAGGGACTGATATTACATGTTGGATGGTTCCAAACCACCAAAATGATGCAAGCAACGCAAGCTACACATCCACACACTCAAGGCGTACAAGCCCGGCAAGCCACAAATGCAAAGGAGCTATACTAAGCATGCCAAAATCAATCCAAACGACTATGGACAGACCTAAAGCATGGCAAAATAAGCACAAAACATTCATAAGTCTAAGCCTAAATCATGCTCGAACAAAGGCTAACAACCTAAGACATGTTAAGGGAATTACAAGGCATTACATGGCAACTACACTAAACATGAATGGAGCACCAAAACCAACACACAACATGATTATATTATGGCATAATAAGCATGAAATGCAGCCTAGACATGATCAACACACACTTGAACAAAAGGCTCCTTAAGAGACCAAAAATGGTCCCTTTCAAGGACAACAAGGAGAGGGGTGGCCCTCCCCTTTTGGAGACTTCAAGGCACCATCTCCACCACTGAAATCCCTCAAGATTTCAGTGGTGAAGAGGCCCAAACACCAAAGTCTCGAAACTTGCACAAAATCACAAAAAGAGGCCTTACAAGGCCTAAGAGGGGTCAAACTTCCCCAAAGCACAAAACACTCTTAATAAACTATCAAGAGGGCCTAAAAACAGAACTTTTTTGTATAACACTAAGCACAAAAACAGCTCTAAGATAGGTAGAAATAGGATGCAAAAATGGGGTAAAAAGGACTAGTTTCTTACCCTTGTGACCTTCTTCACAAATGTTGATATTGTTGCTTCTTGAGCTCAAATCCAACCAAGACCTCAAGAACAAGCTCTGGTCCTTGAAGAAACCAAGAAAAAGTGAAAGACTAGGTGTTTGTGTGCAATAGTAAGACACAAAGCACCTAGAACACACACAAGGGAGATATAGAGATAGGATATGAATGGAACTCAAACCCTAAAACCAGAGCTTGCTCTGAGTTGTTTTCTTACTAAAAAGCCAACCCTGAAGCCAAGGGGGAAGGGTTCCTCTTATAGAGGAGCCAAACTTGTAATGCTTACAAGTTAAGCAACCAAGAGGGACATCCCTCCATACACGTGTATGGAGGGGGAGCCAATGCCAGACAGCTGTAATAAAATATCTGAAAAAGCAGCTGAACAGTAGTCGGCTAGCCAAAAATGTCATTTTGACAAAATTTAGTGCCGACCGGCAACAAAGAGTGCCGACCGGCAATAAACATTGCCGGTGGAAACAAAAACCAGCCGGTGGCCTCTAGCTAGTGCCGGTGGTGTGTGGGGATGCCTCACAAGGCATTCCCTGCCCCTCCAAGGCAAAACACAAGTGTTTGGTGCAAAACCAGACACAAAACGGTCGAGTCCGGAGATCCCGAGGCAAGGCGCGTAGCCGAGACCTCCGGGAACTCCAAACGAACACGAACATGGATAATCACCGAGTGTTCAAACGGTGACGTCCAAGTCTTGAGGACGGTCAAAAATGGGGTGTCTACACCTGTATTCATGTAACATATATGGTTTAAAATAGAAATGGTTTTATATCTGTTGTTGCATCTCAACATTGCATGCTTTATAAGAAGAAAGATAAATTATTTTATCATGGGCATGGTGTAGACACCCCATTTTTGACCGACCTTAAGACTCAGACGTCATCGATTGAGCGCTCGGTGATTGCGCATGTTGTGCTCGTCCTGAGGTTACGGAGTCTTGGCTGAAAGCCTTGCCTCCGGACTTCGAGACTTTTTTGTGCTTTGCCTCGGCTTGTGAACCAGGTTCTGTTTTCTCTTCCCGAAGGGAGGGAGAGGTCTCGTAGACCATCTCTCAGTGGCCGTAGGCTACTTTTCGTGGTCGTAGACCACTGTTCCTATTTGGAGACTAGTTTATGGTTTTCAGAGCCGTTGGTCGCGCGCCTCGGTTCGGGACTGCTTAACTTTCTCCGTTTGCTCTGGTTTTTGGCACACACCTTGTTTCCTCTCTCTAGAGGGACACTGTGGCCCGGGAGACCACCTTCGTGGTTGCACGCCACTTTCGATGCTTAACAGTCAGTTTTCGGGGCACCCAGTTGTGCGTTTTGGCCCCCGAACCCTCGTTTTGCATCCGTCTTGGTTCATTTTTGGCATAGACCCTGTTTTCATTGTTAGGAAGGTGGTACAAGGGTGGGAGACCACCTTTTCTCCTTGGAGACCACTTTTCTCCCGCTGGCCGGTTTCCTTGACAGGTAAGTGGTCTCCCTCACTTTTGGGCCACAATTACTGGTCTCCCACCACACCACTAGCTTGCTTTCAGTTGGGAGACCACCAAATGGGGCTGCCGACCACCTTTCATGGAGTTGACCCTTTTGACCTGGATGGCCGACCGCCTTTTCTGGCTGGCCGACCACCTGAACTGGTCAGCTGACCACTTGAACTGGTCGGCCCCTTTCCTCATGTCTTGTCTCAGTGAGTTGATTCCAGCTGTGCCAGTTGGGACGCACAGACTGGATCCTCCATACACGTGTATGGAGGATCTTCCACCTTGGTTTGAAGCTTCTTGGAGAAGCTTTGGACCCTTAGCTCTATAAAGGAAGAGCTCCCCTTCCTTGTAGAGGGTTCAGATTTTTGTTTTGAGGCATACAAGTTATATCTCTCTCTTTCTCTCTATTTTAGTTTTAAAAGACCATTGTTCTTGCACATTTACACTACACCTCTTAGCCTAACACCTCCAACACCAACCTAAGCTTCTTGGAAGGTCTTGAGAGGTCCTAAGGTCTGAGTTTTTGGCCTCAAAGCTGCTGGAGTTGCTGAGCTTCAAGGGTAACACTTCTTTTCCTCTTTTTGGCATCTTTTTGTTCCATCTTTTAGCCTAGTTTACAAGCATATTTGAGCTTTGTCATAAACTGAAAAAAGTCTTATTTTGAGCTTCTTAACATGTTTGTTTAAGGCCATTTTTCTGTTGGGGGTCATCTACCCCTTTGCATGCTTCATTTCATCTTATTTTGAGCCATGCCTTAGAGCCTTTGCATTGGCCTTTGTTTGGCCTTCTAGCCATTGAAATCCAGTGGATTTTTAGTGGCCAGCATGTGTTTTTGAGCACCAAAATCAGAGAGGGGTGACCCTCACACCCCTTGTCTTGTTTACTAGCATTATTGGCCTTATAAGGGAGCCCATGTGTGCATGCTTCCAAGCCTCATTTCAGGCCCTTTTCAGTGAGTTTTAGGGCCTGAACAACCTCTGTCCAGAGGTGGTTTTGCCATATTAGGTGTCCCTCTTGCATGTGTAGAACAACCCTCTTTATAGCCTATCAAAAGAGCCTATCATTCTTGCATTCATGGACCATGTTTCATTGAGTTTTTGGGGTTTATTTAGCATGAACTCCTTTTCAGGTCATTCTTGAGCCTAAAATGTAGCCCCGGAAGTCTTCTTTCCCAATATGCAAGCCTCACCTCAAAATTCCAACTGTGTAAAAAGTTATTTTTCTTTTGGTGAAGCCACTCAGTTTCGGTCCAACCAGAATGATGTTCAACTTCAACCAATCATATCTCCCCCGTCCGGACTCGGCTTTAGGAGATTCTTGAGTGTAAAATGAAGCCCCTGAAGTCTTCTTTCCAATGGTGATGGCCTCATAGATTAAATCCAAGTGCATAGACAGATAAGCCTGATTTAGCGAGGACCGCTTGACTTTCTCTTAGCGATTCATACCCAACTTCTTCCTCAGCTAGGTTTCTTCCCTCTTCTCCTCTTTTCTTCAACTCCAAACTCCTGAACAAGGTGTTTTGAAAGATTTTTCCAAGATTTCATCTCTCTTTCATTCATTTCCCCTTTGTCCTGTTCGGTTTACCGAAAAGCGCAACATTTTACAAAATGCGAGCCTCGAAACATCGTAAGAACTTTATTTCAAAAATTTTTTGAAAGAGAGGGTTTTAAGGTCTAAAAACCATTCAAAATAGCTTTGGTCCAAAATGGGGTGTGAGGTTAGGATTTGACTCTCCTCTTGCCGAAGAAATCGAACCTTTGCCCTGCGCATCTTTCACCACCAAGTAAACCATCAGTAGCACCCAAGTCTTAAGGGCGATCAAAAATGGGGTGTCTACAGCAGGTAAAGATGTAGTGATCCCGTCAAGTTGAGGGCGTGGATATGTTTTGTGAAGAGTGGATTACTCTTTTATTTTGTTGTAAATTTTTGTAAAGCCAAGGGCTATTCTTGTATGGTTCCGAGAGACCTCTTGTGTGTAACCAGGCTCAAGCCTTGGAAGTTGTAAGCCCTTAAGGGCATTTTATTGTTTTGAGGTTAGATGTTTCACATGCTATAGATTCGTGTGTTCTTTTAATTCGTTGAATGTATACCGCATGTGGAACTTTTGTATTACACTCATTTATAAAATATGTGATTATGGAAGGATTGGTATCATTGTGTAGTGAATGTTTATTAATATGGGTAGTTCATGTTGAATTATTTTGGGGCGTTACAATGACGGTATGATTGAAACATTGAATATGTGTTGTGGATAGTCATTGAATATGATGATGCTTTTAATACATTGTATATGTATCATTGTTTGGGAGGGGATAAGGGATGTACTCCATTGTTTGGGAGGAGATAGGAGATGGACTCCATTTAAAATTAAGTTAGCCGGAGTGTCTAGGGTGAAAGTCCTGAAATCTTGTATACATATATGGGTGCCAATCTTGGACGAGGATCCGTAAAATGGCAAAATTAAAGTGTTTGGATAATGGTTGTTATTGAATTGCGAACCAATGAGTTGTAGTCTCTTTTGGGTTGATTAGATAATAATGAACTAGACTCATGAATTGACTCGAAATGAATGAATGGAGGTAGATTGAGATGTGAATATCAATACTGGATGATCATGGAAAGAATTTAAGTTAGACATGAATGTTGAACATTTATTCGACACATATATCTTAGTTAAACTTCATATATTGTGTTAGTATATCTCTATTGGGCTTTGGCTCACCTTGCTTGGGAAACCATTTTCAGGTGCTAGTGACATGCCTCCCCGAGGATGTAGCTTGGGAGGGTTTAGGAGCTGAAGGCTTTATTTTTGTTATCTTTATGTTTACATGTTTCTTCAAGTCGAGGGTTTTATATGTATAGAACTTAGGACTCTTTCTTTTGTTGTAACCAAAAAATTAACTTTATCAGAAAATTATAAATAAAAATATTTTACTTTTTAAAATTTTAAAAATATTCAGTAAAAAAAATACGAAAAAAAAAACTCAATTTCCCAAAAATTTAATTCAAAAAATTGAAACCAAACATACTGATTAAAAGTGATCGGTATAACTTTACCTACAAAATCTTTTATTTATTATTTTTTATTTTAAATTGGGACTTTAAAATTGGCTTTTTCTTTATTCACTTTGAATTGTATTTATGTTTTATATTTTCATTTTCAGTAGTACTATGATCCCAGAAAGGAACCTAAAAAAAAATAAATAAGAATATCAAATCTATGATTGACATTTAAAGTTGATATTGTGAGCTTATACCTAAAATAATAAATTGGGGTACTTACGTGTAGGTCCTAATAACTGGACTTATTGTCTAATAGGTCCTGTGAGAAAAAATTGTCATAAAAAAAGTCACTAATTGTAAGTTTTAGCAACAATTTAAAAAAATTATGACAAAAAAAAGTCACTAATTGTTAATTTTTAACGACGTATGTAAAAAATTGTCACAAAAAAATTATTTTTAACGACAATTTTATTAAGATTTATTTTCAATAGGACTTGATGGGAATTAAGTCCAACTATTAGGACCTATTGGTAGTTTACCCTAATAAATTTCTACTATTGATGTGAAATTCTAAATATATTTTGAGTTTTTATATCTGGAAGTGTAGTATTGCTCTTTCATTTTAAGGACTAGATAATTCATCTTTTAGAAGTTTGAGTGAACAAAATTAATAACATATAAAATCCAGATTGTGATCCTCTCCATTCTATCATCCAACAGTGAGTGTAATAATCATTTTTAATTTAAATTAATTACAAATTTGTATTCCTGTTTCAAAACCGTTAGTTACGCAATGGAAATCCTCCATTATATATATATGAAATGGAGATGATCAACGTTACATTAACGTAAAAATAATGAGACACTACCCAATCAATCTTAATGATTAGACTTATTTATCTACAGGTCCTAATTGATAAATTTATTTATCAATAGGACTTAATAAGTAATAAGTCCCAAAAATAGGACTTATTAATAATTATATTTATTTTTTAAAACAGTTAACATTTTTCTAATACATAGCATTTTTAAAAATTCAATCACCAGTCATCTATTTTATAGTAAGGTGTATTACGGTTACCATTTCCGAGATTGTTAGGTCCCTAAGTCTTGTCAATCTCGCGAACAAACTTGTTTAATCGAGTTGCAATTTTCTGTTCTGTTTTGTCTTGCTCGCTTCAGCGAAGAAGTCCTTGCTCGAGCGAAGGACTGCGTCTGGCTTAAAACCTGAAAGAGCTCATTGTGCGCTCGAGCAAAGCATTGGTGGCTTGAGTGAAGAACTACGTCTGCATAAAACCTGAAAGAGTTCATTTCTCGCTCGAGCAAAGACTTCGTGACTCGAGCAAAGGCACTTATGGAAATCACGCGAGATAAGCTTCTCGCTCGAGCAAGAGAAGCTTCGCTCGAGAGAGCTTCAGAATCCAGATTTCTATAAGTAGTTGGTTTTCTCCAAAATTTATGATTACTTTTCCAGATCTACTTTGAGGTTTTCTAAGGTTTTCTTGTGGAGAGATTTTTGTGAGTTTTTCCTTGATGTTTTGAGAGAGTTCTTCACTTATGATCTAAGATACATACATCAAGGAGTTTGTTACTTTATAATTCATGAGAGTTCTCTTCGGTGGATTCCAAAGATTCAAACGTAGAGTTTCAAAAGCCGTTTGATTCTGTACGTAGTCGTTAATTCGACAAGTGAAGTTGTGGATTCAACTTCAGGTGAATCAGTTCCGAGACGAAGGCTTGGTGAAAGAGTTACAGAAGATTCAAAGGCAAATTGACTGAGTTGGGTAATTTGTGTATTATCTTTGCAATCTTTCTTTCTTCAGTAGTGGATTGATTAGTGGCGTTTCGCCCGTGGTTTTTGATTACAATTGAAGGTTCTTCAATTGTGGTTTTTTCCACGTAAAAATCATTTGTGTCGATTTATTGTTTATTCATAAAACAACAATCTAAATCACTTTCGTAAGTGCTTGTTGATTTAGATTGAGTGTTTTAAATTTTTGGGAATTGGAATATTTTAAATCCTAATCTAATCACGAATCACTTAGGATTTTCAATTGGTATCAGAGCAGGTCACTCTTTGTTTTTATCAAAACTATAAGAGTGTGATTTTGTGTGACTAGTGATATGGATTCTATTCGAGAAGGTAACTCGACTCATAGACCTCCTTTACTCGATGGTACAAACTATTCTTATTGGAAAGCTCGTATGAGAGCGTTTTTAAAATCCATCGATGAGAAAGTTTGGCACTGCGTGATCTATGGGTGGAGTGAACCTACTGTCACCATTGATGGTGTTGATATTCCTAAACCCCTTGATAAATGGATACAACTGATTACCAAAACTCGAGTTGGAACAAAAGGCTCTCTCATTTTGCTCCGTCACACCTGAAGAATTTCGTCGTATCTGCACGTGTGAGGTAACAAAAGAGGCTTGGGACATTCTTGAAATGATTCACGAAGGTACTACCTCTGTCAAAAGGTCAAAACTTCAATGTCTCACCTCTGCCTTTGAAACCCTTTTTATGCGCGAAGATGAGACGTTTGATGATTTCTATGCAAAACTTAGTGATATCGTGAATTCCTGTTTCACACTCGGGGAAAAAATCCCAGAAGCCAAAGTTGTTGGAAAAATTTTGAGGTCTTTACCCGAGAGGTTCCAATCAAAAGTAACAGCTATTGAGGAGGCTCAGAATGTTGATACCCTCAAGCTTGATCAATTGGTTGGAAACTTGCAGACTTATGAAGCCCACCAGATTTCAAAGAAAAAACAAAAAGATAGTGTGGCCTTCACTAGTGCTCATGAGACTGCAAAAACTCCAGAGACTGAATTTGATTTAGAGTCTGAGATGACAGCTATGTTTACTAAACAGTTTAAAAAAATTTTGAAGAAAAAGAAGCCTAATTTCAGAGATCCTATTTCAAAAGACAAGAGTAATGAAAAACCCAAAACTTTTCCACCAAAATTTGCTCCAAAAACTGAAAAGAAGATTGTAAAGGGGCAAGGGGTCAAGTGCTATGAATGTCAAGGGTTTGGTCATATTGCCCTTGAATGCCCTTCGAAAAAGAACCGAAAGAAAGTCTACACTGTGACGTGGGATGATGAAAGCGGGTCGGAGCAAGAACCCGAAGAACCTGAATCCGGTGAAGACGGGGATAGTGCTTTCATGGCTTTTTGGTCCTCTTTCGCTCAACCGCTTCCAAAGCCATCGGAATTAGCTCGTGGTCAGAACCTGCATCATGCTCCCACCTTTGATGGGAGTAACTACCTGTATTGGAAGATCAGAATGAGAGCTTTTCTGAGAGCTTTTGACCCAGAAGGTTGGCAAGCCATTGAAGAAGATACAGAAAGTGTAGACAATTCGGGCAATCAGAGAGCCCTGATTACTATTCATGGAGCAATTTCTGATGAAGAACAACAACGAGTTGCTCACTGCACAAAGGCTAAAGATGCATGGGAAATTCTGAGCCAATTCCATGAAAGAGGAGATTCACCTTCCCCACTATCCAGCAACTTCCCTGTCTTAGTTGCCAGATTGGATGAGGTCAAGGAGAATGAAGAGCAAAAAGAGGATGATGAAACATCTGAAGACAATGATGAGATCAATGGCGATGAACTACAACAAGCTTACGAAAAGTTGTACGAGGAATCCCTGAGTTTGTCCAAAATCAACGACAAACTCTCTCTCAAGCTCAAAACATGTGAGAGTGAGAATGTCAGGCTAAAAGGAGAACTTGTAGCAGCAAAACGGAATGTCATCAAGATCTCAAGTGACAGGCAAGACTTATGTGGAAAACTTCTATCCTGTGAAACTGAAAGGAATGAACTTCTGAAAGTGTATTCCACATATAAAGAAAAGCTTGAAAGCTTTGAGATGTCACAAGCTGCATTGGAAGAGATAGTTTGTCAGAAAGATGAATAACTCCATATTGCTAGAGCAACAATTGCCATGTGGAACAAAGGTTCTAAATCTCTAGAAGACATCCTCGGGTCTCAACAAATGGGTTGTGACAAAAGTGGGCTAGGCTATGGTGCGACAGCTCACAAGGGACAGGCCTCTACCTCACATAACCTGAAGACCCAAGCAAAGGGAAAGTTGAAGGTAAACCAGGATGATTCCTCTCTTTATCTACCAAAAGTGGGTAAGATCAACGAAAAGGAGGTAAAACTTATTTTTATTTGTCATCACTGTGGTAGGTACGGCCACATTCGTCCTTATTGCTATGAATTGTTTGGTAAGGTGTCTCAAAAGGGTAGAAATTCGAATACTTTTTGGGTTAGGAGACAACCTTACATGTCTAGGCGGAATACCAAGATTCATGAGGGTGTTCACAACGCTAAGACATTGACCAAGACCAAAAAGATTTGGGTGAGAAAAGATGATTTGACTTGTTTAGTTGTTCACACTGCCCTAAAAGCACGTGACTCACACATGTGGTATATTGATAGTGGTTGCTCTCGTCACATGTCCGGTAACAAATCCTACTTCACCTCCCTTGAAAAATATGAAGGAGGAATTGTTACCTTTGGAGATGGCGGCACTTCTAGAGTCATTGGTAAGGGCTCTATAAGTGTTACTGGTCTTCCCAAGCTCGAAAATGCTCTTCTTGTTGATGGTCTGAAAGCAAATCTTTTGAGCATTAGTCAAATGTGTGATTTCCATAATGAAGTATTGTTTCAAAAAATAAATGTGAAATTTTGGATAAAAAGGGAAATACTGTCTTGCATGGGGTTCGCACATCTGATAACTGCGATGGGATTGTTATGACTAATGATCTCACCTGTCACTCTGCCATCATAAGTAACATTGATTTGTGGCATCAAAGATTAGGTCACATGAATTTCAAAGACCTAACTAAGATAGGCAACAAAGAGCTTGTGAGAGGAGTACCTAAATTTGGTAAGAATCTGAACCGTGTGTGTGGACCATGTCAACTTGGAAAGCAAACCCGTGCCCCTCATAAAAAGGTGAACAGCTTACAACCAAGCCTCCTCTTGAATTGGTTCACATGGACTTAATGGGACCTACTTGCACTGAAAGCATCGGAGGTAAAAGATACATTTTTTTAATTGTTGATGATTTTACTCGATTTTCGTGGGTAAATTTTTTAAGGGAAAAATCTGATACGTTTCATGCTTTCTAGGCCTTAGTCCTTAAAATCCAAAATGAACAGGGTGTTTTCATTGGGCGTATCATAAGAATCCGAACTGATCATGGTCGTGAGTTTGAAAATAGTTTGTTTTCGGATTTTTGTGATATGCATAGAATTAAGCATGAATTTTCTGCACCTATTACTCCATAACAAAATGGAGTTGTTGAGAGGAAGAACAGGGTTGTTCAAGAAATGGCTAGGGTCATGCTCCTTAGTAAGAAACTTCCGCCAAAATTTTGGCCTGAAGCCTTAAATACTGCCGTTTATGTCATAAACGTGTATTTAAGGCCCGGCACTTTACAAACTCCATATGAATTGTGGAAGGGATTGAAACCTAATGTAAAATACTTCAAAACTTTTGGGAGTAAGTGTTACATTTTCAAAGATAGAGAGCCTTTTGGCAAATTTGACTCCCGAAGTGATGAAGGTATTTTTCTAGGGTATTCAACCACCAGTAGGGCTTTTCGAGTCTATAGCCTGCGAACTTCTTCTTTAATGGAATCTATCAATGTGGTTATAGATGACACAGGTTCACCAACTTCAGCAACAAATGAGGATGACATTGGTGAGTCTCCAATCTTGGCTACTGAATCACAAAGTCAAAGAGAAGCTGAGGTTCAATCACAAGAAATTGTTATACACCATCCTCACAGGTAAGTTCAAGTCCAAAGAGTGCTCAAAGGGACATCACTCCAGTTGCTTCTGTCACCACAAGTCCTGAGTTCAAACCATTAGCAAGGGTGAAACTGAATCATCCAGCACAACAGGTGACTGGAAGTGTATCGGATCGAATGAAAACCCGAAGATAGATTCGGGATGAGGTATCACATATGTGTTATGTTTCATTAATTGAACCTAAGAATTTTAAAGAGGCCTTGCTAGATGATAGTTGGGTCAATGCCATGCATGAAGAATTAGGTCAATTTGAACGTAACAATGTTTGGACTCTAGTTCCCAGACCTAGAGACATGAATGTGATAGGTACCAAGTGGATCTTTAAAAATAAATCTGATGAGAATGGTACTGTTGTTAGGAATAAAGCTAGGTTGGTTGCTCAAGGCTACACACAAGTAGAGGGTGTTGACTATGATGAGACGTTTGCCCCAGTTGCACGTCTCGAATCTATTCGTATTTTGCTTGGTGTTGCATGTTTTCTTGGCTTTAAATTGTTTCAAATGGATGTGAAAAGTGCCTTTCTGAATGGGTACTTGAAAGAAGAGGCATATGTTGAGCAACCAAAAGGGTTTGAGGACCCTAAATGTCCTAACATGTCTACAAGTTAGACAAGGCTTTGTATGGGTTGAAACAAGCCCTCGGGCTTGGTATGATAGACTTACTACCTTTCTTCTTGATAATGACTTTCAAAGGGGTAGTGTGGATAAGACTCTATTTGTGAAACATACTAAGTCTCATATTCTTGTTGCTCAGATTTATGTTGATGATATTGTGTTTGGATCCACTGCTGATCATCTTGTGAAATATTTTTCGGATTGCATGACACATGAGTTTGAGATGAGCATGATGGGAGAGTTGTCTTATTTCTTGGGTCTTCAAATTAAACAGTCTCCTTCTGGAATGTTTGTTTCTCAGACTAAATATGCCAAAAGTCTTGTGTCTAAGTTTGGTCTTGAGTCTGCCAAACATGCTGTACTCCCATGAGCACCAGTCTTCACCTTTCCAAAGATTCCTGGTATGATGTTGATCCTACCCTTTATAGGAGTATGATAGGGAGTCTTTTTACTCACAGCCAGTCGTCCTGATATTGCCTTTAGTGTCGGTGTTTGTGCCCGTTACCAAGCCAGTCCTAAAGAGTCTCACCTTCTTGCGGTCAAACGCATCATCAAATATGTTAATGGGACATTGGGGTATGGGGTTTGGTTTTCCACTGATACTATAGCTGAAATTACTGTTTTTTCTGATGCCGACTGGGCAGGATGTGTTGATGATAGGAAAAGTACATCCGGGGGGTGTTTTCACCTTGGGAATAATCTGGTTTCCTGGCATAGTAAAAAGAAAAATGCCATCTCTCTTTTGACTGCTGAGGCTGAGTACATTGCTACAGGGAGTTGTTGTGCAAAAATGTTGTGGATGAAGCAAATGCTTCATGATTATGGAATAGAATAGAACACTCTGACTCTTTTCTGTGATAACACAAGTGCCATAAATATTTCAAAAAATCCTGTCCAACACTCTCGCACCAAACACATTGACATTCGTCATCATTTTATTCGAGAGTTAGTGGAAGAAGGCCTTATTGTTCTTGAACATATACCCACTGAGCATCAAAAAGCTGATATTTTTACAAAACCCCTTGATCTTCTTCGGTTTGAGTTCCTTAGAAAGACCTTGGGTGTCATGCTCGATCATTAGAGTGTTACTTGTTCCTTGAGTAGGTGTGAGTGTTTGACCTTATGTGTGCTTGGATGCTATAATCTCATTGTCAGTGATATTTATTTTTCTTGCATCCAAATTTATATATACACTACTCATGCTGCTTACAAGATCTCATTGTTCTTTGTTCATAGCTCATTTTGAATGCCCATGCTCATTAACCTCATGACCTCATTCTGTGCACATCATTGAGATAAACTGTTGCAGGGGTTTCTGCACAAGTGATCAAAGTTCTCTATGGATCACTAACAGTGTTTCTTGTACTTTTACAGTGGAATTGACCGATGTTAGTATATCATGGGTGATGTTGAGTCTCTTAACCATCTACCATCTGTTTTCACTTCCACGGTTTCTCCCTCAGTTCCTTGAAGTCCAGGCATTAGGAAAAGGCTACTCAGAGGCACCAACCAGGCCACCATTATTGATTTCATTCTTCTCTGGTTTGGTTTCCATACACTTGAGCGTGAACGCCACCAGTGAGTGCCCACAAGAAAGAAAAAGTCTGAAAAAATATAAAAAAAAAAGGACTAATTGAATGAGGGGGAGCCTCCGCATTTACTCAACAAATACCCCGTGATTCCTAGTGGTTTGACTTTTTCTCTGGATTGTTAAGTTACTCTTGGTGGAGGTCCAGCCATCCGATCACTACGAGGATTAATTCTAGCTCAGTGGACTCTCATGGATTGCACACACACACTTTATTTTGTGAGATCTCATGTTGGATTTTGAGTTGTACATTCTCATGTAGCTTATGCTCACTGATTATATTTTATCTTCTTTGCTCATGATTTACAGTGTCATTTTTTTTAAATTACAAGTTTACAGAATTCATGAATTGCGGATTCTTTCATCTTACTATTCATTTTTGGCTAAATGTGATCATATACTTTTGTTTCAGGTCGCACCTCTTGATTTTGAGTATAGTGTTGTGCTTTTTTTTTTTTTTTTTTAAATTTGTTTTTTTTGGGTTTGGTTTTTTTCTTCTTGGTCGAGTGACGAGTTCCTCGCTCGAGCGTGCTTCTGCTAAGCATTAGACCTGAGAGCGTGTGTTTTTGGCTCGAGCGACAAGTTCTTGGCTCGAGCGAACCCCTGCGCATTTTTGACCTCGCTCGAGCGAGAAAGTCTTTGCTCGAGCGACTTGTCGCGGTTCAAATTCTGAATCTGTGTCTATTCAGTTCATTTTTTTCCCCCTCTTCGTATTTCCTCTCTCTCTCTCTCTCTCTCCCCTAGGGTTTTTCGTGGTTGTCATTGCTGCGATCTTCTGCTATTTCTCTCTTGATTTCGGAGCATTTTCTTTGTCTTCATCTGCTCTCTCCGTATTTGGTAAGTTTTTTTTTCTTTTGGTTAGTGTGGTTCATGGGTTGTGATGTGATTGTAAGTTTGCTCTGTTAGACTTTAGGTTTTGGTTCTTTCCTCATGTTTTCGAGTCTATCTTGCATCTAGGGTTCATGGTTTCGTATCATTTTTTTGTTAGGGTTTTACATTCGGGATTTTTTTTTAGCGCTTAACATTAGGGATTTCATTTACATGTATATATATTACCATTGTGAGATTGTAATCTGTTTTCTCTGTATTGTTCCATGCATTGATGTTTATATACATTCCTGGTTTCCCTACATTACTGCGTTATGTTTGTGTTGGACTAATGAACTAATGTGTTTTTGTTGACTTATTTCTTTTTTCTTTTGGGGTTTTTTTGTCCCTCTGTTTTGGGTATTTCTGTCACTGGGTTTTGTGTATGTCTTGCTCTGTTTGGGTTGTTTAGTCATGGCGGAATCATCCAAGCGTCGCAAAACCACTATTTCCCGTCCATCCTTCAACACTGCCAAATTCCCGTCTAAAGAAAAATCTAAACTGTTTAGAGAGTCTTTTGCACCTCGTAAAGTCCATTTAGCGCGCAATGTCCTTCCCAATGCCTTTGAGGTTCTTCCCATTCGGTCTTTATTTGATTTATTAGGCGGAGATCAAGTGTTGCATTTTTCAGGTCCCCAAAATTTGAGTCTCATTCGGGAATTCTATTGCAATATTCATTCCATACAGAAAGAACTTCCGGCTTCCTTTAAGACTTGGGTTAGGAAGAAGTCACTTGCTATCACTGGGGATGTGTTTTGGGTATTTCTTGATCTTCCTGAAGTTAGTAATTGTCATTTTCCGTTTCTTACCCGGTCCGGTGTTGATTTTGATAGGGTTGCCTCTGAGTTATGTGGTGTTGACCGGACTTGGCCTGCTGGGGCACTCATTCAGCAGAATGAGTTGTTTCATCGGTTCCGTCTTCTCAATCTCATTGTATGTGCTAATATTTATGTCACCACCCATTCCTCGCATATTACTCAAGACCAAGGTTATGTTTTGTATTGTATTCATCACCGATTTCCTATTGATCTTCCCGAGATGATTGTTTCGAAAATGATTGGGGTCTTTGAGGGTAGAAAGTCTTTGGGGCTTCCTTATGGGTGTTTGCTTACTCGGTTTCTCACCTCTCTTGATATTCCTGTTCTTGATGACGATGAGTTTGCACATCCTATAAAACCCATCACAAAGCTCACCGTTTCATAGAGTCAGGCCCATGTGAGGGGGTGTGTCAGGGGTAGGGAGTTCTGGTGCAGGTGATGATGATCCCCTTGCCGAGGAGGAGGAGTTTGAGGCAGTTCCTGTTGGTGCCCCTAATCTACATGAGACGCGTCCTCGCTCATTCCATGGCCAGCTGCAGCACTTTGAGCAAGTTGTTACTCATCGCCTTGATCTTTTGGACGGGTGCCCGAGGAGGAGGAGGAGTTTGAGGCAGTTCCTGCTGGTGCCCCTGATCTACATGAGACGCATCCTCACTCATTCCGTGGCCAGCTGCAGCACTTTGAGCAGGCTGTTACTCATCGCCTTGATCTTTTGGATGGGCGCCTCGATATCCTAGACAGCCGTCTTGATGAGCAGAGCACCATGCTTGCGCAGATCCTCTCTATGTTTCAGATGGAGCATCCACCACCTCCTCCTACCTAGTTTTGGATCATGGTTGTCTTTGCACAGTTTTTGTTCTCTGGCCAATTTTTGTTTATTGCCTTGGATAGTTTTACTAATGTTGTATATGCCTGTTTTTGGGTCACTCTGTAGATGTCCCCGAACGTCCCGGGAGGGAAATCCCGTTTTGTTCATTTGGGGCTCACTACAGTTCAGGACTCAATGTCACGGTCCTGTATCTAATCTCGCAGAGTGCAATGCAAAACCGATGAATCATCAAAGAGTCCAAATCTGGCAAATCGTTTTGGAAAACAGATTTTTTTTTAAAGAAGTGCCAAACATGGACTGCTTTGCCAGATACAGAGTCGCCACCTAAATATTTTATTTTAGGGAAATTTAGGAAACCCTGACTCGTTGCCTAAGGCCACGTGTCCGTCATCACCAAAGTTGCCTCGGCTCGGGAACTTGGGTACGATTGGGGAAGGTCACTTCGTGAGCACCCCCGCTCGCCCGATCAAAGATCGGCCTCTACTAATCATGATATCTAGTTTTGAAAACATATGCGTTCTTATTCCGATTAATTAGCTAGAATTACTATGTGATGCGCACAGCAAAACAAGTATAGACTAGATCGCCTAATTTGGAACAAAGCATTACATATCCGTTTGTTTAGAAATGTTTTGAAATTTGCTACTCGCAAGTAGACTAAAATACGGATTTCAATGAATTATCCCAATTCAAGTAATCCACCCTTCACCCACAGGCATTCAGGCAGGTATATCACATAAGCACATAGCCTCATGGTAAGCATGCTATCATGGCAGTCACTCACACGCATGCAAGGATGCTAAAGCATAAGCTTACCGAGTACTCCAAGCCAAACTCCAAGAAAGAAGCTATGTTAGAAATCAATGCATGATCCTAACTATACAGAAGTGCCTAATGCAACACATGCAAAAATGCAACTATAATAGGCTCGGCTATTCTAAAATGGCACATGAAATGCAACAGATAACACGTATTCAACTTGGAATTGAAATACAATGCAGTTAGTATGATGCGCTGAGCCCGGTGCATGCAAGACAGATAAATGATGCAAACATGCAAGCATAAGTATGCTAATTGAAACATGCCCTAAACTAACCATCATAAGCTGGTAAATAAAAGGGAGAAAGACGTGGGGTTGGAAGACATGCATCACACGCACGCACACTTATTACAATTGTGCCCTCGCTCGAAGGGTCCGAATAAATAATACAAGCCGCCTAATTAACTAACTCACGAGCTAATTAATTATTACAGAACCAAATGAATAACTAGCTACAACTAATTATTACACAGCTTAATTAATTAACAAATTAATTAATGACAACAAGCAAGTAGGGAAAGCAGTAAACAGTGCTATTCCAGCTCTGTTTGGAGAAGAGGAAGGTATGCATGCTCGCTTCGGTTCTCCGCCTCGAAACACCTTCCGGTTGCTCTTTAGAGGCTCTGTTTGCAGGGTGTCTTCCAGTGTTTGTTGCTGAAACTTACCAAAACACTGCAGCGGAAGTCACCAGTGGCCTGCCGGCCATGGAGGGAGATCTGCCTGCCAAGGATGGTCCATTGCCGGCCATCAGTGGCAGGCTGCCGGCCACTGGGGTGCTGTGACACCAAACTGCAACGAAGCACAAAATAGAGAAAATGGAGGGTTTCCCAAGGACATGTACGCACCATGGCACTCCAAATCACCTCAAAACATCAAGGGAGAGGCCAAGTTGGATCTACGACCATCAATCACGCATCCCGATGCATGATGGCCAATGATCCAACTTGTGCAAATCAATGTGAAAATGAATGCACAAATAAAGCAAGTAAAGCCTAGAACTCTATCATGAATCATCAAGAGCTTCGGCGATCGAGAATTGAGGCACGTTCCATCACTTGGAGTATGAAACGTCCCTCGTTCCTCTTGCTCGGATTAACACTTAATCCAAACAATGCAACACATAATCATGGCAAACATGCAATATGAATAACCTAACAAGGCTAATGACATGCAACAAGCACATAGGCATGATGTGAGGTGACAACCTTGGACAACATGACAAAATGCAACATGAACATGCAACAACATGTAATGGGGCTAGCATGCGACAACATGCAAAGACGGAGCAAGCATACAACAATATGCAAGACAGGCATGCGACAACATGCAAAGGGATGGACTTAAACTAATATGGGCAGCTCTCAACTAAGCCCAAATCAGTGGCCATGTGATGGAAATGAGACAACCGAAACACATTCAAACATGCACGATGCAAGGGATCGATCCTAAGGCATCAAATACCACTCTACCAAAGCATGGAAAAGGATGCAAGATGGCATACAAACATGCAATTTCCAGCTCTGAAATAAGACGCCCAATGGTCCTGAAACATGGAAATATGACATCCAATGCATGAAATGAGCCCCGAAACTCAAAACTAGGCACATGCATTGAACCACAAATATACAAAGCAAGCATTATTTGATCATGAAGTCTAAAGAAAGAGCCAAGGCAGTCCCAAAACATGCATATTTATAGTTTAAAGCATGGCCAAAAGATGCTAACAAGATGGACTAAAATAGCATGCAACTTTGGCTAGCAAGCATGGTTTACATGGTATGTATATGATGCATATGAGAACTCATCAAACCAGCCAAAAACAGTGAATAAAACATGTCAAAATATGCCCAAATAATTACTGAAATGCAGCCAATGCATGCAAAAATGAGGGGCTTCTTTGGAGGGCCATGCAAGGGGTTGTTAAGCACATACAAGATAGACACTTAGCATGGCAAAACCAACTCTGGAAATCAAATATGACAGCCCTAAAACTCACCGAATGGGCCCTGAAATGAGTCTAGGAAACAGGCAAAGAAAGGCTCCTTTGAAAGGCCTTGAATGGGATTGTTCCACACATACATTATAGACATAAAATATGGCCAAAAGGGCCTTGGAGCGAGTCAAGGAAGACCCAAAAACTCACAAAATGAGGCCTGAAACATGACTTCAATGTATGCAAAATAGGGTCCCTTTGGAAGGCCCAAAAGACCACCAAACAAGACAAGGAGAGAGGGGGTCACCCCCCTCTAATTTTGGCCCTAAAAAATGCATCTAAGCCACTGAAAATCCACTGGATTTTAGTGGCTAAGAGGCCAAACCATGGCCAATGCAAGTGCTCTAATGCATGGCCCTAATCATGAAGAGATGAAGCATGCATAGGGGAAGATGACCCCAAATAGCAAAGAGACCTTAATCGAACTTAAAGAGGAGGTCAAAAAAAGACTTTTTCCAGTTTAGGTCAAGGTCCAAAAAGGCTCACAAATAAGGCTAATATATCATGCAAAAACAGCCCTAAAAGAGAGATTGAACAAACAGGGTAGTAAATGACTTCAAACAGTAAAGTATCCTTAAACAAATTTGAAGAGGAGCTCAAAATATGACACTTTAAAGTTTATGGAAAATCTCGAATATGCTCACAAGTAGGTCTAAGATATGATGCAAAAAAAAAGGCCTACAAAGAGGGGTAAAGCATGCAAGGGTGTAGGAGGTCTCAAACAGAAAAGTGTCCTTATAAAATCTTCAAGAGGAGCTCAAAATATGACACTTTTTAGTTTATGACAAAGTCCATAAATGCTTGCAAGTATGGCTTATAGATAAAGCAAGAAAAGGCAAGAAAAAGGGAAATAGAGACTTACCCTTGAAGAGCAGCTTTCCAGCAGCTTTTGGTCCAAGATTCTGAGCTTTCAACCTTTGCAAATGGCCTCCAAGGTGCTGGAATGGATGGTGGAGGTGTTGTGCTAAGCATTGTAGTGCAAAAATGCAAGGAAAATGGGCTAAAACCACAACAATATAGAGAGAGAGCAAGAAATATGGAGAGAGAGAGCTATATCTCTTGTCAAAATGGCTGAACCTCTGCTGGGGAGAGAGGGCCTCTCCTTATATAGAGGAAAATCAATTCAAAGCTTCTTGAAGAAGCTTGGCAAGAGCTTCATCCCTCCATACACGTGTATGGAGGGGAAATTAAAGGATTCCAGCTGGCTCAAAAAATCTGCCATGAAACCTGCTGAGAGAGGGGTGCTGCCAGCCATCAGTGATGGCAGGTAGTGGCTCATTGATGGCCGGCAGGGGTCACTTTTGGCCGGCATTGGGCAATCATGGCCGGCACACTCCCATAGAGGCCGGCAACAAAAATCAGTCCTAGTCCCTATTTTAAAGAAAGCCTAAATCCTTCATCTGGATGCCTTTTCAGGTCATTCTTGAGCCTAAACTGTAGCCCCGGAAGTCTTCTTTCCAAATTTGGCAGCCTCACCTCATAATTCCATGTGTGCTAAGAGATATCCCTCTTTTAGTGAAGACTGCTCAGTTTCAGTCCAACCAGATTGATGCCCAACTCAACAACCATGTCTCTCCCATCCGGACTCGGCTCAAGGAGATTCTTGAATAAAAATTGAAGCCCCGGAAGTAAGCTTTCCAACGGTGGTGGCCTCATAGCTGAAATCCAAGTATTCAAAAGGATAGGCCTGATTTGGCGAGGACTTCTCGTCTCTCTCTTAACGGTTCATGCCCAACTCCTTCCCCAACTGGGTTTCTTCTCTCCTCTCCTCTTTTATTCAACTCCAAACCCCTAAAAAAGGTGTTTTAAAAGATTTTTCAAAGAGTTCATCTCTCCTTCATTCATTTCCATTTTGTCCTTGCTCGGTTTACCGAAAAGCGCAACATTTAACAAAATACAAGCGTCGGAACATCGTAGGAACTTATTTTCAAAAATGTTTTGAAAGAGAGGGTTTTGAAGTCTAAAAACCATTCAAAAATAGCTTTGGTCCAAAATGGGGTGTGAGGTTAGGATTTGACTCTCTCCTTGCTGAAGAAATTGAACCTTTGCTCTGCACACCTTTCACCTCCAAGTAAACCGTCAGTAGCAGCGTCCAAGTCTTAAAGGCGGTAAAAAATGGGGTGTCTACACACTCCCAGACAAAAAGGGGGAGTAGTTTGGGGGGTATTGGGGTATATAGGGGTATTGGGGTATATATGTTCTTTTTGGGGTACTCATGATTTTTGTTGCAAATGAGCATTCGGACAAGTTTATATAAGTTTATATGTTACATTGTCATATTTGTTAATGATGTGGATATTGGGCTATATGTTTTTCTTCAATGTCTTGATGGTTTGGTTTGTTATGTTACATTTCAAGTTTGATGGACTTAGATTTCATTACAGGTTTTCATCAAGATTAGTTTCATAGTTGGTTTAGCTAGTTCAGGTTTGATGGACTTAGATTTCATTACAGGTTTTCATCAAGATTGGTTTCATAGTTGGTTTAGCTAGTTCATGTGTTTTAGCTAGATCTTTGAGTTGTAATTGTTTTAGCTCGTGCAGTTCTGTAGGCAATTGTGTTAGAAAGTTTTGTCTGGGTATTGACAAAGGGGGAGATTGTTAGGTCTCTAAGTCTTGTCAATCTCGCGAACAAACTTGTGTAATCGAGTTGTAATTTTCTGTTCTGTTTTGTCTTGCTCGCTCGAGCGAAGAAGTCCTCGCTCGAGCAAAGGACTGCGTCTGGCTTAAAACCTGAAAGAGGTCATTGTGCGCTCGAGCAAAGCATTGGTGGCTCGAGCGAAGAACTGCGTCTACATAAAACCTAAAAGAGTTCATTTCTTGCTCGAGCGAAGACTTCGTGGCTCGAGCGAAGGCACTTATGGAAATCACGCGAGATAAGCTTCTCGCTCGAGCGAGAGAAGCTTCACTCGAGCGAGCTTCAGAATCCGAATTTCTATAAGTAGTTGGTTTTCTCCAAAATTTAGGATTACTTTTCCAGATCTACTTTGAGGTTTTCTAAGGTTTTCTTGTGGAGAGATTTTTGTGAGTTTTTCCTTGATGTTTTGAGAGAGTTCTTCACTTATGATCTAAGATACATACATCAAGGAGTTTGTTACTTTATAATTCAATAGAGTTCTCTTCGGTGGATTCCGAAGATTCAAACGTAGAGTTTCAAAAGGCGTTTGATTCTGTACGTAGTCGTTAATTTGACAAGTGAAGTTGTGGATTCAACTTCAGGTGAATCAGTTCCGAGACGAAGGCTTGGTTTAAGAGTTACAGAAGATTCAAAGGCAAATTGACTGAGTTGGGTAATTTGTGTATTATCTTTGTAATCTTTCTTTCTTCAGTAGTGGATTGATTAGTGGCATTTCGCCCGTGGTTTTTGATTACAATTGAAGGTTCTTCAATTGTGATTTTTTCCACTTAAAAATCGTTTGTGTCGATTTATTGTTTATTCATAAAACAACAATCTAAATCACTTTCGTAAGTGCTTGTTGATTTAGATTGAGTGTTTTAAATTTTTGGGAATTGGAATATTTTAAATCCTGATCTAATCACGAATCACTTAGGATTTTCATAGATAAAAACCATTCCGTGTTACAACCCAAATACATCTCCATGGTTCCTTTGGTTCCTCGCAATAGGGTTTCAAAATTCTGTAGAAAACAATGAACCTTTTGTCCTTGGAATTCCACCGAAATTGACAGACGAAAAAAGTGGCTGGAATTATATTTTCCCGGAAACTCCAAGCAAAGTTCTGACAATTGTTGGGAAAATGCAGTCCAAGCAAATTCATATAAGGTATTATAATGAAACATTATAAATAATAATTATAATAATGAAAATTAAATATAAATTTTATAGAAAGTTTCAAACTAAGAGGAAAAAATATCAACTAATAAGTTGATGGGGAGATTTAAACCACTAACGTCCTAATGAGTTGCAAAGTAATTGGTATTTCATTTCTTGTACTTCAATAATAGTCCCGAAGAGCTTCCTGTGATTTTCACTAAAATATAATATTGACACCGTTAACAATAAACATTAAATTACCAAATTAAAATTATATTACTACTATCTATGCAACTATAATAAATCAAAATTTTATAAACAAAAATTTATGAATGAAATAACTTTTTTATAGATAATATTTTAATTACTAAAAGTATTATTGTTATACTTAGTAACGAAATTGAACATTTAGTATTGAATTATATCCTTTTGAGATCAAAATTTAAGCAAGTGTACTTTGAATTCCATTGGAATTGGCAGACGAAGCTCGTAGTTTGAAAGAAATTCATCCTAAAGTGCCAATGGAAGTCTTGACCATTGCCCAGATAATGATATCCAAGATCGAAGCTTGTATTTTGAAAGAAATTCATCCTAAAGTGCCAATGGAAGTCTTGATCGTTGCCCAGATAATGATATCCAAGATCGTCATCACTTGATTGGCATTAAAACAACAATGGGGTGGGATTGTCTAGGGCTGCACTGATGATATGAACCCGAAATAGTGTGAAATCTGCAAGAACATGATTTGAGCAAAGAAAGTAAAAGGCCAAGATGATGGTTGGAAGAAGGGCATTGTTCATCATCATATGCCTCATTCTACAACTTGAAAGAAGTGTTTTGAATTGGTGTTCTTGTTGAAATTTTGCCTGCGTGTGTATTGTGTATAAATAGTACTTTTCTGCCTATGGATTGTTGGAAAAATTGGGTTATTAGGTTTATTTTGGGCCGACTTTGAGCCTAAAATTGAGGGGGCCCCAAACGTCTTTTGGGGTGGGTCCGAAGAGGTGAAGTGTTCCTTACCGCGTGGCAAGTCACACGGTGAAAACGGTTTGTCAAAACCATTTATAAGTGAATAGGAACATGACGTCGTTTTCGGGTTCGTGGAATAGGAAAATTAAGGAAGTAAATGTGGGTTCTTTGGAAAGGGTTGTCCCACATTGAAACTTTAAGAGAGTTTATTTGTGTATATAAGCTCTAGCCTACAATACTTGGGTTGAGCCCCAAGGGGCACCCCAAGTTTGTAGAAGGGAGGAGTTATGGACAAAGTGAACTTTAGCCCAAACCACCACACACGCTCGCGCCGCCGCCACCGTCCGTCCGGGCGCGGTTGTGGGTCGGGTCGGTTCTCGTATTAATTTTTTAGACAAAATTCATTTAAATTTTTTCAAAAATTATTGCGGGAATTTAATTCAAATTTGAATTTCAAACTTTTGTGCAACACTTGAGCCTCCTTCAGTCCAAATTTGTAACAGTTTAAACTGCTCATAACTGCCCAGCAGTTACTGTCTGAATCTGCACTGTTTGAACAGATTCAAATAGTTCAAACAGATTTACATTTCCAGCAGTTATCTGTTCAGTTCTGGTATGCACCTGTTCATTTTGAAACCATATCTGTTCACTTCAAATTTCTGCACCTGTTCGGCTCTATTTAATCCAGCACTGTCCAACAGTTTTGTAGATCCGAAAATCAGTCTGCTAATTGTCTCTTTGTTGTCTAGGATTTTCTTTGGTGCATTATTCTTCATTTTAGTTTTTTTTTATAATAAATTTCAGAGAGTTAGAACACAGGTTTGGTTGGCCGAACAATTTGTTTTGGAGCGCTACTACAAATTGGTTAAGATCATTGTATCCTAGGAGATAGACGCCACTCAACCGTAAGCACCGTAACGGGGCGAATCTATCTTAAGGACAGAGTGTCACACACTCGACTTGGTCTTTGAATTTTCTTTTAATTCGATTCGATAAATAAATTTGGTACGTTATTTATTTATTTTGTTTGATTTAGTATCCATTTATTTTATTTACACAAAAGATTGTTCCAACAATCTTAAGATAGATTCGAATTATTCTGTTTACAAAATTTTTCGTTTGTTTCCCTTTTTCATTCTTCGTTTATAAAAAAATTACTTTCTGTGGATTTACAAAATAATATTCTGGTTGGAAAAACAAATAGTGATTATATGCTATTTGACATATAGTAGTAATATACTGCCTATTTTCTTTGACAATTAGTAGTAATATACTGGTGTCATTAACAATTCAGAATATATTTTTGTGGAATTTTGTCAGAAAATTAATTTTGGTTTTTAGAAATTATTTTCTGAGTTTTCATTAATTAAAATTCTATTTCAGTATTTTAATTATTGAAGTGTTACAGAAATTTATTTTTATTTTTTTTTTGTGTGAAATTAATTTGGTTAAATAAAATTTTATTTTATTTCCAAATTAATTGGGAAAATAAAAGTTACATTCTTGTTTCTTTTATTTTTATAGAATTTAATTCTGTGAATTTGGATTAATTTTCTGTGTGGAATTAATTTGGTTAAATAAAATTTTATTTTATTTTATACCCAAATTAATTGAAAATAAAAGTTACATTTTGTTTTCTTTCTTTCATTTTAATAGAATTTATTTCTGTAGTTTTGGTTTAATTTGTTTAAATAAAATTTTATTTTATTTTCAAATTAATTGGAAATAAAAGTTACAATTCTTGTTTCTTTTATTTTTACAGAATTTAAAATTCTGTGTTTTTTGGTTTAAATATTCTGTGTAGTATAAAATTTTAATTATAATTTTATTTTATATTTTAGAATTTATGGCTACTAAAACTGGTCAAACTAATGTTCAAACCAGTACTAGTATGGTGATTTCCATTACGCCAACCTCTCCTTATGTTGGGACTGTGCCAGTGAATCATGGTGGAAAACCAGAGAAGTTCTTAGGAACTGTTTTTAAAAGATGGCAGAAGAGAATGCCATCTAAAGGAGGAGAAACTAAGAAATACAAGTTTAATGGCATGTGTTACATTTGTAACAAATAGGGACATTGGGCCAAAGATCGCCGTTACAAACGTAAAGGCAAAAGAAGATCAAGTAAGAAGGTTGCTAAAGCCAAAATGACTGAAATGGATGAAATTTCCAATGGTGTAGATGTCATAAATCTTTCTGCAGTTGTTTCCGAGGCAAATCTAGTCGGAAATCCTAAAGAGTGGTGGGTGGACACTGGTGCTACTCTCCATATCTGTGCCGACAAAAAGATGTTCACATCTTATTCTACAGTGGACAATGGTGAACAACTTTTTATGGGCAACTCCTCAACTTCCAAAGTTGAAGGACAAGGAAAGGTTGTACTAAAGATGACATCAGGAAAGGAACTCACTCTCAACAATGTGCTGCATGTACTGGACATTCGCAATAATTTAGTTTCCGGATCTTTGTTGCGTAAGAATGGGTTTAGGCTAGTTTTTGAAAGTGACAAGTTTGTACTTACCAAAAATGGGATGTATGTAGGAAAATGTTACATGTCTGATGGCCTTTACAAGATGAATGTAATGACCGTTGTACCCTCAGTTATTAATAATAATACATCTTCTTCTTACTTGCTTGAGTCTTCAAATTTATGGCATGGTAGACTAGGACATGTTAATTATGGATCTTTGCGTAGATTAATTAATATGTTTACCTAAATTTGACATTGATTCAAATCATAAATGTGAAATTTGTGTTGAGGCAAAATTATCTAAAGCTCCTTTTCATTCAATTGAAAGAAGTACGGAACCACTTGAATTAATTCATAGTGACATTTGTGATTTTAAATCAATTCAAACTAGAGGTGGGAAAAAAATATTTTATCACTTTTATAGATGACTATACTAGATATAGTTATGTTTATTTAATTCGAACCAAGGATGAAGCTTTGGAAACTTTCATTCAATATAAGAATGAAGTTGAAAATCAACTTGATAAGAAAATCAAGAAGCTTAGAAGTGATAGAGGTGGTGAATATGAATCACCTTTTGGTGAATTTTGTAAAGAACATTGAATAATTCATCAAACCACCGCTCCTTACTCACCTCAGCAAAATGGAATTGCTGAAAGGAAAAATAGGACTTTAAAAAAAATGATGAATGCCATGTTAATCAGTTTTGGATTACCTCAGAACTTGTGGGGGGAAGCAATACTTTCTGCTAATTATATACTTAATAAAGTACCCCGGAAGAAAGTGAATTAAACACCTTATGAATTGTAGCATGGAAGAATACCATCCTACAAATACTTAAAAGTGTGAGGGTGTTTGGCTAAAGTAGCTATACCTAGTCCTAAAAAGACTAAGATAGGTCCTAAGACCATTGATTACATTTTCATTGGTTATGCCAAGAATAATAGTGCATATCGGTTTTTGATACATAAATCAGAACATTCCAAAATGTATGTAAATACTATTATTGAATCTCGGAATGCATCTTTCTTTGAACATGTATTTTCGAAAAAGACTGGACAAGAGACTAGTAATAATAAGAGATCTTTTGATGCTATTACTAGTCAGGATCAAGAACATGATCAAGAACAAGAGTTAGATCAAAATGAGAAAGAGGAACTTAGGCGTAGTAAACGTGCTAGAACCTCAAAATCTTTTGGTCCAGATTTTCCAACATATTTGTTAGAAAATGAACTTTTAACTTTTAAAGAAGCTATGTCCAGTCCTGGAGCTCCTTTATGGAAAGAAGCTGTCAATAGTGAAGTTGAATCCATCTTGCAAAATCACACTTGGGAATTGGTGGATTTGCCACCAGGTTGTAAACCTCTTGGGTACAAGTGGATTTTCAAAAGAAATTTGAAAGCGGATGGATCAATTGACAAATACAAGGCAACACTTGAGGTCAAAGGATTTAGACAAAAAGAAGGTCTTGATTACTTTGACACATACTCACCGGTTACTAGAATAACATCCATTAGAATGCTAATTGCCATTGCATCTCTATACAATTTAGAAATTCATCAAATGGATGTAAAAACCGCTTTCTTAAATGGTGAGTTAGAGGAAGAAATTTACATGGAATAACCAGAAGGGTTTTCTGTTCTGGACAAATAAAAGAAAGTATGTAAATTGGTTAAATCATTATATGGTTTAAAACAAGAGCCAAAGTAATGGCATGAGAAATTTGACAAGGCAATGATGTCAAACGGATTCAAAATTAATGAGTGTGACAAATGTGTTTATATTAAAAACATAGACAAATGTTATGTCATTGTATGTCTTTATGTAGATGATATGCTCATCATAGGTAGTAACAATGACATGATTAAAACTACCAAAAAAATGTTGAATAAACATTTTGACATGAAGGACATGTGCATTGCTGATGTAATTCTTGGTATGAAAATTACCAAAACATCATAAGGTTATGCTTTGTCACAATCTCATTATATTGAGAAAATACTTGACAAATTTAGCAAAGATGATGATCATCTTGCTAGAACACCTGTAGATGTTAATTTATATCTTACTAAGAATATATAGGAAAGTATTTCTCAATTAGAGTATGCCCAAATTATTGGAAGCTTAATGTACTTGATGAACTTCACTCGTCCAGATATAGCTTATGTAGTAAGTAAATTAAGTAGATATACGAGTAACCCAGGAGTAGAACACTAGAAAACAATTATAAGGGTTCTAAGATATCTCCGATTCACTCGTAACATTAGGCTGAATTATACTAGATATCCAGCAGTACTTGAAGGATATTGTGATGCAAATTGGATATCAGATACTACAGACTCGAAGTCCACCAGTGGGTATGTCTTTACTCTTGGTGGGGCAGCTGTATCCTGGAAATCTTCCAAACAGACTTGTATTGCTAGGTCTACTATGGAATCTGAATTCATAGCTGTAGACAAAGCAGGGGAAGAGGCAGAATGGCTTCGCCATTTTCTTGAAGATATTCCAATATGGCCAAAACCGGTGCCTGCTATATGCATACATTGCGATAGTCAATCAGCAATAGGTAGAGCACAGAGTCATATGTATAACGGTAAGTCTAGACACATTCGTCGTCGACATAATACCGTAAGACAACTACTCTCTAATGGAATTATTTCCATTGAATATGTGAAGTCTAAAGACAACATAGCGGATCCACTAACCAAAGGGTTAGCAAGAGAGTTAGTTGAGAATTCAGGAGGAATGGGACTTAAGCCTATTAAATAAGAGTTACCACAACGGCAACCCAACCTAGTTGACTGGAGATCCCAAGATCTAGGTTCAAAGGGACAACCGAGTTGTGAATGACTCAGAAGGATCACTGGGGAGTCTAACTCCTACCCATTTCTTTGATGAAATAGTGATGTCTGCAGCGTTTGAGGTTAAGTAAAATTTTAATGATTCTTATATCTAGGTAAACCTAATGGGGTATGGCATGATACTCTTCATAAGAATCACCTATGTGAGTGTGAACTGGGCCGGTTCTATGAGATTTGTGAAGGGCTACAATTCTCTAGAGCACTCATGAAAGACCAGGTTGTTCAGGGCCAAAATGAACACAATAGTGAGAACTAAACTATGCCTGGGAATATACTATGTGAGTTCTATTGTCTTGGTTTACACAAACGGCTGAACAGTTCAAGACATCATGTTCACTGGTTAGCTAGTAAATCCGATAGTGTCTCACAAGGGAAGGTTCAAAGCCAAAAGCTACCTATCCTTTGCAGAATATTTCTAATTTCTGTACTCTCTGCTATTAGATCATGTTGTTGCATTTTCTCTCCGTCAAATTCCATTCATGTGGGGGATTGTTGGAAAAATTGGTTTATTAGGCTTATTTTGGGCCGACTTTGAGCCCAAAATTGAGTGGGCCCCAAACGTCTTTTGGGGTGGGTCCGAAGAGGTGAAGTGTTCCTTGCGCGTGGCAAGTCACACGGTGATGATGGTTCGTCAAAACCATTTATAAGTGAATGGGAACATGACGTTGTTTTCGGGTTCGTGGAATAGGAAAATTAAGGAAGTAAATGTGGGGTTCTTTGGAAAGGGTTATCCCACATTGAAACTTTAAGAGAGTTTATTTGTGTATATAAGCTCTAGCCTACAATACTTGGGTTGGGCCCCAAGGGGCACCCCAAGTTTGTAGAAAGGAGGAGTTATGGACAAAGTGAACCTTAGTCCAAACCACCACACGCGCGCGCGCGCGCCGCCACCGCCGTCCGTCTAGCCGAGCCGAGCCGTGCCGGGCGCGGGTGTGGGTTGTGGGTCGGGTCGGTTCTTGTATTAACTTTTTACACAAAATTCATTTGAATTTTTTCAAAAATTATTGCGGAAATTTAATTTAAATTTGAATTTCAAATTTTTGTCCAACACTTGAGCCTCCTTCAGTCTGAATTTGTAACAGTTTAAACTGTTTATAACTGCCCAGCAGTTACTGTCTGAATCTGCACTGTTTGAACAGATTCAAATAGTTCAAACAGATTTACATTTCCAGCAGTTATCTGTTCAGTTCTGGTATGCACCTGTTCATTTTGAAACCATATCTGTTCAGTTCAAATTTCTGCACCTGTTCGGCTCTATTTAATCCAGCACTGTCCAACAGTTTTGTAGATCTGAAAATCAGTCTGCTAATTGTCTCTTTGCTTTCTAGGATTTTCTTTGGTGCATTATTCTTCATTTTAGTTTTTTTTTTAATAAATTTCAGAGAGCTAGAACACAGGTTTGGTTCGCTGAACAACTTGTTTTGGAGTGCTACTACAAATTGGTTAAGATCATTGTATCCTGGGAGATAGACGCCACTCAACCTTAAGCACCGTAGCGGGACAAATCTGTCTTAAGGACAGAGTGTCACACACTCGACTTGGTCTTTGAATTTTCTTTTAATTCGATTCGATAAATAAATTCGGTACGTTATTTATTTATTTTGTTTGATTTAGTATCCATTTATTTTATTTACACAGAAAATTGTTCCAACATGGATTAAACGTGTTTGTATTCACTCTGACATGAATTAGACGTGTTTTTATCTCAAACAGAATCTATCCATAAAATGCTATGGAATAGCTTTGTTTCGTGATGTACCAAATAAACTAATCGTTAGAAGATAAATATGTAGAAACAAATAATTCACGGAAACTAGCCTTTATGATATTAAATTCAAAAACTAACTGTTGAGTGGATAAAATATTTAAATATATGAACGTCATGCTAACATTCAGCTATATCGTGTAACAAAATATTGAACAATAAGGTAAATAAATAAACAAAACTTAAAAGGCTACATTTGCTTCTCAGAATCAATTTTTGGCAACACATTAACATTTCCAAATGACCCAAACAAACAACATATTGATGATTACATCCTGTCATTGGCATGCTTGTATCAATAGGAACAAAATTCAAATTATTCAAAAATATTAAAGACAAATGCACCTTCAAACCATATTTCCATATTTCGTATGCCTTCAATGCACTATGATATTCACCGGACAAGTGTCTTCTACATTCAAAATTCAAATTCAAATTCTATGTTTAGCCCACAAACCATAGGGAGTTTATGTGCTTATTTCCATAAAGTGAAATTCGCCCATTTTGTTTAATTTTTGAATCATGCATATCGAGCTAACATGTTACTAGTGTGTGCATACATAAAGGGAGAGGCATAAACATGTATTGAAATTTTTGGACGACTTATAACATATATAGACAATCTAATAAAACACACAAAGAGCAACTAATTTAAAGACTAAATAAAAAGATGCATTGAAATAAAAAATGGAGCTTTTCGATTTTTCTTTTGCAAACTAGGACAAAGGCACAGGCCTTCTAAATAAAACTTCTTTGTAGCACTCACATATTCAAAACAAGCATAATCCATACTTCAATAGCTTCAACAGAAGCCCAAATGAGAGCTGAAAAACACTTGAAGCCTCCTTTGTCGAATCCATCGAAATCTTGTCATCTTTAGACTCATTGATATGGTTACTACGCAATTGGGTCCGACTATGGTACGCAAAAGTAGTATTTGCATACCATACATAAAAATGATTTTGAGCCTTTAGATAAGAATCTGGGATCTTGACCATTCAAAAATAAAATGGAAACCGGTGATAACCGGTCAAGCAAAACTCTACTCTGCTTTTTCCTCTCTCTTTCATTTTCTTGTTCCACAGTTCGTCTCTATCCCATATTCTCTGCATTTTCATGGCTTAATCTCTATCCCTTTGATTCAATGTTTCCGGCGATCGTCCCTTACTGTGTTTCTGACGGTCAACGACCTTCCCTGGTTCTTCTCACTTCCCCAGTTCCCTAGCCCTAGTTTTTTTTTTCTCTTTCTCTCTCTCTTTCTACTCGTTCTACTCGTCTGTAGTGCCAAAATGTGTCGAAAAAGATGTGGAACTTCCAATCGTTTTGGATTCACCTAGAGAGCTTCTCTAATTTATCACTAAAAGCAGCAAGCTCTTCAGGTACTTGCATTTTTTGTTTAATTTGTTCATCTAATTTGTGTTTTTTTATCGTAGTTAAGTTTGGATTTAGATTTGTTTGGGAATTAGTTTGTTTCATTGTTGAGTAAGTAGAGGACAAAACAGAAAATTCATACCCATTGATTGTAGAATTTTTGCTCTGTCAGAAAAAACAAACTATAATTCCTTTTAAGATTTGTTCAATTATATATGGTTCACACAAAGGTTGGGTTATTTGTATGAAAGTTGAGAAGTAGAGAATTCTAGCTTGATTCCGTGCTAATTTCTAGGCACTGTTAGAGGCCAACGCTGCATTGATTTTTTTATTTTTTTTTTTTGAGATTTTAGTTAAACATTTATAAAATTAGGAGCTCCATGTGTTATATACCTCCCACAACAAAATTCTTTGTTTCCATATTCATACATCTCCAATATATTCTCATTTTATTTTGTTTTTGTCAAATGCAAAGCATTCATGATCCTCAATGGAGGAGAGAGCTGATCAAGACTAATCTAACATCATAGTTAGCTTCAAACTAACATACTTTTGATGTACACCACCATCCATGATTTTGAATGGATGGTTCTTTTATTTTTTTATTTTTTTATGAAGTGATGTAGTAGTGCATGTATGTAAAGAACCTAAAAGTTATATAACATGAGCATGAACAGTTTTTTCTTTTTGTATGAAGAGGTGATTGAGAATTTGTGTGTATGGAATGAATCTAGGAAATATGGACACAAATTATGCTTTTCAGCTAGTAATTTCAATCTCCAACAAATTCTCATATAGGTTTTGATTTTTGGAATTTTGAAGAAAAAAACTATTTTTAATATTGTTTGCATATAAATTAGGATTTTGTATGAGAATAATACCCTACTTACTATTTAACTGAAGCTTGATTCATTACTTAATTAAACATTATTTACAATTCAATGTAACTTTACTTCCTATTTCATTAGACTTGACTTGTTTCTCAATTAAATTCACTTATTAATCAATAAGACTCTATTGACTACTCAATTAAATTCTACTTACTACTCAATTGTAGTCTATTTATTATTTTATCAAACTGTACTTATTACTTAATGAGCTTTCACTTACTATTTCACTTGGTACTTTACTAGACTCCAAATGATAAGTGATATTACAATTAGTTAATGAGATTCCACTTATTATTTCATTAGACTTCACTTACTACTCAATTAAATTGTACTTACTACTTAATAAGTTTTCACTTGCTATTTCATTATGTTCTGCTTACTAGTTAATTAAATTCCACTTACTACTCAATAATCTTCCAATTACTACTTCAGTACACTTCACTTACTACTTAATGAGTTTTTACTTACTATTTCATTAAACTTTACTTACTACTCAATTAAACTCCATTTACTAGTCAATGTGACTCAGATTACTATATATTGAAACTTGACTTACTATTCCATTTATTATTATTGTTTTTGTTGTTGTTGTTGTTGTTCATGGAGAAGAAATAAATTGAAACAAATCAGATCTATTTAAATAGATTAAAAAAACTAAATTGTTATTTTAACAGATAAAGGCTTGGTATTTCAACAGATTACTCTTTGAATTTCAACAGATAGCTTTGTATTTCAACAAAATACAAAATATTTAAACAGATAAGGGAAATTTGAATTGAAAATATTAAAACAATTAAACAAATAGATGGATTTGTCACTAACAAAAAAATATACACTGGACCTAATGCCTTATACCCTCCTTAGCTTACAAATTTTTTAAATTTATAAAGAAACTATAAAAATTTTAAAACCAAGTCAAACTAGAAAATAATTTAATAACATGATCACAAAATATTACTTATAACTTACTCAAACATCAAGCAAATAAAAATAATTTACATAATTATTTAAAACTTAATTCTACTACTATTCAATTAAATATAATTTATTACTTAATAAAGGTCCACTTACTATTACATATAATGAGACTCTAATTATTACTCGTTGATATTTTACTTACGAAGTGGTAAATTGGTAAGTGGTAAGTTGAGTCACAAAATGTTGTAAGTAGGGTTGAGCATAAAAATCGAAAAAAAATCATAAATCGGTCTGGTCTAGACCAAACTGCACGGTTTGGATTGGTTTTCTCGTTGCATAGTTCAATTTTGATTTTTGAAATAGGTGAACTGTACTTTACTGTTTGATTAAAACTAACTTTATTATATTTATTTTAATATTTATAAAATTTGATTATAAATTTATCCTAACTTTCTTAAATAAAATAACACAATACATTTTATTTCTTACACTTTATAGTGTGTCTTAAAAAATTAAAAAAAAAAAAAACAAATGAACAAAATGTGGAGTGAAAGTAGTCATGTTAAAAAATAATTAAAAAATATATACAAAGTGTAGAGTGGAAGTAGCCAATATAGTGTGTTATTACTTTAGCACAACTAATCCCTTTGAATACTAAAGCCTTTCACTTTAGCATACGAATTATTTAATCTTTCACCGTTTTCTTCCGAATCAAATGTCATTTCAAACACATTATTTTCAGTTAATTCATCTAGAAGCTTAATATCTCTTTTCAATTGGAATATCATTAGAATTGATGATATCATCTTCATTATGAACATTGCACTCACCATTATTACCATCATCATCATCTATATATAATGTTATTCTTATTTTACTCAGTGTTATCTTCCATCTGCAATAAGCATAAACAAATCAATTTAGAAAAAGCAGGTAAAAAATGGTAAGTATAATACTAGGTAGTAAAATGGATGGTAAGTGGTAAGTTGAGCCACAAAGAGTTGCAAGTAGAATGAGAAGGAATGGTAAGTGTTGTGTTTTTGAATGATAATTAAACTCATTTAAACTACACTTGCTACTCAATAAGACTGTACTAATTACTTTATCAGACTTGACTTACCACTCATTTGAATCACACTTACTACTCAATGAGACTTTACTTACTAGGTGGTAAAATGGATGGTAAGTGGTAAGTTGAGCCACAAAGAGTTGCAAGTAGAATGAGAAGGAATGGTAAGTGTTGTGTTTTTGAATGGTAATTAAACTCATTTAAACCACCTGTACTAGTTAATGAGACTGTACTTACTATTTCATTATACTTGACTTACTACTCATTTGAATCACACTTACTACTCAATGAGATTTTCCTTACTACTTTATTAGACTTGACTTACCACTCATTTAAGCCACACTTACTACTCAATGAGACTGTACTTACTACTTATCATACTTGACTAATCACTCATTTAAACAATACTTAGTACTCAATGAGACTCTACTTACAACTTTATTAGACTTGGCTTATCAATCATGTAAACTAAATTTAAGACTACATTTACTATTTCATCAAACTTGATTTTTTTTTCTTACCACTTGAATCTCATAATTTTTCTTTTAATTAGGTGAAATGTTGTTCCTACAAAACATAAAAATTTATAAATTCAAAATATAATGGAAGTGAAAGTAAAAAGAGAGAGACTTACCTAAGGAGTTAGGTGCATTTTTTTTTTTTGTTTACATTCTATTTTATAAATTTTATATTTATTTTAGAGGTTAGGTGCATTTTATTAATGTTTGGATGGTAAATGTAGTTATGTGGAATAACAAGTACAATCATATCAAGTAGTACGTGTGTTTAGTTGTTGTAGTAAGTTGGAAACCGCTTGTGACGACCGGGTCTTTGTTTTCTTTCTCTTTCTTTCTTCTTTACTCCGTTCTCTTTTTTCCTCATTAGGTTTGAAACGTTCGAAAGTATTCTCAAATAAAGTTCTAGTTCTTGTTCTTGTCTTGTTCGGTGTTGAATTTCACTTGTTTCGAATGGTGCTCGGTTGAATCTGGGTTGTCCGGGAGCGAAGCGGGGAAGTTCCGAGCTGCTGGGCCATGGCCGCGCATGCGGGGCCTAAGACCACACGTGCGGGATGGGGGCCACCCATGAGGGAAGTGAGGCTGCACGTGCGGGGAGGATGGACCTTCAGAGGGTTGCATACTGTTTAAATTCCAAGTGCGGAGGGGAAGTGTGGGGGGCAACTGCACGTGCGGGGATCAGTGCCGCACGTGCGGGAAGAAGGCAGCCGCACTGGTGGGGGCACACGCCGCACATGCGGGATGGGCCTGAGTCCGAATCTCTATTTTTTTTTTTTTTTGCTCTTTTGGCCAAGTTGTATCTCATTTTGGGGCTTTCCTCTCTCACTCTAAACCCTATTTTTCTCCCCCTTCTCTCTAGAATACCTCCTCAAACACTAAAACTCTTTGATTTTGCCATCCCTTGGATCTAGATTCATCATCACCATCATCTCTCCCTCTCAAGCTTTGGAGATCAAAAGCTAGGGCTCCTTTGGTGTAGTGGAAATTGAAAAGTCTTCCATCTTGAATCTAGGGTTTCATCTTTCCCCCCCTTCATCAAACATTGAGGTAGGGTCTCCTTTGAGTTATATATATATGTTTATGTAAGTTTTTAGTTGATTTGATGAGCTCCTCTTGTGTTCTTTTAAAGACCTTTCTTGAAATTTTGGACAACATGGGTGGAGATTGAGGTGTATGATGAGGTTTTACAAAAGAGATGGAAAATGTTAGGGTCTTTGTGAAAACCTAGAAATTGGGGTTTTTTTTGAATAAAATAGGGAAAGGGCTCATGTTGATTTTATATATATGTTTATAGATGCATTGTAGTGTGGCATGATGGACAAGAGGATAAGAAATGTTTGTTGTGTAACGCCCCGAAAATAATTCAACATGAACTCCCCAAATTAATAAACATTCACTAAACAATGACAATAATCCCTCCATCTTCACATATATAATAAATGGGTTGAATACAAAAGTTCCATATGCGGTATACATTCACAACATAAAAGGATACATGAATCTATAGCATGTGAAGCATCAAATCTCAAAATAATAAAATGCCCTTAAGGGCTTACATCTTCCAAGGCAATAGCCCGGTTATACAAAATGGTCTCTCCGACCCAAACACATTAGCCCTTGGCTTACAAAAAGATCACAACAAAAATAAGAGCTATGTACTCTTTACAATTATCCGCGCCCTCAACTTGGCGGGAATACCACGTTTTTACCTGCACCAAATTCCCATAGGGGTGAGCAAAAACCCAGTAGAGAATTCTAACAAAGTATATACAGTTATGCCAAATCTCAATAAAATATAAATGTTCATGCTATGCCATGTTTTCTTAAAGAAAATTTCATTTCATACTCTTCTTAAAATTTCCATTTCAATAAAGCTAGCAATCTCAACACATTTCAAAAAAAAAACTTTCGATTTAAACAGTAGGGGCGGTAAATACGACACTGGTAATCCCTAGGCTGGTGTCTGCAAGTAGACTCTACGAGTACTACCAAACTGTCATTTTTACCAGTATTAACTGGAAGGCTCGACACCTATCTGTGCGATTTTTTGGTCTTTCACCATGGACACTCAGGCCAACTTATCAAACTCAACTACACCCCCTATCCAGACTTATCACGTACTTACCCCATTCACATTACCAAAGTTCTCATTTCAATATATATTCTTTCTTAGAGTAAATATCTTCCAACACATGTCAAGATACACAATAATAATATTAACTCAATTGAAACATGATGCCATAATTACTATTTCGTAGCATTTTACTATACTCAAGATGTCTCTACAACAATATTAATTAATCCCATTTCTAATCTCTTCTTTTCAAACCATTTCACAAAATACCCATGTGCCATCAATTCATAATAACAACAAACTCTCACCATGCACAATCACTACAAGTTAGCCTCTTCAAGGCAATATGTGATGTTCTCAACATAATTCCCAAGATTTCACAACTTTCACATTTCGTGGTACATAATCATTCACAATTTTCCAACGACACATGTTCAAGCATTTAACATTTTGTTATAATAGCATCTTATGTCTCATACTTCAAATAAACTTCCATTTTTATCAAACATGCTATGAGATTTACTCTCATCCATTCTCTTGACTCAAAATGATAAAAGATTTTGTGGATATTACCTTATTTTCCAAAATCCCCAAATTCTAGGGTTTTCATTAAAAACAAGCCCTCCTCATTTTCCAAGAAAAACTCCATCAAACTATGTTTCATGAGTTTAATAGAGGGAAAACCCTCAAGAAATAGTAAAAAGATTGAAATACAAACGCACATTCAAAACTCTCTACATTTTAAATCAACATCTAAAATCAACACAAGAACTTCAAGAACACTTTTAAATCAACATCAATCTAGCAAAACTTGTATATATAACTCAAGAAATCCCTACCTCAAAGTGTTGATGATGAAGAGAAGATGAAACCCTAGCTTTAAGGATGAGAGGGTCTTGGATTTCCACCACACCAAATGAAATCCTAACCTTAGATCTTCAAGATTGGAGGAAGATGATGATAATCTCGATCCAAAAATTTGCGAAATCAAAGAGTCTTAGTGTGTGTGGAGGTTTTCTAGAGAGAAGGGGGAGAAAAATAGGGTTTAGAGTGAGAGAGAGATGTGTAAAATGAGTGATACATTCGGACCAAAAAGATAGAAAAAACAGAGTTTCAAACTGCCAGAGTGCCGCACGTGCGGAGCGCCCCTTCTCGCACGTGCGGCCCTCACCCCCGTACGTGCGGTGGCTCTCCCGCACCACTCTCCGTTAGTGCTTTTTAAGCAAAATGCAAGCCACCAAAAATCCCCCCTTCCTACACATGCGGCCCAACCCCGCATGCACGGATTTGGGCCCCCGTACGTGCGGCCCTGGCCCAATAGCCCAGAAAAATTCCGTTTCGCTCCCGGGCACTCCGGACCTAACCTTGCACCTCTCGGAACTAGTGGAGTACAACACCGACAAACAAAACAAGAACGAGGGCTCTAATTGGAAATAACTTCTGAATGTTTCAAACCCAATGTGAACAAAAGAGGATGAAACCAAAGAGAAAGAAAAAGGAAAAAGAGAAAGAGACCCGGCCGTCACATGTTGTATACAAATGTTTATACATATATATATTTTCATTGATGAAGAATTTCTTACCATATGAAAGATTTTGGGACATGAGGGTGACATTTACATATTGTTATGGTTTGAAATGATTATATGTTGAAGGAAACATAAGGTGTGGTTTTATTGTTGCACATGGGTATTTGATGATAAACTCTTGGCTTGATGGAATGGCATGGAAAGGAGAAAATGGAGGTTTTGAACCTCTATGGAAGGTTAACTATAGTTTTGATCAATGTAGAGAAACGTGAAGTAGTATGGTTGATTATTGCATTGACATTATGAACATCTTGCATATCATGAAAATTGATTTTTGAAAGATTGGAACTTCATTTGAGAATGTAATATTGTGGTTGAAACTTTGGAAATGTTTTGGGGTAAATACGTTGGTAAGTCCGGTTAGGGGGTGTAGATGAGTTTGATAAGTTGGCCTGAGTGTCTAGGGTGAAAGACCAAAAACATGCGCGGAGGAGGTACCACTTCTCTTCCGGTTAGCAACCGGTAAAGTGGGGTTATTGGTAGTGCTTGTTGAGCCTACTTGTAGACACCAACCTAGGGATTACCTAAGTCATATTTACCACCCCCTTATGATTAAAATTTGAAGTTTGGAAATTGATGAGATTGCAAAAATATTATTGAACACATGTTGATTTTCAAAAGAGCATGGCATGCTATTATTTTTCAAATGGCATTTGCATGACATTTGCATTCGCATTTAATGCTGGACATCTTGCATAAATGTGTATACTTTGTAAGGTTTCTCTACTGGGCTTTATGCTCACCCTTATGAGAATTTGGTGCAGATAAAGATGTCGTGATCCTACCGAATTGAGGGCCTGGATATATTTTGAGAAGAGTAGATCGCTATTTTATTTTGTTGTGAAATTTTTGTATGCCAAGGGCTAAACATGTATGGGTCCAAGAGATCATTTTGTGTAACCGGGCTATTGCCTTGGAAGATGTAAGCCCTTAAGGGAATTTTAATTATTAGAGACTAGATGCTTCACATGCTATAGATTCAGGTGTTTTCCTATCATTGAATGTATATTTGCCTGTGAAACTTTTGTACAGGCTTGATTTATTAAACATGTAAAGACGGATGGATCTTTGTCATTATTTAGTGAATATTAGTTGATGTGGTTAGTTTATGTTGAGTTGTTTTCGGGGCGTGACACCACTCATTTAAACCATACTTACTATTTTATCAGACTTACTTACCACTCATTTAAACCACACTTACTACTCAATAAGACTCTACTTATTACTTTATCAGACTTGACTTACCACTCATTTAAATAACACTTATACTCAATGAGACTCTACTTATTACTTTATCAAACTTGACTCATCACTTAAACAACACTTACTACTCAATGGGACTCTACCTACTATTTTAGTAGACTTGCTTAATCAATCATTTAAACTAAACTTATGACTGCACTTACTATTTCATCAAACTTGATTTTTTTTTTTTACCACTTAAATATTATAATTTTTATTTTAACTAGGTGAATGTATTTCAAACAAAACATTAAAATTTATAAATTCAAAATATCATGGAAAGTTAAAGTAAAAAAAGAGATAGAGACTATAGAGACATAGATTCTTATCTAAGAAGTTCCAAATCAACAACAATCTTTTCTTTAAATCTTCAAATATTCAAAAATTTTAAAAATAAACATAAAATTTTGTTCATGGAATCCTCAAATAAATTTTAAATTTTCCTATATTTTATTAATTATATTTCTTCATTAATTGCATTTATTATTTTTAGGTGTGGTAAATGAAAAGGAAATTAGGTTTCATTTATTGCCATTAAGTAGATAAATAAATATAAAAAAAAATCATATTTCATAAAATGTAATAATTATAATAAAATGTATAAAATTCACATTTATTTTGTATATTTTTTTCTTAAATTCTATTTTATAAATTTTATATTTATTTTAGAGGTTTTGAAAATTTGATATATAACTTCATTTTTTAAGTTTACATGTTACCTGAATAGCAAGTAAGTGTGTGGAGACACCATGGGGTTGAGGAAGCGACTTGGGAAAGGGAAGCGAAGGTCCGCTCCAAGTATCTGGATCTTTTTGAGCATGCTTAATTATTTTATTTTAATTGTGAGGTTCCCTAGTGATGAAGGGGGTAGTGTTAAATTGTTGATTTCATGTTGTTGTATGTATTATTAAATTGAGTATGAGGTTGTGAAGGAATGACATTTTGCTGTAAGTATTTTATTCATATGCCTTGTGTAAACAAATGTTGTTTTGATGAAATGATAGTGAGAGGAATGGTAAATGTTGGTTAAACTTAGATGTTGTGACTTGAGAATGTTGTTAAAATGATTGTTGTTGCTAGAACACTTTGGTTTGGTGGTTTGGTGAAATTTCGGAGGGGAGGTTGTGACGACCGGGTCTTGTTTTCTTTTCTTTTCTTCTATTCTCTCTTCGTTCTCTTCTCGCTCTTAGTGGGCTCGAAATATCCGGAAATACTCCTTAAGATTTAGCTCTTATTCTTGTCTTGTTGGGTATGGGATTTCACCTATTTCAGAGGGTGCGCAGTTGGGTTTGGAGTGCCCAGGAGTCAAATAAGGAAATTCTGGGCTACTGGACTAGGGCCGCATGTGCGGAGGCCCAGGGCCGCACGTGCGGGGTTGGGCCGTACGTGCGGGAGGCCAAGCCGCACATGCGGGAAGAGGGGAGTCTGAGTGTGTTGACTTTTGCCTAAAAAGCACGTGCAAAAGGAGGTGTAGGAAGAGCCCAGCATGTACGGGAAGGGGGGCTCTGCACGTGCGGGGATGGGTGACGCACGTGCAGCACTCTGGCAGTTCGAAAATCCCTGGTTTTTTTCTCTTTTGGTCCGAAAGTGTATCTCATTTTTGACATTCCCCTCTCACTCTAAACTATATTTTCCTCCTTCTCTCTAGAAAACACCTCAAACATCTAAAACTCTTTGATTTTGCTAATCTTGGGCCAAGATCACCATCTTCTCTCTCAAGATCTTGAAGATCCAAAGTTGGGGCTTCACTTAGGTGGTAGGAATCAAGCTCCCTCTCATCTCCAAGTTAGAGTTTCATCTCCTCTTCATTATCAACACTTTGAGGTAGGGTTTTCTTGAGTCATATATACATGTCTTGCAAGATTGAGTGTTGATTTTATACTTCTCTTGGATTCATTCTAAGATTTTCGGTTTTGGCTCAAAATAAAGTGATTTCTCAAAGGAGAGTTTGGAGACTCAAAAGTTTCTATGTTGATCTTTAAGGTCTTGTATCTATTATTTCATAAAGTTGATTTTGATGAACTTTCACCCTAAAAATTGGGAAATGTCTTGGTTTTGATGCAAAACCCTAGAATTTGGGGATTTTGGAAAAATAGAAAATGTTTATGAAATTCCTTATTATTTTGAGTCATGAAGGTGATTGAGAGTGAATCTCATAACAAGTTTGGCAAAAATGGAAATCTATCAAAGTATGAGAAATTGAGAAGTTATTATTACATGTTTGTTAATTACTTGAACCTATGTTGTTGGAAAGTGATAAATGATTGTGTGCCATGAAATGTGAAGATTGTAACCCATAGGAGACTTATGTTTGAAAAACATCACATATGACTTGAAGAGGCAAATTGATTAGAATTGCGCACGATGGAAAACTTGTTAATGTGTGTAGAAGACACATGAGTTTTGTGAATTGGCTTTGAAGAGATGAAATCAAAGATGGGAATTGATTGGTATTGTTGTAGAGATATTGTGAGAATGAAAGAATGCTATGAAATAGTAATTATTGCATCATGTTTCAATTGAGATATTATCATTATTGTGCATCTTGTCATGTGTTAGAAAAACATTTATTTTGAGAAAAATTATATTGCAATGAGAATTATGATAATGTACATGGGGTAAATACGGTGGTAAGTCCGGTTAGGGGGTGTAGACGACTTTGATAAGTTGGCCTAAGTGTCCATGGTGAAAGACCAGAAAACCGCGAGGATAGGTGTCGAGCCTTCCGGTTAATACTGGTAAAAATAACAATTTGGTAGTACTCGTAGAGTCTACTTGCAGACACCAGCCTAGGGTGTCACGACCCCATTCCGCCCCTAGTAGAATGGTGCCGTGATGGCCAGTAATCCGGGATTACCGAAGGCCAGCTTTCAAAATTCACACACAATCAGAGTATAAATACATGGGGCTCACAAGTGCGGAAGCAATATATACAAATCTAATTAGTCTATAAGAGCTGTGCGTAAGTCAAATGGAATGGCATACATCTTTACATAACTTTACAACTTGAATACAAATAAAATGAAGTACAAAAATACATCTTGACCAAAAGGCTTCTCAAGCCATCATATACAAAACACGATGAAATGCAAGCTAAGAAGCATGATCTTCAAGATGCTACAAAATGCGAATCCAAAACAAGTTGCAAAGCACATCTAGGCGTCGCCGCCGTCCTGCTCATCACCTACATATGTATATAGAGAGGGTGTGCTTGGATACTCAATGAATGGTACAAGTAATAAAGGGTTTGCATGAATGATAGCCGAAATCTTTAACAAAACAATACATAATCATAGCTTGTAACAAAACATGGGATGAATCAAGTTCGTTTAACAAATCTTTCAAGCTTTATCAATCAAAGTCTTTCAAGGCTTTCAAGTTTCAAGGGATGACATTAACAAAGGTTGTGCTACAAATGCTTATAGTCCCATAGCACGTACGGACTTTCAAAGGTTGTGCTACAAATGCTTATAGTCCCCTAGCACGTACGGACTTTCAAAGATTGTTACCAAAACCAAAGCTAACATTTGATACACAAAATAGGGACAGTCATTCATGCTTAACAAATACTTTTCCAAAACAAGCAAGGCAAAGCTTTATCAAAACTTAATAACATAACTTTATTAAAAATACCACTCACATAGTTCTTCAAACGTCGGGGTCAAGGCAAGTCCAAGTCCTACAAACACATGGCAAAGTCTATTGAATGCACTTTCAAACAAGCTTCACATGCATACAGATGATCTCAGCATTCTTCAAAAACTAAGTCAAATCAAAACAAAACACTGTTTCTCATCTCGGGAAAACATGCTGGGCACCAACCAGGTCTTGGCCGAGGTCCCATACCTTCTTACTGAGGTGTGGCCCCGATGGCCGCATGCAAGGAAAAGAAGTCAGGAAAATCTGGGTTTCCCTCTGCTGAAAAACATGAACATGAAGAACTTGAAAAATATGAATGCTCAATCACAACTTGTTATTTCAAAATCTGGGATTTTCATGCTATGAGTTCGAAAACATGGACCTGGGTACCCATACTTGAAGATCTTGGGAAAACAAACACAAAAACATGGATCTTAATGCAAACTTTCGGATCAAACGAGGCTTTTCTTCAAGAACACATGAATGCCACTTTCTCTTTTTAAAACCAAATTTTAAATAAATGCATGGCTTGCAAATCAGGTTCGATCATGCAATGCAGCTAGATGATCAATGAGAACAACAAGAGTGGATTAAGATTCTAACCTCAAAACTCGAATCTAACAGTTCAAGCACCCAAAGGTCAAGCTTGGAAATCTACTCCCTCACTAGGAACTCCTATTCCCTCTTCTAGAGCTTCTCTCTCCTCAAGAACAAAGAAATATTACCAATGATACATTTCTAGATCTGCCGGCTGACTTAACACTCAGCTGGGACACGTGGCATCAGCTGGTTGGTTCTTCTCAAAAAGGTGACTGAGTGAAAAGACAAGACTATGACAAGGTGTGCTCAACAAGCAAGATGGCATAGGCACTTCGGCAGGTAATGACATCGGCTAAGAACAAAGCTTCGGCAAGTAAGGTTTCAATGATCTCGGCTAGAAAGGACAACACTTGGCCTAGCTGTGACACACCTCGGCCTAGATGTGACACACCTCGGTCTAGGTCACACCAATCCAGGAACAAGATCACTCAGGCGCAAAGGTAACATCTCGACCTAGATAATACACATCTCGGCCTTGGTGATACACACCTCGGCCTAGATGATGACATCTCGGCCAACATGTTAGGGCAAAGGTGGAGGTCAATCGGAAAAAGGGTTCCAAGATAGTTCTAGGCTTAAGGTGACCTCGGCTTGGATTAACCTAGGCTAAACAGACACCAAATAAGGAACAAAACATGCAAGTAACACTTATGCAAGACAAATCAAGGTTTGCAAATGCAACATATCAAGACAAGATCATGTAGTATATGCAAGCATGACTAGAGTAGAGTGAGGGTTGTTACATAGGGATTACCAGTATCGTATTTACTGCCCCTACTGATTTAAATATTGGAAATTGTGAAATTGGCGAGATTGGAAAATATTACGATGAACATGATGATTTCGAAACAGTGCATTGAAATAAAATTTTCCTTCATTAATGACACTTGCAGGGCTTTACTTTTGCATCTTTTATTATGTTGAGGGAATTGGCATAATTGTATATACTTTGTGAGAATTCTCTACTGGACTTTATGCTTACCCCTATGGGATTTGGTGCAGGTAAAGACGTGGTGATCCTACCAAGTTGAGGGCGCGGATAATTGTGAAAAGTGCATTGCTCTTATTTTGTTGTGTTTTTTTTTTTTCAAAGCCTAGGGCTAACTTGTATTAGGTCCGAGAGACCACTTTTGTGTAACCAGGCTATCGCCTTGGAATATGTAAGCCCTTAAGGGCATTTTATTGTTTTGTGATTAGATGCTTCACATGCTATAGATTCATGCATTCTTTTGTGTTGTGAATGTATACCGCATGTGGAACTCTTGTATTAAACCCATTCATTTATATATATGATGATGGAGGGATTATTGCCACTTTGTAGTGAATGCTTATTAATGTAGGTAATTCATGTTGAATTATTTTGGAGCGTTACAAAGTGTATTTTATTAATAATTGAATGGTAAGTATAGTTATTGAAAATAGTAAGTATAATCGTATCAAATAATGAGTGTACTTAGTTATTGTGGTAAGTTCAAAACCACCTTTTGGTTTCAAAACTATTGAAAACTACTTTATTTTTTACAAATCTACATAGATTTCTTAACCTAGTTTTAATTATTACCAATCAATGGTTAGATTTATTTTACTTTTAGATCTAATGATCCAAATTTATTTATGTATGGTACATGAAAACCACCTTTATGTATGATAGAAAAATCCCAATGGGTCGTGGACTTCCAATTTTGCAGTCTCCATCTCAGCTTCTACTAAGCAGCCCATTTTTTGTTTATCCAATTCTTGATTCGTCAGTGGCACGTACTGATTTATCGTTCAAAATCAAGATAGTTGGCGGGCTCTTCCTTAACTAGAATCTATTGATGAAATGCTATGAACAACGATCATTCCCTTATGGCATACCAAATATACTCTCATTTATTCATCTAAATTTGGAAAGGTCTAATTTTTTAATATAATGTAATAGGTCCATGTGATTCATTATTTATTTATTTATTGAATAAAAATGCCTAAAATAAAACAAAACAAAACAAAACAAAAGGGTCCATACTCTGTTAATTTATTTTAAGTCTAATTTATATACTCTATATATTTATTTTAAAGCAATGCTAGGAACGCATAAATAGACACATATCTCACAAAAAATGAATTCTAGTAACCATAAAAGGAAAGACCTTCCTTCTATTTGCAAGGAACCATGAACATCACTAATGCAATTGTTCAAAGCAATCTAAGCCAATAATCTGAAAAACCCAAAAAGAGAAACTAGAAAATAATTAAAACCCAATTAAATACACTATGTGGTCAATGCACGCATAATTAATATAGGATCTTATTAGAGTAATTCTATTCAAGGATTTCAAAAATCTCTGTTATTTTATTATAGTAGTGTTAATTATAATTATTTCTAAATGATAGAGGTTGACCCCCTCTAAATATTTTGTACAAATTTTAAGTAGTCATCCTCTCTTGATTTAAGCGGTTGCTTTTCTATACCTATAAAACATTGGATTAAAGTATAAAATATAAAAAAAAAATTAGACAAAATATAATAAAATTAATAATTTATAATAATTTGTTATAACTTCCATTGACAACAAACCCTATTTCCAGATATCAAAAAAAAAAAAAATGCTTATTTATATATATTTTCATCTTATTTTTGCTTTTTATATGTCTATAGAAAATTGATATTGCAATCCATACTTTTCATTTAAAATTTTTGTTAGTATGCATATTTTCACCCCTATGTAAAAATTCTCAGTCTGTAACACAGAATATGGAACGCATAACTGTTCACAGAGGCATGTTGTTTTCTTTTTTTTTTTTTTTTTCTTTTTCACTTAGCTGATGAAAGAAGCCGCATCAACTTCTGTGGATCATTCTATGTTCTTTTTCCGTGATAGTAGAACTACATGTCTTATTACCATGTAATTTGAAATCGTAAGTATTGTACATTATTTATTTACACTCACTTTTATACATAATATATGACATTTTAAAGTTTTTTTAACACGTATTTTAAAGGCATACAATAACAAAATTTTTCCTTTAATCTTGTTTTGATTGTTGATGATAATTGGTGCTCATTAAATTAAGGTGTTTAAAGAACATTTTTCAATTACTGTCAGCATTGACAAATTATTCAATACTCCTGAAACAATACTCTATTCCATTTGGGATAAGTGCCCCTCCATATCTCATTTCTCCATACCACTTCATATACTTTTATAGGTTTCAATTTGGAGCCGCATCGATAATCCGTATAGTCTATCTGATACGCCCCGCAGTAAAGATCATCCAAGCAAAAAATTAACTTTATCAGAAAATTATAAATACAAATATTTTGCTTTTAAAAAGTTTAAAATTATTCACTAAGAAAAACATGAAAAACAAAAAAGCTCAATTTTCAGAAAATTGAAACCAAACATACTGATTAGAAGTCATCGGTGTAACCTACAAAAAAATTTATTCACTATTTTTTATCTTAAAATAGGACTTCAAAATTGCCTTTTTCTTTATTCACTTTGAATTATATTTATGTTTTATATTTTCATTTTCAGTAGTACTATGATCCCAGAAAGGGAACCTAAAAAAAAAAAAAAAGAATATCAAATCTATGATTGACATTTAAAGTTGATATTGTGAGCTTATACCTAAAATAAATTTCTACGGTTGATGTGAAATTCTAAATATATTTCGAGTTTTTATATCTGGAAGTGTAGTATTGCTCTTTCATTTTAAGGACTAGATAATTCATCTTTTAGAAGTTTGAGTGAACAAAATTAATAACATATAAAATCCAGATTGTGATCCTCTCCATTCTATCATCCAACAGTAAGTGTAATAATCATTTTTAATTTAAATTAATTATAAATTTGTATTTCTATTTCAAAACCGTTAGTTACACAACGGAAATCCTCCATTATATATATGAAATGGAGATGATCAAAGTTACATTAACATAAAAACAATGAGACACTACCCAATCAATCCTAATGATTAGACTTATTTATCTACAGGTCAATTTATTTATCAATAGAACTTAATAAGTAAAAAGTCCCAAAAATAGGATTTATTAATAATTTATTATATTTTTTAAAACAATTAACATTTTTCTAAATACATAGCATTTTTTAAAAATTCAATCACCAGTCATCTATTTTATAGTAAGGTGTATTAGGGTTACCATTTCCGAGATAAAAACCATTAGGTGTTACAACCCAGATACATCTCCATGGTTCCTTTGGTTCCTCGCAATAGGGTTTCAAAGTTCTATAGAAAACACGAACCTTCTGTCCTTGGAATTCAATCGAAATTGACAGGCAAAAAGAGTGGGTGGAATTATATTTTCCCGGAAACTCCAAGCAAAGTTCAGATCATTGCTGAGAAAATGCACTCCAAGCAAATTCATATAAGGTATTATAATGAAACATAATAAATAATAATTATAATAACGAAGATTAAATACAAATTTTTCGGAAAGTTTCAAACTAAAAGGAAAAAATATCAATTAATAAGTTGATGGGGAGATTTAAACCACAAACATCCTAATGATGTGCAGAGTAATTGGTATTTCATTTCTTGTACTTCAATAATAGTCCCGAAGAGCTTCCTGTGATTTTCACTAAAATATAATATTGACACTGTTAATGATAAACATTAAATTACCAAAATAAAATTATATTACTACTATCTATGCAACTATAATAAATCAAAATTTTAGAAACAAAAATTTATGAATGAAATAACTTTTTTTAGATAATATTTTAATTACCAAAAGTATTATTATTATACTTTTAGTAACGAAATTGAACATTTAGTATTGAATTATATCCTTTTGAGATCAAAATTTAAGCAAGTATACTTTGAATTCCGCTGGAATTGGCAGACGAAGCTCGTAGTTTGAAAGAAATTCATCCTAAAGTGCCAATGGAAGTCTTGACCATTGCCCAGATAATGATATCCAAGATCGAAGCTTGTATTTTGAAAGAAATTCATCCTAAAGTGCCAATGGAAGTCTTGACCGTTGCCCAGATAATGATATCCAAGATCGTCGTCACTTGATTGGCATTGAAGCAACAATGGGGCGGGATTGTCAGGGATTACACTGATGATATGAGCCCGAAATAGTATGAAATCTGCAAGAACATGATTTGAGCAGACAAAGTAAAAGGCCAAGATGATGGTTGGAAGAAGGGCATGGTTCATCATCATATGCCTCATTCTACAACTTGAAAGAAGTGTTTTGAGTCGGTATTCTTGTTGCCATTTTGCCTACGTGTGTATTGTGTATAAATAGTACTTGTCTGCCAATGGATTAAACGTGTTTCTATTCACTCTGTGACATGAATTAAATGTGTTTGTATCCACTCTGTGACATGAATTAAGTGTGTTTCTATTCACTCTGTGACTTGAATTAGACGTGTTTTTATCTTAGACAGAATCTGTCCATAAAATACTATGGAATAGCTTTGTTTCATGATGTACCAAATAAACTAACCGTTAGAAGATAAATATTTAGAAAAAAATAATTCACGAAAACTAGCCTTTATGATATTAAATTCAAAAACTAACTATTGAGTGGATAACATATTTAAATATATGAACATCATGCTAACATTTAGCTATATCGTGTAAGAAAATATTGAACAATAAGGTAAATAAATAAACAAAACTTAAAAGGCTACATTTGCTTCTCAGAATCAATTTTTGGCAACACATTAACATTTCCAAATGACCCAAACAAACAACATATTGATGGTTACATCCTGTCATTGGCATGCTTGCATCAATAGGAACAAAATTCAAATTATTCAAAAATATTAAAGACAGATGCACCTTCAAACCATATTTCCATATTTCACATGCCTTCAATGCACTATGATATTCACCGGACAAGTGTCTTATACATTCAAAATTCAAATTCAAATTCTATGTTTAGCCCACAAACCATTGGGGGTATATGTGCTTATTTCCATAAAGTGAAATTCGCCCATTTTGTTTAATTTTTGAATCATGCATATCGAGCTAACATGTTACTAGTGTGTGCATACATAAAGGGAGAGTCATAAACATGTATTGAAATTTTTGGATGACTTATAACATATATAGACAATCTAATAAAACACACAAAGAGCAACTAATTTAAGGACTGAATTAAAAGATGCATTGAAATCAAACATGGAGCTTTTGGATTTTTCTTTTGCAAACTAGGACAAAGGCACAGGCCTTCTAAATAAAACTTCTTTGTTTTTGTCAAATGCAAAGCATTCGTGATCCTCAATGGAGGAGAGAGCTGATCAAGACTAATCTAACATGATAGTTAGCTTCAAACTAACATACTTTTGATGTACAACACCACCCATGATTTTGAGTGGATGGTTCTTTTATTTATTTTTTTATGAAGTGATGTAGTAGTGCATGTATGTAAAGAACCTAAAAGTTATATAACATGAGCATGAACAGTTTTTTCTTTTTGTATGAAGAGGTGATTGAGAAGTTGTGTGTATGGAATGAATCTAGGAAATATGGACACAAATTATGCTTTTCAGCTAGTAATTTCAATCTCCAACAAATTCTCATGTAGGTTTTGATTTTTGGAATTTTGCAGAAAAAAAACTATTTTTAATATTGTTTGCATATAAATTGGGATTTTGTATGAGAATAATACCCTACTTACTATTCAACTGAAGCTTGATTCATTACTTAATTAAACATTATTTACAATTCAATGTAACTTTACTTCCTATTTAATTAGACTTGACTTGTTACTCAATTAAATTCACTTATTAATCAATAAGACTCTATTTACTACTCAATTAAATTCTACTTACTACTCAATTGTACTCTATTTATTATTTTATCAAACTGTACTTATTACTCAATTTTGGTTTCACTTATTACTTAATGAGCTTTCACTTACTATTTCACTTGGTCCTTTACTAGACTCCAAATGATAAGTGATATTACAATTAGTTAATGAGATTCCACTTATTATTTCATTAGACTTCACTTCCTACTCAATTAAATTGTACTTACTACTTAATAAGTTTTCACTTACTATTTCATTATGTTTAGCTTACTAGTTAATTAAATTCCACTTACTACTCAATAATCTTCTAATTACTACTTCAGTACACTTCACTTACTACTTAATGAGTTTCTACTTACTATTTCATTAGACTTTACTTACTACTCAATTAAACTCTGTTTACTAGTCAATGTGACTCAGATTACTATTTATTGAAACATGATTTACTACTCCATTTATTATTATTATTATTATTATTATTGTTGTTGTTGTTGTTGTTGTTGTTGTGTTGTTGTTGTTGTTGTTGTTGTTGCTGTTGTTGATGATGGTGAATAAATAAATTGAAACAAATCAGATCTATTTAAATAGATAAAAAAAAATTAAATTGTTATTTTAACAGTTAAAGGCTTGGTATTTCAACAGATTACTCTTTGAATTTCAATAGATGGCTTTGTATTTCAACAAAATACAAAATATTTAAATAGATAAGGGAAATTTGAATTGAAAATATTAAAAAATTAAACAAATGCGATGGATTTCTCACTAACAAAAAAATATACACTGGACCTAATGCCTTATACCCTCCTTAGCTTAAAAAAATTTTAAATCTATAATGAAACTATAAAAATTTTAAAACCAAATGAAACTAAAAAAATAATTTAATAACAAGATCACAAAATATTACTTGTAACTTACTCGAACATCAAGCAAATAAAAATAATTTACATAATTATTTAAAACTTAATTCTACTACTATTCAATTAAAAATAATTTATTACTTAATAAAGGTCCACTTTGTAACGCCCCGAAATAATTCAACATGAACTACCCACATTAATTGACAATCATTCATCAGTCACAATAATCCATCCATCTTCACATGGTTAATAAATGAGTTTATACAAAAGTTTCACATGCGGATATACATTCAACGATAAAAGAACACCTGAATCTGTAGCATGTGAAGCATCTAGTCTCAAAACAATAAAATGCCCTTAAGGACTTACATTTTCCAAGGCAATAGCCCGGTTACACAAAATGGTCTCTCGGAGCCATACACATTTAGCCCTTGGCTTTACAAAATTTACAACAAAATAAAAGAGCTATTTACTCTTCACAAAAATACCCACGCCCTCAGTTCGGCGAGATCACCACATCTTTACCTGCACCAAAATCCCATAGGGGTGAGCATAAAACCCAATAGAGAAATTCCTAGCAAAGTATATACACTTATGTAAGACGTTCAATATTAAATGCAAGTGTGAAATGCGATGCAATGCCCTTTTCACAATGATCTCATATCATGCCTTTCTTAGAAGAAAATCACTATGCTCATCATTAACTGTAACACCCTCAGAAAATAGTGTAAAGCATTCATCCATATAATCCATAAGCATAGAAGAAATCTTGTATTTCATATATCAGAGTTTTGCTTACAAAAGATATTACATGCGTGAAACAAAATAAATGCCCTACGGGCTTACAGCTTTCCAAGTATAACTTGGTTACAACAAAAGAAGAGTTCTAACTCTATACATAAAAAGCCCTCAGCTTGAATTTATATGTAAGATCCACAAAATAACAAAAAGAGAGTCTTCAACTCCTAAACCTCACAAGCTAAGGCCTTGGAGGCGGCATATCACCTGTACCTGAAAAATGGTGTCCAAGTAGGGTGAGCCAAAGCCCAATAGAGATATGCTAAACTATAGACCGCCTCGAGAACTCCGCTCTCCGCATCGTGAGGGCACGAATCGTTTTGTTCTTTAGCTACTACAGTTCAGACTCGTGTCACGGTTCTAAATCTAATCTTACAAAGTGCAATGCAAGATTGATAAATTACCAAAGAGTCCAAATCCGACAAATCGTTTTGGAAAATCGATTTTAATAAAGAAGTGCCAAACATGGACTGCTTTGCCAGATATAGAGTCGCCACCTAAATGTTTTATTTTGGGAAATTCAGGAAACCCTGACTCGTGCCTAAGGCCACGTGTCCGTCATCACCAAAGTTGCCTCGGCTCGGGAACTTGGGTACGAGAGGGGAAGGTCATGCAATGAGCACCCCCGCTCGCCCAATCAAAGATCGGCCTTTACTAACATGATATTTTGTTTTTGAAAATACATGTGTTCTTATTCTGGTGTATTAACCAAGAATTACTATGTGATGTGCACAGCATGCAAGTATAGACTAGATCGCCTAAGTTGGAACAAAACGTTTCATGTTCATTTGTTTGAAAACGGTTTAAAGTTTGCTACTCGCACGTAGGCTAAGACGAGGATTTTGATGAATTGTTCCAATTCAAGCAATCCAACCTTCACCTATAGGCATTCAAGCAGTTAATCAACTAAGCAGTTAGCCTCATGGCAAGCATGCTGTCATGGCAACACTTACACTCATGCAAGGATGCTAAAGCGTAAACACTCACAGTGTACTCCGAGCCAAAACAGAGAACTAGTTAGAAATCATGCATGATCCTAGTTCATGTTAAGATGGCTAATGCAACACATGCAAAAATGCAACTAAGATAGGCTTGGCTATTCTAAGATGTCATGTGAAATGCAACTTGATAACATGCTGTTAAACACGTATTCAAGTAAATATATTGAAATACAATACGGTTTGTATGATGCGCCGAGCCCGGTGCATGCAAAATAGATGAATGGATGCACGCATGCGAAGCATAAGGATGCTAAACAAAATATGCCCTAAAACTAACCATCGTAAGCGGTTAAGTAAAAGGGAGAAAGAAATGGGGGTTGGAAGACATGCATCACACACATGCACACTTATTACAATAGTTGGCCCTCTCGACGGAGGGTCCGAATAAGAATCTAACTAGCTAATCTAAGCTAATTAAAATAATTATTACATCACAAAACTAATTAACTAACAAGCTAACTAATTAAGTACAAAACGAAGCTAATTAACTAACAAGTTAACTAACTAGTTATTACAACACGAATTGAATAGCTAAACACATTGACTACTTAAATACAGAACCAAAGCATAAACTAGCTAAGGAAAGCAGTAAAGAGAGGTCCTCGGGAAGAGGAATGCATGCATGCTCGGTCGCCTCGTTCTAAAATCCATCGCGAAGCCCCAATTTGCCTCTGTTTGCAATTGTTCTCAGAACCTTGCACAAAGCTCCAGAAAGCTTCTAACTCACCTTGGGGACCCTCAAGAGGGCTGCCGAGAACCTAGGGGTGTTGCCAGCCACTGGCTGACCACTTGCCATTGATGCAGACCAGAAAAAGTGGACGGCCAGCTAGTTTTTCTAGTTGGCCAACCAGTTATTGCTGCACTTATTCACCTTGCTGCAACAGAGAACAAGAAAGGGCATGGCAATGTATTTGCAATGTATGTGTGCACAACCACCCTCCCTATCATTTCATAAGCTCAAGAGAGTGTGGTTCTCGACCCTCGGGCCACCAATCACGCATCTCGATGCATGATGGCCGAGAAGCCAAATTGCACAATTCAATGTAAAATGAATGCGCACATAAACACATAAGGCCTTGATATAGCGATCCCGGTTTCCCTTTTCTTTATTTGTTATATCCAGACTTAGGTTCCGTGGAGCTGGTTGTTGAGAGTATGTTGTTTGCATCCTTTACTCCTTATATTGAGTCTTGGGTTGTGTTGGGAAGATTTGGAGCAGGTTGGTTGAGCTTAGGAACCAAGTCTAGTTGCCCAGATTTTGGCTTGTCCGCTCGAGCGGGGGTTTGGGCGCTTGAGCGGGGGATTGGCCGCTCGAGCGGGAGGTTGTGAGTGACGCTCGAGCGGGGAGTTGGGCGCTCGAGCGGGGACCTGTCTGCAGAAACTTCTGGGAGTGTGCATCCGCCACTCGAGCGGGAGTTTGGCCGCTCGAGCGGGAGTCTGTGAGTGACGCTCGAGCGGGGGTTTCCACGCTCGAGCGGGGCGACTGTTATATAAATCCGAGATCCGACTTTCTAGATCATTTTTTCATCTCCCTTTTGATTCTAAAACCCTAGAACCGTCTTCTCTCTCTTCCTACACACCTTCTCTCTTAGGTTTGATCTACTTAGAGTGTATTTCTATCCTAGGTCCTTTGTTAAAAAGATAGAGTGGGTCGAGGGCTTCCTTTTAATCTGAACAATCTTGGATTTGGAGCACTTTGGTTTTTGGGTCGTCATCTCCATCTTCTCCATTCGAGTTCTTTGCTTCGAGGTAGGGATTTCCTACTCCATCTTATAGGTTTTAATCCTAAGTTTTGGTATTTCTGATATGTTGGGGTTGTTTGGTAATATTGGGAAAAGCTAGGGTTTGTTAATATTGGGAAAAGCTAGGGTTTGTTTTATAATTTAAAAAGCCCTAATTGTTGTAACAAAGTTAATTTGTATAATTAATTTTGGGAAATGTGTGGAAATTGGTTTAATTCATAATATTGGGAAGTTATGAGATTGAATGATGTAGTTGGATAATTTAACCACTCATCTTTGAAATTGAGATTATATGTTGTTACATTTATTTCCTGCTTAGAAATAACTGTTTTGGGCTATCGGTGGAGGATAGTCATGATTGTTGTAGACATTGCATGTGGATTAGGGAAAACTGAAACTAATCAATTGGTTAGGTTGTTGAGTATAAAGGTTGGAATAATACATTAACTTTATGTATTGATTGATTGTGTATATGACTTTGTGTTTATATGCATCACTTGTGTATGGGAGGAGATAGGGGATGTACTCCACGGTTTAGGGGAAGATAGGGGATGTACCTCTAAACCGGTTAATGTTTAAGGGAATATAGGGGATGGACCCAGGGTCGCAGCTCATATGCTCGCCCATTACAGTTATGATACAGCTCTTATGCTTATCTACTAGAGTATTTGTTGTTTGATTTGATACATCACTAAAATGTGTGTCAATTGGGAAGTATGGAAGTGAATTTTGATTGGGGTTGATACAACACCAACATGTGTATTCGTTATGATATAAGAAAGATTTAACTGGATTTGTTATCCCTGTGGAATTGGAAATATTGTTAATAAGAGATGAAACCTCTGTTGAGTTATTTGGCCAGGTTCTGAGCCATATTTGTATAAAGGGAAAGTGAAACGTGTCATAGACATTAGTGTCATGAAATTGTATAATGATGTAATTGACTATCTCGTGTTAACCATCTATCGAATGCTACTGCTTTAGTTAATTCTTATATGTGGTTTAGTATATTTCTACTGGGTTGTGGCTCACCCTTTAAGGGAACATCATTGTCAGGACCAGGTGATTCGCTACCTCCAAGGACTTAGCTTGGGAGGATTTGGACTCGAAGACTTGTCTTTAGTTTATTGGTTTTTATTTGAGATTACATGTAAACATTCAAGCCAAGGGCTTAATTTGTAATTGAGTTAGTACTCAATCTTTTGTATCCAAGTGTTGGCTTGGAAAGATGTAAGCCTTTAGGGCACTTACTTTTGATGTTGCATGTGATGTCTTTCAATAAAAGTACTCTGATGGATAATTTAATGATTCGTTTTGTTTTATTAATGCATGTTAATGTTATATATTATGGGTTTAAGTTGAGGGCGTTACAACTTGGTATCAGAGCGTACCGGGTTTGAATACTTTGGGTACGTAGGAAGTGATTAGTATCACAATGGGTTCATCTCGTTTGATAGAGACTTAGCTGTACTGTTATATGTGTATATGATAACATGTTTATGTGATTATGTGGGTATGGAACGTAGTTTCTAGGATGTTGATTGGACCCTTGAGTTTCTATTAGTCTTGTTGGAAAGGCACTTGATCAATGCTGCTTCCAACCGGAACTATAGTAACGCTTCGAGACTATTATCATCCAGAAATGAAATTCGTAGGTGCTTATGTGATTATGTGCTTACGTGGAATGAATTATTTTTGTCCAATGCATTAGGACGCGAGTGTTTAGCTTCGGCACATTTATTAATGTGCTAACGTCTTTATTTCCTTTCTTAGGATGTTAGGGCAAGGACGAGGACGCGGTAGGCGTGGTAGGCCGGGTAGGCAGGAGGTGCCTGTGCCAGAGGAGATTCCGACAGTACAGGAGGAAGTTGGCCAGGCCAATGTGGCCGAGCCAGTAGGCCAACAGGCTATGGACGCTTTAGCCCGAGAGATAGCAGGGGCATTCAGGGAGTCAGTAGGCATTCTCAAAGCTGAGAATCAGGCTCAGGTAGTTGTTGCGGATGCAGGACCTTTCTTTCTGAAGAGGGAGTTCTTCCGGTCTAATCCGGGATGAATTTGTGGGTGATCCTACAGAGCCGCTTAAGGCAGATGAATGGCTCGAATAGACAACGAAGACGTTTGAGATGCTAGGCATCGAAGACGAGGTACTGAAGGTGACCTTGGCATCTTTCCAGCTGAAGGGGATGCGGGTCAGTGGTGGAAGTTCACTAAGAGTCGTATAGGAGGGACTTGGAAGGCTTTTGTTGACGCTTTCCAGGAGAAGTTCCTACCTCCAGCTGTTCAGGAGAAGTTGAGAGATCAGTTCTGCCAGCTTAAGCAGAACAGTTCATCAGTGGCCGAGTTTGAGGCCTCATTTACTAGCTTGTCCAGGTTTGCACCTGAGTTGGTGGCGTCTGAGGAACACGTTGTATAGAGTTCGAGAAGAAGTTGAGGCGTGGCCTCAAAGTTGAGAGTTGTGGGGTCAATGATCCGAGATTATGGGCGTCTGGTTGATGCTGCAGCCCATATTGAGATTATGATGCAGGAGGAGAAGGAAGGGCAGAAGGGCTCCAAGAAGAGTCAGGATGGGCAGAGTGATGGTAGGAGACAGAGAGGTTTCACCCCTCAGCAGTCTCAGGGTAGCTTTTCTAGATCGACTTTTCCAGTACCTAGTGCTAGTTCTGGGAAAGGTAGCCAGGGAGATATTACCTGTTTCAAGAGTGGTCAGTTGGGCCACAAGTCTCTAGCTTGCCCACAGAAGGGAGGAGGACAGAGAGTAGCGTCATCTTCGGCTCGATCTCAGAGCCAGAGTCAGGGTAGAGGCCAGCCGCTCTCGTGTTATCAGTGTGGTCAGCCAGGGCACATGAAGAGGTTTTGCCCGCAGTTGAGTGGCACATCTGGTGCATCTGGTTTGAGGCAGACTCAGAGTCATCAGCCAGCTCAGTCAGTTCAGGCCTCGAGGGCCAATCAGGGGGCTTCATCGTCCCAGTCTATGCAGCAGTCTTATGCTCCTAGGGGTGAGCAGGTTGATCAGAGACCATCTGTGCAACGCAGAAGCATGCTCGAGTGCAAGAGTTCTCGCTCGAGCGAAGGAACACAAAACATAGGGCTCACTTGCTCGAGCGCAAGAAAGCTTGCTCGAGCGAAGAATACCAACCTTCAGGTTTAAAAGAGATGCAGACGCACGCTCGAGCGCAAGATTGCTCGCTCGATCGAAGAGACACACCAGACTAGGCTCGCTCGAGCACAAGAAAGCTCGCTCAAGCAGAAGTTATGTCTGAAAAGAAACCTGAAGACCCCTAATCCTCGCTCGAGCGCACAAACCCTCACTCGAGCGAAGAAGCAAACACCCAAGGCTCGCTCAAGCGCAAAAAGCCTCGCTCAAGCGAAGAAGCAAAATCCTGGGCAGCAACCATTTGTTTCAACTCAAAACCAACCTGTTTCAAACTTGCCCAACACATCCCAAAACTCAAATACAAGGAATTAAAGGATGAAAACACGACCAAGACAACAACTTACCAACACTAGACTTGAGTCCAGAATATAATAAATGACGGGAAAAACTGGGATCGCTATATTAACATTGTTCGGTCTCATCAATTTCAAACTTCCAATTCTATTAATCAATGGGGTGGTAAATACGACACTAGTAATCCCTAGGCTAGTGTCTGCAAGTAGACTCTACGAGTACTACCAAACTATCATTTTTACCGGTATTAACCGGAAGGCTCGACACCTATCTGCACGGTTTTCTGGTCTTTCACCAAGGACACTCAGGCCAACTTATCAAGCTCAACTACACCCCCTATCCGGACTTACCACGTATTTACCCCATACACATTACCGTTGTTCTCATTACAAGCCTTTCTCATTTATGGAATAAATATCTTCAATCCAAGTTTACAATGCATAAAATTAAATGAATATGCAACATCAAGATTTCTCCATGCCACACAACATTTCTCATTTCTTCTCCTCAATGCTCTTTCACAAGATAGCTTACGTGTTATCAACTCATAGTAACAACACTTTCCCATCATGCACAATTATTTGTTATTTCATAACAATACACATTCAAAGGTTCAACAATAATGTTAAAATAACACCTCATTCCTCAGGTATCAAATAATTTTTCCATTCTTGCTAAACATATGAAAAAAAATTCACTTTCTTAATACAAAACACAAGATACTCATAAACATATTCATTTTTATCAAAAATCCCCAAAACATTCTCTAGAGTTTTATGTCAAAAACCAAGGCGAACCTTCTCCTCTCTTTTGAGAGGGTTTTCTCTCAAGATGACATCCTTCTATTATGTGAGTAAAATCCTATAGAAGATAGTTTAGGGAGAGAGACATCAAAACCCATCTTGAAACACTAGCATTTATGAGATAAGACTAAACTTTCAATATCATTAATGGAGCTTTAAAATCAACCAAAACCAACATAAATGTATATATAACTCAAGGAAATTTTCCTACCTCAATGTTTTGATGAAGAGAGAGAATGAAACCCTAGCTTCTATGGAAGATTCTTCAACTTTCCACAACACCAAGAGGAGTTCAAGCTTGATCTCCAAAGCTTGAGAGAGGGAGATGATGAGGATGATGAATCTAGATCCAAGGGGCTTGCAAAATCAAGGAGTTTTTGGTGTTTGAGGAGATTTTCTAGAGAGAAGGGAGAGCAAAATGGCCTTTAGAGTGAGAGAGTGAAGCCCTAAAAATGATATACAACTCAGCCCTAAAGATACAAAAATGCAGAAATTCAGACTCAGGCCGACCACACGTGCGGCGCCCTTCCCCGCACATGTGGCACCTCCCACACCTCACTCACGCACGTGCATATTTTGTAGTGTGCACGACCAGCCTTCCCCTAAAATCCGCACGTGTGGCCTCTTCCTCCCGTATGTGCGGCCTCTTCCTCCCGTACGTGCGGCCCTAGGCCCCCGCACGTGTGGCAAGCCAACTAGTCTAGCAAAGTTTTTGGTTCGACCACCGAGCACTCTGAATCTGTCCTTACGCTCTTCGAAACAAGTGAAATTCAATACCAAGCAAAACAAAAGCAAGAACTTTATTTAGAGGACTATTTCCGGACAATTCAAACTCAACGAAAATAAAAGAAGAACGGAGCGATGAGGGGAAGAAAAGAGAAGAAAAGAGAAGAAAGAGGAGAAGGGAGGAAAAAGGACCCAATCGCTATACACTTACTATTACATATAATGAGACTCTACTTATTACTTGTTGATACTTTACTTACTAAGTGATAAATTGGCAAGTGGTAAGTTGAGTCACAAAATGTTTTAAGTAGGGTTGAGCATAAAACTAAAAAAAAATCATAAATCGGTCTGGTCTAGACCAAACTGCATGGTTTGGATTGGTTTTCTCATTGCACAGTTCAGTTCTAATTTGTGAAATAGGTGAACTGTACTTTACTGTTTGATTAAAACTAACTTTATTATATTTATTTTGATATTTATAAAATTTGATTATAAATTTATTCCTAACTTTCTTAAAAAAAATAACACTATACATTTTATTTCTTACACTTTAGAGTGTGTCTTAAAATAAATATAAATAATAAAATAAATTAAAAAAAAAAATCAAAAAAAAAAAAAAAAAAAAAAAAAAAAAAAAAAAAAACAAACAAACAAACAAAATGTGGAGTGAAAGTAGTCATGTTAAAAAAAATTAAAAAATATATTCAAAGTGTAGAGTGGAAGTAGCCAATATAGTGTGTTATTAGTTTAGCACAACTAATCCCTTTGAATACTAAAGCCTTTCACCTTAGCATACGAATTATTTAATCTCTCTCCGTTTTCTTCCGAATCAAATGTCATTTCAAACATATCATTTTCAGTTAATTCATCTAGAAGCTTAATATCTCTTTTCAATTGGAATATCATTAGAATTGATGATATCATCTTCATTATGAACATTACACTCACCATCATTGCCGTCATCATCATCAAGTTCATATATAATGTTATTCTTATTTTACTCAGTGTTATCTTCCATCCGCAATAAGCATAAACAAACTAATTTAGAAAAAGCAAGTAAAGAATGGTAAGTATAATACTAGGTAGTAAAATGGATGGTAAGGGGTAAGTTGAGTCACAAAGAGTTGCAAGTAGAATGAGAAGGAATGGTAAGTTAGTTTTGTGTTTTTGAATGATAATTAAACTCATTTAAACTACACTTACTACTCAATAAGACTGTACTTATTACTTTATCAAACTTGACTTACCACTCATTTGAATCACATTTACTACTCAATGAGACTTTACTTACTAGGTGGTAAAATGGATGGTGAGTGGTAAGTTGAGCCACAAAGAGTTGCAAGTAGAATGAGAAGGAATGGTAAGTATTGTTTTTTGAATGGTAATTAAACTCATTTAAACCACACGTACTAGTTAATGAGACTGTACTTACTATTTAATCAGACTTGACTTACCACTCATTTGAATCACACTTACTGCTCAATGAGATTTTCCTTACTACTTTATTAGACTTAACTTACCACTCATTTAAGCCACACGTGCTACTCAATGAGACTATACTTACTACTTATCAAACTTGACTTATCATCCATTTAAACAATACTTAATACTCAATGAGACTCTACTTACAACTTTATTAGACTTGACTTATCAATCATTTAAACTAAACTTAAGACTACATTTACTGTTTCATCAAACTTGATTTTTTTTTTTCTTACCACTTGAATCTCATAATTTTTCTTTTAATTAGGTGAAATGTTGTTCCCACAAAACATAAAAATTTATAAACTCAAAATATAATGGAAGTGAAAGTAAAAAGAGAGAGACTTACCTAAGGAGTTAGGTGCATTTTTTTTGTTTACATTATATTTTATAAATTTTATATTTATTTTAGAGGTTAGGTGCATTTTATTAATGTTTGGATGGTAAATGTAGTTATGTGGAATAGTAAGTACAACATATCAAGTAGTACGTGTGTTTAGTTGTTGTAGTAAGTTGGAAACCACTTGTGGCCGACCGGGGTTTTGTTTCTTTCTCTTTCTTTCTTCTTTACTCCGTTCTTCTTTTTCTCTCATTAGGTTGAAGGTTCGTTAGGAAGTATTCTCAAATAAAGTTCTTGTTCTTGTTTTGTTCGGTGTTGAATTTCACTTGTTTCGGAGGGTGCTCGGTTGAGTCCGGGGTGTCCGGGAGCGAAGCGGGGAAGTTCCGAGCTGTTGGGCCAAGGCCGCACATACGAGGCCCAAGGCCGCACGTACGAGGAGCGAGGTCACACGTGCGGGGAGGATGGACCTTCAGAGGGTTGCATACTGCTTAAATGTGCAAAGTGCGGAGAGGAGAAGTGTGGGGTGCAGCTGCACGTGCGGGGATCAGTGCCGCACATGTGGGAAGAAGGCAGCCGCACCATGCGGGACGGGCCTGAGTCCAAATCTCTGTTTTTTTTTTTTGCTCTTTCGGCCGAGTTTTTATATTTTGGGGCTTTCCTCTCTCACTCTAAACCCTATTTTTCTCCCCCTTCTCTCTAGAATACCTCCTCAAACACTAAAACTCTTTGATTTTGCCATCCCTTGGATCTAGATTCATCATCACCGTCATCTCTCCCTCTCAAGCTTTGGAGATCAAAAGCTAGGGCTCCTTTGGTGTAGTGGAAATTGGAAATTGAAGAGTCTTCCATCTTGAATCCAGGGTTTCATCTTTCCCCCCTATAGACACCCCATTTTTGTCCGACCTTAAGACTCAGACGTCATCGACTGAGCGCTCAGTGATTGCGTATGTTGTGCTCATTTCGAGTTTTTGGAGTTTTCAGCCGAGTGCCTTGCCTCCAGGCCTCTGAACTCTTTGAGCTTTGGCTCGGTTTGCGGACCAAGTCTTGTTTCCCTTCCCCGGAGGGAGGGAGGGGTCTTGTAAACCCCCTTTTGTAGTCATAGACCACTTTTCGTGGTCGTAGACCACTTTTCGCACTTGGAGACTAGTTTTCGATTTTCGGAGCCTTCGGCCGCGCGCCTTGTCTCGGGACTGCTTAACGTTCTCCGTTTGGCATGGTTTTTGAACCACACCTTGTTGTCTCTGCCTAGAGGAACACTATGGTTCGGGAGACCACTTTTGTGGTTGTAGACCACTTTTGATGCCCGTAGACTAGTTTTCGAGACTCCCGGCTACGCGCAGTAACAAGCTCGCGAGGGGACCTCACCGGGTTACAGTTCGGACTCAATTTTGTCACGGTTCTTAATCTGAACCAAAGAGTCCAAATCTGGCAAATCGTTTTGAGAAAACAGATTTTTGTAAAGAAGTGCCAAACATGGACTGCTTTGCCAGATACAGAGTCGCCACCTAAATATTTTTTAAGGGGGAATTTAGGAAACCCTGACTCGGTGCCAAAGGCCACGTGTCCATCATCACCAAAGTTGCCTCGGCTCGGGAGCTTGGGTACGATTGGGGAAGGTCAGCTATGAGCACCCCCTCTCACCCGATCCGAAGATCGGCCTCTACTAACCGTGATATCCAATTTTGAAAACGTTATGCGTTCTTATTCCGGTTATTAGCCTAGAATTACTATGTGATGTGCACAACACAAAAGTATAGACTAGATCGCCTAATTTGGAACGAAGCATTGCATATCCGTTTGTTTAGAAAACGTTTTGGAATTTGCTACTCGCAAGTAGGCTAAAATATGGATTTCAATGGGTTGTTCCAACTCAAACAATCCAACCTTCACCGACAGGCATTCAAGCAGTTATATCACATAAGCATCTAGCCTCATGGTAAGCATGCTGTCATGGCAACACTCACACGCATGCGATATGCTAAAACGTAAAAGCTTACCTAGTACTCCGTGTCAAAAAAAGTAAACTAGTTTGCAAACATGCGTGACCCTAGTTCATGTTAAAAATGGCTAATGCAACGCATACAGAATGTCATTAGAGTAAGCTCGGCTAGTCTATAAATGACATGTGAAAATGCACAAGTAGCATGTATTCAAGTTAGATTTGAAATGCCTATGCGATTAGTATGATGCACCGAGCCCGGTGCATGCAATACTGATGAATGATGCACGCATGCAAAGCATAAGGTATGCTAATTTAAATATGCCCTAATACTAACCATCAAAAGCAGGTAAGTAAAAGGGAGAAAGAAGTGGGGGTTGGAAGACATGCACACACGCACCCACACTATTACAAATTTGCCCTCGCTCGGAGGGACCGAAAGAATAATACAAATTAATTAACCAACAAGCTAATAAAATTATTACAAATCAATTAAATTAGCCAAGCAAATTAATTAATTTATTTAAGCAATAAACAACGGCCTCGGGAAGAGGGTCCAATGCATGCGTGCTCGACTCCGCTCGGAAAGCCACTGCCATGCACAAGATGCCTCTGCTTTGGCTGTTATTCCCCTCTGAAGACTGCACAAGTCCCAGAGTTGCTTCTCTGAATGCTGTAGAACACCACCGACTGAAGGGATTGGTCACTGGCCATGTATGATGGTCACCGGCCACAAAATGATCCATCGGCCAACAATGGATGGCCGGTCGGCACTGAAGATGGCCGGCCGGCCAAACCTTCCTGCAGAAACCTGTTTGACAGCAACAGAGGACAAAGCAAAGCATGGCAGTGCATTTCAAGCTATGTATGCATCAACCACACCCCTTATCATAGTTATGACTCAAAGGAGGACGGGCCTCGATTCTCGGGCCACCAATCGCGCATTTTCATGCATGATGGCCTAAAGAATCAAGTGTACATTTTGATATGGAATGCAATGCACATAAACAAACCAATGGAACTCAACCTCTATCACAAGCATTTCAAGAGGCCAAGTATGCATGCAAATGAAATGCAACCTAGACATGGAGGTTAAGTATGCAAAATGAGCATGCAAGACATGTAACAACCATGCTAGTGACAAACATGCAACAACATGTAAAGTGGACTAAGCATAGGAGCAATGCAAAGCAACTTAACCAATGAAATGCATGCCAAATGCATCATGATTTCAAGCAAGCAATAACATGTAATAGGCCAAGTATGCAACAATGTACAAGGCAAGCATGTTATAACACATGAAGGATGGACTTACACTAATTGGGCAGCCCTAAACTAGGTCCAAAACAGTGACCAATGCTATGGAAGTGAGGTCCAACACACACACACACATGCACATGTTAATATGCCAACACTTAAGCACATAAAGCAACTTTTAAGCACACTTAAAGAGACTAAACATGGACAATTAGCATGCCTAAAAGCTCTGAATATGTATAAAATAGAGGTACCAAACCTACCATTAACACAAGCAAAGCATGCTAGCATGGCCAAAACTCAAGGCAAGCTAAAAGAGCATTCACATTTAGCAAGACCAAGCATGCATGAATTAAATGACTAAAAATAGAGTTTTAGCATATTAAAAACAAAGCCTAAAGATCACTTAGATGACATCTAAATGACTTGAATTCAAGAGCATGCACAATTGACCAAACATGGAGCATAGGCATAACTCATAAGGCATCAAAGGAGCATCAAAGGCAAGCATACAAGTATGTCATGGGGACTGAAATGATGCCATAAGTGGTGCCAAACCACTAAAATGAATCCAACAATGCATACCCAACACTCCACATACTTAAAGCCTACAAGCTAACAATGCAAAGAAGCTATGCAATACATGTTATGGTTGACCAAAACAACCAAAAACAGACCTTTAACATGCTAAAACAAGCACAAAAACTTTGCGAAGCTAGACCAAAAGCATGTTTAAATAAGGGTCAAAACCTAGATGCATGTTAAGGCTACAATATGGCATTACAAGACATGTATGGTAAACAAGCAAGGTGTGCACAAACCAACTAAAAACAGAGTAAGACATGGCAAAATACTACCAAATACCTACTGAAATATGCCAACATGATCTCAAAATGGTGCTCAACACATGAGGCTTATAATGGCCTTTTCAAGACAACAAGGAGAGGTGGCCCTCTCCTTCCTAGGACCTCAAGGCACCATCCTCACCTCTGAAATCCTCCAAGATTTCAGCGTGAGGAGGCCCAAACACAATGGTCCCGGAGCTCAACCAAAATGGCACAAAATGGAGCCTTTCAAGGCTTAAGAGGGTCAAACAACCCCAAATCCAAAGCACCCTTACCAACTATTTAGAGGCTAAAAACAAAACTTTTTTATGTTATACACTCCAAAAACAGATACAAGATAGGAAAATAAGCTATGCAAAATGGGGATAAAGGACTAGTTTCTTACCCTTGTAACCTTCTTCACCAATGTGGACCAGCTGGATCTTCAAGCTCAAACCAGCTCAAAACTCCAAAAAACAACCCTCAAGGGCCTCAGCTCCAAAAAAGGTGTGATGGTGGTGTTTGTGTGCAAAACTAAGGCAAAACACACACAAAATACACAAAGAGAAGAGATATAAGATAGGATATATGCAAACCCTAACCCTAGAACTCAAGCTCTGGAAAAATTGTCTAAAAATGTCTAACCTCTAACAAGAGAGAAGAGCTCTCTCTTTATAGACAATTGTGTCTTGTAAAGCTTCCAAAGGAAGCTAACAAGAGGGAAATCCCTCCATACACGTGTATGGAGGGGTGACAGTGTATTGCCAGCTGCCAAAAAATATCTGCAAAAGCAGATGCACAGTAGTCGGCCGGCCAAAATGCAATTGACCAAAGAAAGATAGCCGGCCGACCATCTATAGTGCCGGCCGGCCAAACATTTGGCCGGTGGCAACAAAACACGCCGGTGCCTCAAGCCATGGCCGGTGGAGTGTGGGATGGCCAACAAGCCATTCCCTGCCCCTCAAGGCAAAGCACAAGTGTTTGGTGCAAAACAAGACACGAACAGTCGAGTCGAGAGACCCTGAGGCAAGGCGCGTTAGCCGAGACCTCCGGGAACTCTCAGACGAACACAAACATGGATAATCACCGAGTGTTCAACGTGAGTCCAAGTCTTGAGGACGGTCAAAAATGGGTGTCTACAGTTGCCCCTTTTTGACAGAAGCTCGAAAGTCATAACAATGACGAGAGTGATTTGTCATGAAAGCCGAAGACTTAGACAAAGCATGCAAGACAAAACAGATATGCGCCCGAAGGCAGGGGCAAAATGCAGACAATGCACAAAGCCGAACATAATTATGATCATGCAAAGAAAGCGTACGAAGCATAACATGCGACAGTTTTAAGCTAGCATACACCAAACTACACTACAATGCAAAAGGATGTAAGAGAATTATGCCATTCTCACTACGTTTCACTCGGGGGATGCAATACCTGTGCGGTTCGTCTGGTTGTACCAGCCTCAAAATGAACCATACATACAATATCGTGTTTGACAAGATAGCGAACTTAACAGGTACAATATTGTTAGCAACATGCATGACATGCAAAATGAATGCAAAATGATATGCAATATATACAAAACTATGTATAATAATAATGCAAATGAAAATGCAATGCAATTTAAACGATGCAAACGAAATGCAATGCAATTGAATCATGATCCAATCATGAGCGGTTCGAAACCACACAAATGTCAAATAGATTGATGGAAGTAACAAGTCCGTCTACCATAGAAAGTGCCGCAACCCTCAAAGTGCGTACACACAGAACTATGAGTGATGTAGAGACACAAAACAAGTATTGGTGGAATGACATAAGGGAAACAACCCGCTAACGAAAGAACAACGATCCTAATGCTGGATGCAAAAATTACAACTACAATGTAATATATACGGATATGGCATGCAGCAAACAAATCTTGCCTAGGGAAGGCATGTACACAAACAAGCCATGTCTAACACAGAAAGGTGCCGCCACCCTCAAACCAAGTTCATCAAGGAATAGGCGCGTACACATGCAGAACTGTGCTTCGACGTGAAAAGTACGAGCACATATCAAACCTAGCTCAACAAGGGAAGGTGCGAGCCAAAGATGGAAGGGGTGATGATGCAGTGAATGCATGCAAGCTACAATGATATGCACTGGAATGGACAGATACGATGGATAAGGCACGCAGGCCAAACCAAATCTTGCCTAGGGAAGGCATGTACACAAACGAAACGCGTCTAACACGGAAAAGGTGCCGCCACCCTCAAACCAAGTTCATCAAGGAATAGGTGCGTACACATGCAGAACTGTGCTTTAACGTGAAAAGTACGAGCACATACCAAACCAAGCTCAACAAGGAAAGGCGCAAGCCATAGATGGAAGGGGTGATGCAGTGAATGCATGCAAGCTACAATGCGATATCTATAATATGCAATGGATGTTTACAGGGGAAATGCATGACATATGCACTATATTTTTTGTTTTTTTGGCTTAGATGCATGATATATGCGGTATTTAAAATGATGCATGACATATGCATTATTTACAACGATGATGCATGACATATGCAATATTTGCTTTGAAATACATGGTAATACGAATGAACTGTGCACACCAATGCACCGAAGGTCTTGCACCTTCCAAGGATTTAAGATCTCCTAGACCGTACGCTGGGGAAATGCATAACAATGCAAATGAACTTAGAACGCGTGACAACGCGTGACTTTGAAATTCATGACAATGCATGCGAGTTTGAAATGCATGATAATGCATGAATTTTTTAATGCGCGACGACGCGCGGCTTGAAATGCATGACAATGCACGTGAGCAGCATTCACATCAATGCAAGTTGTACGTGTTAGGATGCGTGTATGCATGCATAACGATTCAAGGGATGATGAGCGCTACAACATATGCAGACATGCAAGCACCAAAGGTTTTGCACCTTCCGAGGATTTAAGGTCTCCTAGACCGTGTGTGCACAAGATAATGCGAGTGAGGTGCGCAAAATAGTGCGAGTGATGCAATGCACAAAACAGCGTGATGCGCTAGACAGCGCGAGGCATTAGACAACGCGAGTGCACAAGACAGTGCGATAGAAATAGAATGCACGAGACAGTGCGGTGCGCTACACAACGCAATTGAATTGAAATGCACATAGGGAAACTTTTGAATCTTATAGAGGATACAGAAAGGATACACTTGCACGAATTGAGTGTCACGCACAGAAACATGGTCCGAGATCAAAACGGAGGCCGGTTGAGCTTCGAAATGCCTTTTCTTGTACTATCTTGAACAATAAAGTGCCAAACCACAGATATGACCCAAAAAAAGGTTGTAGGAGGCTCACCGCCGAAAGAGAGCCACCGGCCATCCACCGCCACCACAAACATCACCGGCCAAACATTTGGCCGGCTGGCCAAAAATGTAGCCGACCGGCCAAAAATGCCTGGTTCGGGGCAGTTTTGACTTTTCGCCTTGGGTCTTTTAAAATAGGGCTTCAAACCCTATTTTACTGATATTCCTTAGCCGAAATCTCACTCTCTCTCTCTCTAGAGCTTTTTCCTCCTCTCATTCTCCCGTTTTCTTGCGTTTTATGCCCGTTCCATCGTTCGATTCGCAAAGTTTATCGCGTTTCGAACATTTTCGTCCGATCGAAACTTCGTTTCGGCGCTTCCTTTTCGATTTCCACTTCTTGGGGTTTGTTTCCCCCAAGTTTTCCTCGATTTTCCCGCATTTTCCATATCCCGGCTTTTCCGGCCATTTTCCACCCTCGCGGGGGTTGACTTTTCGTTTGACCCTTCGCATTCTAGCTTTATTTTCCTTTTCTGACCATTTTCTCATCACCTTTGATATGGCGGATGACATTTCACAGGGCGGGACTCCCCCGGATCACGAGATGGATCCCGGGTCAAGCTTCTCCCTCTGAGTGTCCGTCCCTTCGACCCGGCGACCTACCGGCCAGCGATCCATGTCTTGCCTCCCGATGGACTTCGCCAGTTTCGGAGCTTCGATAGCGCGATGCCTCCAGAGCTTCTTTTGCGTGAGCCTGCATCTCACCTGTCCTTCAGCGCTTCCGAGGTAACATTCCTTCCTCTGTTTTATTTTTCGCAATGTAGAATATAAAACTGCCATAGCTGATTATATTCTTTAACTGCTTAACTTAGATATACTGATGCACTGTACACTGTAGTTGATCGCAAACAAACTTATAACTGATATCTGTTTGAAACTGACACGTGCACACACACTGCACTGACCCTGAATCACTCAAACGCACGGCACACACCGTATTTCGCTGCATACGCACTGGCACCCGATATCTGTTTGAATCTGAAAATATGCACACATGCTATATTTGTACTGAACCACGCAAACACGCTGATACATCACACGTTGTAGTTCACTATAAGCACACCGGCACCCGGTATCTGTTTGAATCTAAAAATATGCACACATGCTATATTTATCTCAATTCTGAATGCCTTTCAAAATTAGTATATTTAGTATTGCTTCGCAATTGTTTGCTTGAAAACAGGGAGATTCCCATACCGTCCGGGGGTATGGGAATATCGCCGCTCAGGATTGGTACGCAGAGTTACCCGATGCGGTCCGCCATATCGTGGACCAGGCCGATTTTGGTGCATTCTGCAGAGGGCTGTCTAGGCTTACTGCGAGCAAGCCTCTCCTCACTGCTCTAGCGGAGAGGTGGTGGGACACCACCGACTCGTTCCATCTTTCTGCGACGGGAGACATGACGATGACTCCCTATGATCTCTCGATGCTCACAGGCATTGGGGTAGGGGGTGATCCAATCCCCTTCGACACTAATATGGATGAGTGGACTGCTGCTCAGATCTATCTACTCGGCGAGGTGCCACCTCTCGCGCGTCCAGGCTTCGTTCGTTATTCCTGGTTCGAGGTCCAGTTCAGGGTCCAGCCAGCCCTAGTGGAGGAGGCTCCGATGACTCAGGAGGCGTAGACGGTACGCCGCGCTTTCTGATGTTCCTGCTGGGGACCACTATTTTCGCCGACCGGGCGAATACCGTGCCCCTCTGTCTACTCAGCGCTTTAGTGGATGTCACTCAGATCCTGCACTATGATTGGGGTGGCGCCGCTCTGGCTACCCTCTACGGATACATGAGCTCGGCTTCCCGTGGCAGTGGACAGTTGCTCGGGGGCTAGTGGCATGCTTGGGAGGTACATTTCTTTTTCTACTTTACTTTCCTGCTTTCCATTTTCTGTACTCTGTACTGTATTCTGTACACTGCACACACTGTAGTCTGCTTTTCACTAACTGTATACTGCACACACGGTACACATATACTCTGCTTTACACCGACTATACACTGCTCACACTGTACACTCTGCACAATACACTGTCTGCACAATACACTGCACAATACACGGCTCTGTTATTTCTGCTTCGTTCTGCATTCCGCTTTATCTGATAAGCATACTGGTATGTGCTCTGCATTTGTGGGTCTACGCCTACTTTCTGAGACTTGCCCCAGTGCCAGACACGGAGACTCCTCTCGTCGTCCCATTCTCGCGACGCTTCGACGGGAGGTGCGTGCGGAGGCCTCGGGAGACGTTTAGCTTCTTCCTTTGACACCATCACCCCCGCGGAGGTATGTTTATCTTTAGGGTTTATTTAAGCTTTTCTTTTCACTGTACATTTTCAATAACAGTAGATAACAAACCGTATTTCATTTTCAGATCACCTAGCAGCCTTGGGCTCCGTTGCCAGCGACGATTCGAGATCGATTTGCCTGTGCTGAGGAGACCTCGCGTTTCCGGATTCTGCTGGAGGGCCCAGTCTATCGGGCTTGGTACCTAGGTGAGCGTTTCCTACGCCAGACCCTAGGGTTACCAGAGCAGATAGTCCCGGTTCACCCTCCTGAGGATATGAGGGAGACCGAGAGATTCACTGCCGAGCAGATGGCCGATTATACGATCGGTTGGGAGGCGATCCGCTTCAGAGGCATCAACGACTACAGAGAGTACGTGCAGACGTACATCATGCGGCCTCTGAGCGGTGGCCGTCGAGCTGAGGGAGAGAGGCCCGTGGCGCCCGCAGCTAGAGCAGAAGCAGGAGCATCGAGGAGGGCCCGGGTTCGTGGTAGGGGTAGAGCTCAGAGAGGCGGGGGGCTGGTTGGCCCGCACTGCCCACCTCGCTAACATACAGAGGGCAGGGGGGCGACCGACCAGACTCCACCAGATCCCCTTTCCCTCCTCCGGCTGATCACGAGTTGGTCGGTCCCCGACTTGCCTCCGGTAAGTATTATTGCATTTCGCATCTTGCATTGTCATTTCATTTCTTTGATACTCTGCAGAATACTGATGCATCTAATGCTTTTGCAGGCTTCCTCCGAGTACACCCGGCAATCCCTAGAGTTGAATGCCTCCATGATGGGGATGTTGCAGCGGACTTTCGACCTCCTGGCCCTCTACAATATTTCGGTATGTTCTTCTGACCACGGTCTCAAACCATACATGAATTGCTTCACATAATCCGATGCACAACACAACACTTGACATACTGATCTCACAGCATTCATACACTGTACTCATACACTGCATTCTACACTGATAAACTGTTCACGGCATTCACACACTGTACTCATACACTGCATTCTGCACTGATAAACTGTTCACAGCATTCACACACTGTACTCATACACTGCATTCTGCACTGATAAACTGTTCACGGCATTCACACACTGTACTCATACATTGCATTCTGCACTGATAAACTGTTCACGACATTCACACACTATACTCATACACTGCATTCTGCACTGATAAACTGTTCACGGCATACTGATGCATTTGCCTTTTGTACTTTTCAGCCTCCCTTCCAGATTCCCACTGTAGGAGGTGTTCCAGCCAGGCCTTCTGTTCCTGCCGGAGGAGATGGAGAGGACAGAGTATTCCCCCGCACCAAGGCGGGGCGCACTCACGTGGGAGTAGCTCGCGGGCGCCAGTTCCAGATGATGATGACGAGGAGTCGTCCGAGGCGGAGGCAGAGGCAGAGGCAGAGTCATCGGTGGAGGAGACCGGGGATGGCTCGGACTCGGGCTCAGATGACAGTGCTGATGATGCTCCTGGACCTTCGTCCAGGAAGAGGACTAGGACGGACTCCCAGGCCTGAGGCCACTCAACATTTGATACAGATTTTGCTGTTTTTCTTTTTTTTCGTACTTTTTCCTTTTTGTTGGTAGCTAGGATACTTTGTACTACCGCAGGCAGATCTTGTTTCCAAAAACTTGTGTACTTGAAAAGATGATGGAATGAAACAAACTTTTATCTGAAAAAGTGTTTACTTCTTTATATTTCATACTTTGCATTGCATTGCATCATGTTACACCTCAATGTAAATGAAATCGATTTGTTGTCTGAAAATTGAACACTTGCACTGTAATAATCAGATAACGAACCCACTAACAGTAAAACAACCCAAGCAACCCACTGCCTGATTTTGAACACACAGCCCTTACTCTACTGAGGATTAATCTGCATACAGCCCGTAACACAGCATTCGGTTCATTCTGCACACGGCAAATCCTGAACAAACAGCCCAATCTGACAAGACGGAATACGAAGGTGGAACCGGCTAAAATTGAAGCACACTCAGATACCCCAAATTTTCCCTTTCTTCTTTTGCTTCGCATAAATGTAGAGAATGGCACAGCACTCTGAGCATAAGCCATTTTTGAAATTGAAAAAGGGTTTTTCAACCGGGGTATCGAGCCTACAACTGAACACAGCAGGAAAAGACTCAAACAAAAGGTACACGCCCTAATCACAACGAGACACGCTTGGAAAAGACCCAAAACGAAAGCTGGGCTAAACAAGACAAAAGACACGACACACGGACATGTTTACAAAACGAAAGACCACTCAGTGCACGAGGAGCCAGTTTCTCTGGGTATTATTCCCACCCTTTCTTATTTGTGATTCTCACATCACTCGGCCCTCAGGCTCGGTTTTTCTCTCAAAACCTTTTTTCTTACTTTTCTCTCAACTTACACCTCTCTATTCTTTATTCTCTCATTTTTCATCCCTCCCCAGGGTGATTGATGGATGAATAGGAAGTTGCGGGTTCACGCCCAACACTATTGGCTCGCGGCTATTTCTTCCAGTGACGTCTAGTCGGTGTTCCAGACAGGGAATGGTGTATCTTGATCTGTCCCAATTTGTGCTTCGCACTTGGCTTCATACCTCGTTGTTTGGAGTATGTTGAGAGCTTTCAGCCCTTTACTGACAGCTTCAGTTGCGCCTTTTCTGGCGAATAAAGTGCCCTTCTGGCAAGTATGTTGACAACGGGGGAAAGACAGAACACCTGGCTCGACTGTGCCCCTAGTTCATCACTTTGACCATTTTTTTTTGGTTTTCTACTAAAACAGTTTTGACCAAAATGAGAGTTAGATTAACATGTTTATTCAATTTTTGATTTGAAATCATGCAAGTCGGGCCATAAGCACTGAAAATTTTCCCTTTTGGGTCCCAGAAATGGTCTAGTTTTGAAAAATGAAATAGTTTTCGAGAAAATAGTCAACCTCAGTAAAAATTTTCAAAAACCATTCTTGCAAACGGCCAATGCTCGACGAGCACGGAACTTACCCTCGAAATGCACAACCTCGGATCGGAGGCAATGGAAAATTGCCCCTTGCTTGAAAGGGGTGCATGGCAACGGAAAGTTGCCCCTGGTTTGAACGGTGACTCATGGCAACTTATGGCAACGGAAAGTTGCCCCTTGTTTGGATAATGCCACAGCATTTTGAATACCAGTCCTCATCGGTGATGATTGCAAACGAACTCTCGGACACGGAGAAGATGAAGACGGTCAAAACCAATATATGGACACAGTCACTGTGAAAGCGTTGGTGGCTGGACTTCAAGATGAAGCCGACTGCGTGGTTCCGGTTGTCACAACCGAACTATCGGATTCAGAGGAGGCAAAGGTTATCAAAACCATTACATGGACTGAGACGCCATGAAAGCGTTGAGGGCTGGACTTCAGGATGAAGTTGCCTACGTATCCCAAACATGGGAATCAAGCCTTACGTAGTTCCGGTTAAGGTACACTCGGGTATTTTAACCTTCACTTTTTAGGCTCTAACTTTTGCCAAGGTGCCCGATGCGGGTTTTCGACCTTGCGAGCTTCTATTTTTCTTTTTCTTTTTCTTTTTCTCTTTCTCTTTCTCTTTTTGCATATATTTTTTTGCTTTTGTATTTTTTGCATTTTTTGTATGTTTCTTTTTTTTTTTTTTCTTTTTGCTTTTCTCTTTTTTTTCTTTTATATATTTTTCCTTGCTGCTCTAACTTTTGCCTGGGTCGCCCTTCGGGTTTTCGGCGCCCAGCGAGCCTCTCAAAGGGTAAAAGTGTAACAAGTCCATGCCAAATGGTTTTGAAATTGAAGCCCTCTGTATCCAGGAGAGTGGCTGTTGTATTGATCTGCAGAAGGATTCATCACAGTTGCTTCACGAGCTTCTTGCGGTGAGATCCGACCTTCTTGATCTGATCTTGGTGCTCTTGCTCGAGGGCTACTTCAAATCTGGCCACACGGGCCCTTACGTGGCGGTTGACCGTTGAACGTTCTGCTTCAAATCTAGGGTTCGAGGTTCGAAAACAACGAATTGAGCCTTGAGGCTGAGAGCGATCCTAGGCTGCACAATCTCAAGAGCGATTCACCAGGTCTTCACAGGACCGCGCAAAACATTTTGTTTTTAAAAGTTTTTAAGAAAGCGACAAATCGCTCGCGCTGAAGATAGTGTGGAACCAATCTGGGTCAAGCCAGGGTCCTTCTCAGTACTCACGCTAACAAGCACGATTTCATTCATTAAGGCTTAGCATGCCTATCTTTCTCTCAATTGATCAAAGTTTTGCAAAACCCGAGGAATTCCTTCCTCTTCGTTTTCATCACCACAGTGTTCAAAAACAGTTTTGAAAAACTAAAGGTCATTGCAATGATTTTCAGGGTACGAGAGAGCAGGTGGAATGTACTGCCGTTCAATCCACATCCTCTGGCACAACTAGCTCAAAATAGCAATAAGCACGGAAACATGATAGCCGCAGCTGTTTCATTCAGATTTCCTGGTTGTAACTGGCCCCACAGCAGAGACAGACTCAAAAAGAAATCAAAAGGGGTAATTACAAAACAAAACGGTGTTTGAGGCAACAACCCCGGAATCACCTGGTATTCTATACAAGGGGACTGACTCGCTACAACAAGACAGACCCTTAAGCAAAAAGAACTGACTCACGACAATGAGACAGACTCAAAACAAAACAAAAAGACTGACTCGACACCCAAGCCAGAATTTACAAAACTAGCAATCGTAGATGCTCAAAAATGCGTGCCAGACGCCACATCCAAAATATACCAAGCGCGCCCGCAGGTGGTTCATTCCTGATTACATACTCGCAGTATCAGTATCCTCAAAGTCCAATAGCTGGTAGTAACGGACTTGGCTGAGGGGCGGGAGGATAACCTCGTTGTCGATCAAATCTTGCACCTCATGACGGAGGCGGAAACAATTATCGGTAGCATGACCTGTTTGCTGGTGGTACGCGCAGTACAAGGCAGCATCATGTGTGGGAGGGAGATTCTTCGGGAGAGGCCGGGCTCCAAGGGTTTAAGGTGCCCTCTTTGCCAGGATCTGAAGTGCCTTGGACAAGGCATGTAAAGAGCGTGAAAGACCCTGCCTCGGGGCAGGTACTTTGAAGTCTGAGTATTCTTGCTAGACGCACTAGCGAAAGGGTCGGCAGGCACTGCCTTGACTTTCTGATCTTTCCCAGGTGCAGGGTTGGGAGCAGAAGGAACTGTTCTGGCATGACGGGGCCTATCCCGGTTTTTTGATTGGCTGGTACTGCCTTCAGTTGGAGCGGGGAAAACATCATCCACAGTCTTGATCATGACCGTAAACACTTGTTGCTTACTCATCCCCCCGGCTTTCAAAGCCTCGACTGCCCACAGCAGTTGTTCAATGGGATCGGCATCTACCTTCATTTTGTCTTTACCTCTGGCCTCGGCCTGATCGAGGGTTTGGGTTGATGTTGGCATGTCATTGTTATAGTTGGAGGCCACCTCCGGTTGGCTAAGCTCGATCACAATCCGTCCCAGCAATGGAGGCTCCTGGGGTACAAAATTCCCGGCATATGGTGCGGCTGGTGGCGAAGCTGACATTCTGTAGGCGAGATCCGCCACGGACCTCTGGAGATCACCTATCATCTCCATCAACTCGAATGTGGTGGGCTCGCGAGCCTGATACAACTGGGGGGTCCAGATCGGGTGCGCAGCAGGCGACCTGGGTGGATGCGGCACATCAACATTGGTCTCACTTTGCAGAGTGATTTCTTGATTTAATGCGGCTGTCATAACCACAATCTCTTCCGAATTCTGCATCATTTTAAGTTTTGCCTCAGCAAAGGGGAACACTAGCTATTCTGTATCAACTCTCTGAACTGAAAAGAAAGACAAGCAGCATTTCAGCCCAAACGGATTAGACACAGATGTAGCCGAACAACTGTACTATTACTGATCACTGTTCCTCAGAATCACTGCATCATTGCCCCAAAATACCGAATCGGATACCCACAGATATAACTGATTCCCACAGACTGACACTGGTGCGCTCGGGCCTGATACTCAAACTTGCAAATTGATATGCGCGTTCCCTGTAGAGATACACTCTAAAAGCACATAGCAAGTAAAAGAGAGCCAAAACATCCCTATGTTGGGGTAGGGTTTCCCTGTCCTATTTTGTCAAGAGCTAGGGTTTTACTACGCACACAGCGGTTTTCAAACAACCTAACATCGGGTAAGCAACCTGTCCTAGTTTGGAATAGTCACTATGGATTTCGATATGCACTAGGTCGAATGGTTGAAAAGGGTGCCCCAGTAAACCCGGGGTTTGTGTTCCCATACTGTCAGAGCCCACAACCGGTCACGTCTTGACAAGACAAGCCTCCGGCAAACCGTTCAGGAATGGCAGATAGCAAACACGGTGTCCTAGGCGCACCAATGCACATGCAATGCAAAGAGACACATAAGTGAAATCAAAACAAGATATCACGAGTTCGAGTCAAGCTCTCTAAAAATCCCCAGCAGAGTCGCCAGAAACTGTAACAAGCTCGCGAGGGGACCTCACCGGGTTACAGTTCGGACTCAATTTTGTCACGGTTCTTAATCTGAACCAAAGAGTCCAAATCCGGCAAATCGTTTTGAGAAAACAGATTTTTGTAAAGAAGTGCCAAACATGGACTGCTTTGCCAGATACAGAGTCGCCACCTAAATATTTTTTAAGGGGGAATTTAGGAAACCCTGACTCGGTGCCAAAGGCCACGTGTCCGTCATCACCAAAGTTGCCTCGGCTCGGGAGCTTGGGTATGATTGGGGAAGGTCAGCTATGAGCACCCCCTCTCGCCCGATTCGAAGATCGGCCTCTACTAACCGTGATATCCAATGTTGAAAACGTTATGCGTTCTTATTCTGGTTATTAGCCTAGAATTACTATGTGATGTGCACAACACAAAAGTATAGACTAGATCGCCTAATTTGGAACGAAGCATTGCATATCCGTTTGTTTGGAAAACGTTTTGGAATTTGCTACTCGCAAGTAGGCTAAAATACGGATTTCAATGGGTTATTCCAACTCAAACAATCCAAGCTTCACCCACAGGCATTCAAGCAGTTATATCACATAAGCATCTAGCCTCATGGTAAGCATGTTTTCATGGCAACACTCACACGCATGCGATATGCTAAAACGTAAAAGCTTACCTAGTACTCCGTGCCAAAAAAAGTAAACTAGTTAGCAAACATGCGTGACCCTAGTTCATGTTAAAAATGGCTAATGCAACGCATACAGAATGTCATTAGAGTAAGCTCGGCTAGTCTATAAATGACATGTGAAAATGCACAAGTAGCATGTATTCAAGTTAGATTTGAAATGCCTATGTGATTAGTATGATGCGCCGAGCCCGGTGCATGCAATACTGATGAATGATGCACTCATGCGAAGCATAAGGTATGCTAATTTAAATATGCCCTAATACTAACCATCAAAAGCAGGTAAGTAAAAGGGAGAAAGAAGTGGGGGTTGGAAGACGTGCACACACGCACCCACACTTATTACAAACTTGCCCTCGCTCGGAGGGACCGAAAGAATAATACAAATTAATTAACCAACAAGCTAATTAAATGTTACAAATCAATTAAATTAGCTAAGCAAATTAATTAATTAATTTAAGCAATAAACAACGGCCTCGGGAAGAGGGTCCAATGCATGTGCGCTCGACTCCACTCGGAAAGCCACTGCCATGCACAAGATGTCTCTGCTTTGGCTGTTATTCCCCTCTGAAGACTGCACAAGTCCCAGAGTTGCTTCTCTGAATGCTGTAGAACACCATCGGCTGAAGGGATTGGTCACCGGCCATGTATGATGGTCACCAGCCACAAAATGATCCATCGGCCAACAATGGATGGCCGGTCGGCACTGAAGATGGCCGGCCGGCCAAACCTTCCTGCAGAAACCTGTTTGACAGCAACAGAGGACAAAGCAAAGCATGGCAGTGCATTTCAAGCTATGTATGCATCAACCACACCCCTTATCATAGTTATGACTCAAAGGAGGACGGGCCTCGATTCTCGGGCCACCAATCGCGCATTTTCATGCATGATGGCGCAAAGAATCAAGTGTGCATTTTGATATGGAATGTAATGCACATAAACAAACCAATGGAACTCAACCTCTATCACAGGCATTTCAAGAGGCCAAGTATGCATGCAAATGAAATGCAACCTAGACATGGAGGTTAAGTATGCAAAATGAACATGCAAGACATGTAACAACCATGCTAGTGACAAACATGCAACAACATGTAAAGTGGACTAAGCATAGGAGCAATGCAAAGCAACTTAACCAATGAAATGCATGCCAAATGCATCATGATTTCAAGCAAGCAATAACATGTAATAGGCCAAGTATGCAACAATGTACAAGGCAAACATGTTATAACACATGAAGGATGGACTTACACTAATTGGGCAGCCCTAAACTAGGTGCAAAACAGTGACCAATGCTATGGAAGTGAGGTCAACACACACACACACATGCACATGTTAATAGGCCAACACTTAAGCACATAAGAGCAACTTTTAAGCACACTTAAAAGAGACTAAACATGGACAATTAGCATGCACTAAAAGCTCTGAATATGTATAAAATAGAGGTGCCAAACCTACCAATTAACACAAGCAAAGCATGCTAGCATGGCCAAAACTCAAGGCAAGCTAAAAGAGCATGGGATCACATTTAGCAAGACCAAGCATGGCATGAATTAAATGACTAAAAATAGAGTTTTAGCATATTAAAACAAAGCCTAAAGATCACTTAGATGACATCTAAATGACTTGAATTCAAGAGCATGCACAATTGACCAAACATGGAGCATAGGGCATAACCTCATAAGGCATCAAAGGAGCATCAAAGGCAAGCATACAATCATGTCATGGGGACTGAAATGATGCCATAAGTGGTGCCAAACCACTAAAATGAATCCAACAATGCATACCCAACACTCCACATACTTAAAGCCTACAAGCTAACAATGCAAAGGAGCTATGCAATACATGTTATGGTTGACCAAAACAACCAAAAACAGACCTTCAACATGCTAAAAAAAGCACAAAAACTTCACGAAGCTAGACCAAAAGCATGCTTAAATAAGGGTCAAAACCTAGATGCATGTTAAGGCTACAATATGGCATTACAAGACATGTATGCTAAACAAGCAAGGTGTGCCCAAACCAACTAAAAACAGAGGTAAGACATGGCAAAATACTACCAAATGCCTACTGAAATATGGCCAACATGATCTCAAAATGGTGCTCAACACATGAGGCTTAAATGGCCCTTTTTAAGGACAACAAGGAGAGGGGGTGGCCCTCTCCTTTCTAGGACCTCAAGGCACCATCCTCACCTCTGAAATCCCTCAAGATTTCAGTGGTGAGGAGGCCCAAACACAATGGTCCCGGAGCTCAACCAAAATGGCACAAAATGGAGCCTTTCAAGGCTTAAGAGGGGTCAAACAACCCCAAATGCCAAAGCACCCTTAACCAACTATTTAGAGGGCTAAAAAATAGAACTTTTTTATGTTATACACTAAGCCCAAAAACAGATGCAAGATAGGAAAATAAGCTATACAAAAATGGGGAATAAAGGGACTAGTTTCTTACCCTTGTAGACCTTCTTCACCAATGGTGGACCAGCTGGTTCTTCAAGCTCAAACCAGCTCCAAAACTCCAAAAACAACCCTCAAGGGCCTCAGCTCCAAGAAAAGGTGTGATGGTGGGTGTTTGTGTGCAAAACTAAGGCAAAACACACACAAAATACACAAAGAGAGAGAGATATAGAGATAGGATATATGCAAACCCTAACCTTAGAACTCAAAGCTCTGGAAAAATATTGTCTAAAAATGTCTAACCTCTAACAAGAGAGAAGAGCCTCTCTTTTATAGACAATTGTGTCTTGTAAAGCTTCCAAAGGAAGCTAACAAAAGGGAAATCCCTCCATACATGTGTATGGAGGGGGTGACAGTGTATGCCAGCTGCCAAAAAATATCTGCAAAAGCAGATGCACAGTAGTCGGCCTGCCAAAAATGCAATTGACCAAAGAAAGATAGCCGGCCGGCCATCTATAGTGTCGGCCGGCCAAACATTTTGCCGGTGGCAACAAAACACGGCCGGTGGCCTCAAGCCATGGCCGGTGGAGTGTGGGGATGGCCAACAAGCCATTCCCTGCCCCTCCAAGGCAAAGCACAAGTGTTTGGTGCAAAACCAGACACGAAACAGTCGAGTCGAGAGACCCTGAGGCAAGGCACGTAGCCGAGACCTCCGGGAACTCAAGACGAACACAAACATGGATAATCACCGAGTGTTCAAGCGGTGACGTCCAAGTCTTAAGGACGGTCAAAAATGGGGTGTCTACACGCGCTTTGCCTTCCGAACTTTCGTCTTGCATCCGTTTTGGTTTGTTTTTGGTACAAACCTTGTTTTCCTTGTTTGGAAGGTGGTACAATGGTGGGAGACCAGTTTTCCCCTTGGAGACCACTTTTTTTCCCGCCAGACAGTTTTCTGGTCGAGAAACTGGTTTTCTTGGTCTTTGGGGCACCTTTTCTGGTCGGTGTAGACTCTCTCCCACCATGGCCGACCAGTTTTCATCTTGGGAGACCACTTGTGGTGGTCGGCCAACCACTTCAAGTAGCTGGAGATACTTTTCTTCACCTTTTTGGAGATATTTTTTGTCCAGCTGTGCCAGCTGGAAGGCACAGAAGCCATCCTCCATACACGTGTATGGAGCGATGGCTTTAAGGCCAAAGCTTGTCCAACAAGCTTGTTTCTTGCTCTCTATAAAGGAGAACCTCCCCCCTCCTCCTCCAGGTTTAGTTTTTTGGGCTTGGAAGATATAGATACACTTTTGTCTCTATCTTGCTCTTGTTCTTCATTTTGTGCCTTAAAAGTGTAGTTTTGTCACACTTTAACACACAAACACACACTCAAACACCATCCTTTGGTTGTTGAGGCTTCTTGAGGTTTGTTTTGGAGTTTTTGGGTTGGTTTGAGTTCAAAGAAGCTGCTGGAGTTGTGGTTTTGAAGAGGTTCTACAAGGGTGAGTCAACTAGCCCTTTAACCCTTTGTTTTGCTTAAGCTTTTAGACCTATTTGCATGGTGTTTTAAACTTAACTTCCTACTGCAAGAAGTTCTATTTTTTAGTCCTTAAAATGTTTGTTTAAGGTCACTTTTTTGTTGGGGGTAGTCTACCCCCTCTTAGGCCTTATTAGGCCTTGTTTTGAGCCATCGCTTTTGGCTCTTGTTCTAGCCTTTGCATGACCTTTCTACCACTGAAATCCAGAGAATTTTTAGAGGTGGAAAGGTGGTTTTGGGGTCCCAAATAGGAGAGGGTCATCCCCTCTCCTTGTTTTTTGAATACTTGCTTTGAATGCCTCATGTGTGAACATGTTTGTTAAGCTTATGTTGGCCATATCTTAACATGTATTTGGGGTTATTTTGAGATGGCATGCCACTATTTTTGGTTGTCTTGATCACCTCATGCATGCTTAATACACTTGTAGTGTAAATTTCGTAAACTAGTCTTGCATGCTTCATGATGTAGCATGTCTTTCTAGCTTATGTTGACTCCATTTCAGTAGGTTTTTGGTGTTGTTTTAACATGCTGTAACTCTGTTAAGGTTGGGTTTGATAGCCCCATGCATGCTCCATGCACTTGTAGTGCAATTCCATGAACTAGCCTAATGTGTATCATGCTTTAACATGTCATTCTAGCATGCTTTTGGCTTAACTATAAGAAGCTTTTGTTCATGTTTTAGCATGATCTAGCTCTGATTTGTGTTGTTTTGGTCATGCATGCCATGCTTTGTATAGCTATAATACATTCTAGCTTGTTAACCTTGTGTATCAAGTCCACTAGCATGCATTGCTTGGCCTATTTGAATGATTTGGCATCATTTGTTATGAGATTTCAGTGCATGTTTCATGGCCAGGCATTCACATCTTTCACTCATTCAATGCGTTGGAGGGTTTGCCCTTTATGCCTTAACATGAATCATTGCGTATGCCTTCATGCCTAAGCTTGCGAGCTATAATTTCAATGTGTATTTGGGGTTATTTTTCCATGATATAACTCTGATTTTTGTTGGCGAAACCATCTCATGCTTGGTCTTGTATATTTCATGCTTCATGCCCTTCATGCTAACATATGTTGGGTTCCTTCCATATATGTTTTAGACTCATTTTGGCATGTTCTAGGACTGTTTTAGGTTGCCTTGACCATATGCTTCATGTTTTGCATGGTTGTGGTACAAATGCCTATGCTAGCTTCAAGCTTTGGGTACCATAGCATGCTTCATTTGTGTTGTGTACATGATTTGGCATCCTTTAACATGACATTTCAGAGCATATGGGACTGCCATGTTCCTATTTCTTTCACTCTTTAAGTGCCTTTGAGTGTTATGCATTGTTGCCTAGTTTATGGCCTAGCATGTATGCCATCTTGCCTAAGTCCTTGAGCCCGCATCTCAGCATGTTTTGGTATTTGTTTAAACCTATTTGAGCTCTGTCCATGATTGGTTCAATCATTTGTGCCATGTATTGCATGCCCCTTGTGTAGTCCCTTTAATGGCTTTGCGCCTTAGACCCTCTCGCATGCTTTACTTGTGTTGCTTGAATGATTTGGCATCATTTCACACTTGGTTTCAGAGCCTTTAGTGTTGTCACACTCCCATGTTTATCACTTCTTGAGCACTCTTGAGAGTTGTGCTCTTAGGCCTAGTTGATGGGCCAATGCATGTGCATGCTTTGTTTTGCATTTCATGCCTTTGTTTTGGTGTTATGGCCACTGATTTGGGTATAATTGAGGTCTGTCCATTTTGGTTTAAGTCCATCGAGCATGTTTCCTTTCATGTTATTTGCATGCTTACATTGCCATGTTGTTGCATGCTTATGCTTCCTTGCTTTATGTATGCATGCATTAGCCTTCTTTGCATGTCATTAGCTTTGTTAAGTTGATCATGCTATATCGCGTCAAGTATGCCATGTTGTCCGTTGCGTTGTGTATGCCATGTTTTTCATCTTGTGCATGCCATCTTACATTGCATTGTGTATGCCATGTAGTTGCATTACATGTTTAACATGCTTGTTGTTGCATTGCATTTGTTTGGATTAGGTATTAATCCAAACACGAGAAACGAGGGACGTTTCATACTTGAAGTGATGAAACGTGCCTTAATTCTCGGTCGCCGACGCTCTTGATCATACATGATAGAGTTCTAGGCTTTATGTGTTTATGCATGCATTCATTTTACATTGAATTGTGCAATTTGGCTTCTCGGCCATCATGCATCGAGATGCGTGATTGGTGGCCCGAGGGTCGAGAACCACACTCCCTTGAGCTTATGAAATGATAGGGACGGTGGTTGTGCACACATATGTTGTAAATACGTTGCCATGCCCTTTCTTGCTCTCTATTGCAGCAAAGTGGAGAAGTGCAACAAAACTGGTCGGCCGACCAGATAAACTATCTGGCCGACCACTTTTTCTAGTTTGCAGCAATAGAAAGTGGTCGGCCAATGGCTGGAAGCATCCCTAGGTGGGCAGCCACGTTCCTACAAGTTCCCATGGTGGAGTTGAAGCTTTGTGGAGCTTGGTGCAAGGTTCTGAGAACAATTCCAAACAGAGGCAAGTTAGGGCATCGCGACGGATTTCCGAACGAGGTGACCGAGCATGCGTGCATTCTTCTCCCTCTGAGGACATTGCTTTACTGCTTTACTTAGCTAATTTGCTTAGCTAGTTTATGCTTTGGTTCTGTACCTAATTAGTTAATGCGTTTAACTATTCAATTTGTGTTGTAATAGCTTAATTAATTAGCTTGTTAGTTAATTGGTTTTGTGATGTAATAATTAGTTTAATTAGCTTAGATTAGCAAGTTAGCTTGTTATTCGGACCCTCCGTCGAGAGGGCCAATTGTTGTAATAAGCGTGCGTTTGTGTGATGCATGTCTTCCAACCCCCATTTCTTTCTCCCTTTTACTTAACCGCTTACAATGGTTAGTTTTAGCGCATATTTCGATTAGCATACCTTATGCTATGCATGCGTGCATTCATTCATCTATCTTGCATGCACCAGGCTCGGCACATCATACTAACTGCATTATATTTCAAATCCAATTTGAATACATGCACCAAGTTGCATTTCATATGCCATCTTAGAATAGTCGAGCATATCTTAGTCGCATTTTTGCATGTGTTGCATTAGCCATCTTAACATGAACTAGGATCATGCATAATTTCTAACTAGTTCTCTGTTTTGGCTCGGAGTACACTGTGAGTGTTTACGCTTTAGCATACTGCATGAGACGTGTATGTTGTCATGTTAGCATGCTTGCCATGAGGGTAACTGCTTATTTGATATAACTGCCTGAATGCCTGTGGGTGAAGGTTGGATTGCTTGAATTGGAACAATTCATTGAAATCCCCGATTTAGCCTACTTGCGAGTAGCAAACTTCAAACCATTTTCAAACAAACGAACATGCAATGTTTTGTTCCAACTTAGGCGATCTAGTCTATACTTGTATGCTGCGCGCGTCACATAGTAATTCTAGGTTAACAACCGAAATAAGAACACATGTTTTCAAAAACAAAATATCATGCTTAGTACAGGCCGATCTTCGATCAGGCAAGCGGGGGTGCTCATTGCATGACCTTCCCCTCTCGTACCCAAGTTCCCGAGCCAAGGCAACTTTGGTGATGATGGACACGTGGCCTTAGGCACGAGTCAGGGTTTCCTAAATTCCCCCAAAATAAAATATTTAGGTGGCGACTCTGTATCTGGCAAAGCAGTCCATGTTTGGCACTTCTTTATTAAAAACGATTTGCCGGATTTCGACCCTTTGGTGATTTATCAGTCTTGCCTTGCACTTTGCGAGATTAGATTCAGAACCGTGATATGAGTCTGAACTTGTAGTAGCTAGAGAACAAAACGGATTTCGCGCCCTCGCAACGCGGATCTCGGGGAGTTCTCGGGGCACGTCTACACCCCCCTTCATCAAACATTGAGGTAGGGTCTCCTTTGAGTTATATATTTATGTTTATGTAAGTTTTTAGCTGATTTGGTGAGCTCCTCTTGTTATTTCGAAAATGGGTTTGGTGGCTCAAGATGGGTGGAGAACATGGGTGGAGATTACCAGAGTCGTATTTACCACCCCCCTTCATCAAACTTTGTGTTCTTTTAAAGACCTTTCTTGAAATTTTGGACAACATAGGTGGAGATTGAGGTGTATGATGAGGTTTTACAAAAGAGATGTAAAATGTTAGGGTTTTTGTGAAAACCTAGAAATTGGGGGTTTCTTGAATAAAATAGGGGAAGGGCTCACATTGATGTTATATATATGTTTATAGATGCATTGTAGTGTGGCATGGTGGGCAAGAGGATAAGAAATGTTTGTTGTATACAAATGTTTATACATATATATATATATATTTTTTTTTTCATTGATGAAGAATTTCTTACCATATGAAAGATTTTGGGACATGAGGGTGACATTTACATATTGTTATGGTTTGAAATGATTAAATGTTGAAGGAAACACAAAGTGTGGTTTTATTGTTGCACATGGGTATTTGATGATAAACTCTTGGCTTGATGGAATGGCATGGAAAGGAGAAAATGGAGGTTTTGAACCTCTATGGAAGGTTAACTATAGTTTTGATCAATGTAGAGAAACGTGAAGTAGTATGGTTGATTATTGCATTGACATTACGAACATCTTGCATATCATGAAAATTGGTTTTTGAAAGATTGGAACTTCATTTCAGAATGTAATATTGTGATTGAAACTTTGGAAATGTTTTGGGGTAAATACGTTGGTAAGTCCGGTTAGAGGGTGTAGATGAGTTTGATAAGTTGGCCTGAGTGTCCGGGTTGAAAGACCGAAAATACGCTCGGAAGAGGTACCACTTCCCGTCCGGTTAGCAACTGGTAAAGTGGGGTTATTGGTAGTGCTTGTTGAGCCTACTTACAGACACCAACCTAGGGATTACCAGAGTCGTATTTACCGCCCCCTTATGATTAAAATTTGAAGTTTGGAAATTGATGAGATTGCAAAAATATTATTGAACACATGTTGATTTTCAAAAGAGCAAGGCATGCTATTATTTTTGAAATGGCATTTGCATGGCATTTGCATTCGCATTTAATGATGGACATCTTGCATAAATGTATATACTTTGTAAGGTTTCTCTACTGGGCTTTATGCTCACCCCTATGGGATTTTGGTGCAGGTAAAGATGTGATGATCCCGCCGAATTGAGGGCGTGGATATATTTTGAGAAGAGTAGATCGCTCTTTTATTTTGTTGTGAAATTTTTATATGCCAAGGGCTAAACGTGTATGGGTCCGAGAGACCATTTTGTGTAACCGGGCTATTGCGTTGGAAGATGTAAGCCCTTAAGGGCATTTTAATTACTAGAGACTAGATGCTTCACATGCTATAGATTCAGGTGTTTTCCTATCATTGAATGTATATTTGCATGTGAAACTTTTGTACATGCTTGATTTATTAAACATGTAAAAACGGGTGGATCTTTGTCATTATTTAGTAAATATTAGTTGATGTGGTTTGTTTATGTTGAATTATTTTCGAGGCGTGACACCACTCATTTAAACCATACTTACTATTTTATCAGACTTACTTACCACTCATTTAAATCACACTTACTACTCAATAAGACTCTACTTCTTACTTTATCAGACTTGACTTACCACTCATTTAAATAACACTTACTACTCAATGAGACTTTACTTACTACTTTATCAAACTTGACTCATCACTTAAACAACACTTACTACTTAATGGGACTCTACCTAATCAATCATTTAAACTAAACTTAAGACTGCACTTGCTATTTCAACAAACTTGATTTTTTTTTTCTTACCACTTAAATCTCATAATTTTTATTTTAACTAGGTGAAATGTTGTTCAAACAAAACATTAAAATTTATAAATTCAAAATATCATGGAAAGTTAAATTAAAAAAAGAGATAGAGACTATAGAGACATAGATTCTTATCTAAGGAGTTCCAAATCAGCAACAATCTTATCTTCAAATCTTCAAATATTTAAAAAATTTAAAAATAAACATAAAATTTTGTTCATGGAATCCTCAAATAAATTTTAAATTTTCCTATATTTTATTAATGTTGTCATGCCCCACTTTTTATTACTCGAAATCATTACCAAATTCATTACTTTAATTCAAGTTCAGAGATCACATGCAGAAATAAACTCAAATGTTTGACTAGTAGAAATGAATACCCATTCTCTCATTCGTATGGAAATTGAATACTACATGAGCATACGAAATAAATTGCCCTTGGGCTTACATCATTAAAGAGTCAAGAAGAAGGGTATAACCCTTTTTCATAAATGGCATTCTGCCAACACAAAAGAGGCCCCGTGGCCAACAAATATGAAGATCCAAAATCTTGTAGCACATCCTGATTATCACCTGAAAAAGATTCAACAACGTGGGATGAACATATAGTCCAGTAGGGATCTCAACATGGTCCTCAACAATAACAACTTACAGATAGCTATGATCATGAATGCTCAATCTCATACTAGAATAGTAATGTGGCAGTTTATACAAAATATACATAAGTATGAACTTTTCTCGAAAACAGCCATTTCATTCAACACTATAAGCGGTTCATATTTCTTTCCTTTTCATTACCCCTTTTTCCACAAACTTTCATGACAATAACAGTTCTAGAAAACAATTTCGCCAAGCCCATTACTTTCCTCCCATTTTCTATATTTACAACAGGTTTGCCCTTTCTAAACATGTTCACAAAAACCCAATTTCCTTCACACTTTCCAAAATCTCAAAATAGCATTTAGGTTTGTTTCCAACATATTCATATCTATCCATGCATACCTTTAGTAAAAAGGGGAATAATAAATCATCAACATGTATATAATCAACAATTGAGGCAACTCGGCCTTTTCAAAACTGTAACCATCATAACCCATAACATACTCAGATACACTGAGACAGTGATGATAAAAGCTCTACTCTACCTGCCATAAGCACGGTAAGTTAAGGATATACCTTACAACAAATGACTAGCCAAATTCTCCAGACACAAGCTGAAAGATAATGGTACCTAGTCCATATTCTCTAGACACAGGCTGGAAGGTAATGGTACCTAGTCCAAGTTCTCCAGGTGCTAGCTGGAAGGCACTAGTACCCCTCATTCTAAGCGCGGTATATAACACCAACCATCTCAATATAACAAAGCACAACCAATAAGTGTAATACATACACAATGATTTAACACAACAATGTCATCCTCCACCGATGACCAAGGACAAAACCTCTAGATACATGTATTCAGTACACCTATTAAAAGAGACTCAACTCTCAAGCGATCTTAAACCCAACAACGACATTGGTACGATAGTTAGAGATAAAACCCCCAAATGTGTGTATTCAACACTCATGATACAATAGTTCAATACTCATATTTATTTTCCGAGACTCACATAGAGTTAACATTTCACTTCCCATTTTCAAGATCAACCCTCATAATTTCCCAAGTAGACATGTTCCACCACTTATTCCCAAAACACTTTTCTCATTTCACAAAACCAAATCCATTCTTTTCATTTCATAAAACCAATTTCGTGGATAATAAAGCCATAACCCATCTTAGTTCAATACATTCATTTCAAATAACCCCGATGCCATAGTTAATCCCTTAGTCATCAATACTTTTACACAACTCATATTAACAATAGTGATTACAATATTGTTCAATCATCCTCCCTCTTTAATTTACCAAATCAAAATATAATTTAGGGCTTTCTCTTTTTCAACAATATCATGCTAGATTTCCTCCCAAATAGCCCAAATAACAATCAATGATAACAAATTCATTCTCAAACAACCAACCCTAAGTTTCCCCTTCATGATTTTCAAACAAATCCAACATGGATATGATTTTCATGCATTACAAGACTACCACATGTCTATCTATAAACGAGGCATTAAAAAAGAGCAAGGAAATCCCTACCTCAAATGGAGAACCCAAGGAGAAGAAGAGAGCAACTCGAAAGTGCTCCAAACCCAACCTTTCTCGGATCAAAACGAAGGCCACGCCAAACTCCACCTTTCTTACAAAGGAACTAGGCTAGAAACACACTAGAGCTAGATGGATTTTATAGAGAAGTTGTAGTCTAGAGTGAGAAGCTCTCAAGTTATTCATTCAATGAACTCCATTAAATAGATTAGTGTATCTCATACATTCATGATACATAATGCATCTTCTATATTAATGAATTCATTAGATTGATTAATGTATCTTACATATTCATAATAGATACATAATTCATCTCTAAGATTCATTCATAATGAATCCATCACATTCAATGTATTAGCATTAGTCTTCTATACATTGTATATATAGGTGCATTCATCAATAATTAGTCACCTTCTAATTGATGTACATGTATCTTACTTAATGAGATGAATCTAGTATAATCATGCATAAGCTTTGAAAAGTTAGAGAGAGATTGGCCCGAAAAAGTGATCCAAAAGCTGTTTTTCGGACTAATATACAAACAGGTCCGCTCAAGCGTCAAAAGCCCCGCTCGAGCGTAAAGCCCAAAATCTGGACATCAACCCTTGGTTTCCAAACACAACCAACCAATTTCAAACCTGCCCAACACGACCCAAGACTCATATACAAAGAGTAAAGGACGGAAACAGGAATAAGACAACAACACATCCAGGGAACCGAGTCCAAAATACAATTAAACAATGAAGGGAAAACCGGGATCGCTATAAATTATATTTCTTCATTAATTGCATTTATTATTTTCAGGTGTGGTAAATGAAAAGGAAATTAGCTTTCATTTATTGCCATTAAGTAGATAAATAAATATAAAAAAAATTATATTTCATAAAATTTAACAAATTATAATAAAATGTATAAAATTCACATTTATTTTGTATATTTTTTTTCTTAAATTCTATTTTATAAATTTTATATTTATTTTAGAGATTTTGAAAATTTATTATAACTTAATTTTTTAAGTTTACCCATTACCTGAATAGCAGGTAAGTGTATTTTATTAATAATTGAATGGTAAGTGTAGTTATTAAAACTAGTAAGTATAATCATATCAAATAGTAAGTGTACTTAGTTATTGTGGTAAGTTCAAAACCACCTTTTGGTTTCAAAACTTTTGAAAACTACTTTATTTTTTACGAAACTACATAGATTTCTTAACCTGGTTTTAATTATTACCAATCAATGGTTAGATTTATTTTACTTTTAGATCTAATGATCCAAATTTATTTATGTATGGTACATGAAAACCACCTTCATGTATGATAGAAAAATCCCAATGGGTCGTGGGCTTCCAATTTTGCAGTCTCCATCTCAGCTCGTACTAAGCAGCCCATTTTTTGTTTATCCAATTCTTGATTTGTCAGCGACACGTACTGATTTGTTGTTCAAAATATTGATGAAATGCAATGAACAACGATCATTCCCTTGTGGCATACCAAATATACTCTCATTGATTCATCTAAATTTCGAAAGGCCTAATTTTTTGATATAATGTAATAGGTCCATGTGATTCATTATTTTTATTTTTTTTTGAATAAAATGAACTAAAATAAAACAAAACAAAAGGGTCCATACTCTATATATTTATTTTAAGTCTAATTTCTATACTTTGCATATTTATTTTAAAGCAATGCTAGGAACACATAAATAGACACATATCTCACAAAGGATGAATTACAAGTAATCATAAAAGGAAAGACCTTCCTTCTATTTGCAAGGAACCATGAACTTCACTAATGCAATTGTTTGAAGCAATCTAAGCCAATTATCTGACAAACCCACAAAGAGAAACTAGAAAATAATTAAAACCCAATTAAATATACTATGTAGTCAATGCACGCATAATTAATATAGGATCTTATTAGAGTAATTCTATTCAAGGATTTCAAAAATCTATGTTATTTTATTACAGTAGTATTAATTATAATTATTTCTAAATGACAGAGGTTGACCCCCTCTTAATATTTTTTACAAATTTTAAGTGGGCATCCTCTCTTGATTTAAGCGGTTGCTTTTCTATACCTATAAAACATTGGATTAAAGTATAAAATAAATAAATAAAAAATTAAACAAAATATAATAAAATTAATTGTCACACCCCAAATCCGGGCATGACCGGCCGTGGCCCACAGGGACTTAGCCCAAGGCACACGTAAGCCTAAACATGAACCCAAAACCATTAAGAATAAATGTGATGATAGCCCAAGAATAATTCAACACTCAATCCAGTGACATACCACAATGTATGCACAAAACTCGACAAGCAATCTAAAACAAATAGATGTATGTCCTAGAGGTCCATGCAATCGAGTCCCCGCTATGCCAAGAGTCCACTCTAAGTCCTGCTAACACCTGGAAGTGATAAAAATTGAGTCAGCTGATAGCTCAGTGAGTAGCAACATGGATAGTAAATACAGTTCTGAAAACAGGGTTCAATTCCAAAATAAGATATATTTCACAGAAACTAGATTGGCATACAGTTTGGTAAATACAACTATTTCAAAAAGAAGGTTCCACAGTTCAACACTTAAAATACTCATGTCTCGCAAGAACATGTTAAATGACAAATACTATTTGTTTCGAAAAGAAGGTCCCACAGTTCAATACTTTAAATACTCATGTCTCGCAAGAACATGTTAAACAACATTTTCCACTTAAAAATACTCATGTCTCGCAAGAACATGATAAACAACATTTTCCACTTAAAAATACTCATGTCTCGCAAGAACATGTTAAACAACATTTTCCAGTTAAAAATACTCATGTCTCGCAAGAACATGATAAACAACATTTTCCACTGATTATAACATGAACACCAATAATTTTCTGGGTACCAATAAAAATAATAATCTGCCAGACATTTCTCAGGCTATAAGCCCCGTTGGATCCAATACCGAACTAAGAGTCATCCTCAGGGTGGCACCTGGGCCCTGTTCTCAAAGTCGATCCGATTGAAGGTCACTAGTTATTTTTAAAGGTCTTTTCCTTACAATCGTTGAGCACTAGAGTCATCACGGCCTAACCCGGATCTGTTCCCTAGTGGCCAGAGTCACCACACACAGTGGAATAAGTTCCCTGGACTAAATACACACATGGTCCCAATATTCAAATACACATCAGTTTCGCAAAACATGGTAGTTCATCATTATAAACATGAGACCAAACAAATAGTTTACAGTATGCCAAGTTCACACATGTTTCAGAAATAATTTGATTCATTTGATAATATAATAATTATCAAAACACTTTAATCATGAAACAACAATTTAATTTTCCAACAGTTCAGGGTAGGGGAACATTTATAAAAATATGTAGCATGAAACTACTCACCTGGAATTGAAATAATATAATCCTCGAATAGAGTATGAAAGTCCAACTAGTGCCCTGAACCAATATGAAAACTTCACGTCACTACTAATTTCAAACAAGCCTTCCCAACCTATTCGCTAACTTTGAAAATTACAAAACCCACTCCATGCTATTCAAAAAATTCCAATAACCTCCAGATATGATCTAATATATCCTAAGCTTCAAACCCAATTGGTTTCACTTGATTTGCTTATCAAAATAATTATCCACAATTTATTATATCCAAACAGGTTGTTTTCTGCAGCACTTTAAATAAATTGACGGTTCTCTTAATATACACGAGCAATCAATGCAAGGCTAAAAACGTACGAAACTAGACTCGTAACCGGTTCTAATGACACTAATTTGATGATTTTTGGATTTATACCCAAAGAGAACAACATTCCCGAATTTACTGTTTCGGACTGGTTTCCTGGACAGATTTGAATACCTCAATTTATATGGATTTTGACTCCCAAAAATTATGAGAAAATTCAACTATTAAATTCAATATGTAATTAATCTACGGTAAAAATTTCAGATTAAAATTCCTCCGTTTGCTATGATTCCTCAAAATTTAAAGTTCATACTTTTAGGATCAAGAATTTCCATCCACCTTGCAACCCAAAACTTCCCAGCAACCCATTTACACAAGAAAATCCATTATTAAATACTAATACCTCTCTCTTAAACTCCTTCACAGCATAACCAAACCACCAATTAAATATAAAGAAATAATAAAACACACACCTGCATACTTCACTTGACTTGTCAACTGGAAATTCATTTATCCCATCAAGTAGTTTCTTGGCTCTAGCAGCACTCTCAAAAGGTATAAATAAGTTCCATAAGCCTTCTCTCTTTGCTAACTCCTTCAAGTAATTCCACAACCCACTCGAACACCCACAAAACAACTCCAACGACACCACGGCACCTGCTCGTGAGGCGCGACTGAAATTGGACAACAAGGCCAACCCAGATGAGAAAAACAGCGGCCAAAAACCAGCAATTCACTTCCCACAGTCAGTGACTCCTTATCTGCATGGTTGAAACACTCATCACGTCGGATTCTAGGCAATCCCATCCTTGCATTTGATGCCGACAACAGTCCCATTGTTATTGACAGCTTTGGCAGCGTATTCGATCTGGAAAACACGGCCATCTAAGAGGGTCCGAAATCATTCTTGAGCTGTTACACAACCCAAATGGGTTCCATAATTGCAGACCTTGCAATAATAAATCCAGTAGTTCTTGGCAACATGACAGTGACAAACATCACAGATGAATATCAATTCTTGCTCTTCCTTTGGGAAAGAATAGAAGAGAGTAAACAATGTTCATGATCATCACAATTCTCACTCTCAGGCAATGAAGCACAACCCACATGAAGATCAAAACTACATGTACAACAATGGTATGGAAAAGCAACACCAGATTCACCACAGGCACACCAACTAGTTCATAAATATTATCAAAGAATTCCTACTCCCTCCATGTGGGTGGAACTAATCTTTTAATTCCAGGGACATCACATGCCGCAACGTAAACATCTGCTTTCACAATTTTCTTTTGAGTAGCTTTTGACATGGCAATTCCTGTCACATATGTCTCTCCATCATTAGATCTGTCGTAAAGTATCTCTCTACATCCCCACCTGAGATGGAACCTCCCCCCTTTATTCGTGATATACTTTTTGATTGGGCCACTTAAATAAATGTCTGGAGAACCTTTAAGCATGCGTAATAAGGAAGCTTCCGTTTTTGTGGCAAACAATCCAAATATAGTGAGCATACAACGGGCGCTGATATTATCACAATCAATAAACCCAAGAGCATAAGCAACGGAATCCCATATTTTAAAAATCTTAGCACAGTACCCACTTCCAACCATCACCGAAAATAATCATCCATGTTCTCCATCTTTTACTTATTCTATAATGCATATTCTCCATCTTTTACTTATTCTATTGCCCCCACTTAAACATCATCATGCTCTCTTTCTCTTGCACAATAATGCTCCACCCACACCTATGGGTCCGTCCACCGAATGGAGCACTCCAAAAATGTAGTTGTATTGTGATGAAAGTATAGCTTATACTCAGCAACACAATCAGAATCAGCATACTCAGCAACACAATCAGAATCAGCAGCAGCAGTCCATACAGTTCCAGTCCACGTGTGAGAAGCTACAGAGGAGTCTAGTCATATTATTTCATATCCATTGTAATATCTGTAACAGAATTAGTTCAGCAACAGAATTAGTTCAGCAGTTAGTTAGTTAGAGTTAGAGTTAGTATATTGGTTAGAGTTAACTCATCATGGTTAGTCTTGAGTAATTGTTGTATAAATACTTTACTTCTCTGTAAATTGAATCAGAAATAAGATCTCAATCGTCTTTAATGGTATCAGAGCCAAATTGCTCTCACGAGTTTGAAGGTCCATCAATGGCGACCTTACCTTCAAATCTTTCACTTCTTATCTCCAATCTAAATTCGTTGTTACTGTCAAGCTTGATTCTTTCCAACTTCATTATCTGGAAAAATCAATTTCACAACATCCTCAGAGCTACTGGTTTGCTCTGTTATGTTGATGGATCTACTGCACCTCCTCCTCAATACATCAGAGAGGTACCTAATGATGCATACACTCAAATGGATGCTTGTTGATTCACATCTTCTGAGCTTGTATTACAGCTACGTTATCCTCAGCAGTGTTCACCATAGTTTCTTCATTGCAAGACTAGTTTGAAGTCTGGAGTACCTGAGAAACGTTTTTACTTCTCTCTCAAGGTCGCATATTCATCAGCTCAAGAACAGACTTAATAATGTTGCAAAACTATCCTGTTCAATGGAAGAATATCTCTCTCAGATTAAACTTTGTCCGATCAATTGGCTATGGCTGCTTCACCTGTTGACGATGAAGATCTGGTCCTTCTCACATTGAAATGGTCTTCCTGCAAATACAATGCTTTTAAAACTACAATTCGTGCCAGATCTTGAATCCATCTCCATGGAAAATCTGTCGTCACTGCTCTGTTCAGAGGCAAATCCATTAGAATCTGTTTCTAAACAAATTCTGCTGATCTGCATGTGGCTTATTCAACTCAAGGTTATCCTCGGAAAAATTCTGTTCAGTCTTCAGGGCTTTCGCAATTCAGGCAATCGATCTGGTTGGTCGATATTCTCCCGAGGAGAAGAGGTCGAGGTTATAACATTCCTCTGGCATACACAAAATTCATCCAATTCATCTGGTTATCCTCATTTCAATGATAATCTCTTGTGGTTTGTCAAATCTGTGCAAACATAATCATGTTGCTCTCAATTGTTGGTACCGACTGGATCCTTCTATCAGGTTACCCACACTAAGACCTCTCCTATTTCATCTGACTTTCGAACACTTATCAGAATAAGGCCTACCTTGCCTCTGGTTCTTCTCCATCAGACAATTGGTTTTTTTAGACTCTGCAGCCACTAGCATGTCACTCATGATCTGCAAAATTTACAATCCTATCAGCAATATCAAGGTTCAGATCAGATCATGGTTGGAGATGGTATGCCTTGCCTATCAGCATAAAGGTACTGGTATTTACCAACTTTCTAAAATTTTGCTCTTACACAGCTTCTTCATGTTCCTCAAATTTCTGCCAATCTCATCTCAGTTCATCAATTTGTCTCTGAATATCATTGTTCAATTACTTTTGATTCTTCTGGTTTGTGATCGGACAAGAGTAACAAAGCTATTCTTTATAGAGGTCCTAGCTCATGGCCTCTATCATCTTCCAGCTGTTCTTCCTAGATCTTCTCCTCCAGTTTGCCTCACCACCACTAATGCTCCTTCCTTGGCATGCTAGCTTAGGCCATCCTTCTTTCATAAAATGCAATTGATTTGTAATAAACTGAAACTACCTCAGCTGTTTCTAGTTCTTCATTTCCTTGTAAGCATTGTTGTATGGCCAAAAGTCATCGCTTTACCGTTTAGTTTGTCTACTACTCGTTAATAAGCATTGGCCCTATCCATAGTGATGTATAGGGACATTTCATTTCTTCTCCTATTAATACTATGTTTTGTTTGTTGATGATTTCAGCAAATTTACCTGGCTTTACCCTTTGCATTTTAAAAGCGAAGTTTTTACAAAATTCATTGAATTCAAAGCTTTTGTTGAAAATCAATTTACTATTAAATTGCAATATTCTTCGCACTGATAATGGCACTGAATATCTGGGACTGTAAGTTTCAAGAATTCTTCGCGCACTCATGGAATAGATCATCCAATTGTCTTGTCCCTATACACCACCACAGAATGGGAGTTGCCGAAAGGAAACACGACACATCATAGAAACCACTATTGCCTTGCTTCAGCAGTCTGGTGTTCCTCTTGCTTATTGGTTTGACACTGTTGCCACTTCTGTGTATCTTATTAATCGTATGCCCAGCTCTAAGCTTTCAAAATCAGTCTCCTTTTGAAATGTGTGTTGTTTCATCATTTACCTGACTATCATTTTCTTAAACCTTTCGGTTGTCTGTGTTTCCCTTGGCTCAAACCATATGCTCATCACAAGCTTCAGCCCCGTTCTCTTGCTTGTGTCTTTCTTGGCTATATACCTTCAGTTAAAGGATATCGGTGTCTTGACTCCAGCACTGGTCGCATTTATGTTTCTCGGCATGTTGTTTTTCATGAGAACACCTTCTCCCTTTTCTTGAAGCTTCTGTGCATGTTCCTTCCTCTTCCTTGTCTCAGTATCAAACTTTCTTTTGGCCTCCTTTTCTCATGTCACACCAGCCATAATTCCTACTTCTTCATCAGCTGTCCCACCACCTACAACCATCCCAGTTTCCGCAGTCCCAGCACCTGCCACCGTATCAGTTCTTTCTCCTGTTTCTCCATCTGCTGCCCCAGCAGCAGCTGTTTCTCCCACATCTTCATTGCCTGGTTCTTCTCCATTCTCTCATTCCTCTCCACCTGCTATTCCTATTAATTCTCTTGTTGTGATCTTCAGTCCTATTCCCTTCCTTCTTCTTCTACTACTCCTTCTCTTAATATTCATCCAATGGTTACTCGGTCTAAGGCCGCTCATCCTATCTTGTCTGCCATTACTTCCCTGCTTCTACTGATTCTGAACCTTGTTCCTATAAAGAAGCTGCTCTGTCTTCTGCCTGGACCAAGGCCATGAATGAAGAATTTGCAGCTCTTCAATCACAATCCACTTGGACTTTGGTTCCTCTGCCTCCTACTAAACAGGCTATTGGATGTAAGTGGGTCTTTCGTCTCAAACGTAATTCTGATGGTACCATTGCTCGTCATAAAGCTCGTCTTGTAGCTAAAGGATATCTTCAAGAAGCTGGTTTAGACTATCATGAGACATTCAATCCCGTTGCTAACAGCCTACAATCCGTATTTTACTTTGCTTGGCTCTTCATTACAATTGGTCAATTAAACAACTCGACATCTCAAATGCATTTTTGCATGGTGTCTTGGATGAAGAAGTTTTTATGACTCAACCTCCAGGTTTTGTTGACAAGTCTAAACCACAATTTGTCTGTAAATTGACTAAGCATTGTATGGACTTAAACAAGCACCCCGTGCTTGGTATTCTACTTTTTCAAGCTATCTTCTTACAAATGGATTTGTTGTTAGTTCCTCTGATTCGTCTCTGTTTATTCAACAAACTGCCACTACCATGACTGTGTTACTGGTCTATGTTGATGATATCCTTATCACTGGCAATAATTCAGCTCATATTGCCTCTCTCATTGCTCATATGCACTCTGCCTTTTCAATGAAAGAATTGGGACTTATTAACTATTTTTTGGGTGTCTCTGTGACTTCCTCTGCCTCTGGATATTTTCTTTCTCAATCTAAATATGCCTCGGAAATTCTCACTAAGGCTGGCATGGCTGACTGTAAATCAGCCCCTTCTCCCATGTCTGTCAAGTCATCTTCACTGGCCTCTGCAAATGTGGCATATTCAAATCCTTCTCTCTATCGTAGTATTGTTGGCGCTCTTCAGTATTTAACAATCACTCGCCCAGATATCTCCTTTGCTGTTAATCATGCTTGCCAAACTATGCATTCTCCCACTGAGGCTGATTTTGCATCTGTCAAACACTTGCTGCGGTATCTTAAGGGTACTCTTCATCAGGGTCTGTCCTTTACTCCTGGTCCTCTTGAGCTTCATGCCTTCTCTGACTCGGATTGGGCAGGCAGTATCAGTGATCGTCGCTCTACTACTGGCTACTGTATCTTTTTAGGTCCTAACTTATCTCTTGGTCTGCCAAAAAGCAATCTACCGTGTCTTGTTCGTCCACCGAGGCTGAGTATCGAGCCCTTGCTCAGACAGCAGCTGAGTTGAGTTGGCTTCAAATGGTTCTCACTGATTTACACATTGCTCATCCATGTCCCATTCTCTGGTGTGATAACTTGTCTGCTATTTCCTTGAGTTCCAATCCAGTTTTTCATTCTCGGTCTAAACACATTGCTGTTGATTATCATTATATCCGTGAACGCGTTGCCTCCAAACAAATCTTTTGTCAAGCATGTTGCCTCCTCTGATCAGCTTGCTGATCTGTTTACCAAAGCTTTACCCGTCTCTCGTTTTCATTTTCTTCATGACAACTCATGGTGCTTTCATCCCCTATGTGCTTGCCGGGGGGTGATGAAAGTATAGCTTATACTCAGCAACACAATCAGAATCAGCATACTCAGCAACACAATCAGAATCAGCAGCAGCAGTCCATACAGTTCCAGTCCACGTGTGAGAAGCTACAAGAGGAGTCTAGTCATATTATTTCATATCCATTGTAATATCTGTAACAGAATTAGTTCAGCAACAGAATTAGTTCAGCAGTTAGTTAGTTAGAGTTAGAGTTAGTATATTGGTTAGAGTTAACTCATCATGGTTAGTCTTGAGTAATTGTTGTATAAATACTTTACTTCATCTGTAAAATTGAATCAAGAAATAAGATCTCAAATCGTCTTTATATTGCATAAAAAAAATCATATGCCACCCACCCTTTTGATCATGTTCTCTTTTTATTTTCTTTCACTGCCAAAAACATCATTATGTATATTCCACCCTCTCTTTGTTTTCTTTTTCTCAAAAATTCCCTGATTGTAACATTTTTTTTTTTTTTTAACAACGTTTGGGTCATCACATTAATAATTTATAATAATTTGTTATAACTTCCATTGACAACAAACCCTATTTCTAGGTATTAAAAAAAAATGCTTATTTATATATATTTTCATCTTATTTTTGTTTTTTATATGTCAATAGAAAATTGATATTACAATCCATACTTTTCATTTAAAATTTTTGTTAGTATGCATATTTTCACCCCTATGTGAAAATTCTCAATCCGTCCATGATTCTATTAACACAGCATATGGAACGCATAACTGTTCACAGAGGCCTGTTGTTTTCTTTTTCTTTTTTTTTCTTTTTCACTTACCTGATGAAAGAAGCCGCATCAACTTCTGTGGATCATTCTATGTTCCTTTTCCGTGTTAGTAGAACTACACATCTTATTAACGTGTAATTTGAAATCGTAAGTATTGTACATTATTTATTTACACTCACTTTTATACATAATATATGATATTTTAAAGTTTTTTTAACATGTATCTTAACGACATACAATAACAAAATTTTTCTTCTAATCTTGTTTTGATTGTTGATGATAATTGGTGCTCATTAAATTAAGGTGTTTTAAGAACATTTTTCAATTACTGTTAGCATTGACAAATTATTCAATACTCCTGAAACAATACTCTATTCCATTTGGGATAAGTGCCCCTCCATATCTCATTTCTCCATACCACTTCATAAACTTTTTATAGGTTTCAATTTCGACCCGCATCGATAATCCGAATAGTCTATCTAGTACGCCCCGCAACAAAGATCATCCATGCGAAAAATTAACTTTATCAGAAAATTATAAATACAAATATTTTACTTTTAAAAATTTAAAATTTATTCACTAAAAAAACACAAAAAACAAAAAACTCAATTTTCAGAAAATTGAAACCAAACATACTGATTAGAAGTGATCGGTATAACCTACAAAAAATTTCATTCACTATTTTTTATTTTAAAATAGGACTTCAAAATTGCCTTTTTCTTTATTCACTTTGAATTGTATTTATTTTTATATTTTCATTTTCAGTAGTGTTATGATCCCAGAAAAGGAACCTAAAAAAAAAAAATAAGAATATCAAATCTATGATTGACATTTAAAGTTGATATTGTGAGCGTATACCTAAAATAAATTTGTACTGTTGATGTGAAATTCTGAATACATTTCGATTTTTTATATCTGGAAGTGTAGTATTGCTCTTTCATTTTAAGGACTAGATAATTCATCTTTTAGAAGTTTGAGTGAACAAAATTAATAACATATAAAATCCAGATCGTGATACTCTCCATTCTATCATCCAACGGTAAGTGTAATAATCATTTTTAATTTAAATTAATTATAAATTTGTATTCCTGTTTCAAAACCGTTAGTTACGCAATGGAAATCCTCCATTATATATATGAAATGGAGATGATCAAAGTTACATTAACGTAAAAACAATGAGACACTACCCAATCAATCCTAATGATTAGACTTATTTATCTACAGGTCCTGACTGATAAATTTATTTATCAATAGAACTTAATACGTAATAAGTCCCAAAAATAGGGTTTATTAATAATTTATTCTATTTTTTAAAACAGTTAACATTTTTCTAAATACATAGCATATTTTAAAAATTCAATCACCAGTCATCTATTTTTATAGTAAGGTGTATTAGGGTTACCATTTCTGAGATAAAAACCATTAGGTGTTACAACCCAAATACATCTCCATGGTTCCTTTGGTTCCTCGCAATAGGGTTTCAAAGTTCTGTAGAAAACAATGAACCTTCTATCCTTGGAATTCCACCGAAATTGATAGAGGAAAAGAGTGGGTGGAATTATATTTTCCCGGAAACTCCAAGCAAAGTTCTGACCATTGTTGAGAAAATGCACTCCAAGCAAATTCATATAAGGTATTATAATGAAACATAATAAATAATAATTATAATAATGAAGATTAAATATAAATTTTACAGAAAGTTTCAAACTAAAAGGAAAAAATATCAATTAATAAGTTGATGGGGGGATTTAAACCACAAACGTCCTAATGAGGTGCAGAGTAATTGGTATTTCATTCCTTGTACTTCAATAATAGTCCCGAAGAGCTTCCTGTGATTTTCACTAAAATATAATTTTGACACCGTTAACGATAAACATTAAATTACCAAATTAAAATTATATTACTACTATCTACGCAACTATAATAAATCAAAATTTTAGAAATAAAAATTTATGCATGAAATAACTTTTTTATAGATAATATTTTAATTACCAAAAGTATTATTGTTATACTTTTAGTAACGAAATTGAACATTTTGTATTGAATTATATTCTTTTGAGATCAAAATTTAAGCAAGTGTACTTTGAATTCCCCTGGAATTGGCAGACGAAGCTCGTAGTTTCAAAGAAATTCATCCTAAAGTGCCAATGGAAGTCTTTACCATTGCCCAGATAATGATATCCAAGATCGAAGCTTGTATTTTGAAAGAAATTCATCCTAAAGTGCCAATGGAAGTCTTGACCGTTGCCCAGATAATGATATCCAAGATCGTCGTCACTTCATTGGCATTGAAGCAACAATGGGGTGGGATTGTCATGGATTGCACTGATGATATGAACCCGAAATAGTGTGAAATTTGCAAGAACACGTTTTGAGCAAACAAAGTAAAAGGCCAAGATGATGGTTGGAAGAAGGGCATGGTTCATCATCATATGCCTCATTCTACAACTTGAAAGAAGTGTTTTGAGTCGGTATTCTTGTTGCCATTTTGCCTATGTGTGTATTGTGTATAAATAGTACCTGTCTGCCTATGGATTAAACGTGTTTCTATTCACTCTGTGACATGAATTAAACGTGTTTGTATCCACTATGTGACATGAATTAAACATGTTTCTATTCACTCTGTGACATGAATTAGACGTGTTTTTATCTCAGATAGAATCTATCCATAAAATGCTATGGAATAGCTTTGTTTCGTGATGTACCAAGTAAACTAACCATTAGAAGATAAATATTTAGAAACAAATAATTCACGGAAACTAGCCTTCATGATATTAAATTCAAAAACTAACTGTTGAGTGGATAACATATTTAAATATATGAACGTCATGCTAACATTTAGTTATATCGTGTAACAAAATATTGAACAATAAGGTAAATAAATAAACAAAACTTAAAAGGCTACATTTGCTTCTCAGAATCAATTTTTGGCAACACATTAACATTTCCAAATAACCCAAACAAACAACATATTGATGATCACATCCTGTCATTGGCATACTTGCATCAATAGGAACAAAATTCAAATTATTCAGAAATATTAAAGACAGATGCACCTTCAAACCATATTTCCATATTACACATGCCTTCAATGCACTATGATATTCACCGGACAAGTGTCTTATACATTCAAAATTCAAATTCAAATTCTATGTTTAGCCCACAAACCATAGGGAGTTTATGTGCTTATTTCCATAAAGTGAAATTCACCCATTTTGTTTAATTTTTGAATCATGCATATCGAGCTAACATGTTACTAGTGTGTGCATACATAAAGGGAGAGGCATAAACATGTATTGAAATTTTTGGACGACTTATAACATATATACACAATCTAATAAAACACACAAAGAGCAACTAATTTAAGGACTGAATAAAAAGATGCATTGAAATCAAACATGGAGCTTTTGGATTTTTCTTTTGCAAACTAGGACAAAGGCACAGGCCTTCTAAATAAAACTTCTTTGTAGCACTCACATATTCAAAGCAAGCATAATCCATACTTCAATAGCTTCAACAGAAGCCCAAATGAGAGCTGAAAAACACTTGAAGCCTCCTTTGTCGAATCCATCGAAATCTTGTCATCTTTAGACTCATTGATATGGTTACTATGCAATCGGGTCCGACTATGGTACGCAAAAGTGATATTTGCGTACCATACATAAAAACGATTTTGAGCCTTTAGGTAAGAATCTAGGATCTTGACCATTCAAAAATAAAATGGCAACCAGTAATAACCGGTCAAGCAAAACTCTGCTCTGATTTTTGCTCTCTCTTTCATTTTCTCATTCCACAATTCGTCTCTATCCCATATTCTCTGTATTTTCATGGCTCAATCTCTATCCCTTTAATTCAATGTTTCCGGCGATCGGCCCTTCCTGTGTTTCCGACGGTCAACGACCTTCCCTGGTTCTTCTCACTTCCCCAGTTCCCTAGCTCTAGTTTCTCTCTCTCTCTTTCTCTCTCTCTCTCTCTACCCGTTCTTGTCGTCTGCAGTGCCAAAATGCGTCGAAGATGATGTGCAACGGCCAATCGCTTTGGATTCGCCTAAAGAGCTTCTCTAATTTATTAATGAAAGCAGCAAGCTCTAAAGGTACTTGCATTTTTTGTTTAATTTGTTAATCTAATTTTTGTTTTTTTATCGTAGTTAAGTTTGGATTTAGATTTGTTTGGGAATTAGTTTGTTTCATTGTTGAGTAAGTAGAGGACAACACAGAAAATTCATACCCATTGATTGTAGAATTCTTGCTCTGTCAAAAAAAAAAACAAACTATAACTCCTTTTAAGATTTGTTCAATTCTATATAGTTCACACAAAGGTTGGGTTGTTTGTTTGTTTGTTTTTTTTTTTGTTTTTTTTTTTTTTTTTTGAGATTTTAGTTAAACATTCATAAAATTAGGAGCTCCATGTGTTATATACCTCCCACAACAAAATTCTTTGTTTCCATATTCATACATCTCCAATATATTCTCATTTTATTTTGTTTTTGTCAAATGCAAAGCATTCGTGATCCTCAATGGAGGAGAGAGCTGATCAAGACTAATCTAACATGATAGTTAGCTTCAAACTAACATAATTTTGATGTACAACACCACCCATGATTTTGAATGGATGGTTCTTTTATTTTTATTTATTTATTTATTTATTTTATGAAGTGATGTAGTAGTGCATGTTTGTAAAGAACCTAAAAGTTATATAACATGAGCATGAACAGTTTTTTCTTTTTGGATGAAGAGGTGATTGAGAAGTTGTGTGTATGGAATGAATCTAGGAAATATGGACACAAATTATGCTTTTCAGCTAGTAATTTCAATCTCCAACAAATTCTCATGTAGGTTTTGATTTTTGGAATTTTGAAGAAAAAAACTATTTTTAATATTGTTTGCATATAAATTGGGATTTTGTATGAGAATAATACCCTACTTACTATTCAACTGAAGCTTGATTCATTACTTAATTAAACATTATTTACAATTCAATATAACTTTACTTCCTATTTCATTAAACTTGACTTGTTACTCAATTAAATTCACTTATTAATCAATAAGACTCTATTGACTACTCAATTAAATTCTACTTAGTACTCAATCATACTCTATTTATTATTTTATCAAACTATACTTATTACTCAATTTTTGTTTCATTTATTACTTAATGAGCTTTCACTTACTATTTCACTTGGTACTTTACTAGACTCCAAATGATAAGTGATATTACAATTAGTTAATGAGATTCCACTTATAATTTCATTAGACTTCACTTATTACTCAATTAAATTGTATTTACTACTTAATAAGTTTTCACTTAATATTTTGTTATGTTTAGCTTACTACTTAATTAAATTCCACTTACTACTCAATAATCTTCCAATTACTACTTCAGTACACTTCACTTACTACTTAATGAGTTTCTACTTACTATTTCATTAGACTTTACTTACTACTCAATTAAACTCCGTTTACTAGTCAATGTGACTCAGATTACTATTTATTGAAACTTGATTTACTACTCCATTTATTATTGTTGTTGTTGTTGTTGATGATGATGATGATGGTGAAGAAATAAATTGAAACAAATCAGATCTGTTTAAATAGATAAAAAAAATTAAATTGTTATTTTAACAGAGAAAGGCTTGGTATTTCAACAGATTACACTTTGAATTTCAACAGATAGCTTTGTATTTCAACAAAATACAAAATATTTAAACAGATAAGAGAAATTTGAATTGAAAATATTGAAAAATTAAACAAATAGAATGGATTTCTCACTAACAAAAAAATATACACTGAGCCTAATGCCTTATACCCTCCTCAGCTTACAAATTTTTTAAATTTATAATGAAACTATAAAAAATTTAAAACCAAATCAAACTAAAAAAATAATTTAATAACATGATCACAAAATATTACTTGTAACTTACTCAAACATCAAGCAAATAAAAATAATTTACATAATAATTGAAAACTTAATTCTACTACTATTCAATTAAATATAATTTATTACTTAATAAAGGTCCACTTACTATTACATATAATGAGACTCTACTTATTACTCGTTGATACTTTACTTACTAAGTGATAAATTGGTAAGTGATAAGTTGAGTCACAAAATGTTGTAAGTAGGGTTGAGCATAAAACTTGAAAAAAAATCATAAATCGGCCTGGTCTATACCAAACTGCACGGTTTGGATTGGTTTTCTCATTGCACAGTTCATTTCTGATTTTTGAAATAAGTGAACTGTACTTTACTGTTTGATTAAAACAGACTTTATTATATTTATTTTGATATTTATAAAATTTGATTATAAATTTATTCCTAACTTTCTTAAATAAATTAACACTATACATTTTATTTCTTACACTTTAGAGTGTGTCTTAAATATTTTAAAAAAAAAGAAGCCAATATTCAAAAAAATAAACAAACAAACAAACAAACAAACAAACAAACAAAATGTGGAGTGAAAGTAGTCAAGTTAAAAGATATTTAAAAATTAAATTCAAAGTGTAGAGTGGAAGTAGCCAATATAGTGTGTTATTAGTTTAGCACAATTAATCCCTTTGAATACTAAAGCCTTTCACCTTAGCATACGAATTATTTAATCTTTCTCCGTTTTCTTCTGAATCAAATGTCATTTCAAACACATCATTTTCAGTTAATTCATCTAGAAGCTTAATATCTCTTTTCAATTGGAATATCATTAGAATTGATGATATCATCTTCATTATGAACATTACACTCACCATCATTACCGTCCTCATCATCTAGTTCATATATAATGTTATTCTTATTTTACTCAGTGTTATCTTCCATCTGCAATAAGCATAAACAAATTAATTTAGAAAAGGCAAGTAAAAAATGGTAAGTATAATACTAGGTAGTAAAATAAATGATAAGTGGTAAGTTGAGTCACAAAGAGTTGCAAGTAGAATGAGAAGGAATGGTAAGTGTTGTGTTTTTGAATGATAATTAAACTCATTTAAACTACACTAACTACTAAATAAGACTGTACTTATAACTTTATCAGACTTGACTTACCACTCATTTGAATCACACTTATTACTCAATGAGACTTTACTTACTAGGTGGTAACATGGATGGTAAGTGGTAAGTTGAGCCACAAAGAGTTGCAAGTAGAATGAGAATGAATGGTAAGTGTTGTGTTTTTCAATGGTAATTAAACTCGTTTAAACCACACGTACTAGTTAATGAGACTGTACTTACTATTTCATCAGACTTGACTTACCACTCATTTGAATCACACTTACTACTCAATGAGATTTTCCTTACTACTTTATTACACTTGACTTACCACTCATTTAAGCCACACTTACTACTCAATGAGACTGTACTTACTACTTATCAAACTTGACTTATCACTCATTTAAATAATGCTTACTACTCAATGAGACTCCACTTCCAACTTTATTAGACTTGACTTGTCAATCATTTAAACTAAACTTAAGACTACATTTACTATTTCATCAAACTTGATTTTTTTTTCTTACCACTTGAATCTCATAATTTTTTTTTAATTAGGTGAAATGTTGTTCCTACAAAACATAAAAATTTATAAATTCGAAATATAATGGAAGTGAAAGTAAAAAAAGAGAGACTTAGCTAAGGAGTTAGGTGCATTTTTCTTGTTTACATTCTATTTTATAAATTTTATATTTATTTTAGAGGTTAGGTGCATTTTATTAATGTTTGGATGGTAAATGTAGTTATGTGGAATAGTAAGTACAACCATATCAAGTAGTACGTGTGTTTAGTTGTTGTAGTAAGTTGGAAACCACTTGTGATGACCGGGTCTTTGTTTTCTTTCTCTTTCTTTCTTCTTTACTCTGTTCTCTTTTTCTCTCGTTAGGTTTGAAACATTCGGAAGTATTCTCAAATAAAGTTCTTCTTCTTGTTTTGTTCGGTGTTAAATTTCACTTGTTTCGAAGGGTGCTCGGTTGAGTCCGGGGTGTCCGAGAGCAAAGCGGGGAAGTTCTGAGCTACTGGGCCAGGGCTGCACGTGCGGGGCCCAAGGCCGCAAGTGCAGAGAGTGAGGCCGCATGTGCAGGGACGATGGACCTTTAGAGGGTTGCATACTGCTTAAATAGGTGCGGAGGGGAAGTGCGGGAGGTAGCCGCACGTGCGGGAAGAAGGCAGCTGCACGTGCAGGGCGGGCTTGAGTCTGAATCTCTGTTTTTTTTTTTTTTTTTTTTTTTTGCTCTTTTGGCCGAGTTGTTTCTCATTTTGGGGCTTTCCTCTGTCACTCTAAATCCTATTTTTCTCCCCCTTCTCTCTAGAATACCTCCACAAACACTAAAACTCCTTGACTTTGCCATCCCTTGGATCCAGATTCATCATCAACTTCATCTCTCCCTCTCAAGCTTTGGAGATCAAAAGCTAGGGCTCCTTTGGTGTAGTGGAAATTGAAGAGTCTTCCATCTTGAATCTAGGGTTTCATCTTCCCCCCCCCCCTCCCCCCTTCATCAAACGTTGAGGTAGGGTCTCCTTTGAGTTATATATATGTTTATGTAAGTTTTTAGTTGATTTGGTGAGCTCCTCTTGTTATTTCGAAAATGGGTTTGGTGGCTCAAGAAATTGATGATTTTGTAGAACAAACTCTATCTTGTGTTCTTTTAAAGACCTTTCTTGAAATTTTGGACAACATGGGTGGAGATTGAGGTGTATGATAAGGTTTTACAAAAGAGATGGAAAATGTTCGGGTTTTTGTAAAAGCCTAGAAATTGGGGGTTTCTTGAATAAAATAAGGGAAGGGCTCACGTTGATGTTATATATATGTTTATAGATGCATTGTAGTGTGGCGTGGTGGGCAAGAGGATAAGAAATGTTTGTTGTATACAAATGTTTATACATATATATATATATATATATGTGTGTATTTTCATTGATGAAGAATTTCTTACCATATGAAAGATTTTGGGACATGAGGGTGACATTTACATATTGTTATGGTTTGAAATGATTAAATGTTGAAGGAAACACAAAGTGTGGTTTTATTGTTACACATGGTTATTTGATGATAAACTCTTGGCTTGATGGAATGGCATGGAAAGGAGAAAATGGAGGTTTTGAACCTCTATGGAAGGTTAACTATAGCTTTGATCAATGTAGAGAAACATGAAGTAGTATAGTTGATTATTGCATTGACATTACGAACATCTTGCATATCATGAAAATTGGTTTTTGAAAGATTGGAACTTCATTTCAGAATGTAATATTGTGATTGAAACTTTGGAAATGTTTTGGGATAAATACGTTGGTAAGTCCGGTTAGAGTGTGTAGATGAGTTTGATAAGTTGGCCTGAGTGTCCAGGGTGAAAGACCGAAAACACGCTCAGAAGAGGTACCACTTCCCTTCCGGTTAGCAACTGGTAAAGTGGGGTTATTGGTAGTGCTTGTTGAGCCTACTTACAGACACCAACCTAGGGATTACCAGAGTCGTATTTACTGCCCCCTTATGATTAAAATTTGAAGTTTGGAAATTGATGAGATTGCAAAAATATTATTGAACACATGTTGATTTTCAAAAGAGCATGGCATGCTATTATTTTTGAAATGGCATTTGCATGGCATTTGCATTCGCATTTAATGATGGACATCTTGCATAAATGTATATACTTTGTAAGGTTTCTCTACTGGGCTTTATGCTCACCCCTATGGGATTTTGGTGCAGGTAAAGATGTGGTGATCCTGCCGAATTGAAGGCGTGGATATATTTTGAGAAGAGTAGATCGCTCTTTTATTTTGTTGTGAAATTTTTGTAAGCCAAGGGCTAAACGTGTATGGATCCGAGAGACCATTTTGCGTAACCAGCTATTGCCCTTGAAGATGTAAGCCCTTAAGGGCATTTTAATTATTAGAGACTAGATTCTTCACATGCTATAGATTCAGGTGTCTTCCTATCATTGAATGTATATTTGCATGTGAAACTTTTGTACAGGCTTGATTTATTAAACATGTAAAGACGGATGGATCTTTGTCATTATTTAGTAAATATTAGTTGATGTGGTTAGTTTATGTTGAAATATTTTCGGGGCGTGACAGTACTCATTTAAACCATACTTACTATTTTATCAGACTTACTTACCACTCATTTAAATCACACTTACTACTCAATAAGACTCTACTTCTTACTTTATCAGACTTGACTTACCACTCATTTAAATAACACTTACTGCTCAATGAGATTTTACTTGCTACTTTATCAAACTTGACTCATCACTTAAACAACACTTACTACTCAATGGGACTCTACCTACTATTCTAGTAGACTTGATTAATCAATCATTTAAACTAAACTTAAGACTGCACTTGCTACTTCATCAAACTTGATTTTTTTTTTCTTACCACTTAAATCTCATAATTTTTATTTTAACTAGGTGAAGTGTTGTTCAAACAAAACATTAAAATTTATAAATTCAAAACATCATGGAAAGTTAAATTAAAAAAAGAGATAGAGAATATAGAGACATAGATTCTTATCTAAGGAGTTCCAAATTAGCAACAATCTTATCTTCAAATATTCAAAAATTTTAAAAATAAACATAAAATTTTGTTCATGGAATCCTCAAATAAATTTTAAATTTTCCTATATTTTATTAATTATATTTCTTCATTAATTGCATTTATTATTTTCAAGTGTGGTAAATGAAAAGGAAATTAGGTTTTGTTTATTGCCATTAAGTAGATAAATAAATATAAAAAAAAAAATCATATTTCATAGAATTTATTAAATTATATTAAAATATATGAAATTCACATTTATTTTGTATATTGTTTTCTTAAATTCTATTTTATAAATTTTATATTTATTTTAGAGGTTTTTAAAATTTATTATAACTTAATTTTTTAAGTTTACCCGTTACCTGAATAGCAAGTTAGTGTATTTTATTAATAATTGAATGGTAAGTGTAGTTATTAAAAATAGTAAGTATAATCATATCAAATAGTAAGTGTACTTAGTTATTGTGGTAAGTTCAAAACCACATTTTGGTTTCAAAACTATTGAAAACTACTTTATTTTTTACGAAACTACATAGATTTTTTAACCTGGTTTTAATTATTACCAATCCATGGTCAGATTTATTTTACTTTTAGATCTAATGATCCAAATTTATTTATGTATGGTACATGAAAACCACCTTCATGTATGATAGAAAAATCCCAATGGGTCATGGACTTCCAATTTTGCAGTCTCCATCTCATCTTCTACTAAGCAGCCCATTTTTTGTTTATCCAATTCTTGATTCGTCAGTGACATGTACTGATTTATCGTTCAAAATCAAGATAGTTGGCGGGCTCTGCCTTAACCAGAATCTATTGATGAAATGCTATGAACAACGATCATTCCCTTGTGGCATACTGAAGGGGCTAAATGTGAAATGGGTCGGGTCCAAGCCTTGGGCCGGCCCAATCCACTGAAGTCCGAATCCAAGTGGGTTGGATGAGTATATGGGCAAACCAGTTGAGCCCAACTTCACGATCAACAGTCCACCCAAGTCCTCAAGCACTTAGGCCCAACCCACAGTGGAAAGGCTAGTCCAGCCGTGGTACTAGGCTAGGCCGAGCTGCAAGACTGAACCTATGGGCCGAACAGAAAATAGGCCGAGCCCATACGAAGATAACCGAATGGATCAACCCATCTCAATGAATGATCTTGCGAAAGGCCAAGACAAGGCATAATGATGCCGAGCTGAGGCACATCGGTACCGAGCTGAGGAAACTTTGCAAGGAAACGTGGAAGTTGTGAATGTGTGCATGTGCAAGTTGCCACCTCAGCTGGTCCCCTACACCTAGAATCACGGAAGTTGTTGAATCAAAGGAATGTGATTTGTTATCAGCATGACTACAATGAGTATATGCATTCAATGATAACTACCAGGCGGTCCCCTACCTTGAGCAATGCAAAAAGGACACCTGGCAGCATCCAAGCTCCATGAACCCACCTTGAGAAGCAAACAAGGAACACTATATATACAACATGAATTTCACATTGAAGGTAACTGAACTATTCAAAGCAGAAATCACACACAGAGATAGATTCAACTCTACACTTCTTCTCCGATCACTAATTCCCACACCGGAGGGGTTATCCGGCCAACCCCAGCCGGGCAGCTCTAACGGTGCTTCTTGTGGCAGGAACCTCAGTCCTTGGATAGTCTAACCGAGTCCGGGGCCTCGATCCACTTCATCTAGTGCGGAATCCGGTACGCACAATTGGTGTGGTGAGCGTGGATCACTTCATTTCTAAGCTCTGCACTTAGTTCCGGCGATGGGGATTGAGGACGTTCTGCCTTCAACACATACTCCACAAACGGAGAAGACGAAGGACATAGGTTTGGCACTCCCAACAATTCTGGAAGAACGAACTGGAAACAACAACCAAACTCCTGAATCCGTTGAGCATCGATTACCCTTCGCTGGAGGTTCTTCTCATCACTTTCTTCTGGAAAAGGATTATAGAGATTGAATCATAGACTCCATGGGGATGGAGATACAGAAGTTGAAAGCCCTACTTAAAAGGGTGTTGGGTGATCCGACAGAAAAAAGAACGGAAGCAGAACCCTCTTGTCTGCAACAAAGGAGCTCATCCAGAGAGCCACCAATGAAAAAATTCCCCAGAAATGAGTCTGGGCAACGAAGCCAGCCTATCCCGATATAGAGTGAAGCGGCAAACAGCCACACCCGTGGGTCACGTTGGAGAAGGGCTAAGAGGCAGAAGACAGTCAGTCAGCAAACTGAGTACCCCCCACAAGACCTTTGTACTTGGTTAATTGGCAACAAGCAGAACGAGCAACATCAGGATCACCTGGACTATACTATTCACCAGAGAGAACACCGAGCATTGGATAGGCTCGTGTCCTCACCATTCTCCTTGGAAATTGAAGCCATGAGGCCTCCAAAGAAATTCACCCCACCAAAGTTCACTTCATACGATGGAAAGTCGGACCCGCTGACGCATATTAGCCATTACAGACAAATGATGTCTCTATGGAGCCAAGATGAGGCACTGATGTGCAAAGTCTTCCCATCCAGCTTGGGAGAGACCGGACTTCGATGGTTTGATCGACTCCCTACTGGATCGATTTATGGCTGGAAGCAACTCTCCGAAGAGTTCCTAGCCAGGTTCGTCTTCAACACTAAGATTCCAAAAGAGCCGGATACACTGTTCGGCCTTCGAAAGGACAGAAGGAAACGCTGCGCAATTATGCTAGGAGGTACTGGGAAGAATACAACGATCTAGAGGAAAATGTATGTAGTGAACAGATGGCCGTCTTGTCTTTCAAGCATGGCCTGCGCCCGGAAAGTAAGTTGAGACAATCACTTACCAAGCACCTAGCCACAGCATTAAAAGACTTGCGTGCAGGATTGAGCAATACGCTCGTCTTGAAGACGATCAGATCCCTATTGAGGCAGCGTCAGCAGAACAAACAGCTCGGCACAAGAAGAGAACAGATCGAGGAGAACACAGAGGGATCGCAGTGAATGAAGTGGATAAGTCCAAATCCCACGAAGCCGTCGTGACTATGTTCAAAGAGCCAATTTATCGAATCTTGGAAAAGATCAAGAGAGAGCCCTTCTTTGTTTGGCCGCCGAAAATGTTGGGAGATCCGGCTCGGCGCAATCAAAAGCTCAGATGCACTTACCATTAAGACAGGGGGCACATGACTCAGAACTGCAGAGCACTGAAACAACACTTGAAAGACCTAGTAACAGCTGGGCACCTTCGGGATTACATTGATCAGGATAAGGAAGTGACTGAACCAGGGAACCCACTACCAGAACCAAATATTGAGCATCCATCTCGGCTGATAATAAATGTGATACACGGGATGGCGACTCAGGAACCTGAGGAGACACTGAGAGAAGAGATTGCTAAGGCTGTGCAAATCCAATAAGTCATGTCAGTGGAGCCCACATCGAAAAAGGTACCGGTATCCAAATCCCCCTTGTGCACTGTTTCATTTACTAGAAAGGATTTAGAGGGCATACAGCACCCACATACTGATGCACTGATATATAACTGTGGGAATTGGGAAACGATTTGATGTAAAATGAGTCCTGGTAGATCAAGGTAGCAGCATATATTGTATTATGATTTGTTCAGAAAGCTTGGCCTCTCTGAGCCGCACCTCACCCCAGCGGCAGCCCCGTTGGTCGGTTTCAATTCATAGCCAGAATGGCCGCTTGGCAAAATATGCCAGTCGGCAGGAACAAAAACCCTCCAGATAGAGTTCTTGGTTATTAATACACCATCCCCTTACAACGACATACTTGGTCGTCGTGGATTCATCAAATGGAGGCAGTCCCTTCAACCTACCACCAGCTCATCCGTTTCCCAACGGAACACGGAGTAGAGCAGATCTCAAGGATCAAGTTGCGTCCAAACATTGCTTCATGGCAGCATTAAAGGCAAAACAACTCTGCAATCGGGTACAGACGGTAGAAGTGCCGAACAGCCAGTCTTGGAAGATGTAGGGGGAGCTCCAGAGGAAAAAATAGTAGAGGATTTGGAGAGATCCTAGTAAAAGAGGATGACCCAAAAAAGTACTTCCTTATCGGTACCTTGCTAGGCGCTGATGAGAACTTCAGCTGCGAGCTACTGAGGGAAAATATGGAGGTTTCGCATGGTCAGCATATGATACCCCAGGGTTGGACCCAAAATTTGCTTACCACAAGCTCAACATCAACCCTTCAGCTCGACCCATTGTGCAGAAAAGCCGGAGATCCTCAGTTGAGCACACCGAAGTAGTAATTGCCTGAAGTCGAAAAACTCTTGGCTTCAGGAGCAATCAGAGAAGTTCAGTACCCGCAATGGCTATCCAACACAGTTGTAGTCAAGAAGAAGAACGGAAAATGGAGAGTTTGCGTTGACTTCACTTGCTTGAACAAAGCCTACCCTAAAGATAGCTTTCCTCTGCCTTGCATTGATCAACTAGTAGACTCAACAGCAGGGCATAACGCATGAGCTTTCTGGATGCTTATAGCAGTTATCATCAATACCACTGTTCGGTCTGGATCAAGAAAAGACATCATTTATCACTCCGAGAGGAACTTACTGCAAAAGTGATGCCGTTCGGCCTCAAGAACGCCGGAGCAACCTACCAGCGGATGGTCACTTGGATGTTCAAAGACCACCTGGGAAAAACCATGGAAGCTTATATAGATGTATATGGTAGTCAAGAGCAAGTTCGCTACAACCATCTTACAGACTTGAGAGAAGTTTTTGACATCTTAAAAAACCATCAGCTTTGCCTCATGCCTCGAAATGCACTTTCGGGGTAGGAACAGGGAAGTTCTTGGGGTGTATGGTCACTCACAGAGGAATTGAGGCGAATCCGGACCAAATAAAAGCAATACAAGATCTTGAAGTACCAACAAAGGCTAAGGAGCTGCAGAAACTGGCCAAATGCGACCGCACTGAATCGGTTCATCAACAAATCTTCAGATCGGATGAAGGCTTTCTCCCAGCTTTTGAGGAAAAGGGCAGCATTTGAATGGAGTTGCGAGTGCACCGAAGCACTGCAAAATCTCAAAAGATACCTCAGTACACCTCCCCTTCTATTCACTCCAGAGCCAGGAGAGGAGCTGTACCTCTATCTAGCAATCTCAGATCATGCCGTAAGCGCAGTATTAATTCGAGAGGTTAACAAGGAACAGAGGCCTGTATACTACGTCAGCAAGACTTTACTAGATGCCGAGACACGGTATCTACCATTGGAAAAGTTAGCTTACGCGCTGCTTATCGCCTCGAGAAAGTTACAACATTACTTCTAGAGGCATACCATCAATGCCCTCACTGAATTCCCCCTCAGATCTGTATTTAGCCGAGCCGATTTCTCTGGCAGAATGGCAAAATGGGCGGTAGAACTTGGCGAGTTTGGCATTCGATGTCAACCCAGGATAGCAATTAAGGCCCAGGTCTTAGCAGATTTCGTCGCAGAATTTGCTCCCACCCAGAGTACCGAACCAAGGAATCCAAGTTCGGCACAGGTGCCACGCATCACCGAACAAGGAAAGCCCTGAGCTTCGGAAGCCTGGAAACTCTTCATTGGAACATCTTGGCAGCTCTATGTTGACGGGTCTCCAATAACCGAGGCTCAGGGGCAGGAGTAGTACTTATCTCACCAGAAGGATTTATCTAGGAACAGGCTCTCAGGCTCGTTGGAAGGCTTCGAACAACGAGGCAGAGTACGAAGCATTGTTGGCTGGCTTACGCAGTGCAGAACACTTCAGTGCAGAACAGCTTCTTGTTTTCAGCGATTCACAGCTAGTGGTAAACCAGCTTTTTGGGATCTACGAAACACGGGATGAAAGAATGGCCATGTACGCAGGCAAGGCCAAAGACTTACTCAAAAAGTTTTTAATCCATACGAGTGGAATGAATTAGTCGGAGACAAAAATAGCCATGCTGATGCTCTGCTTGTCTCGGGTCATTAGTGGATACCAAAGATGCCAGAAAAGTTTGGGTTGAGTTCGTGCTAGAGCCAAGCATTGCATCTCCAGTCCTCTGCAGTAGCGTAGAGTCGAGCTGGATGGATTCAATACTTGCTTTTCTAAAATCTGGTACTCTCCCAGAAGAAAAAAAGGAAGCCAACAAAGTCAGACACAAGTCAGCTTGGTTTTGGATCTCACAATCCGGGAAGCTGTACAGACGCTCCTATCTTGGCCCCTATCTTCTATGTGTGCATCCAATCTGGTCGAGAATGTTCTCTACGAAATTCGCGATGGGATTTGTGGATGCCACGTTGGCGGAAGGTCGCTGGCGCACCGAGCCCTCACTCACGGTAGTGGCACGGTGCAACAAGCTCAGCAGTACATACAGAAGTGTGATAAATGTCAGAGTTTGCTCCATTCATTCATCAGCCAGCCAAAACTCTCACCCCACTCACCAGGCCCATTTGCCCAATAGGGTCTGGATATTGTCGGACCATTAGCACGAGGCACTGGGAATAGGCGATTCTTCATTGCAGCAACCGACTATTTACTAAGTGGTTGAAGTCGAGGCATTGGCAAATATCAAAGAAGCAGATACGAAGCGGTTTGTTATGAGAAATGTTGGTGCATTTCGGCATCCCGCAGGTACTGATTGCAGATAATGGAACACAGTTTGATGGTAAGATCTTCAGAAAGTTTTGTGCTGACCTCAGGATTGAGTATAGGAACTCTTCTCCAGGGTACCCGCAAAGCAATGGACAGGCAGAGGCGTCAAACAAAACCATCATCAACGGAGTAAAGAAACGGCTTGAGCATGCCAAAGGAAAATGGTTGAGAGTTACCCCACGTGCTATGGGCATACCGAACCATAGCACGGCGCTCAACGGGGAAACACCTTACTCCCTAACTTATGGAATGGAGGTCGTCATCCACTCGAAGTAGGTCTCCCAACCCTTCAGTTTGAATTGTTTGAGAGCACCAGTAACGAGGAAGCTATTACACAAGCATTAGATATGGCGGAGGGCCGAAGAAGCAGCACTGATCAGACTTGTAGCGTATCAACAGCAGCTCATCAAGAGTTTCAACCAAAAAGTTTTCCAAGGCAATTTACACCAGGAGAACTGGTCTTGAGGAAAGTTATGGATCACAAAAGAGTGCCTAGCGAGGGCAAACTTGGGCCTAACTGAGAAGGTCCCTACAAAGTCACAATCGTTATTGGAAATGAAGCTTACTACCTAGAGGATCTGAATGGCAGAGCTATACCTCGGCCCTAGAACGTAGCAAATCTCAAGAAATACTATCAATAGAATTATCCCCAACTTCTCTATGAATGTAAAGGCATTTACCTGTTAACCAATGCAAATGCTTTCCCACTTCTCTCAAATTTATCAAATTCTTGTAATTAGCTTTGATGATTATCAAACGGAATTAGCTTTGATGTTTATCAAACGAAATTAGCCTTGGTTCTTACCAAACGGAATTAGCTTTAATGTTTATCAAACGAAATTAGCTTTGGTCCTCACCAAATGGAATTAGCTTTGATGTTTATCAAACGGAATTAGCTTTGGTCCTCACCAAATGGAATTAGCTTTGATGTTTATCAAACGGAATTAACTTTGGTCTTCACCCAAATGGACCTAGTTTCAAAACGACTGGGCGGAATATAATTTGGTTAGCACTCAAACATGCTAAGTGGTATTGCTTGGTGGAATAATGTTTGGCAACTAAATTTGGACTTTACCAAATGGAATTGCTTGGGAAAACCACACATATCTTAAGTAAACGTCTTTGAATCCACAGAATTCCTTAAGTACCAACACGTCAATACTTCAGTACTGATTTAAACAAGCAGAGTTGGAACAAGCATGACCAGGTTCTGTCAGGAGTAAGCTTCAGCATTAGTCTTACTCAACTCCAAGTGGGGACAAACAATTGTTTTTTTTTTCAAACCAACCTGGACCTGAGTAAGACACCTCTTCATGCCTTTATCTCATTCAAATGCATATGCGCTACCAAGGCTGCAACAGACTTACGCAGTTCTATCTAAGAGCACAATCTTCAGAACCAATCTCACTAGCTCCAGGTGGGGGCAAACAATTGTTTTCTCTTAAAACCAACCTGGACCTAAGTAAGATCCACTCACAAACTCAAGCACAGCCATACCACATATGCGACACCGAGCATCAGTTCGGTCCAGAGGTCCCAACAGTACTTGGCCGGGGCAAACAATACGAAGCCACACCAAGCATCAGTTCGGCCCTGAGGCCCCAACACAATGCTCGATCGGGGCAAGCAGTACAGAATCAACAGAGCATCTATTTAAAGTATACAAAAAGACCTAGCATCTATTGGCCCAGAGGTCCCAACAGTGCTCGGCCGGGGGCAAGCAGTATAGAAAACATTCAGACATAAAAGCCAAACAGCATCAGATTGCAAGTCAAAGAGAAAATTCTATCATCCAACAAAAGGCACAGATGGCCTCATAACCAGCAGCAATGAGAAAAGAAAAATTGTCTCGGCAAGTGCAGAAAGAAAGATCGTCATGGAGACCGAGCCACAATACATCAAACAGAAAAGCAAAAAAGTTCAAATCCTGTCAACATCAACTTTCATTAACAGAGGGAAGCTAAGAGAGCAGCATCAACAATTTTGTCTAGGCCGTTCTGGAAAAGAAAAGTAAGAGGCAGCTCCACACTTCCTGAGAAGTAGAAGCCTCCTTAACCACATCTCCCGCGGCTTCGGTCTCTAAGGTTTCAACCCCTTCAACATCCACCGTTTCAGTGGCAACATTACTGTCCTGGATATTGTTTGCAGAATTACTTCGGGAAACTCGCTGGAACTTAGAGGCAGCCCCAGCTTCATCCCAATCCTATTGCCAGTATTGGCTTCCAGCGCAGAACGCTCGGCAGCCATCACGGCAATAACGGCCTCTTCCCCTCCAGTTAGCCTGTGTCCAATAGCAGCCTCCTTGATTTTTCAGCATTAAGCGACAATCTTTTTCAAACGAAATGCTTCCCTCTCTGCGGTTCGCGCCTTCATTCTCTGTCTCCAAGCTTACCGTCAGTCTTCTCAACGTTCATTGTGCCTCCAGCACGGCCCTTTCTAGCTCTTCAGCATGGGTAATAGAAAATGCATTCTCTGGATACACTGCAAAGGACAACAAGAATTAAGAGAAAAAGGAGATAGCCAACGCAACAATAAAGACAAGTAAAACGAGGAAAACACTTACAGCAGTCATCATCTAAAGGTCCCCTTCGGATAGGAATATCACGGGGCCCATTATGGTCGATATAGACGCGCCCTTGGGCCTCATGCTATAGTCGGACTCAAATTGTCACGGTTCTTAATCTGATCCCACAATGTGCGTGTGAGATTGATAAATCACCAAAGAGTCCAAATCCGGCAATTCGTTTTGGAAACTGATTTTTGTAAAGAAGTGCCAAACATGGACTGCTTTGCCAGATACAGAGTCGCCACCTAAATATTTTATTTTGGGGGGAATTTAGGAAACCCTGACTCGTGCCTAGGCCACGTGTCCATCATCGCCAAAGTTGCCTCGGCTCGGAACTTGGGTACGATTGGAGAAGGTCAGCTATGAGCACCCCCGCTCGCCTGATCTGAAGATCGGCCTGTACTAAGCATGATATCGAGTTTTTGAAAACAAATGCGTTCTATTCCGGTTATTAGGTAGTATTACTATGTAATGCGCACAGCAAAATAAGTATAAACTAGATCGCCTAATTTGGAAACAAAGCATTGCATATCCGTTTGTTTGGAAAATGGTTTGGAGTTTGCTACTCGCAAGTAGCTAAAATGCGGATTTGCGATGAATTGTTCCAATTCAAGTAATCCAACCTTCACCCACAGGCATGCATTCAAAGCAGTTATATCATATAAGCAAAAGCCTCATGGCAGCATGCTATTCATGGCAGCACTCACAACTCATGCAAGATGCTAAAGCATTAAACACTTACAGTTACTCCAAGCCAAAACAGAAACTAGTTTAGTAATCAAATGCATATCCTAGTTCATGTTAAGATGGCTAAGCAACACATGCGAATGCAACTTAAAATAGGCTCAGCTTATTCTAAAATGCATATGAGGTGCAACAATTGATACATGTATTCAAATTGGAATTGAAATACAATGCAGTTAGTATGATGCGCCGAGCCCGATGCATGCAAGATAGATGAGTGTATGCAAACATGCAAAGCATAAGGATGCTAGACAGATGAATGGATCAAACATGCAAAGCATAAATATCTAATTGAAACATGACCTAAAACTAACCAACAAAAGCAGGTAAGTAAAAGGGAGTAAGAAATGGAGGTTGGAAGACATGCACACACGCACGCACACTTATTACAAATTGGCTCTCTTGACGGAGGGTCCGAATAAATAATAAAACCAACTAACTAACTAAACTAACAAGCTAATTAACTGAATTGAATAACTAGCTATAACTAATTATTACAAGACTTAATTAATTAACAAATTAATTAATTACAAAATGAAGAACAACAAATAAAGCTGCTCCAGCTCTGTTCACAGAAGCAGAAGGGTATACATGCTTGCATTCGGTTTCTCGCCTTGAAACGCTCTTCGGTTGCTCTTTAGAGGCTCTGTCTGCAGGGTGTCCTCAAGGAATTCCTGCTGAACCTTACCAAAAACATGCTGGGAGTGCATCAGTGGCCTGCCGGCCATGGGGAGCCATTGCCGACCAAAAATGAAGGGGTGCCGGCCAACAACAAGGCACTGCCGACCACTGATGTGCTGGGACACCAAGCTGCAGTAGAGCACAAAACAGAGAAAATGGAGGGTCTCCCAAGGGTATGTACGCACTATGCCATCCCATATCATCTCGAAAGATCAAGGGAGAGTCATAGTCGGATCCACGACCATCAATCACGCATCTCGATGCATGATGGCCAAAGATCCAACTTGTGCAAATCAATGTGAAATAAACGCACAAATAAACACATAAGTGCCTAGAACTCTATCATGAATCATCAAGAGCGTCGGCGACCGAGAATTAAGACACGTTTCATCACTTGAAGTATGAAACGTCCCTCGTTTCTCGTGCTCGGATTAACACTTAATCCAAACAACAATGCAACACAAGCATGGCAAACATGCAATATGACTTAAGCATGCAAACATGCAATGCAATAACTCAAACATGCAACAAGTATATGAGCATGATGCAATGCAACTGACATGGAATAGGCATACAATCCTAAACATGCAAACATGCATAGCATGCAACAACATGCAAGATGAAGCAAGCATACAACAATATGCAAGACAAGCATGCAACAACATGCAAGGGGATGGACTTAAACCAAAATGGACAGCTCTCGAATAGGCCCAAATCAGTGGCCAAAAGTGATGAATTGATAGTATGAAAAGCATGAAAAGGCAAGGCAAACATGCATGCCAATTGGCTCAAGAATTAAGACACAAAGATGCAACTCTTAAGCACACTTAAAGAGTGACAAGCATGGATATGTAACAACAAGGTAAGCTCTGAAATCAAGTGTGAAATGATGCCAAATCATTCAAACAACTCAAGTAAGGCATGCAAAAGGACCTAAGGCATGAAAGCTAGCAAAGAGTAACACAAAGGAGGCATGCAATACATGGCACAAGTGCATGAATTAGGCATGGATAGAGCTTAATTAGTCTAAACAAAGACTTAAACATGCTGAGATGAAGGCTCAAATATCTAGGCAAGCAAGCATACAGCTAAGCCATAAACTAGGCAATAATGCACAACACTCAAAGACACTTAAAGCATGAAGAAGTGGGAATATGGCAA